>CM060979.1:3687500-4887500 GCA_030765065.1 Deroplatys truncata
CACAAAACCTCGTGTGTCTAATCCACTGCTCTGCTCGCGTTAAATACCCAGATTCCTTTGTCTCTCTCTCTCTCTCTCTCTCTCTCTCCACAGCTTCTTCCATTCACAAAACCTCGTGTGTCTAATCCACTGCTCTGCTCGCGTTAAATACCCAGATTCCTTTGTCTCTCTCTCTCTCTCTCTCTCTCTGCACAGCTTCTTCCATTCACAAAACCTCGTGTGTCTAATCCACTGCTCTGCTCGCGTTAAATACCCAGATTCCTTTGTCTCTCTCTCTCTCTACAGCTTCTTCCATTCACAAAACCTCGTGTGTCTAATCCACTGCTCTGCTCGCGTTAAATACCCAGATTCCTTTGTCTCTCTCTCTCTCTCTCTCTCTCTCTCTCTCTCTCTCTCTACAGCTTCTTCCATTCACAAAACCTCGTGTGTCTAATCCACTGCTCTGCTCGCGTTAAATACCCAGATTCCTTTGTCTCTCTCTCTCTCTCTCTCTCTCTGCACAGCTTCTTCCATTCACAAAACCTCGTGTGTCTAATCCACTGCTCTGCTCGCGTTAAATACCCAGATTCCTTTGTCTCTCTCTCTTTCTCTCTCTACAGCTTCTTCCATTCACAAAACCTCGTGTGTCTAATCCACTGCTCTGCTCGCGTTAAATACGCAGATTCCTTTGTCTCTCTCTCTCTCTCTCTCCACAGCTTCTTCCATTCACAAAACCTCGTGTGTCTAATCCACTGCTCTGCTCGCGTTAAATACCCAGATTCCTTTGTCTCTCTCTCTCTCTCTCTCTCTCTCCACAGCTTCTTCCATTCACAAAACCTCGTGTGTCTAATCCACTGCTCTGCTCGCGTTAAATACCCAGATTCCTTTGTCTCTCTCTCTCTCTCTCTCTCTCTCTCTCCACAGCTTCTTCCATTCACAAAACCTCGTGTGTCTAATCCACTGCTCTGCTCACGTTAAATACGCAGATTCCTTTGTCTCTTCCACCCTATCTCTCTCCACATTGCGTTGTACGTATAAGAAGGATAATATACGTAAAGCAATAGCCAATTTTAAAAAGCTGATTGCTGTGTAACGACTTTGAAATGACATGACCACGAGAAGAACCGAACAGCGACTTATGACTTGAAAGCAGTATAAGTATTTGAAAATTGAAACCAATAACAAAGAATATCTCGGAAATGGTTTAACTAGCTCTACATTTATTTTTATGAGTAACAGTCTGTCTATCTCTTACGGTTTACCAGTTACACAAAAACCATTCAGAATGAAGGGGAATTCACAGGCTCTTTCTAGAAAATTAATCATGTATTTGTCATGGAAATGTTTTAAATATACCTATGTTATTTTAATAAAAATCGTTAGTCCCATATTTTAGAAAATCAAAAATACGATAAAGTTTCCATGTAGAATGTTGGTGTCGTACGGTGGTGAACTAGCTAGTATCACGTTATGAATTTACGGAACACGACTACCTGCTACAGTCTCTCCGCTTTCATGTCTGTTCATTCGACACATGTATAGAACGCTCACATATCGGTAGAAGAGCCTTTCACTCCGGCAGACTATTTGACCTTCTCTTAAACACCTAAGAGGTCATTCTCAAAGTCAAGATGCACATCCGTTTACTTTTAAGGTACATCACTATGTGTCAGGTTTCTGAGAAGCAAATGGCAATGAGAAGACAAGTCAGCCGTGTGCATTTGTAAAATATCTCAACATTCTCCTACCTTCTATAATTCTATACTAATATATAGAAGAAGAAAATGTTGCTATACAGATATGTATGTAGAGTAATCTCAAAAATCACTCAAGGAATTTACAATTCTTTCACCATTGAAAAGCCCTATTGTTTCTGACGTACACGGGTTATAAAACACCTTCTACCTTCAACTCATAGGTTAGTAAAAGACTAAAAAGGAATTAGAAGACATTGGAGTTATGAAAGAGCACTTGCGGAAACGCTATGGATAAGAATGTAGTTGTTACTCCACAGAATATGCGGGTTGGCTGACTTCATAACGGTGGAAGGTGAAAGCAAAAACCATCCAATCTGCAGAACGTGTCATGGCTACACTTTTCTCACATTCTGGTGCACATCCACCAATTCTTTCATCACGTCTGCGATTGTTGATGCATAACCATTTGGTTCCCAAACGGCTGGGTGGACGAAGATTCGCATCACATCAAGTTGAAGCTGTGACAAACGGTTCGACAAGTGATTTACAAGTGTGTTTTCTTTGTCAGATCGCCCCTCGTATATGTTTACCATTTGAGGTAATCAAACTGCTGTTTATTTAATTTGTCAGCAACGTAAAATCATCTTCCTCTCTTAAGCCTGTTCCTATCGGCCGAAAATTGCGTTCATTTATATCATCACAAATCGATCCTCCGACTTTTCATTACCACGGTTTTCTTCAAATACTTGGAACAACTGGTGGAGCTTTTAAACGAAAAGAAACGCAAATACACATAAATGTAAATCGCACACTTTATCTCATACAGTGTTCCCTTTCTATACGAAAAACAAACTTATTTTCTTGCCACGTTGTGCTACAGATAAGATTCAATGCGACATTCTGTTGTTTATCTGCTCTCTAAGAGTCTTAACACACATATGTATGTCGTTGAAAATAAAGACAAGGAAAGGAAATGCTGGGAATGTTTCTCCTGCTCTGCCATGCAAATTAAAACCACGACAAACTTCGATATTACATCCTCTACCCAATACGCAGAGCAAGTATGGCATTCCACCAAAATTTCCATATATAGATTCGTTGGAAATACATGTTTTGAGACCTCCTGAATCTGTAACAAGCATTTTTAGATAGGTGTGTGTGTGTGTGTGTGTGAGAGAGAGAGAGAGAGAGAGAGAACAGCATACTGCAAAGGTGGGAAAAAAAAAGGTTTATGTTACATTTCCATCACTTTCCCTACTTACTATATAGCCTGTACAAGCTATTCTTACAAAAGCTTACTTTTCTAACTACCTACCTCGTGATAAACGTTTGCAGAAATAGTTTCGTTACACATTTCGTTGTCAGTTCAACAGGGATAGAGGAAACGTATCGATAGTCAGATGTTTAAAAGCGAGTCGCTGTGTACTCGTCTTGAAATTCAATAATCTTTCGATGACATCGCGAGAAACAACTGAATAACGACAAGCCTTTAAAAACACATTGAAGCATTGAAAAATTCCAACTAAACAACAATGGATATTTTGGGAATGGCTAATGGCACAAAAAGTTATTTGAGATAAAATGTATGTTTTAAGGAGATCTACAGTTTTCTTCTAATACATTTCCCCCTTACTTTATTCTTCATACAATTCCTACACTGTACACTCAAAACATTTCAAGATATGTATTTTATTTGTGATGTAAATATATTGAATATAATCAAAATGAAAAATGTATAGCCATTTTTGAGAAAACACATTTTCCATATAAAGGTAGTTTGGGGTGGAGGAATATTTAATTTTATTTTTTTATACATTTTCTTTTTATCTTCCTGTCACATCTTAGGAAGATACTGAACTTCAATACCAAGTTTAGTATTTAAAAATTCGTTTTTAAGTTATGCTGTTCACAGACAAGCTCTTTATCGATATAAATACACCTCAAAACGTGTACTTCCGCTGAAATCTCGGTATAGAATCAAGTTTTATGGAATACAAACAATCTGGTCACCCCTGCATCTTACCTAGTGGTCTGCTAACACGCCTTTGATTATTGTTTAGTCATTATGTCAAAGAATACCATTAGCCAAGTACTGCATTGTTTACAAACTGCCTCAGGACATTAGTGAAGCACAGGAAATTTCACGGTAACGAGATGGGAAACCCCCTATTAATGAACTTGGAACGACAATGTGAAGATTGCTGGCCACTGTCAAACCTTCTCCATTTTGTTTAATGTGTTTTCAGAAAAATATTAACTTCGAACGCATATAAAAAATATTCCATTAGCTTTAGCAGTACCTTGGATTTTGGGTAAACCAAATTCTCCTACAATATATAATTTCACTGAGAACATATTTGCCAAGGTCTTGAAATTGAAACCCTTCGTTCAACAAACCGTAATCATTTTGCGATAACATGAAGTTTACAATGCGTGAAACGTTCAGTGCACTAAATGTATAAAAACTCCAGTACAATAATTACAATTCCGTTTTGTAACACTTCTCGAAGACCTACTAACCCTACTGGTACCCAATTTGTCCCTGGTACACAATAAGCACGTATCAAAGCAAACAACTCCACTTCCTAGGCTATATACGCAATTCTGGTCCACCTCTTATCATCAGGTATAGGCAGAAACCGTTACAAAAAATCTGATGTGTTACACTCACATGACTTTCTCTACTCTTGTACAAACTACTTTTACAAACCTTATTCTCCATCTACTTCATGTTAATCGAGATAAACATTTGCAGACTCTATCTTATTGCTAATTTTCTTGTAGATGTAAGGGGAATATATATTTACAAGGGCAATATAGAAATACAGTAGCCTTTAAGCACATATATAGCTCTTAATAACTGGTTGCTAGGTGCAGCACCATTCCCTTTCCCACAGATTAATACTCTTTGCATATCCAAGACAAAAAAATGAATGACGAATTCCCATTTAAGAAAATAAGTATTGAAAAATTTAAGAGAATAACAAGCAATATCTCGAAAATGGTTCACTCAACAAAAAAAAATGTATATGACATGAATTGTGTATTTTAACGCGATCTACATTTTTTGTGTAGTAAACTTTTCTCTATCTCTTATGGTTTACCGGTTATGCAAAAGTCGTTCACAATGAAGAACACTTTTGGAGACATTCCCAGAAAATTCAAGATATGCGTTTTATTTGTCATGAAAATGTCTTAAACATGTGATATTTTATCAAAATCGTTAGAGCCGTTTTTGAGAAAATTAAAATTTTCGAAAACTATTCCATGTAAACGGTATCCTGGGGTGGGGGGGATTTTGTTGAAAACCTCTGTGTCGCATTCCTGGAAGATATTGAACCTAAATACCAAGTTTGGTGTTTATCCGACTGTTCGTTTCTGAGTTATGCTGTTCACAGACAGACAGACAGACACACACACACACACACACACACACACACACACACACACACACACACACACACACACACACACATAGACAGACACACATACGGACATGTTTCCAAAAATGCTTTTTTTGGATTCAGGGGGTCTCAAAACATATATTTCCGGTGAAATCTCGGTATCGAATTTTTGGGTGGAATACAATACTTCCCCTACTTACTATACGTAGTAGAGAAAGTAAAAATAGGAAACTTATATCCCAAAGCCTAAAACGTGAATAAAACAAAAAAAAAATTGCATAAGAATTTGATTTTACAATTCACGTCGCTTTTTACTGAATCTTCGCGTTCTGGCTACTAGACGTCAATATTTTGTTGCAGCCCAGTAAAGAGGGACCATGATCATGATGAAGGATAGACACACAGATACGCTCTGGTCTATCATAGCACTGTATACCATTTACTAGAGGTCACTAGTGGTGCTATACATTTTGTTGTAGCCCAGTGAAGAGGGACCATGATCATGATGAAGGATAGACACATAGATAAGCTCTGGTCTATCATAGCACTGTATACCATTTACTACAGCTCACTAGTGGTGCTATACATTTTGTTATAGACTAGTGAAGAGGGACCATGATCATGATGAAGGATACACACAGATAAGCTCTGGTCTATCATAGTACTGTATACCATTTACTAGAGGTCACTAGTGGTGCTATACATTTTGTTGCAGCCCAGTGAAGAGGGACCATGATCATGATGAAGGATAAACACACAGATAAGCTCTGGTCTATCATAGCACTGCATACCATTTACTAAGGTCACTAGTAGTGCTATACATTTTGTTGTAGCCTAGTGAAGAGGGACCATGATCATGATAAAGGATAGACACACAGATAAGCTCTGGTCTATCATAGCACTGTATACCATTTACTAAGGTCACTACTGTCAGTGACTCAGGAGATTGACTTTGTCCTTGAACTGCAAGCGTGCAGTGGACTGGGAGCTTCTTGCATAAGATGTAGATAGTGCAACACCAACAGTTCAAAAATATTCTCAACAAGTGCAGTCTTACTGCAGGCAGTGTCAGAGGATGCTACAGTGTTAAAACGCGTTGTATCGCGAGTGTCAAATTAATATAATCCATTAGTGAAATGGCTAACTTTCGGAAAAAGGGAAAAACCATTCATAGCGAGGCTCGCGAAATAATAAACCATGTAAACGAGCAATGCAAAAAGGAAGCAGAGCAGAAACAACTAATTCTACCGATTTCGCGAGGGATGAGAGAACAGGCAATTAGTGCGGTGTGTCTGTGGGAACAATTAAGAATATAAGACAAGAAACTGCGAAGAGAACAGAAGGAAGCCCTTTACGCACTGCAGGCAAGATAAGACCTCCAAATCCAGAACGAAATATAAATATAGGCGATTTCGACATGTGCTCATTAAGCGGACAATAATGGACTTCTACGTCAATAAAAAGATATTTCCGACATGCAGAAAGTTACTGCTGTAGTTAGAAGTAAGATACAATTTCCTTGGGGGGAGAGTTAAGGAGAGTTATTCGGAAATTGGGATTTAGATGGCGCAAGTGCCGAGGAAAGCGAACAATCTTAATCGAAAAGCCAAGAATTGTTGAATGGAGATGCAAATACTTGGCTGAGCTAGGGGAATACCGAAGTCAAGGCAGGGATATCGTTTATTTGGATGAAATGTGGATGGACAATAATTTAACATTCAAGAAATGTTGGCAAGCTGATGGGATCACAGGGGTGCTTACTGATGGTAGTGTAGGAAACACTCATTGACCAAGAGAAAAGTTATTTAAGCTTGACCGCATCCTTAATGCACATGGACACTCCACTCTGTATCTGCGGCCTTACAATTGCGATCTTTATCCCATTGAGGTTGCATGGGCGACAGTAAAGCACTTCATAAGGTAGCGCAACGTTACTGGGGAATTTTCGTTATTTCGTTTATTGAGTTTAACCAACGAAGGAATCTCTGCGGTACCTGCAGAACACTGGGTAGGATATCACCGGCATGTTAGAAAATTAGAAGATGGTTACTGTCCATGGATCGTGTGGTTTCTGATGTGATCGATCAGATTATTATTTCAAATGCAAACGACAGTTCTTCTGATGAGCAAGAAGGGATATCATCCGATGACTCGGACTCCGAATCATCTGCATCGATCTTGCATACCCTTCGGATTAATGAGGTTAGTAAAATAATATTCCACATGTATAGTGTCGTAAATATACTGTTTTACATATATACACGCTTTACAAATTCGCTTATTGAAATTATGATCATAATTGTTTTGTTTGATGCGGTAATAATGTAATATTGATGTTACTTCGCCTAATATTTGTTGTCGCGGAAAGAAAGGATAAGTACCTTTGGAACAGGGTGTAAGCAATAAAGCGATAGGAAAGAATAACACAACCCTCTCTCAGGTTCGCTTACGTCAACCTCAAGGACAAAGCTAAACTCCTGAGTCACAGACAGTAGTAGTGCTATACATTTTGCTGTAGCCTAGTGAAGGGGAACCATGATCGCGATGAAGGATACACACACAGATAAGCTCTGGTCTGGTCTATCATAACACTGTATACCATTTACTAGAGGTCATTAGAAGTGCATGCTATACATTTTGTTGCAGCCCAGTGAAGAGCGACCATGATCATGATGAAGAATATACACACACATAAGCTCTGGTGCATTATAGCATTGTCTATCATTTACCACAGGTTACTAGTGGTGCTATACATTTTGTTGCAACCCAGTGAAGAGGACCATGATCGCGATGAAGGACAGACACACAGATAAGCTCTGGTCTATCATAGTACTGTATACCATTTACTAGAGGTCACTAGTGGTGCTATACATTTTGTTGTAGCCCAGGGAAGGGGGACCATGATCATGATGGACAGACACACAGATAAGTTCTGGTCTATCATAGTACTGTATACCATTTACTAGAGGTCACTAGTGGTGCTATACATTTTGTTGTAGCCCAGTGAAGGGGGACCATGATCATGATGAAGGATAGACACACAGATAAGCTCTGGTCTATCATAGTACTGTATACCATTTACTAGAGGTCACTAGTGGTGCTATACATTTTGTTGTAGCCCAGTGAAGGGGGACCATGATCATGATGGACCGACACACAGATAACCTCTGGTCTATCATAGCACTGTATACCATTTACTAGATGTCACTAGTGGTGCTATACATTTTGTTGCAGCCCAGCGAAGGGGGACCATTATCAAGATGGACAGAGACACAGATAACCTCTGCTCTATCATAGCACTGTATACCATTTACTAGAGGTCACTAGTGGTGCTATACATTTTGTTGCAACCCAGTGAAGGTGGACCATGATCATGATGAACAGACACACAGATAAACTCTGGTCTATCATAGTACTGTATACCATTTACTAGAGGTCACTAGTGGTGCTATACATTTTGTGGTAGCCCAGTGAAGAGGGACCATGATCGCGATGAAGGATACACACACAGATAAGTTCTGGTCTATCATAGCACTGTATACCATTTACTAGAGGTCACTAGTGGTGTTATACATTTTGTTGCAGCCCAGCGAAGGGGGACCATGATCATGATGGACAGAGACACAGATAACCTCTGGTCTATCATAGCACTGTATACCATTTACTAGAGGTCACTAGTGGTGCATGCCATGCACTTTGTTGTAGTCCAGTAAAGGATAACTATGATTGTGATGAAGGACAGATACCCAGATAAGCTCATGATTTCACAGCACTGTATACCATTGAGTTTGTAATCTTAAGTTACAATTTAATACTTTGTCATATCCATGGCGAAAATCTTTTAACATTAAAAAAAGCATTTTTAGAAACATGTCCATGTGTGTGTCTGTGAAAAGCATAACTCAGAACCAAAGTCGGATAAACACCAAACTTGGTATTTAGGTTCAGTATCTTCCAGAGATGCAACACAAAGGTTTTCAAGAAAATTACCCCACACAAGATTACACTTTACATGGAACATTTTTCGAAAATTTTAATTTTCTCAAAAATGGCTCTAATGATGTTGATTAAAATATCATATGTTTAAGATATTTTCATGACAAATGAAATGTATATCTCGAATTTTCTGGGAATGTCTCCAAAAGCGTTCTTCATTCTTAACGACTTTGCATAACTGGTAAACCATAAGAAATAGACAAAATTTTACTACACAAGGAATGTAGATCGCATTAAAATACACAATTTATGTCATATACATTCTTTTTGTTGAGTGAACCATTTTCGAAATATTGCTTGTTATTCCCTTAAATTTTCCAATACTTATACTTTTTCTCAAATTCGTTATTAATTTTGTTTTGTCTGGTAATGCAAAGAGAATGGAATACTCCACATTATCTGCCCACAAAGCCATAAAAGCGCCTTCTTTGCCGTAAAGTCGTAAAACGCCCTCTTCTCCCGTACATTTTACAGGCAAACCAGAAATGCCTGCAAGTATATTATTAATACCTAAATGGTAACATCTAGGTATGTAACTTCGTGTTGCATGTTTGGAAAATGTTGAGGGTAAATACGAAGTTTGAGATTTATTCAACAATTCGTTTTTTCAGTTTTACTGTTCTCTTTGTCTTTCTCCCTCCCTATCTATCTATCTATCTATCAATCAAGCGCAAAGAAGTTTCGATATCGAATCTTTTGGTTAATAACTGTACGTTCCCTACCTGCCTTAGGTAAATGGCAGAGGACATAATAGTTTGATACAGCACAGTGTATACCACGAAGAGTCTCCAACGTCAATGCAATATGCCGTCTATTCAACAGAAAGAAGTGGCAGAGTTATCTGAAGAATGCTAATGCTTCGATATCAATTCGCAAAAGTTCCTTTGTTAAAGTCTACGAGTATGTAGGTTCGTAGCCTGAGCAATACAAATGGTTTGAGGAGGGTGCTAGTACCTACTTTATTGTAAGATCACGAAAACCATTGTGAATGACCCCATCAGCAGTATTCGTGGAATGTGATTCAAGGATCTGAAATGCTGCAAATATGGTGATTTCGCACTTAGAAAAGAAAATGCGACTTGTAGCCTGTTTCACAATGAAAGTTTGTAAAGTTGAACTTACTCCATTTCAATGTTTACGCGATCTTTCTCAAAGTAATCCCCTTCTACTTATATGCAGTCTCTGCCACTTGCTGCAGGCCTTGATAATCTCCCCACTTTTCTTGAGCACAACCCGCTTCAGAGTGCTCAAATCGAATGCCCCGGAGCTTTGCCTTTAATGGTGGGACACAGTGTACAAGATCGGGCCTATAAGGAGGATGCGGTATACATGTAATGTTCCATTTAGCCAAAAACTGCACGAGTTGATTTGCGCCGTTATATGACGAAGTCGCCGGTTCGCTTCCTTGCAACATGCTTCCCTAGTTGTGTAGTTTGCTGTCCACAAAACAGAGCATTACTATCAACTTACTGATACGAGAGTCTGCCGCCATAAAACCCTGCTCTTTTCAAACATTCCTGTCAAGGAAGCTACAGTTGATTACAGATCAAGTTTTATAGAACTTACAAGTGTTTTGTTTCATAATGAAATAGTAATTTCACACATTTGTGAAGTAAGCAATTTATCTAGAAACGGCTTAAGGTTTTTGAAGGCGGTATATTTCATATTTTAATAGATAAAAATGTATGTAATGTAAACAGTAGAAAACTACATAAAATGCTATTAAACAGCAGATTCAGATAACGGGAAGTGGAAGACAAACATTTTACAATCAGAATTAATGCTAAGTATCCGGGACAAGTTGTGAGGCCGCGTCGTACTGTGATCACGACATCTGCTGTTTCAAGATATCAGCACGCAACAGACAACGTACCTACTTGTTAGTTCATTCGCCCCATAATTTTGTCTAAAATAGCAACTTTATTTACGTTTGTGACGTCATGTTCCCGCAAACAACCTCATCCGAATGACAATATACTACAATGCGTGTTCTCAAATACAATTAAACAGCCGTATATCACGTCTTTCAGATTAGAGAAACACATACGTGCTAGAAATTTAAACATAGATCGTTAGGGCTTTTGTAATGAGCGGTTTGCAAACGGGAATGCGACAGAATGTGCAGGTGGTGTATAACGTTTGTGAACTTCCTCAAACTTAAAAAGTTAAGAAATGTTTATTGTGAAACCGGTTTACAAACACTTGTATTGTTATTTGTACATCCTAAGCATTGTAAATACGGCTCTGATTGTAGATTTCCTTTATTCTACTGACACTGCTAAGAAAGCGAAGGTAATTTTTCAATCCGCCTTAATTTTTTGAATCGCCCATTTTTCTTGCAAAACATATATGGTATCTGTTACCTTTATCAAATTCTCACTTTTTACTTTGGTCCGTCCAAGATGACAATGTAGCATTCTAATCTGAGTAAGCTCACTGTGTCTTACGTGACCCGGACATGCGCGCCAGCCGGCCATCCAAATGCTACAAAGAAATCCTTCACTCAGGACACACTCCATCGACCGCCGCCTGGACTTGCAACCTTGACACATGAAGGTGAAACTGACGAAAGGAAATTCGTTGTAGAAGAGGAAACACCCGAGCTTTCTCCTATCGACCTGGTAAAAGCACGATAACCCCAGCCCAACGGCATTCGAACCCTAAACCTCCCGAGTGCGGGTCTCACACGTTACCGCTGGGCCATCTCGTTGGTGATTCTCTTATACCACATTCCCTTTGATTCCACAGCTGTTCCTAGAGAAAATTAGTGACTGTTTAATAACATAATGGTATGAACAACAGCGTAAGGGAAAGGAGAATCTTCAAGAGCTAGTTTGCTCCGGAGACAATATATGTCATATTCATAAAGAGATTATGTCACCGAGTCCAGCACGTGTCATCTTTGGTCCCCAGCAGTTTCTCGAGAAGCTGGGGTCAAACACTGTTAATGATATCGTATTATCGCCAAATACTACACAATACATTTTCTCTTCCGACCTCGCGAACCTTTGCAAAACATTGGAATCGAGCTGAAAGCTTGCTTGCAATGAGCTTATGCAACCCTGCAGCTCTAACAAATCACGAGTGTCTTCTAAAGGAAATATGAAATATCGAAAAAGAACAAAAGCAGAAGTCAAGGGTCACACAAGGCCGTATAGACATTTACATAAACTAATATTTGCACATTGTGCGATATTTACGTAAGAGCGCTAACAAGAGAATGAGAGAAACCTGTAAAGTGCCACATCCCGGGAAATAAGTGCCACTTCTCTTATGCAACGTCGATTTCCATTTACAGAATGGGGATTCTCACACACTTTCTTCATCAATTGTTTCGTTTGTTGAATATTGTATTCCTCGTTTTGGGCAATACATCACGTTCCTTTTAAGCTGCTTAACGCTAACGAGCAAAGAACGTTAGGCAGAAACCCATCCTCAAATGACGTAGTAGATCATTCAAAACATTAACTGCGAATCCTCGAAACTCAGATGGACATCGCTGCTTCAAGGTAGCGCCGGACAGTATGCCGTCTAATCGACCTAGCTAATAGAAGTACAGAACCGTTGTTTTAAGGGGGAAGCACGCTGTTGCCCGAGGAGTCTGATATTCTTAGATCCTTAAATTCAACTGCATATATTATCATGCAATAATCTTTGACACAAGTAAATAAAACCACGTGGGTCAACATTAACTCTACTCATATTATCGCGTGATTGAAATTCCTGAAATACAGTTATCTTACAGATTTTTAATTTTTGAAGTTCAGTGACATTGAAGGCCAAGGTTTGATTCCTGTGCAAGCTTTCTCGGAGATTTCCTCGGGCTGTGTTCCAGGTTTTCTCCCATGCCATCGAGTTTTTCTTCTCAAACAACACGATGGTTTATCAAGAATAGATCCAGTTATGAAGATTCTGTGTGCTGCCATTATAACTGCACTAACACACTATTAACACTGAAACTCGTGGCCTCGCAACGTACAGCACGGACTTTATCAACTGATTAACCCGCACACGGAAAGGAAACAGAACAGCGCCGTGGAGTGCAAGCAATTCCCCGTAATACGGTCACGCGTCCAAACGGCAGATCTGGCGTTCGTTTTCCAAGGAGTTGCAGTTAAAACCGGCAGCTGATGTGGCCTCATAATACATCACTTCTGTTATAGGAATTCCAGGGTGAGCTCCGACATGAAGGATCTGATACTTCTTTGGCAAGTAGTTTTAAGGCAAGAGTGGCGAAAACACTTCCTTCCGCGAGTAATCAAATATGCAAGACGCACTGCATCACTCAGCAGCATATGAAAAACCAAGGGACGGTTGCAGACAGGGAACGGCGCCTACGAGTCAAAATGACTCGCGAATCACGTTTTCGCCACCTCTGTCTTAAGGTATTAAATCCGCATTGCAATTTTTGACAATCAGATCTCACTGTTGATGATGATATGCGGTTTAAGGGCGCTAAACTGCTAAGGTCATCAGCGCCCTTACAATGTATAAAATATAAAGTCAAAATATAAAAGACGGGTAAAAGAACCGCATAATTAAAAAACGGGACACAAACCCGCGATGTCCAAAAAGCTAAAAATAACAATACAACAATAACAATAATAACAACAATAATAACAATACAAATATCCGAAAAACCAACACACTAAAAGCATAGGCAATAAAAGATTAAAACGTGTCAAGAACTGTAGAATGCGAGGGACATGAGTGCCATATGTCCACTGGGGATAGAGTCCCTATTAAAACATACAGAATAAAATAACAAAGCTAAAAGACGCTCAGCGCATCAAATGCGACGATTAAAACCAATGTCACTTATAAAACGTAAAAGACATTCTACAGCATGCGCGTCGTCTGCCAAAACGTTGGCTATGCCAACAGGCAGACCCACGCGAACGCGCAATGGAGCTAAAACTTGACACTCAGTTAAAATGTGACGCACCGTTAAGGGCACGTCACACTGCTGACACAGTGGAGCGGGATCACCACTGAGCAGGTAACTATGACTAAAACGGCAATGTCCAATTCGTAAACGGGCTAAAAGTACCTCTTCCCGACGTGAAGAACGAGAAGAGGTACCCCAGATTAACGGGAGAGGCTTAACCTCCCGCAATTTGTTCCCCCGGAGGGCCGTCCACTCATCGCGCCAGCGCGAGAGGATGCGGCGACGTAAAATAACACACGAATCTGACGAGGGAACAACAGAGGTAAAACCTCTGGGTAATAAAATCGCCGATTTCGCAGCGGCGTCGGCAGACTCATTGCCTGAGATGCCCACATGACCTGGAATCCACGTGAAGGAGACGCTGATGCCAGAGACACCAAGCGAGTGGAGCAGGTCATGTATGCGCTGTACGAGTGGGTGGTAATGGTACAGCGCATTAATACTCTGAAGGGCACCCAGAGAGTCCGTACAAATAAAACAGTGCCGTAAGTCGTGCCGCTGAATGTATAAAACATATTGATAAATGCTAAAAAGTTCGGCGGTAAAAATTGAACATTGTCCAGGTAAACGAAACGTAAAACTACAGTGACCAAAAACAAAGGCACATCCAACTCCAGCTTCAGTCTTAGATCCATCGGTAAAGATAAAATGGAAGTCCCCGAATTGAGCCCGTACTTCTAAAAAAAGCCGATCTAAAGACTGAAGAAGGGGTCTCAGTCTTCGGCATCGACGTTAGCCCAAGGTGACAGTGGGCCTCAGCGCGGGACCATGGAGGAAAACGCGTTTCCCCCCGTGGAATGGCCGGCGCTGGCGGAACGTCTAAATGCCGAAGAAGCTGTCGAAAGCGAACCCCTGGAGGGAGCAAAGCAGAGGAGCTAATGAAATAGTGACGATCAAGTGACTCCTCGAAAAATAACTCGAAGGACGGGTGGTCAGGCAAGCTTGAGAGTCGACAGGCATAGCTGCACAAAAGTATCTCACGCCGGAAGGACAGCGCAGGCTCTGCAGCATCAGCATACAGACTGGGAACAGGGCTGGTTGGAAAGGCCCCTGTAGCGACTCTTATGCCACGATGGTGAATGGCATTCAATCGACGTAACACAGATGGACGTGCCGACGAATAAACAATGCACCCGTAATCTAGCTTGGATCGGACCAAAGAGCGATTAAGGCGAAGAAGGACGGTCCGATCAGCTCCCCAGGATGTGCCACTTAAAACACGTAAAAGATTAAGAGAACGGTCACACTTAGCTTTTAAAAAGGAAATGTGCGAGATCCAACACAACTTCCTATCAAAAATCAACCCCAAAAATTTCACCTCGTCTGCAAACGGAAGCATCTCCGGCCCAAGATGGAGAGAGAGCGGAGGGAAATATTTCCGGCGCCAGAAGTTGATGCAGACGGATTTCTCGGCGGAGAAATTAAAGCCGTTGGCGTTACTCCAGGCGTAGAGACGGTCGATACAGCTCTGGAGACGGCGTTCGAGTAGACAGGTCCGCCGTGAACTGCAATAAATGGCAAAATCATCAACAAAAAGGGACGATGAAATGCCAGGTGGAATACAATCAACAATGGGGTTGATAACAACTGCAAAAAGTGTGACACTCGGTAGCCCTGCGGTACTCCGTTCTCTTGAATAAAACGACTAGATAAAACCGAGCCCACACGTACACGAAACACGCGTTCCGTCATAAACTCCCGAAGAAATATGGGAAGACGACCGCGGATATTCCATGCGTGAAGTGTACGTAAAATGCCGCCCCTCCAACATGTGTCATAAGCTTTCTCCAGGTCAAAAAACACAGCCACGGTTTGACACTTTCTCAGAAATCCATTCATAATATGCGTCGACAGGGACACCAGATGGTCGACGGTAGAACGATAGCGACGAAATCCGCACTGAGCGTTTGCTAGAAGTTTCTGAGACTCAAGCCACCATGTCAACCGCCCGTTGATCATGCGCTCCATCACCTTGCAAATGCAACTGGTGAGGGAGATAGGGCGGTAGCTGGAAGGCAGTTGGCGATCCTTCCCAGGCTTGAGTATAGGGACAATGGTGGCTTCGCGCCAAACGGAAGGAAAAAGGTCGTCTTGCCAAATACGGTTATAGACCTGTAAAAGAAAGAGTTTACTGTCGGCTGAAAGGCTCTTTAACATCAGGACATGAATGCCGTCCGGCCCAGGAGCGGAGTGCCGAGAGCAATGAAGAGCGTGCTCCAGCTCCCGCATTGTGAATAGTTCGTTATAGCATTCAGTATTAGCAGACCGAAAATTATATGATGCGGAATCCAGCCCGTCTTTGATAGAGCGAAAGCCGGCGGAATAATGGTCTGAACTGGAAACCGCCTCAAAGGCAGCACCCAGAGTGTTAGCGATGGCAGCCGGATCCACTATGGTGGCATTAGAAACCTGAAGGCCAGAAACAGTACAATGCGACACTTTACCTGAGAAGCGACAAAGTTTATCCCAAACAACAGATGAAGGCGTAAAACGATTAAAAGACCTGACAAAACGAGTCCACGACGCCTTCTTGCTATCCTGAATAATGCGACGAGCCCTGGCGCGCGATTGTTTAAAAGTCACCAAATTATCAAGTGTAGGGTGACGCCGAAACACCCTAAGTGCAGTCCTACGGGCACGAACGGTGTCCCGACAATCCTCGTTCCACCACGGAACAGGTGGCCGCCGAGGTTGAGAGGATGAACGGGGAATGGCGCGTTCGGCGGCAGAGAAAATCGTAGACGTAAGGTGCTGCACTAGTTGGTTAATGTCACCGAAGGGCTGATCGTAAAAATGCACGAGGCTGGAATACAAGCTCCAGTCGGCTTTTGAGAATATCCAGGTAGGTACTCTGGAATGCTGTATGTGGTGCGAAAGAAGAGAAACGATGCAGGGGTAATGGTCGCTGGAGTAGGTGTCAGCGACGACGTTCCACTGAAGACGACGAGCAAGCTGGAGTGAGCAAATGGCAAGGTCCAGGTGAGAGAATGTACCAGAAGAATCAGAAATAAAAGTAGGTGCACCTGTATTGAGGATGGAAAGATTGAACTGGTAAAAAATGTCGGAAAGAAGAGTTCCCCTCGCACAAGCCCTTGGCGAACCCCACAGTGGGTGATGGGCATTAAAATTTCCCAACAGAAGAAATGGTGTTGGGAGAGCGGACAGGAGAGCTCGAATGTCCGCGGGAGCGAGGGGAGACGATGGAGGTGAATAGACAGAACAAACAGAAAACAAAAAGCCGGGTAAGTGAAGGCGAACGGCAACAGCTTGCAAGTCGGATGTAAGTGTGACAGGAATAAAATGAACGTCGTTACGCACTAACAACATGACACCTCCATGAGCAGGAGAACCCTCCTCCGGTTCAAGGTCGTAGCGAACCGGAGTATATCCTCGGAAATCAAAAGGATCATGAGGGCGAAGCTTAGTCTCCTGCAAACACACGACCATGGGCGAATGGGACGCAATAAAAGTTGCAGTTCCGCCCTATGCGATCGTACACCACGTACATTCCAGGTCAGGATAGCCATTAAGAAAAAAGGGATAAACTGTCTACTTAGAAGGGCGGCTTAAAATTACCTTTTGTTTAACCTTTGGGCTCGGGCTTTTGGTATGGAGTTGGTCAGACTCCATAGCCTCCTCGAAGGGAGGGCCCACGCGCTCAGAGCCAGAAACCGATTCAAGCGCCGTGAATCGGTTCTGGGTGGGGATGGGTGAGGGGTGCCGCTGAGTGCGGCTTGTCCAGGATCTTCCTGGGACTGCGACCTCCGAGGAGGAGAAGGTGAATTATGCTTGCTGTGAACACGCGGAGGGTCTTTTAAAAAGTCTTCTCTTCGAAGTTTCTGCTTCGGCTTTTTGTCAGTGGCTTGTGACTTCATTGACTTTGGACCAGGTTTATAGAGCTTGGTAACAGTAGCAGACTTGGACGGCCGGATGGTAGTGGCGGTTAAAGCAGTCATGGTCCAAGTTTGAGTCCCAGCATCCTTCCGGGGAATGGGCGAGGCAACAATAGAACTGAATGTTCCCGATCGCAGGAGCGAAGGTTGGCGCGCGTGGAAACGCCTCCGGGCTTCGGCGAAGGAGAGTTTCTCCTTTACCCGGATCTCCTGGATCGCCTTCTCGTCCAAATACCGCGGACAGTCGCCAAATGAAGCAGAATGTGACCCTTTACAATTAACGCAGACGGGGGCTGTGGAACAGTACCTTCGTGTGAGGGCTGGCTACATGTTGCACAGATGTTAACGGCACTCTTACATGAGACTTGCGTATGCCCAAAACGTTGGCACTTAAAACAACGCAGAGGTCTAGGAATATAAGGCCTCACAGAAATCCGTTCGTACCCTGCGGAGATGCTCGTGGGCAGATCGACGCCATCAAATGTTAGAAACAGGGTACGAGTGGGTACCAATACGCCGTCGCGTTTGGCCTGCACTCGATGAACCGCTGTGACCTTCTGGTCTGCAAGATATTCGACCAGGTCCTCGTCCGATATGCCATCGAGGCTATGCGTGGTGACAACGCCTCGACAAGAATTCAAGGTGCGGTGCTTCTCAACACGGATAGGATAATCGTGGAGAAGCGTGGCGCTCAACAAGGACTTACTTTGTGCCTCGGATTTGCTTTGCACTAGCAACGAACCATTACGAAGCCGAGTGCAGGAAAGAACCGGACCAGCAATTGAGTCAATGCCCTTCTGGATGATAAAAGGGTTCACCTTCTCGAATGATTGTCCTTCCTCTGCACGGGTAATCACTAAGTAACAACCAGCTGTTGGCGGTGCTACTTCTGTTACTAAAACGTTTCGGCGCTTGTTGTTTATAATGGAGAAAGGGTGCTCCATAGCGAAAAAAATCCTCCACTATTGCAACCGTCTCCGACCTCGGGCTCTGGCTTCCCGGTCGTTACCCCGGCTTGGGTGAGTGGCCTATCTATACCTAGCTCACCCCAGGGTCACACCTCCCAGAACATAGACAGAGGGACCCAATCGCCGTCGGAAGTCAGCAGCTCATGCAATGGCCCCCCCGCGGGACTGCAGTTGAACAGCGGATACGAACACAAACCCTACATGACGACCCCGGGTGGTGGGGATGACGCCATTATCCACTCACCCAGCTGCGCACCCAGTGCGCGGGTATCCGTCAGGCCGTGTCCACGGAGGATTAAAAGAAAAGATAAAAGAAATAAAACTGTGTGGGCGTTTCGGATGCAAGGTAGGCCGGCGAGGAAGAAAAAGCGATGCGTAAATGAATGGACGTGGTGCGAAATGTGCAGAAGTAAAAGAGAAAAAAGAAACGATGGCGAGGGGCGACATGGAATGAAATGCACAGAACGCACGAGAGCCTACCTTGAGTTCCCCGGTCACGAGAACGAACCCACCTCGACCGGACGGGGGTGGAAGGATGATGATGGCGATGATTGGCTCGGGAACCCCCGGGTACGCCAACACCCGTACTCACATAAGGTGAGCCCCTGAGGGGGATCTCACTGTTGAAGTAGTATAGTTTCGTGTTAGTAAGGAAACTGAGATCCGACGAATAGTTGATAACTGCCCTCCACGTCCATCATATTGGATAACACATGTCTAATAGTCGCATATATTCTGTTTCTTTGTACATTTGCTGCCTGTAGCTTCATTCCAACCGTCAAAACCGCGTCTTACCTATAATAAGCAAATGAAGTATTGCATTCCATCCAAAAATTTCGCACCGAGATTTTAACGGAAATACATATTTTCAGGCATCCTGAATAAAAAGAATCTTTAGAAAAAGGCCCGTGTGTGTGTTTGTGACACTGAACATATACCTACAAAAGGAAATGTCGGGTGGATACCGAAACTGGTATTTAAGTTTAGTATCTTCCAAAGATGCAACACCCCAAACTATTCTTCACATGGAGAACGTTCGATGTTTTTTATTTTCTTAAAACTACCTCTGTGATTTTGTTTGAAATAAAATTACTTGACAAATGAGATGAATATCTTGAATAACCTGTAAAGTCCTCTTCATTCTGAAGTAATTTTGTGTAACTGGTAGGTAAATCACAAGACACCAACAAAACCGTATAACGCAGCAATGTAGATACCTTTAAAACACACAATTTATTTCAAATAATCAGCCATTTCCGAGATATCCCTTATAATTTTCAATACGTTTCTCTCTTGTCCCTACAAATAAATGAAACTATTTCTGCAAACTGTTTTTCTTTTTCAATTCACATGAAGTAGAAAAATTAGGGTTTTCTAAGAATACATCGCAGAAGCTATATAATCAGCGTTATTGTTGTTATTATTGCATAGCGATATATACTGAAGTTATTATAAATTAGCAGGTGTTGATGAATGCTATCGTCCTGTTCAACTGGTTTAAAACAACTGACTCGATTAATGTCCAATGCTGAAACTCAACTGTCATTCATCAAGTGAAATGATGTCATTCTTAACTTAAGATTGTAAAACGGACCTTATTACACCTACCGGTAAAGTTGTTTCTCATACAATGCTTGTGACCACGACCGTCCTGTATCGGCTGTGACTTCACCTGCCCTTATTTAAACACTTTCTCCGATACCTAGGGTTCGTTCCCAGCCTTGGGACTCTACAATATTCAAGTATTTCATCAATATGTTCAGTTTTGTTGAAGCAATTAAAACTATTTCTGTCTGGACTTCCCTGTGGTCATAAGACTACTTCAAAATGTTTACTTTGACACACTTATTGAAGTTCAACTGCTGGTCTTGTATCCCACTGTATAGATAAGGGCGACGTGAGGTGTAGCGGACCCGGGGTTCATAACCGTGAAGGACATAGGTACATATTATTAATTTCTTTTTGCAGATATTTGATAATGGTAAATAGTTGCACTCCGTTGAGAACGCTAGGTGAGACGGAGATGTGCGTCGAGTGCAGGAGGAAGCAGGGCAGGCGGCGATCTTCAACGTGGGGTGAGTGTCTTCTCTGCATGACTACTTCCTCTTGGGCACATTATGGTGGATCTAAATCGTCACAAATATCCTTTACGTACTCAGAAATCGTTTCTTCATTTGCTTTTAAATAGATATGCATAACTATTAGTATAAATAAACTCAGATCTGTCATGTTTAATGTTCCGAATCAGACTTTTATACCTTTGGGTTAAAAACATTTGATGTGTTCCATTCACATGCTATTCTCTACACACTATTCTTACAAACGCTTACTGCCTTACCTACTTCTTATTGATACAGATAAACTTTCATTACATATTTCCTTGTGGGTTTAAGAATACGGAGGGTTGCCCAACTTAATCTCGAACGAAATTCCCTTTCGCCACTACCTATTGTGTTCCACGGGCTTTAACTATGGCTCTGCAGCTCAACTTCCATTGAAGAGGGCTGCGTCTAAGAACAGGAAGGAGGATGTTAGCCCACTCCTTCTGGCAGGCTTTCCAGAGTCCTTCAATTGTGGTGGGACGCTTCTGCCAAAATCCATTGGCGATGCATCTGGTGACTCTACAGGGATCCTTGTAAATGGTATCACATTGACACCCGCTTCCATAGCCTTCCGGTGGTAGTAATGCTGGGAGGACCGAGAAGTGTGACTGGATGCTTTATCCATGTGGATCCAAACATTTGGGGCAACCTCACCATACAGCCGAGTAATCTCTTCATCAAAAATTGGGTCCATAACATTCCTTTGATAGTAGGCTGCATTAGGTTTTACATTATTGGCAACTCTGTGCATGCCTAGTTCCCCCCGAGAGCAATAACCTGCAACCACCATCAATCCCTTCGGAAACTTCTCCTTGTTGGAGCGCCCCTTTTGGCCCTTCATGGTAATAAATGGCTCGGTTATTTTTTTTGCGTCATCTAGATAAACCCATGCTTCACCTAAAGAAACCACCCATTGCCACTTTCCACCTGCAGGTGGTGTTCATAGAGCATTCTCTGATGTGCCAGTGTTTCAAGGCGTGTCCACGTACTTTATGGCGCCATTCTAGACCCAAATTGTTGTGTATTATCCGATAGACGGTCCCTTGGTGGGTTTTCTTGAGTCACTGATGCACTCACCTTGGCTACTGCTGGCCTTTTTCTTGCTAGTTTTTTAGCACACTGAGCCTTTATGCGCCCCACACTCGACTTACTTATGATAAAACCTTTTTGTTGCACCTTTCCACTATCATTGAAAGGCTGTAACCGGCATCGGAAAGCCTGCCACAAGTCGGCGATTGTTGAAGCCATTACGAGTAAACTTTGCCTCAGACTGGCCCAGCAGACAGCTGGCACTCGCAGTGAGCTGATGCAATAATAAACTTAAGCAGTTTGGCCAATGACAGGAGTGGGAGGGCGATTCAAAGTCGTCCGAGCTTAAGTGGGGCAACCCTCCGTACAGAAGACTAAAGCCATGGTCACATTTTTAAAAAGCGGGTCGCTAAGTGATGCCTTTGCATGACCACAAAGAATGAACAGGATTAACCACTTGAAAAGAGTATAAGGATTTAGAAACTCAAAGTAATACAAAGAATATTTCGTATATGGTTAACGAAAACAAAAAAGATGTACATATACTGTGTGTTTTAACAATGTCTACTTTTTTGTAGTAGATTTTGTCTATTTATTTATAACTGTTTATCAATTACCTATACAAACAGGATATCACAGGCTATTCGCAGAAAATTCAAGATATTTTATTTGTCAAGTAAATATCTTAGTTTCATAGTATTTTTATCAAAATCGTAAGGCAACCCTATGGTGAAACTTCCAAAATCCGTAATTATTAACCAATTGTTTCGAAATTTTAATCACATGCTGGAAAGGTTATCTTATGATGAGTACAACGTTTCGTGCAAATACTATAACAGTTAATAATTATTGAAAAGGTAGAATCAGACGTCTGAAAAAAAATCAATGCCATCGCCGGGATTTGAACCACGGATCTCCCAGTTTCCGTCCGGTTGCTCTAACCACTGGGCTACCATGGGAACATGCCAATACGACATTAAATTCCCCAAATGTTTCGCATTTTCCAGTAAGCCACAAGGAGATCTCAAATGGTATTTAAAAAAAACTGAATTTTATTTATGGACGCTTTTAACTGTTGTGGTCCTTAGCGTCCCATTCTATATTGGGCGTGACAAATCGGTAATTTTGCTCAGAGGCCTCTTTATCAGTCTTGAGGTTGTTTTACGTGCCGTAAATCTACGACACGGTACCACCGGTTTTACTCCCTTCTAAAGGAAGCCATGCTTTTACGCCCGAAAAAAATCCATCGCCCTCCGCCAGGTTTGAGCCCGCGACCTCGAAAACTCGAAGCTAGCATGGTAACCACTACACCATAGAGGACATACCCTAATGACGACTTGCAATGCTGTAAGTCTTTAAGTCCCGGGCTTCATAGCTTCAACCACTATTAGGTCAATTAATGGGTGCTCTTCCACCAAGTCGCGTGTTGGGCAAACTTGGAAAGGTAGAATCAGACGACAGTGCCATCGTCGAGATTTGAACCACGGATTTCCCGGTTTCCGTCTCTAACCGCTGAACTGCTGGTACGCATTAGATTCCCCAACTGATTCGCATTTTCCGCGGTAAACCACAAGGAGATCTCAAATAATAATTATTATTAGAGATATAAAATGTCCTACACGTCAAATTATTTAAGTTGGTACACTCAAATTTTCTTGACATTAGCTGAAGATTCTGTATAAGACACTCAAGTCCGCCTAATTTCCATATGTTTAACTACAGTTTTTTTTTTTTTTTTTCCTGTTCAACAGAAACATCCCCTAAAAATTTCACAGTTTATACAATATTGTGTGGGAACGGTTCACATATTTTAAAAAAAGAGCTTTTTGAAGGTTTTTGTCTACGTTTTGCAAACTTCAGAACGATAGCTGAAAAATTGCATGACGAGAGACCTTTATGTACTGAAAAATGTGGAAACTTTTGCTTCTTAGAATAGATTTGTGTTTCTTACCTTGATGCTCCATTAAGGCCGTAAATGAAAACTACTGTGGTATAATATGTTATTATAGGCTCTAAATTGTTAGAACATGTAAAAACAAAACTGTGAAACTCTGAATTTTCAACCAAAATCTCGCTATGGCGTTGCCCTAAAAGCCATTTTTGAGAAAAGCACAAATAACGAAAAATGTTGCATGTTCGTTTTTGAGTTGTAGTGTTCACATACATGTACGCGCGCGGAGGGGCTTCCCCAAAACATGAATACAGCACTTGTACTTGATATGCTCGACAGTGTATGGCTTGTCAGATTATACTGGCTTTACATTGACAGTTAAATGAGTAATCCACTCAGAGAAGGGATTATTATAATTATGTCACACACAAGGCTGGCCATGTTTCTAAAATCACTCAACATTTTCGATATTTGACAGCTACTGTCTAATGTTTTGAGAGTTGATTGTTCGTTAACTACCACCATTAAAAGATTTTGTGTTCACCCAAAACTGAATTTGTCTAGACAACATTTTACGATTTGAAATCGTCATCAACGCCTAAACAATGTGAAGATCCTCCTAGAAATGCATTTGGCGAAGCAAAAATTTATAATTGGTACATCGAATGCAAAAGAGATCGGTTTTTTCTTGGTGACGAATTTCGTGAAGGACGCCCAAGAACTGTTTGCCGCTGTTGGAGCAATGCTTGAAGAAGATCGACAGACACCTCACGAATTTATTCGGCCGAGATTGGGCATTGGTATGAGTCAAATCCAAACATTTCACATCGACAGTTGGACGTGAGAAAACTTTATTGTCGATAGATTTCACATAAACCGACTCCCGATCGAAAACAACAACGCATAGATCGGTACAGAAAACATCAAATTTGGTTTGGAATATTCTTGTTATGATCCTGACTGGTGAAACGAGCCATGCTGCTACATAACAAGACAGACGTACCGTTAATGCCGATTGGTACACCAATGTCTGTTCACCGAATAAAAAGTTCATGAAAAACGCCCTATACGAAAAATAATGTTACATCATTACAACGCATCATGGAACATCGCAAAACTAACAAGTGAGTATCTGGATGCCCTCCACCATACAGTCCTGACCTAGCACCTCGTGATTTCTTTTTGTTTCCAAAGATTAAAGGTAAAATGCGTGTAATCACTTTTTCATCATCAAATGAAGCACAGGAACATTATAAAAACCTGGTTTATAAAATGCAGACATGTATTGATGTTAAAGGGGAATATTCTGAAAAACAATAAAATAATTTAAAACTAATGTTTGGCTGATTTTCTGAACATTTTCACTGTCGCCCTTGCAACTTCCATCAATAACTATAATCACGTTTCTTAGCAATAAAAACACCGTCTCCACTTTTGACGACCAATACACGAATTTGGAAGAAGGAATAAAAGTACTCAATTATCACTCACCTGATGCGTTACATTCTCACAAAACTACTTCTTGTTAACATCCTTGTAGGTATAGTCGCATTTTTAAAAAGTGGCTCGCTATGTCATGGCTATGAAATTGCATGACCACGAGAAACAACAGAATAACTTTTTTGGAGTATCAAGAATTTAAACATTAAAAATTAACTAACGTCTAGCAAATGGCATAATATATTTATTTTACATAAGCAAATAAAAAATTTACTTGTTTGAAATAGCATAAAAAACACTTTTTAGAAAAAGGTTCGTGTGCGTGTCCTTGTACAGCATAACTCAAAAACCAAAAGTGGGATAAACACCAAACTTGGTATTTAAGTTCAGTATCTTTCAAAGATGCGACACCAAGGCTATTAAGAAAATTCCCCCACCACAATCTACCCTTTACATGGAACATTTCTCGAATTTTTTTGTGTTCTAAAAATGGCTCTAACGATTTTGATTAAAATACCCTATATTAAATGTATTTACATGACAAATAAAATCTGTGTCTCGAATTTTCCGGGAATAGCCTGTGAAGTCCTCTTCATTCGGGAGGAATTTTGTATAATCTTGTAGATCTTTTAAAACAAGCAATTTATTTCAAATAACTTTCTTTTGTGGCATGAGCCATATCCGAGATATCTGTTATTAACTGGTCAATACTTGGCCATTCTTTTAAAGTCCTGTCAACATTCAGTTGTTTCTCGCGATGCCATGGAAACAGTATGACCAGCATATAGCGTCCAGTTGTTAAACATTTGACTATCGCTGTTCTCTTTGTATCTATAACGAAATGTGTAATGTAGCTGTTTCTACAAAGGTTTATCTCGATTGAAATGAAATAAGTAGGAAAATAAGCTTTCGTAAGAATAACTTTTGTACCCACTAATAAACGACAGAGGGAGAAAGTTATGTGAATATAACACGTGAAAAGTTTTGTATAGTAAGCTTTTGTCCATTTCTTTAGATTTACCCGTTAAAAAGAATCAACAAAATGTCTGTCGAATATTTTTCATACAAATATCTCAACCGTATTTTAATCAAAACCGTTAGTGCCATTTTTGAGGAAATTAAAAATATGGAAAACAGTTCCATGTAAAGAGCAGTTTGTGTTGTTAATCACTGTGCAAGACACTGCCCGGGTTTGTTTTTGAGCCACCTATGCTGTTCGCGGACACATCGACCTGGGGCCTCAAATGTGTATTTCCGGTGAAATCTCGATGTCTCCTACTAGGTATAAAATTCCTCCCACAAAGTTAAACCTTAAGCTTCGCCTCCACGTCGCTGTCGTTTACCTCTAGAAGGCCTTCTGTGGTATCCGAACCATCCCTTCTTCCCACATAGATTGCGAGGGCGACATTTTTACAAATTCAACAAGGACTAGTTTTTAAAAAGTTCAATACTTTTATTGATTCCCCTTTAACATCAATACATCAAAACAGCACTGATGCCACTCTTCCTGAGGCACCAGGTTTTTATAATGTTCCACTGCGCAATCATTTTATCTTTAATTTTGGGAAATCACAAGGTGCCAGGTGAGGACTCCATGGTGCTGTCCAGATACTCAGCTCTTAGTTTTGCTGTCTGTCATGATGCAACGTTATTATTTTGTTTCTTCTTTTGGGCATTTTTGACGAACTTTTTCAAGAATTTACGGTAAACAGACATTTGTGTCTATCTTCTAATGTTATAGTAGCAATATGATCGTTTAAGAAAAAAAAACAGCAACCATTCTTATCAGCACTGCGAATTTGTAGGCTAAGTTCTGTTTGAAAGACCCATTGAGCCGGCTACTTTTCTTTTCAGGACCATAACAATAAATCCGAGATTCCTCACCAGTAACAATATTCCAAACCAAATTTGTAGTGCCACCTTGGAATTTTTCTAGAGTTTTGTTTCTGACCGGGAGTCAGTTTATGTGGAATCCATCGACAACAAAGTTTTCTCACGTCTAACTGTTTTGCATTTGTCTCATAGCAATGACCAATGTCCCCAAATAAATTTGTGATCTTCTTCACGCATTGCTCCAACAGCGGCAATACTTCCATCATAATAGCACTTCTTGGGCGTCCTTCACGAAATTCATCACTAACAAAAAATGCGATCTCTTTTGGATTCGTTGCCTTCTTCAAATTACATTTCTAAGCCGATCTTCACATTGTTTAGAATCGTAGCCAGGAAATGTTCATTTTTGGGTGAACACAAAATCTTAAAATAATAATTACAAACTATTAGAACAAACTACACGACAATCAACTCGCAAAACATTAGAAAGTGACTGACAAATATAAAGAAACTTCATTTGTGTTTTTAGAAGCATGACATTCTAAAATGTTCAGTATAGCCCTGGTATAAACATCCTTCATCGGTTGGTCGTCCTCCATGGACTAGTGGTACCGTGATAGCATCTAGTTCCCAAAGTCGCGGGTTCAAACCCGGCGGAGGGCGATGGATTTTTTCGGGCGTAAAAATACTTAGCATGGCTTCCTTCAGAAGGGAAGTAAAGCCAGTGGTCGTAGATTTACGGCACGTAAAAGAACCTCAAGCCTAACAAAGAGGCCTCTGAGCAAAATTACCGGTCTTTCACGCCCAATATAGAATGGGACGCTAAGAACCACAGCAGTTAAAGAGCGTCCATAAATAAAACTAAACTTAATTTAGTTCATCTGTTGGTTAGTTTTTTTAAAGTCTCTGAATTGATTTTCAGGCCAGTCAAATAGAGAAGTGATGTCGACTGGGTGGAGTCAAAAGTTGCGTTACCTTATGGAGAGAAAATCACTATGGCGATCTGGAGGGGGGGGATGGGCCACTTTTTGTGCACGGCAGTATGTGTAGCGACCGTTTTGTTAGCTGCAATATTGCTCGTGTTTCTAGAGTAACTCATTTTTATACTTGCAAGCTTGCTCATCACTAGATACATTTTCCTTCTATATCATCATTATTCCCTAGATTGTGGAAGCTCGAACTATGGTCTCGTGCAGCTGTTTCCTTCTAAAATTGTTCCTATCTGCAAGTTTCTTGTTTGTCAACCAAATCTGCTCATTTCGAAAGATTTACTGCAATTCTGATAAACATGTTTGTCGAAAACAAGGTGCACTACAAACAGGTGTTCATTTGGAAAGCTTAACAAACAAGGTGTAAACAGTTTGCCTAAAACAAAACACTGATGCATGACTTCATCTCTGCACCTAATGCTTGTTTGTAAGTATTCTAAATTCAACAAAGGCATACTTATTGAAATCCTTTAATGGTGTTTCTCACGCAAAAATCGCACATGTTACACTTACATGACTTTTCTACCCATTATCGTTTATTTTTATAGAACTTACATATAAACCTGACCTTGAAACTGCATAGTCTTTCCATGACATCGCGAGAAACAACTGGATTGCTACAACACGTTTGAAAAAATGTCAATAACGGATATGTGGAGAAGGCTAATGACATAATACAGTTACTTGGAGTAAATTGAAGAGACCTACATTTTTCTGTAGTAAGTATCTGTCAATCTCTTATGATTTACATGTTACAAGGTCGTTCAGAATATACAACATACATTTTATATATCATATAAATATCTAAAATATGACAATTTAATGAACATCTTAGAGCCACTTCAAGGAAATAAAATTTTTTGAAAAGTTTTCCATGTAAATGGTAATTTGAGTTATATATTTTCCTGAAAATCTTCGTGTCCCATCTTTGGAAAATACTGAACTTAAATACCAACTTTCATATTTATCGAACATTTCCTTTTAAAGTTATTCTGTTCACATACACACAGCTTTGGGGGGGGGGGCTTCAAAGCATTATTTCCGATTAACTCTCAATCATTAAAGTCGAATGAAAAGTAAAGGCGTGTGAAAATTATTAAACTACAAACAAAATGTTTGTTGCTGGAGCAATAGGATGCGATTTTCAAGAAAAACTACAGCAACATCTTTCCTCGTTTTGCGACTTTCTCAAAAATGGCTGTAACGTTTTTGATTAAAATAACATAGGTCTAAGATATATGCATGACAAATTGAGAATTCTCTGGAAACAGCCTGTGAAGTCCTCTTCATATCTTACTACAGTCACATACAATTTTTGTGGCGATAACCATTCCCGAGATGTTATTGCTTTCAACTTTCAAATACGCTTCTTAGTGGTCATGCAGCGACCTGACCTGCTTTTTAACAATAGTTTGTATATAGAAAGTCATGAGAGATGCTTGCGTTCAGAATGAAG
Organism: Deroplatys truncata; assembly: GCA_030765065.1. Lineage (NCBI taxonomy): Eukaryota > Metazoa > Arthropoda > Insecta > Mantodea > Mantidae > Deroplatys > Deroplatys truncata. The sequence continues at coordinate 3,717,126 of CM060979.1, forward strand.
TGCGCAGAGGCAGGCCAATAATGTCGACGTAACTCTTGTTTACTCGTATCTGTTTCCCGTTATGGCAACTGATTGGCAAGCATCCCTCCCCCGAGGATGACGAAACAGCAGGAGTGAAGTCATCAGAAGAGGCCGGTCTTGGGTCTCGCGTCTTGGCATTCTCGATCTGAGTACATATGTACCAAAGGAGAGGGATGTGCCCCTCTTCATCCCCCTCCTCAACTAAAACGCGGTTCGATATCAGTTCCCTGTTTAACACCTTGCGCCGTTTCCCTGATACACCTTTAGATGGCGATGTACTAGCAATGTCCGTGTCATAATACAAGCACGCTCATCCTGAAACCGAAGGATCTTCCCACCTATTCGTTGATAAGAATTTATATGCATTCCAGCAGCATTAACTCTAACATTCGATCATACGCTATGAAAATGTAATTTGATAATTCCCTTCGAAGATATTAAGAGAAATGATAATGTTAAATAAAGTATTTTGTATCGCTCAACAACTTATTCCACGACAGCAGTCAGTTAAGAAACACGGGGCAAACTTGTATGGTACCGCATTTCCACAATTGTAGGAGGTTAGACCCGATGTTTCACATCCTCTTCTGTGAATATCACGAGATATTTCATTTGTTATTAGGAATAGGCGGGGCTGTACGAAATTACATTTATGTATAAGGGGTAAAGGGAAGGATTAACCATAAAACCCTCTGGAAGGACGGGAGAGAGGTAAATGGAATTAATTCGCCATTCTAATTTAAAAAGCTGCCCGTGCAACGTCAGGTATCTCGTAACGGTTTAGTACTCCTGTGTTAAATGTGAAGCAATGCGTCTGGTTTCATTTTCTTTTGTTTTAATTTCATCAACTTTGAGGCATCAATCTATTAATGGCAAATCAATTCTCATGAATTGGCACGTGTGCTCAGGAAACCCTAAAGGGCGGTTATACCCGACTCTGAGTATACTGACAAACCTCGTTTAAGGGTACCCATAGGTGAACTTTCTAAATCTTGCGGTTTTTATCCAAATGTATTCAAAATGTTGTCATATACTGCTCTACCTCCGTTAAAAGTGTTTAAATGTAATGCATAGCTATATCTTTAAGTTTTTGAGAAAAAACATATTTTACCTGCATTATGCCAATTAATCAGGTGTTCCACAAGATGTAGAAATCGAATTTGTTAAAAAACAAAAAGAATACTTTTATATTTCAATATTCGTGTACAAAATTTGCATACAGAATTTTATTCACTGCTCTGGTTGTCTCAGAAAATAATTTTAAACCTTAGAATATAATTTACTTTCTCTACTACGTATACTAAGTAGGGGAAGTACTGTATTCCACCTAAAAATTCGATACCGAGATTTCACCGGAAATACATGTTTTGAGACCCACTGAATAAAAAAAAAGCATTTTTGGAAACATGTCCGTGTGTTTGTCTGTGAACAGCATAACTCAGAAACGAACGTCGGATAAACACCAAACTTGGTATTTAGGTTCAGTATCTTCCAGAAATGCGACACGAAGGTTTTCAAGAAAATCCCCCCACCCCAGATTACCCTTTACATGGAAGATTTTTCGAACATTTTAATTTTCTCAAAAATGGCTCTAACGATTTTGATTAAAATATACGTTTAAGATATTTTCATGACAAATAAAATGCATATCTTGAACTTTCTGGGAATGTCTCCAAAAGTATTCTTCATTGTGAACGACTTTTGCATAACTGGTAAACCATAAGAGATACACAAAATTTTACTGCACAAAAAATGTAGATTGCGTTAAAATACAGAATTTATGTCATATACATTTTTTTTGTTAAGTGAACCATTTTCGAGATATTGCTTGTTATTCCCTTAAATTTTTCAATACTTATTTTCTCAAATGGGAATTCGTTATTCATGTTTACTTTCCCTACTACGTATAGTAAGTAGGGGAAGTATTGTATTCCATCCAAAAATTCGATACCGAGATTTCACCGGAAATTCATTTTTTGAGACCCCCTGAATCCAAAAAAACGCATGTTTGGAAACATGTCCGTGTCTGTCTGTGTGTGTGTCTGTGAACAGCATAACTCAGAAACGAACAGTCGGATAAACACCAAACTTGGTATTTAGGTTCAATATCTTCCAGAGATGCGACACGAAGGTTTTAAAGAAAATCCCCCACTCCAGACAACCCTTTACATGGAACATTTTTCGAAAATTTTAATTTTCACAAAAATGGCTCTAACGATTTTGATTAAAATATCATATGTTTAAGATATTTTCATGACAAATGAAATGTATATCTCGAATTTTCTGGGAATGTCTCCAAAAGTATTCTTCATTGTGAACGACTTTTGCATAACTGGTAAACCATAAGAGATAGACAAAATGTTACTGCACAAAAAATGTAGATCGCGTTAAAATACACAATTTATGTCGTATACATTTTTTTGTAGAGTGAACCATTTTCGAGATATTGCTTGTTATTCCCTTAAATTTTCCAATACTTAAACTTTTTCTCAAATTTGTTATTCATTTTTTTATGCCCTGGACATGCAAAGAGAATGGAATGCGCCACATAGCGACCAGCGCTTAAAACATTTGACTATCGCTTAAAGTCTACCATATTCCCCTTGCACCTACAAGAAAATTAGCAATAAGATTAACATCTCGATTAACATGAAGCATATGGAGAATAAGCGTTTGTAAAAATAGTTTGTACAAGAGCAGAGAAAGTCATGTGAGCGTAGCACATCAGATTTTTTTTGTCTTGGATATGCAAAGAGTATTAATCTGTGGGAAAGGGAATGGTGCTGCACCTAGCAACCAGCTATTAAGAGATATGCATGTGCTTAAAGGCTACAGTATTTCTATATTGCCCTTATAAATATATATTCCCCTTACATCTACAAGAAAATTAGCAATAAGATAGAGTCTGCAAATATTTATCTCGATTAACATGAAGTAGATGGAGAATAAGCTTTTGAAAAAATAATCTGTACAAGAGTAGAGAAAGTCATGTGAGTGTAACACATCAGAAACTTTTTTAACAATTTATGCTCAGTGTTCGAATTAATTTTGTCATATCTCGAGCAATTTAAAAGTGTAGCAAAAATCATTTGCTATCTTTTGATCTCTCTCTCTCTCTCTCTCTCTCTCTCTCTCTCTCTCTCTCTGACTGAGTTTCTGAACAGGATTGGCTACAAACTTACAACGTATGGAACATTTTTAATGTGAGAAAAGGTCATTGAAATAAAATATTAGATCATTAGGCTCTTGGACATGTAAATAGTCGCGTATTGAAGCTTTAAAAGGCTATGGTTTCTAACTGCAGTTAATGACTCAAAGTATTTTTTGAACATAAAAACTAATTTTTGTATTTTTTGAAAACGTTGACATTTCAGATACGGGTACCCTTAACGAAGAATTACCGAGAATCGAACTGGGATCTCCCCCACTACCAACTGAGCCACGGACCGTCGTTTTGAACGTTCACAAAGCTTTAGCTGTACGCCTGGGCAGTCTAGTTAAAAGGCGAAGACCACACTGCAAGTGTCTGCAGCCCCAAGCGGCTGACCGTAGTTGGCATCTTTGACTGCGATCATGCGCAGCATAGTGACGTAAATCGCATCTAAATTGCTCGTGTTTCGAAATTCTTTGGGCTACAAGTAAGCAGTATAAAGCTCGGCGAGGTGACCACCGATCGATTCCCTGCCGAGAATTAGATTTAGGATATCGGGCAAATTATTTGTGTGTAGAAGAAATGTAATTGAAGGCCACATTCAAGTTACGTGAGTTATCTTACGAATAATGTTGGCATCCGTGATTTTACAGCCCATCTCACCACTCTATGCTTCAAAAGGATGTTATGGACAATCACGCTTTAAAACACTAATTAGTTGTAAGTGCAGGACTTGACGGAAGTTTCAGCACTGTAATATTTATTTGTTCGTTAAACACTTGCATTGAAACATCTCGTTGAATTAAGAAACTTGGTTTCCTCATTATTTTAGCACATAAAAATGATGCAGCGTAGAACTCTGCGGCCTTCAATTGGTACTTCGTCAATTATTGGAACGGTCACATGTTGCAATAAGTCTATTCAATCTTGATTCAGCGTTTACGGAAAATGTAATCAACTAACACACCTCGAATGAAATTTATTAAGACTATTCCATATAACAATTACTTGTGTTGTTTAAAATGAAACCATCAAAGTGTCAGATCACGAAATACTAACAAGAGTGGCAATATCTTCCGAGTCTCCTCAAGAACATACTTTATTTGGAAATTGGCACTATCTGAATGTACACTGATTAAAAAATAAATTTTCAAAGTTGAACGAATCCGTTAGTAATGGAAACTGAAGTGCATGTTGAGGTAGTAGGTTTTCGAATTTCTCCACAATTGCTATATGTCGAAATTAAATTGAGTTTTATTTATGGAGATATTTAACTACTATGGTCCTTAGCGTCCCATTCTATATTGGGCGTGAAAGACCGGAGATTATGCTCAGAGGCCTCTTTATCAGGCTTGAGGTTCTTTTACGTGACGACACGGGACCACCGGCTTTACTTCCCTTCCGAAGGAAGCCATGCTAAGGATTTTTACGCCGAAAAAAATCCATTCGCCGGGTTCGAACCCGCGACCTCGGGAACTAGAGGCTAGCATGGTAACCACTACACCACGGAGGACGACTCTGAGAGTCGAGATGGAAGACGTAGCCTATTGCGGTTCAATAACGACCTGATCACATCCTTGCAAGCGTGTTATGATTGGTCAATATCAAATACATAACGGCCATTTTACGGTAAGGCCACAGACCGGCTATATTTTTAGCTGTGCTTCAGTCCCTGCTTTGTGTTTGTGGATCTGAAAGGTGACAGGTTCATTTGTTCATGTTTCTTATTACTCTACTGCAATGCCTACCGACAAATTTCAGTTGAAGAACAAATTTTTATGTACGATACACACGTAAAAACCAAATCATATAGACAATTTCAGGAGAAATGTCCTGCTATTCCAGTTCTAGGCAGAAATTTAGGACAACGGGATTGCTAAACGCAAGAGGCGCATCTATTTGTGGGAACCCTACAAAATACAGTTTATAGGAGCACTCCGAACGAACTAAAGGACAATATATAAACAGAAATTGTGAACATTATGCGTGTGAATGGAAGATGTCAGCAATACCTTCACTAGTTCTCATTATAGTGCATGTTCTATCACGCATACGCGCGATCCATGGTCTTACCATAAAACGACCGCACTGTACAAGGCGCATGAACTGAATCGTCAGTTTAGAAATAGTTGTTATAAACAGCGAGTTGTCTTGATTCAGTGGATACGACCTGCATAAACTTTATTTCATTCTTAAAATTCAACAAGTTGAAATATATAGGTACATTCCGAGTAGAATGTTAAGTGTAATTTACTGCAAACGGGACCTCGTGCGTGTTAGAAATGAATTTAATATGTATCGAGGTTCAGCATTTTATTTAGACAAAGGTCTGAAGTATGAAATAACTTTTACCGCTCACATCATTCTACAAACTCGCGGAAAACGAAACTTATAGGAAGTATTACGCTCCACCCAACATTTCACTGGAACTACCTACACGTTTTGAGACTCCCTCAGTAATTACTCCATTTCCAGAAATATGCTCTAAGGCACTAAATTCGAAATTTACTCCTTTTTTTTCGAAACTGAAAACAGTAAAGAGTTAATTATTTACTTTAACACTCGGTGACCGGTTTGTTTTAAATAATGCTTACTTACTTACTTTCCTACCATGCTATTGGTGTATAGAGACACCCTAGCGGCGTCTTCTGTGATCGGGTGGGTTTCGCCACTACGCGCGCATTTTGACAGGTGATTAGTCAACCGCATATAGATAGCGCCACGGGAGAGAAGCGGGACGCTGCAAGACCGACACTTTTGCTCAGGGATCTTCACTTTCAAGGTGCGAAAATAAACAAACGGAACCAACCGCCCATCGTTCTCAGCCGGGTTTGAACCCACGGCTAGCACGGTAACCAGTACAGCACTAGGATGACTTTAACCATGCTTAATATGCATTAAATAATACTCTAATGCTGTTTAGGGGTGTCTTTTTTGACGAAACTTTATTAAACAGTTAATCCAGCTCCACTTGTCCTTATACCATTCTCACCCTGTTGTTTACAGTTTATCTTGTCTTCATCGTCGGAAGGTGTAGTGCCTTCTTTTGGGTCCCCTTCTACATGGTCTTCACATAACACTGAAATCCTTAACATATACAATAGAACAGAGGTGAAGCTGGTGATTCCCTAGGCCACGAAGTTAACCTCTTTACTAAAGATACAGTCTGCGACCAACGAGAAAACTAATGTTATCACTTGTTAATTCCAAAATATCAGTTGACTTTTGCTCTGCTCAGTCTTAGTTGCTAAATCGTGACTACATTGTTTGGAATGAAATATCCGTAGCACTTCTCCCTCTTTTTGCATGCATACTCTATGGAGTAACAACAACTATTTCCTATTACATGACATTCTCAACTTTGTATGTACCACGTATGTTCGTATTCTAATACACAGTTTTTGTAAATCCTTTGTAGTGTTTTAGCAATTTACGAAAGAAATTTGAAGGTATTCTATACGCCGTATCAGTTAGAAATAAAAATTGGGTTTTTCTTACATACATAAATACGAAGTTCCCAACCTGAGTTATCTGTACGCTTTATTTGGTCGGCTGATGCAATGTTTTGGAAGGACAAGATTCGCGCTATCTCACTACTATGGTACATTTTAGGTCCTAACTTATCCAAGGAACGTTTCGAAATAGGTCGATGCTACATTTGTAAACCGGTAGCGGGAACAAAGTCTACTGTCAGAAGGTCATTGACAGATAGCAACTTGTTGTTCGCAATGAGGACCACGTCCACAATCTTTATGCCAGGTTTTGTATACGTTGTTAAATCAGCGTTTTGAGCCCCCTTACACGCGCACGGCAGGAAACCATAGCCCTTTGCAGAAACAGTTTCATTGATGGTTCAAGGAAGAGGGTAGAGGAAAGTGAATCGATAGTATGATGTTTAGAAGCGGGTCGCCATAATCTGGCCTTCAAATTCAATGTTCTTTCCATGACATTGCAAGAAACATCTGAGTAAGGAGAACACTTAATAAAGCACGCACCAATAATAACGAATAACTCCAAATGGCTGATGCCACATCCCCCAAAATAAAAGCTATTTGAAATAAGTTGTGTGTTTTAAAGGGACGCACGTTTTTGTCTTCCTCTTATGGTTGACCGATATACAAAATTCCTTCCGAATAAGAGGCTATTCCTACAACATTTAAGAGATGCACTTTATTCCTCACGTAAATGTCTTAAACATGCGTTATTTTAATCAAAATCCTTAGAACCACTTTCAACAAAATCAAAAATATCGTAAAGCATAGTTTGGGGTTGGGGATTTTCTTGGAAATCTTCATGTTGCACCTTTGGAAGAAACTAAATTTTGACTTTTAACCGACTTTTCTATTGTAAATTATGCTGTTAACACACACATCAGACGTTTTTTTATAAAAATTGTGTCTTTTTAGATTCACGGGCCTCAAAACATGTTCAATTCTTCTTCTTGTTCTTCTTCTAAAGGTACTCCGTAGAGAAAACAAATATTTAAAACGTACATCGCTTAAATTTAATTTTGTTCACTACAGCAGCAGGGGTGATCAAACATTTTGAACAATAGCCGAAATGTCAACACACTCCTAAAGAAACCTAGGTAATTTTTTTTGTCCTACTAGCACAGCCTCTCTTCTTCAAGTAACATTTCCCTCCGCACTCCTTGGACATTAATAAACAGTTACCCAACACAAACTTGCCCTTTAAAAGGTCGTTATTTGAAACACACATTAGCTTTCATCCGGTAGAGGCTTAAGGGTGGACTACGCTGGCATCGCCCCGGCTCAAAAAAAAAATGCTCACATAAATTTCTCTAGCCACTATGGTTTATTTTTCTAGCTACTTCGTGTTTATCGGGATAAACGTTCGCTGAAATGGTTTCATTACCCATTTCGCTGCAGCTATAACAAGGCTGTTCTTTAGACGACCACGAGAAAAAAAAACGAATGTCTTACCACTTCAAAAATGTTTAACTGTTTTAAGGTTCAAGCTAATAACAAATAATATCTTGGAAGTGGCTGATGCACAAAAAATTACAAATTGTTTTAACGAGGTCTACATTTTTTCTGTAGTAAGATTTCGTCTCTCTCTCTTACGGTTTACCAAAGTTACTCAGAATGAAGAGGTCCTCACAGGTTATTCCAGAAAATTCACTATTTACGTTTTATTTGTCTTGCAAATATATTTAACACGGTATTTTAATCCAAATATAACGGCCATTTTTGGACAATTCTTGTCCATGTGAGGGACGTATTTTCTTGAACATTTTCGAGTCTTATTCTTGGTGAAGTTAAACCCTATCAAGTTTGGTTCGTTTTTCGGTTATGTTATTCACACACACACACGACTGAAACCAGTGAAACCTCGGTGCTATGTGAAATACAACACTCCCACGTTCACGAGCAGTTCACAGCAAACGGTGAAGCAACGCAACAAACAGAACGATTTTATCCTTAAACGCAAATTAAATAAGCGAGCAATGATTTTGATAGAAACAAAGCGAAATAAGGTGCAGAACGCTCGTATATCGCAGGACGCGCACAACACTCCAGCCAGTTCTCACCGCTTTCTCTCCGAGATGTGACCAAATTTCAAACAATATTTCTCCTTAGTGACGTCAAACGAAATGCAGCGCTGATTAGAATTATTTTGTAGTCATTTCTTGGAGATAAAATATCCACTCAGTCTTATTCACGATGCCAAAGTACAATAATAGAATGCAGCACCTACATGACGCGAAAGGTCGTCAGGTTTTGAAAACGCATGAGAGGAACAAATCAGCATCAGTGACGTGGCCTCATGGGAGAAATTTCTTTATGGTTTTTAGGTTTCTGCCATATTTAAATATAATCGCAGATATTTCGCTGTCTTGTACAAAACTGTCCCGTCGTGTGTCTAATCTGCTTGTGATAAAGCAAAGCAACGAAATAATATGTGTCGAGCCGCTACCTTCACTTTCCTTCTAGCACCTCTTGCCATTCTGCTCTCTTTACCCCGCCGCTCCTGCCAGGGTAGACATGTCTATAGCCGTGCGCTATCTTTCTTCCGAGTGTTTGTGTGTATGCGGACAATAGAACTTTCGACTCCGTTCTGTTTTAATAAAACGTTCATTACCAAAATAAACCTTTGAATAATAAACGACATGTTTAAAAGCCCAAAATATCTCGACCGTCCTAAAAGAAAATTGCAAAGTAGTAGTTACCAGATGACTTCACTCCTGTGGCGGTGAGTCAGAAGCTCGTATTTAATGTTTGGCTTGATGATTATCTGTCCGTATTAATGGAATACAGAAAATTGTTACTTACATACGTGAAGTATTGTATTCCATCCAAAAAAATCTGATGTGTTACACTCACATGACTTTCTCTACTCTTGTACAAACTATTTTTACAAACGCTTATTCTCCATATGGTTCATGTTAATCGAGATATCGAGATGTAATCTTATTGGTAATTTTCTTGTAGATGCAAGGGAAATATGGTAGGTTTTAAGCGACAGTAAAATATTTTAACGCTGGTTGCTATGTGGCGCATTCCATTCTCTGTGCATGTCCAGGACATAAAAAAAATCTGATGTGTTACACTCACATGACTTTCTCTACTCTTGTACAAACTATTTTTACAAACGCTTATTCTCCATATGCTTCATGTTAATGGAGATATCGAGATGTCTTATTGCTAATTTCCTTGTAGATGCAAGGGGAATATGGTAGCTTTTAAGCGATGGTCAAATATTTTAACGCTGGTTGCTATGCGGCGCATTCCATTCTCTTTGCAAGTCCAGGACATAAAAAAATGAATAACGAATTTGAGAAAAAGTATAAGTATTGGAAAATTTAAGGGAATAACAAGCAATATCTCGCAAACGGTTCACTCAACAAAAGAAATGTATATGACATAAATTGTGTATTTTAACGCGATCTACATTTTTTGTGTAGTAACATTTTGTCTATCTCTTATGGTTTACCAGTTATGAAAAAGTCGTTCATAACGAAGAATACTTTTGGAGACATTCCCAGAAAATTCGAGATATACATTTTATTTGTCATGACAATATCTTAAACATATGATATTTTAATCAAAATCGTTAGAGCCGTTTTTGAGAAAATTAAAATTTTCGAAAAATGTTCCATGTAAAGGGTAGTCTGGGTTGGGGGGATTTTCTTGAAAACCTTCGTGTCGCATCTCTGAAAGATACTGAACCTAAATACCAAGTTTGGTGTTTATCCGACTCTTCGTTTTTGAGTTATGCTGTTCACAGACACACAGACAGACACACAGACACACAGACAGACACACAGACACACAGACAGACACACACACGGACATGTTTCCAAAAATGCTTTTTTTGGATTCAGGAGGTCTCAAAACATGTATTTCCGGTGAAATCTCGGTATCGAATTTTTGGGTGGAATGCAATACTTCCCCTACTTACTATACGTAGTAGAGAAAGTAAAAATGAATAACGCATTTGAGAAAAAGTATAAGTATTGGAAAATTTAAGGGAATAACAAGCAATATCTCGAAAACGGTTCACTCAACAAAAGAAATGTATATGATATAAGTTGTGTATTTTAACGCGATCTACATTTTTTGTGTAGTAAAATTTTGTCTATCTCTTAGGGTTTACCAGTTATGCAAAAGTCGTTCACAATGAAGAACACTTTTGGAGACATTCCCAGAAAATTCGAGATATACATTTCATTTCTCATGACATTATCTTAAACATATGATATTTTCATCAAAATCGTTAGAGGCATTTTTGAGAAAATTAAAATTTTCGAAAAATCTTCCATGTAAAGGGTAGTCTGGGGTGGGGGGATTTTCTTGAAAACCTTCGTGTCGCATCTCTGGAAGATACTGAACCTACATACCAAGTTTGGTGTTTATCCGCCTGTTCGTTTTTGAGTTATGCTGTTCACAGACACACACACACACACACACACACACACGGACATGTTTCCAAAAATGCTTTTTTTTTTATTCAGGGGGTCTCAAAACATATATTTCCGGTGAAATCTCGGTATCAAATTTTTGGGTGGAATACAATACTTCCCCTACTTACTATACGTAGTAGAGAAAGTAATTATACTGTGATATTTTACTGTAAATACACCAACGAAACGTCGGTTAAACACCAAGGATGCGACACCTACCCAAACTACACCTCCATGAGAAAATGTTCATTATTCTTTATTTTCTCAAAAATGGCTCTATGCGCTTTGATTAAACTATCGTATGTGTAATATGACAAATAATCTTGAATTTACTGGGAAAGGTCTCTGAAGTCCTTTCATTCTGAATGACTTTTGCATAACTGGTAAACCCTTAAAGATAGACAAAATCGTACTACATAAAAACGTAGATCTCGTAAAAGCACACAATAAAGTTGTGTAAAACAAAGTATTTTGTAACATTAACCATTTCTGAGATATTCTTTGCGATTGGTTTGAATTTTCAGATACTTATACTTTTCTGCAAGTGGTAAGTCGTTATTCGTTACTTCTTGTGGTCCTGCATCACATAGCGATCCGCTTTATCGCATTAGCCTGGTGTATTCTTCTTACCTGTTGAGTTGTGATTAACCAGGAGTGAGATGTGCATATGAAATCACATGTTTTTGTTACGCTACGCAGCACCTACACATAACAAAACTACGGAGTGGAGAAATTGTGTATTTGTTTTCAAATAACAGCATTTTTATGACAAAGTAGACATCTACATTTGGACACGATGCCTTTGTATTCTCCATTAATAAGTGTAGAATTACATAACTGGTCGGCACAAAGCTTCGGATAATGCGTTTAACGTTCATAACCGTTACCATTGTAGTTTTTTCAAAAACATTTTGACATCCAGTTCATTAAACACCTTTAAAAGATGTTAAATTTATTCCACTTTTTGATGTTATTTTCCCACTCCGCTATTTCATTTTTCTCTGTTTTTATCGTATTGGAGAATGCACTCGTCCATGTTGTGCTCGCTCGCTCCCTCCCTCCCTCAGTGTTTTATCAGTCGCTCATGAAGATACAGTCTAACAACATTAGTAAGCTTCTTCCATCTTGCAAGTCCAACAAATTATTATTTAGGCTATAAAACAATATCAAAAACGAGTTCTCCTTCATTCTATTTTCTCTACTACGTATAGTAGAAGTATTGTATTCCACCCAAAATGTCGATACCGAGATTTCACCGGAAATATATGTTTTGAGGTGCACTGAATGCATATAAAGCATTTTTGGAAACATGTCCGTGCGTGTGTGTGTGTGTGTGTGTGTGTGTGTGTGTGACTGTGAACAGCATAACTCAGAAACGAACATTCGGATAAACACCAAACTTGGTATTTAGGTTCAGTATCTTCCAGAGATGCGACACGAAGGTTTTCAAGAAAATCCCCCCACCCCAGATTACCCTTTACATGGAACTTTTACGAAAATTTTAATTTTCTCAAAAATGGCTCTAACGATTTTGAATAAAATACCATAAGTTTAAGATATTTTTATGGCAAATAAAATGTATATCTCGAATTTTCTGGGAATGTCTCCAAAAGTATTCTTCATTGTGAACGACATTTGCATAACTGGTAAACCATAAGAGATAGACAAAATTTTACTACACAAAAAATATAGATCGCGTTAAAATACACAATTTATGTCATACATTTTTTTTTGTTGAGTGAACCATTTTCGAGATATTGCTTGTTATTCCCTTAAATTTTCCAATACGTTTTCTCAAATGGGAATTCGTTTTTCATTTTTACTTTCTCTACTACGTATAGTAAGTAGGGGAAGTATTGTATTCCACCCAAAATTTCGATACCGAGATTTCACCGGAAATACATGTTTTGAGACTCACTGAATCCAAAAAAAGCATTTTTGGAAACATGTCCGTGTGTGTGTCTGTGTGTCTGTCTGTGTGTCTGTGAACAGCATAACTCAAAAACGAAGAGTCGGATAAACACCAAACTCGGTATTTAGGTTCAGTATCTTTCAGAGATGCGACACGAAGGTTTTCAAGAAAATCCCCCACCCCAGACTACCCTTTACATGGAACATTTTTCGAAAATTATAATTTTCTCAAAAACGGCTCTAACGATTTTGATTAAAATATCATATGTTTAAGATATTGTCATGGCAAATAAAATGTATATCTCGAATTTTCTGGGAATGTCTCCAAAAGTATTCTTCATTATGAACGACTTTTGCATAACTGGTAAACCATAAGAGATAGACAAAATTTTACTACACGAAAAATGTAGATCGCGTTAAAATACACAACTTATATCATATACATTTTTTTTTGTTGAGTGAACCGTTTTCGAGATATTGCTTGTTATTTCCTTAAATTTTCCAATACTTATACTTTTTCTCAAATTCGTTATTCATTTTTTTCTCAAATTCGTTATTCATTACTTTCTCTACTACGTATAGTAAGTAGGGGAAGTATTGCATTCCACCCAAAAATTCGATACCGAGATTTCGCCGGAAATACATGTTTTGAGACCTCCTGAATCCAAAAAAAGCATTTTTGGAAACATGTCCGTGTGTGTGTCTGTGTGTGTGTGTGTGTCTGTGTGTGTGTGTGTGTGTGTGTGTGTCTGTGAACAGCATAACTCAAAAACGAACAGTCGGATAAGCACCAAACTTGGTATTTAGGTTCAGTATCTTCCAGAGATGCGACACGAAGGTTTTCAAGAAAATCCCCCCACCCCAGACTACCCTTTACATGGAAGATTTTTCGAAAATTTTAATTTTCTCAAAAATGGCTCTAACGATTTTGATGACAATATAATATGTTTAAGATAATGTCATGAGAAATGAAATGTATATCTCGAATTTTCTGGGAATGTCTCCAAAAGTATTCTTCATTGTGAACGACTTTTGCATAACTCGTAAACCATAAGAGATAGACAAAATTTTACTACACAAAGAATGTAGATCGCGTTAAAATACACAACTTATGTCATATACATTTCTTTTGTTGAGTGAACCGTTTTCGAGATATTGTTTGTTATTTCCTTAAATTTTCCAATACTTATACTTTTCTCAAATGCGTTATTCATTTTTTTATGTCCTGGACATGCAAAGAGAATGGAATGCGCCACATAGCAACCAGCGTTAAAATATTTGACTATCGCTTAAAAGCTACCATATTCCCCTTGCATCTACAAGAAAATTAGCAATAAGATTGACATCGATATCTCGATTAATATGAAGCATATGGAGAATAAGCGTTTGTAAAAATAGTTTGTACAAGAGTAGAGAAAGTCATGTGAGTGTAACACATCAGATTTTTTTTTTATGTCCTGGACATGCAAAGAGAATGGAACGCGCCACATAGCAACCAGCGTTAAAATATTTGACTATCGCTTAAAAGCTACCATATTCCCCTTGCATCTACAAGAAAATTTCAAATAAGATTGACATCTCGATATCTCGATTAATATGAAGCATATGGAGAATAGGCGTCTTTAAAAATAGATTGTACAAGAGTAGAGAAAGTCATGTGAGTGTAACACATCAGATTTTTTGTCTTTTTTGTTCTGGTAATGCAAAGAGAATGGAATACTCCACGTAGCAACCAGCTCTTAAAATATTTGACTATCGCTTAAAGCCTACCAATTCCCCTTGCATATACAAGAAAATTAGCAATAAGATTAACATCTCGATTAACATGAAACATATGGAGAATAAGCGTTTGTAAAAATAGTTTGTGCTAGAGTGGAGAAAGTCATGTGAGTGTAACACATCAGAATTTTATTTATTGTTTCTTTCACAAACGAAGTGACGTACTGATATAATACACGAGCTTATGCCACCTCAGCGTAAATTCGTTAATTTCGCATTTTTAATAAATTATTTTAGAAACAACTACCTACCCTGAAAATACAACTAGCATTAAGAAACAACATAATAATAATTCGATGTGTTACAATCACATCACTTTCTAAACCCACAATCGTTTATTTTACTAGCCACTGAAGTAAATCGAGATAAACGTTTGCAGAAATAGGTTCAGTTCACGTTTCCTTGTACGCAGGAAACCGAACCGATAGTCAAATGTTTAAAAGCAATGGCCTTGGAATTTTGTGCGCGAGAAAAAACTGAATAGGGACAGCGTATTAAAGGACTCAACAACTAATATCTCGGAAAAGGTTTATGGTACAAGAAAGTTATTCTAAACAAAACGTGTGTTTTAAAGAGTAGTACATATTCCCTTTTTGTGAAGCACCTAGGTTTTTGTCAATCTCTTAAAGCTTACTAACTAAACAAAAACTATAGAAAATTCCTTGCGAATGAAGAAGACTTCACTCGCTATTCTCAGAAAATTCAAGATACCTAAAACTACGTTTTATTTGTCATGTAAATGTCTTAAATATATGGTATTTTAATAAAAATCTTTCGAACCGTTTTAAAGAAAATCAAAAATAACGAAAACTTCGTCTAAGAATAGTTTGGGTTGGAGGGATTTTCGTGAAAATGTTAGGACGATACTGAAGTTAATAACAAGTTTAGTGTTTATGTAACTCGTTTTTGACCTTATGTTGTTCAAACACACTTCCGTGAGGACCATTTTCTAAAAAATATTTTATCCCGAGGGTCTGAAAACAAATCTCGACATGATTGGTACAGAAAGTGAACGCGCAAATCGTTAAAGAAGCAACATTTTGCAGACGCAATTTCTCTCTTGAGAACAATTCGCTTTTATCCTCTCAACTCAAAAGGCTCGCTTCACTTCTCGTATACGTCAAAGTGAGTGGATATCAAATAATACCTACACATACATTTACCAAACGCTTTGCGCTTTGTTTCTGGCACATAAAGTACCTACCTGGCAACAATTTATTTCAACGAACCGCTATCTCCCTCTTATAATCAAATCTTTAGCTTAAAATGCTGATGTGGTACATTCACATGACTTTCCCTACCCACTATCGTTTATTAATGGCTATACAAACCGAATGGTTACTAAAGCTTGTTTTTCTATCTACTACATTTGTATCCAATAAACTTTCCTAGAAACACCTACATTACATATTTCGTTATAGATACAAAGAGAACAGCGATAGTCATATGTTTAACAACTGGACGCTATATGCTCCATACTGTTTCCATGACATCGCGAGAAACAAGTGAATGTTGACAGGACTTTAACAGAATGACCAAGAAATAAGCAATTGGAACCTTTCATAACGCATATCTCAGAAACGGCTTATGCTACAAACAATTTATTTGAAATAAATTGTGTATTTTAAAGAGATCTACATTTCTTGTGTAGAACCTAGGTTTTTGTCTATCGCTTAACATTTACCAGTTATACAAGATTATACAAAATTCCTTTCGAATGAAGACTTGACAGCCTATTCCTAGGAAATTCAAGATACACATTTTATTTGTCATGTAAATATCTTTCATATATGGTACTTTAATCAAAAGTGTTAGAGCCATTTTTTAGAAAATCAAAATTTTCCAAAAATGTTCCATGTAAGGGTTATTCTAGGGTGGGGGATTTTTATGAAAATCTTCGTGTCGCATCTTTGTAAGGTGCTGAATCTAAGTACCAACTTTGGTGTTCATCCGACTTTTCGCTCTTGAGTTCTGCTGTTTATAGACGCGCGCGCGTGCGCTTTACAGGAATAGGACTTCACCGGCTAAGTCCAGATACTCATTTTATTTGTCATGGAAATATTTTAATCAAAATCGTTAGAGAGTTTGAGTAGGCCATGGATTGTGTTTCATGTTCTAAGTGATATTAATTCATATCATCTGATTCAACATCTAATTACTTTGAAATTATGAAATAATTTTTGGTGAGTGCCTAACATAGTTTGAACAAGTTGAACGGAGTGACAGTATAGCTAACAGCTGCCAGTAAAATCAGCCTAGCGATGTTAATATCAGCAAGTTATCCTTTTCTGGAGCTCTAGAGAGAGAGTGAGAGAGAGCAAGAGCAAGCTCATGTCCTTGCAATTGAGAAACTTCTGACCCAGCCGATTTGTGTACCGTGTATTATCCAATAACATGATTTGAATGTACTACCTATAGTCCATTCCAAACCAGAGTTCCCTCTGATGTAAACAAAAGCACGTGAGTAGGTTATTTAGAAGAGAGCTGGCACAGTTTTTTGCGTTTATATGGGAAAGGATAGGGAAAACGAGGGTGGATGCGGAGGGCCAAGGAGGAAAATGCGTTTGTATGGGCGAGATAGGGAATACGAGGACTGACACTAGGCTAGACAGCGGCAGAAGGAGGGGGATGCGCTTTATATGAGACAGATAGAGAATACGTGGAGAGGTGCTAGGCTAGACAGAGGCTGAGAGTAGAGCATGCGTTTATATGTATGAGAGGTATAGGAGCAGGAGGAGCGGTGCTAGGCAAGACAGAGGTTGAGTAGAGTATGGTCTATATGAGAGATATAGGAAAACGAGGAGGGGTGTTAGGCTAGACAGAGGTTGAGGAGTGGAGTATGGTTTATATGAGAAGTATAGGAAAACGAGGAGAGGTATTAGGTTAGGAGAATTGAGTATATGTTTATAAGAAGATACGAGAAAACGGAGATATCCTATTATAGGATAGACAGGTGTTAAAGGCAGAATGTGTTTTATATGAGCGGTATAGGAAACCAAAGAGAGATGCTTAGCTAGACAGGGATCAGGAGAGGAATGCGCTTTATGAGAGGTAGGGGATACGGGGAGTGGTGTTAGGCTAGACAGAGGTTGAGAGTAGAGTATGCGTTTATATGTATGAGAAGTATAGGAACAGGAAGAGGGGTGTTAGGCTAGACAGAGGTTGAGGAGTAGAGTATAGTTTATATGAGAGGTATAGGAAAACGAGGAGAGGTGTTAGGCTAGACAGAGGTCGAAAATACAGTATGGTTTATATGAGAGGTATAGGAAAACGAGGAGAGGAGTTAGACTAGACAGAGGTCGAGGAGCAGAGTATGGTTTATATGAGAGTCATAGGAAAACGAGAGAGGTGTTAGGGTAGACAGAGCTAGAGGAGTAGAGTATGGTTTATATGAGAGGTATAGGAACAGGAGGAGAGGTGTTAGGCTAGACAGATCCTAAAGGAGTAGCAATATGGGTTTATATACAGGAGAGATAGGGAATAGGAGGTGCTAGACCTTGAAAGCGACTTTAGACGTGAACTTCATGGAAAACTGTTTCATGTCAATGTTCTAGACATGTCCATCACGTAACCCATTCAGGGAAAAGGTGACCAGCAAAGGGAAAAAGGTGACCAGCAAAGGGAAAAAGGTGACCAGCAAAGGGAAAAAGGTGACCAGCAAAGGGAAAAAGGTGACCAGTAAAGGAAAAAGGTGACCAGCAAAGGGAAAAAGGTGACCAGCAAAGGGAAAAAGGTGACCAGCAAAGGGAAAAAGGTGACCAGCAAAGGGAAAAACGTGACCAGCAAAGGGAAAAAGGTGACCAGCAAAGGGAAAAAGGTGACCAGCAAAGGGAAAAAGGCGACCAGTAAAGGGAAAAACGTGACCAGCAAAGGGAAAAAGGTGACCAGCAAAGGGAAAAAGGTGACCAGCAAAGGGAAAAAGGTGACCAGCAAAGGGAAAAAGGTGACCAGCAAAGGGAAAAACGTGACCAGCAAAGGGAAAAACGTGACCAGCAAAGGGAAAAAGGTGACCAGCAAAGGGAAAAACGTGACCAGCAAAGGGAAAAATGTGACCAGTAAAGAGAAAAAATGTGACCAGCAAAGGGAAAAAAGGTGACCAACAAAGGGAAAAACGTGACCAGCAAAGGGAAAAAGGTGACCAGCAAAGGGAAAAAGGTGACCAGCAAAGGGAAAAATGTGACCAACAAAGGGAAAAACGTGACCAGCAAAGGGAAAAATGTGACCAGTAAAGGGAAAAATGTGACCAACAAAGGGAAAAAGATGATCAGCAAAGGGAAAAATGTGACCAGCAAAGGGAAAAATGTGACCAGCAAAGGGAAAAACGTGTCCAGCAAAGGGAAAAAGGTGATCCACAAAGGGAAAAGTGTAGGGGAAAGGTTACCCTCTCACGGGAAAAGCTAACCCACTCACACTAACAGGTAAGTAATTCAGTTAGTATCACAGGGTAGGAGAGATCCCGGGAAGCGGATATAGCATAATTCCGTATGATGTTACAGATAATTCAGAGAGTATCGTAGGTATTTAGGATAATTCAAGTAACATAGGTGTTTAGAGTCCCTCAGCTAGTATCACAGGAGGCTAGTTTCCTGGGGGCAGGACGTATCATAGCTGCATATTTTTCATAGGCAATTCAGCTAGTATCGGGGGGCATTTAAGCTAATTCAGCTAGTATCACATGAGGTCAGATTCCAGAAGCTAACTGCATCATAGCTGTGCATGATTTCACAGGTAAGTCAGTTAGTATCGTAGGTATTTAGGCTAATTCAGCTAGTATCACAGGAGGATAGATTCCATGGTTGGGTATAGCATAGTTTCGTATTTCACAGGTAATTCAGAGAGTATCGTAGGTATTTAGCATAATTCAAGTATCATAGGTGTTTAGAGTAATTAATCTAGCATTACAGGAGGGCAGGTTCCAGGAGTCGGTTATAATGTAGTTTCGTATTTCACAGATAGTTGAGGTAATATCGTAAGTATTTGGGTAATCAGTATAGTTTCACAGATACTCGTGATAATTTCGATCAGAGATTTGTATTACAGCTATTTAAGATAATTGCAGGTGATTCAGGTTGTATAAATGGTATTTGAGTCATTTTAACAGGTAATTCAACTAGTATCATTGATATTTAGAGCAAACCAGATAGTATCACAGGTGCTGGTGCTAATTTAGAGCAGGAATTCGTATCAGAGCTAGTTAAGGTAATTTCACATGATTCGACTAGTATCACAGGTATTTAAGTCATTTTAACAGGTAATTCAACTAGTATCACAGGTACTCATGGTAATATAGAGAGTAATTAGATTATAAACATTTCTCATCCTACGTTACAACAATTTATATACTTTTTTCTAAATCTTACAAACTTATTATATGTTAAACAGTTATTGTACGATGCGGAGAGGGATAAACTGCATATTGGTTCACAAATTGAAAAGCTCTGCGTCAACATACCTTTATTTAAGTTCGTTGTAGATGTCTCTCCCCTTTTATCTAGGCTTGAGACTAACACTAGTATTTGCTCCTAATGGCAGGGTTACCACCTTCCCTTCCATCTTCCCCTTTCTTCGCCATTTGTCTGCTAGTTGCATACACAGCACACGGATAAACTTTAATTATTTAAATTGTAGACTCGCTGAGAAAATCTTCATATTCAACTTACATTCTCTTAAGTACTGTTTGTAATACTGTAATGTCCATACGCATAGGTAGTTATTCCATCCTCAGCAATAATTCTTTTGTCATCAAAGGGATTCAATGCAATTTTATTCACTTGCACTGTGGTAACAGCATGCTTTCGTGATAGGATTAGATTCATGGGCGTTCTGATGATTTCACAGGTTTTAAGACAGTCTGTATAGCTGTCAAACGAAATGTACTGCTTAATAGCGCTACGTTTTATACCTTTAATCTTTTTTATCATTGATACTTGAATATCTAAGGCATACATCTTAGGTCGTAGTCCAACAAAGCGCAGGATGATTTTGCTATTAGCCTCATCTTTAAATTTTCCCAATACCTTCTTGTTCTGAGTAGAGTAACATATATGGTTGGCAGGGTAATCAGCTGTATCGAGATGCTCAAGAAAACGTAGCTTGTCCTTGTACACATCTTCAGTTGTTACACGATGAATGAATGAATCAGTGTCCATATACATAAGCTTCAGGTTTCCAGCTCCATAATAAGGCAATATCACGTCGTAATGGTAGTTATACATTAATGTCTTGGAGATGTCCAACACACTCATTCCAATGTATATGGGCTTGTTGAACACAATCTGACGAGAGGCCATATGTACAGCAGCTACAATGATAGCACCAATAGATCCTGCAGCTACAGAAACATCACCCGCAGCCTGGACAATAGCTGTAACAGAAGCAAATACAATAGCTAGCGTAGCAGATACAGCAGCTGTACGACAATAGATGTAACAGATCTTACTGCTGTAGCAACATCTGCTACAATAACAGCAGCGACAAACACCAGTTACATAACAGCAGTAGGAGCAGCAGCAGGAAAGATTTAGCACTCTTAGCAATAGCAAGCATCACAGCAAAGATATTCCAGCTGTAGCTTCACCCACCACAGCAACAGCAGTCATCACTCCAGCTGTAACATCAAATACGGAGCTGAAGTAGTAGATACAACACTGTAACATCAGCTACAGCAATAACAGTATCAGATCAGGTAGCTGTAACAGCATTAGACATAGTCAGCACAATACCTATAGCAGAAGTAAATACAGCAGCTATCGTAGCAGATACAGAGACTGTACAACAATAGCTGTAACAGACCCCACAGCTGTAGCAGCATCTGCTATAACAATAGCAGTAGCCGTCGCATTACATAACAACTGCAGCAGCAGCTAGAGATTTAACAGTGTTTAGCAATAGCAAGCATCACAGCAATGATATTCCAGCTGTAGATTCCCCTACCACAGCAAAAGCAGTCATCACAACATCAACAGTAAATACGACAGATGTAGTATCAGATACAGCATCTATAGCAACAGCAGCTACAACGATAGCAGCAATAGATCCTGCAGCTGTAGCAGCATTAGACACAATCAGCACAATAGCTGTAGCAAAAGCAAATACAATTACTATCGTAGCAGATACAGCAGCTGTACAACAATAGATGTAACACATCCTACAGCTGTAGCAACATCTGATACAATAATAGCAGCGACAACAACCGGTTACATTACAGATGTAGCAGCAGCTAATCCATTTTTTGTTCAAATGTAACAGCTTTATCAGTTAAATCATTGCTTCATTAAACAAGGATTGTAAGGGTAGACGTCTCTTCCCTTTATATAGGCCTGAGACTAACACTAGTATTTGCTCCTAATGACAATGGTTACCACCTCCCCTTTCATCTTCTCCTTTCTTCACCATTTGTCTGCTATGTGCATACACAGCACATGAGTAAACATTAATTTTTTAACATTGTAGATTCGCGGAGATCATCAAAGGGATTCAATGTAATTTTATTCACTTGCACAGTAGTATCAGCGTGCTTTCATGATAAGATTAGATTCATAGGTGTTCTCATGATTTCACAGGTTTTAGGACAATCAGTATAACTCTCAAATGTAATGTAATGCTTAATAGCACTACGTTTTTACCCTTAATCTTTTTTTACCATTGAGCCGTGGATATCTAAGGCATACATCTTAGCTCGTAGTCCGACAAAGCGCTGGATGGTTTTATCATTAGCCTCATCTTTAGATTTCCCAAGCAATTTGTTTAGAGCTGAATAGCATATATAGTTGACAGGGTAATCAGCAGTATCCAGATGCTCAAGTAAACGTGACTTGTCATGGGACACATCTCCAGTTGTTACACGATGAATGAATGAATAAGTATCCATATACATAAGCTCCATAATATGATAACAGCACATCGTAATGATGGTGATACATTGTCTCGGAGATGTCCAACACACTCATACCAATGTATACAGGCTTGTCGAGAGGCCATAAATACAACAGCTAGAATAGCAGCATATATCGACCTATCAATAAACGTAGGCTTGGCGATCAGCTTCTCTAGAGTCTTCTCATTTATCACCAGTCGTATATCCATACGATCAGGCAGATTCTCCATAGTTTTTCCAAACATGACGTTGTTAAAGAGCTGTAGACGTCCTTCTCGAAATCATTTGCAGCTTATTGTAGTTGCCTGTTGTTAAATTCCGCATAAGGTTTTAACCACTGTGACTGTTGGAATTGCAGCACACGATGGATTTTTTAGTCGTAACCCATGATTAAGAGCTTGATTCAAAGCTATGTAATGTACTACATACTTCTTTCGAGGTCCAAGACGAGGTATCAGTTTCTTTGTATATGATTTCAATGGTTTCATACACTCAGGCAGGAAAGGTAGATCGTTAAGTTCTATAGGATGCTCGATGTCTGTGACGTCACACCCAGAGACAGGATGTCTGCCAGTATCAAACACGTTTAAACTCGTCTCGTAACTACCTGTATATGCTGTCACATCAACAAGAGAAGTATTCCCACACGCTCATTCAGTCAGATGTTACATTCAAAGCCTACCACCACCCATTACACCGAAGCTAGCGCAATCTCAAAGCCTTAAAAGGTAACGTAGAAGATTTTCTCCCTTGTTCAGTTAAATGTGTGTATATACTACATTATTTCATGTTTTCATTCCCTTTTCAATTCTTCCTTTCCATCTTCTTCTAGAAAGACCATTACATTTCACTACAATCACGAGCAAAGCAATTTTTCCAGAGTTTCACAGATTCTAAGCTTCTAGAATCGAACCCGGTAATAGTTTTAATAAATGTATTTTTAGTAATTTAGCTCCCTCGCATCAGCATCTACCATTTAATCTTTACTCGAACCTGATAGGATTCATAGGCTTGAAGATATATGAAATCACCCCTTCGGGATTCGATGTGATACTTTAAAGTACTTTTTGTCATGATAACGATATTTAGGAACTAGGTACTCTGTTTACGGCTTACTTGACGTGTCTATATAAATTAGATTACGAGTAGGGAATTAAGAGTGGGGCTAATTAGTGGGAGGGAGGCTAATTAGCATATTAATTGCATTCCATGCATATTAAGTGCGCCAGAAGTGTCAATTCTCTACTACTGATTAATCGCTTATATCTCCTGAATGAAAAGAGATAGAACAATGGGATAAAAACTAATCAATTCTTTGGAATGCGCCGCGTCCTTGGGATATTAATCCGAGTTGACCGGGATGCCTGGGTTCGAATCCTACGAGTGATTACAAATTCAACTTCTAATAACTCAGGAACTAATTACGATAAAGACGTCAAATAAACTTTATTACATTTACATCATTAGGTAGTTTCTTTTAGATTTATATTTGGGTACCTGGTGTCCTGGGTTTGATCCTTAATTTTTAAATCTCCATTATCTCGGAAACTAAGAGAGGTAGAGGGTTGGACCAAAGCATTATTGATAGCTGTTATGCTGCGTAATTAATACTGTATATAATTTTCAATCAGTTATCCCTAGTTCGAATCCCGATTTTTAAATGATTTCCTTAATTTTTCTTTGTATACTAGAATATATCACTTAGATTGATTGCGTAACTGTATACAACTCTTTTTAACATAGAAAACTAATTTTATAAATAATTTTGTTTCTGGTGTTCTAGGTTCGAATACCGATAAAATGTAATTTAATTATAAATTTAATAACTCCTAAACTACTTAAGATAAAGACGTCAAATAAACTTTATTACATTTATATCAATAGGTAGTTTCTTGCGGATCTATATTTGGGGATCTGGTGTCCTGAGTTCGATTCATATTTTAAATCTTCATTATCTCTGGAACTAAATGAGGTAGAGGAGTGGGCCAAAGCATGATTGATAGGTTCTGTACTGGGTGATTAATGCTGTATATAATTGCCAATCAGTTGTGCTTGGTTCGATTCCCATCTTTTAATGACTTCCTTAATTATCCTCTGTAAACTAGAATATATCACTTAGATCGAAGATGTAACTGCATACAGCTTTGCTTAACATGTCGGGCTAATATTATAAATTATTTTGTTCCTGGTGTTCTGGGTTCGAATACCGATAAAATGTAATTTAATTATAAATTGAATAACTCCTAAACTAATTACGACAAAGACGTCAAATAAACTTTATTACATTTATATTAATAGGTAGTTTCTTGCGGATCTATATTTGGGGATCTGGTGTCCTGAGTTCGATTCTTAATTTTAAATCTTCATTATCTCGGAAACTAAGGGAGATAGAGGGATGAACCAAAGCATGTTTGATAGCTCTTATAATGGGTAATTAATGCTGTATATAATTGTCAATCAGTTGTGCTTGGTTCGATTCCCCATCTTTTAATGAGTTCCTTATTTTCCTCTGTACAATAGAATATATCACTTGGATTGATAGCGTAATTGCGCACAGCTTTGTTTAACATGTCAAGCTAATATTATAAATTATTTTGTTCCTGGTGTTCTGGGTTCGAATACCGATTTAATGAAATTTACTTGCAAATTTAATAACTCGTAATCTAATTTATATAGACACGTCAAGTAAGCCGTAAACAGAGTACCTAGTTCCTAAATATCGTTATCATGACAAAAAGTACTTTAAAGTACTCAGATCGAATCCCGAAGGGGTGATTTCATATATCTTCAAGCCTATGAATCCTATCAGGTTCGAGTAAAGATTAAATGGTAGATGCTGATGCGAGGGAGCTAAATTACTAAAAATACATTTATTAAAACTATTACCGGGTTCGATTCTAGAAGCTTAGAATCTGTGAAACTCTGGAAAAATTGCTTTGCTCGTGATTGTAGTGAAATGTAATGGTCTTTCTAGAAGAAGATGGAAAGGAAGAATTGAAAAGGGAATGAAAACATGAAATAATGTAGTATATACACACATTTAACTGAACAAGGGAGAAAATCTTCTACGTTACCTTTTAAGGCTTTGAGATTGTGCTAGCTTCGGTGTAATGGGTGGTGGTAGGCTTTGAATGTAACATCTGACTGAATGAGCGTGTGGGAATACTTCTCTTGTTGATGTGACAGTATATACAGGTAGTTACGAGACGAGTTTAAACGTGTTTGATACTGGCAGACATCCTGTCTCTGGGTGTGACGTCACAGACATCGAGCATCCTATAGAACTTAACGATCTACCTTTCCTGCCTGAGTGTATGAAACCATTGAAATCATATACAAAGGAACTGATACCTCGTCTTGGACCTCGAAAGAAGTATGTAGTACATTACATAGCTTTGAATCAAGCTCTTAATCATGGGTTACGACTAAAAAATCCATCGTGTGCTGCAATTCCAACAGTCACAGTGGTTAAAACCTTATGCGGAATTTAACAACAGGCAACTACAATAAGCTGCAAATGATTTCGAGAAGGACGTCTACAGCTCTTTAACAACGTCATGTTTGGAAAAACTATGGAGAATCTGCCTGATCGTATGGATATACGACTGGTGATAAATGAGAAGACTCTAGAGAAGCTGATCGCCAAGCCTACGTTTATTGATAGGTCGATATATGCTGCTATTCTAGCTGTTGTATTTATGGCCTCTCGACAAGCCTGTATACATTGGTATGAGTGTGTTGGACATCTCCGAGACAATGTATCACCATCATTACGATGTGCTGTTATCATATTATGGAGCTTATGTATATGGATACTTATTCATTCATTCATCGTGTAACAACTGGAGATGTGTCCCATGACAAGTCACGTTTACTTGAGCATCTGGATACTGCTGATTACCCTGTCAACTATATATGCTATTCAGCTCTAAACAAATTGCTTGGGAAATCTAAAGATGAGGCTAATGATAAAATCATCCAGCGCTTTGTCGGACTACGAGCTAAGATGTATGCCTTAGATATCCACGGCTCAATGGTAAAAAAGATTAAGGGTAAAAACGTAGTGCTATTAAGCATTACATTACATTAGAGAGTTATACTGATTGTCCTAAAACCTGTGAAATCATGAGAACACCTATGAATCTTATCATGAAAGCATGCTGATACTACTGTGCAAGTGAATAAAATTACATTGAATCCCTTTGATGATCTCCGCGAATCTACAATGTTAAAAAATTAAAGTTTACTCATGTGCTGTGTATGCACATAGCAGACAAATGGTGAAGAAAGGAGAAGATGGAAGGGGAGGCGGTAACCATTGTCATTAGGAGCAAATACTAGTGTTAGTCTCAGGCCTATATAAAGGGAAGAGACGTCTACCCTTACAATCCTTGTTTAATGAAGCAATGATTTAACTGATAAAGCTGTTACATTTGAACAAAAAATGGATTAGCTGCTGCTACATCTGTAATGTAACCGGTTGTTGTCGCTGCTATTATTGTATCAGATGTTGCTACAGCTGTAGGATGTGTTACATCTATTGTTGTACAGCTGCTGTATCTGCTACGATAGTAATTGTATTTGCTTTTGCTACAGCTATTCTGCTGATTGTGTCTAATGCTGCTACAGCTGCAGGATCTATTGCTGCTATCGTTGTAGCTGCTGTTGCTATAGATGCTGTATCTGATACTACATCTGTCGTATTTACTGTTGATGTTGTGATGACTGCTTTTGCTGTGGTAGGGGAATCTACAGCTGGAATATCATTGCTGTGATGCTTGCTATTGCTAAACACTGCTAAATCTCTAGCTGCTGCTGCAGTTGTTATGTAATGCGACGGCTACTGCTATTGTTATAGCGGATGCTGCTACAGCTGTGGGGTCTGTTACAGCTATTGTTGTACAGTCTTTGTATCTGCTACGATAGCTGCTGTATTTGCTTCTGCTATAGGTATTGTGCTGACTATGTCTAATGCTGTTACAGCTACCTGATCTGATACTGTTATTGCTGTAGCTGATGTACAGTGTTGTATCTACTACTTCAGCTCCGTATTTGATGTTACAGCTGGAGTGATGACTGCTGTTGCTGTGGTGGGTGAAGCTACAGCTGGAATATCTTTGCTGTGATGCTTGCTATTGCTAAGAGTGCTAAATCTTTCCTGCTGCTGCTCCTACTGCTGTTATGTAACTGGTGTTTGTCGCTGCTGTTATTGTAGCAGATGTTGCTACAGCAGTAAGATCTGTTACATCTATTGTCGTACAGCTGCTGTATCTGCTACGGTAGCTATTGTATTTGCTTCTGTTACAGCTATTGTCCAGGCTGCGGGTGATGTTTCTGTAGCTGCAGGATCTATTGGTGCTATCATTGTAGCTGCTGTACATATGGCCTCTCGTCAGATTGTGTTCAACAAGCCCATATACATTGGAATGAGTGTGTTGGACATCTCCAAGACATTAATGTATAACTACCATTACGACGTGATATTGCCTTATTATGGAGCTGGAAACCTGAAGCTTATGTATATGGACACTGATTCATTCATTCATCGTGTAACAACTGAAGATGTGTACAAGGACAAGCTACGTTTTCTTGAGCATCTCGATACAGCTGATTACCCTGCCAACCATATATGTTACTCTACTCAGAACAAGAAGGTATTGGGAAAATTTAAAGATGAGGCTAATAGCAAAATCATCCTGCGCTTTGTTGGACTACGACCTAAGATGTATGCCTTAGATATTCAAGTATCAATGATAAAAAAGATTAAAGGTATAAAACGTAGCGCTATTAAGCAGTACATTTCGTTTGACAGCTATACAGACTGTCTTAAAACCTGTGAAATCATCAGAACGCCCATGAATCTAATCCTATCACGAAAGCACGCTGTTACCACAGTGCAAGTGAATAAAATTGCATTGAATCCCTTTGATGATAAAAGAATTATTGCTGAGGATGGAATAACTACCTATGCGTATGGACATTACAGTATTACAAACAGTACTTAAGAGAATGTAAGTTGAATATGAAGATTTTCTCAGCGAGTCTACAATTTAAATAATTAAAGTTTATCCGTGTGCTGTGTATGCAACTAGCAGACAAATGGTGAAGAAAGGGGAAGATGGAAGGGAAGGTGGTAACCCTGCCATTAGGAGCAAATACTAGTTATAGTCTCAAGCCTAGATAAAAGGGGAGAGACATCTACAACGAACTTAAATAAAGGTATGTTGACGCAGAGCTTTTCAATTTGTGAACCAATATGCAGTTTATCCCTCTCCGCATCGTACAATAACTGTTTAACATATAATAAGTTTGTAAGATTTAGAAAAAAGTATATAAATTGTTGTAACGTAGGATGAGAAATGTTTATAATCTAATTACTCTCTATATTACCATGAGTACCTGTGATACTAATTGAATTACCTGTTAAAATGACTTAAATACCTGTGATACTATTCGAATCATGT
This sequence comes from Deroplatys truncata, assembly GCA_030765065.1. Lineage (NCBI taxonomy): Eukaryota > Metazoa > Arthropoda > Insecta > Mantodea > Mantidae > Deroplatys > Deroplatys truncata. The sequence continues at coordinate 3,746,252 of CM060979.1, forward strand.
GAAATTACCATAACTAGCTCTGATACGAATTCCTGCTCTAAATTGGCACCAGCACCTGTGATACTATCTGGTTTGCTCTAAATATCAATGATACTAGTTGAATTACCTGTTAAAATGACTCAAATACCATTGATACAACCTGAATCACCTGCAATTATCTTAAATAGCTGTAATACAAATCTCTGATCGAAATTATCACGAGTATCTGTGAAACTATACTGATTACCCAAATAATTACGATATTACCTCAACTATCTGTGAAATACGAAAACTACATTATAACCGACTCCTGGAACCTGCCCTCCTGTAATGCTAGCTTAATGACTCCAAACACCTATGATACTTGAATTATGCTAAATACCTACGATACTCTCTGAATTACCTGTGAAATACGAAACTATGCTATACCCAACCATGGAATCTATCCTCCTGTGATACTAGCTGAATTAGCCTAAATACCTACGATACTAACTGACTTACCTGTGAAATCATGCACAGCTATGATGCAGTTAGCTTCTGGAATCTGACCTCATGTGATACTAGCTGAATTAGCTTAAATGCCCCCCGATACTAGCTGAATTGCCTGTGAAAAATATGCAGCTATGATACGTCCTGCCCCCAGGAAACTAGCCTCCTGTGATACTAGCTGAGGGACTCTAAACACCTATGTTACTTGAATTATCCTAAATACCTACGATACTCTCTGAATTATCTGTAACATCATACGGAATTATGCTATATCCGCTTCCCGGGATCTCTCCTACCCTGTGATACTAACTGAATTACTTACCTGTTAGTGTGAGTGGGTTAGCTTTTCCCGTGAGAGGGTAACCTTTCCCCTACACTTTTCCCTTTGTGGATCACTTTTTTCCCTTTGCTGGACACGTTTTTCCCTTTGCTGGTCACATTTTTCCCTTTGCTGGTCACATTTTTCCCTTTGCTGATCATCTTTTTCCCTTTGTTGGTCACATTTTTCCATTTACTGGTCACATTTTTCCCTTTGCTGGTCACGTTTTTCCCTTTGCTGGTCACCTTTTTCCCTTTGTTGGTCACATTTTTCCCTTTGCTGGTCACCTTTTTCCCTTTGCTGGTCACCTTTTTCCCTTTGCTGGTCACGTTTTTCCCTTTGCTGGTTACCTTTTTTCCCTTTGCTGGTCACGTTTTTCCCTTTGCTGGTCACCTTTTCCCTTTGCTGGTCACCTTTTTCCCTTTGCTGGTCACCTTTTTCCCTTTGCTGGTCACCTTTTTCCCTTTGCTGGTCACCTTTTTCCCTTTGCTGGTCACCTTTTTCCTTTACTGGTCACCTTTTTCCCTTTGCTGGTCACATTTTTCCCTTTGCTGGTCACCTTTTTCCCTTTGCTGGTCACCTTTTTCCCTTTGCTGGTCACCTTTTCCCTGAATGGGTTACGTGATGGACATGTCTAGAACATTGACATGAAACAGTTTTCCATGAAGTTCACGTCTAAAGTCGCTTTCAAGGTCTAGCACCTCCTATTCCCTATCTCTCCTGTATATAAACCCATATTGCTACTCCTTTAGGATCTGTCTAGCCTAACACCTCTCCTCCTGTTCCTATACCTCTCATATAAACCATACTCTACTCCTCTAGCTCTGTCTACCCTAACACCTCTCTCGTTTTCCTATGACTCTCATATAAACCATATTCTGCTCCTCGACCTCTGTCTAGTCTAACTCCTCTCCTCGTTTTCCTATACCTCTCATATAAACCATACTCTATTTTGACCTCTGTCTAGCCTAACACCTCTCCTCGTTTTCCTATACCTCTCATATAAACTATACTCTACTCCTCAACCTCTGTCTAGCCTAACACCCCTCTTCCTGTTCCTATACTTCTCATACATATAAACGCATACTCTACTCTCAACCTCTGTCTAGCCTAACACCACTCCCCGTATCCCCTACCTCTCATAAAGCGCATTCCTCTCCTGATCCCTGTCTAGCTGAGCATCTCTCTTTGGTTTCCTATACCGCTCATATAAAACACATTCTGCCTTTAACACCTGTCTATCCTATAATAGGATATCTCCGTTTTCTCGTATCTTCTTATAAACATATACTCAATTCTCCTAACCTAATACCTCTCCTCGTTTTCCTATACTTCTCATATAAACCATACTCCACTCCTCAACCTCTGTCTAGCCTAACACCCCTCCTCGTTTTCCTATATCTCTCATATAGACCATACTCTACTCAACCTCTGTCTTGCCTAGCACCGCTCCTCCTGCTCCTATACCTCTCATACATATAAGCGCATACTCTACTCTCAGCCTCTGTCTAGCCTAGCACTTCTCCACGTATTCTCTATCTGTCTCATATAAAGCGCATCCCCCTCCTTCTGCCGCTGTCTAGCCTAGTGTCAGTCCTCGTATTCCCTATCTCGCCCATACAAACGCATTTTCCTCCTTGGCCCTCCGCATCCACCCTCGTTTTCCCTATCCTTTCCCATATAAACGCAAAAAACTGTGCCAGCTCTCTTCTAAATAACCTACTCACGTGCTTCTGCTTGTCACGAACCTAAGCACGTATGCTTACGCCAATGAAAATAGTTCCTTAATAAATGTGTTTTATCGTGAAATATTGGGGCAGGGAAGGTATAGAACTGCGAATTTTATTGCGGTTATCATAAGAACTCATTGCTAAAGGTAACGGAAAAATACTAACTTTTAAGATATTACAAAATATGATTTTGTTGATGTCGTCTGCTATTGAGCTAACGCTGAGAGTATCGTGCTTGTTAATTACCAACAGTATGCTTGACTATCACTGACTTGCATATACAGAATTGCAGCAATGAATTCCCAGAGGTGCTATCTGAGTACGGGATAAACACAGGAAATATGATAAGCGATTAGTTAATCATAATATGCTAGCACACGTGTGCTCAACTCAGGTCAAATCTTATGATTAGTCAGTTGGTATTTGAGTTTTCATGGCAGTGTAGTGCAAATAAAGTGGCAGAGGCAAACGCCTAATTGTCACCCATATTGGCAGTAACAGTGGTTTCGTGGACGGTGGAATACTCATTTTCGAGTCTAAAAAAACAGGTGATTACCATTAGGAGATGAATGGCGATGTTTTCCGTAACTGGTTTGAACGTGTATTGCCGAAACTCGAACCCAATAGTTTAATAGTGATGGACAATGCACCCTACCATAGCGTTCAACTCTATCGTCGCCCGAACAGTTCTTGGCGTAAGCAAGATGTGATAGAGTGGTTGCAGGAAAGAGAAGTGTCCTTCGACGAAAATAGTGTAAAAGTTGAATTAGTGCACATAGCGCAGGAAATTTCTGACAAGAATGAAAGAAAATATGTGATAGACGATCTTGCATCTAAAGCTGGACATCGAGTGCTAAGATTACCTCCCTATCATAGCAATTTAAATCCAATCGAACTGGTTTGGGCATTTTTAAAAGGCTATGTCGCTAGAAACAACAAAACATTCAAACTGGCTGAAGTGAAAGAGCACTTCAACACTGCAATCGCGTGACACCCGCTATGTGGCAGGCGGATATTAAGCTCATAATAGAAGAGGAGAATAAAATGTGGGAACTCGATTTTATGTGCGACAGTGTTGTGGATAAGCTTGTAATCAAATTGGAGGATAGTTCTGATTCCTGTATGGTAGCTGAGTCATCTTCGGAAGATTTGGGTGTTGCACCTTTGCCTGAGGATTGTGATTAACGTTAAGTAAAATGTACATTTCCGCATGTTTATAACACCAATTGGTATTTCAGTTGCATTTTGAACTATGATTTTCACGCAAGGCGCCTTTTTCTAGATTGAAACAATGCTCAGCTGTATGTGTTATTCAGCAAGCACATGCGAGAGGAAGAAGCGGCCATTAGGGGGCGGGGATTGCGAACTACTTTCGCGCGGATAATACAAAGAGTTTGTTGACAGTGAAAGGCACTCTGGTTTGGAATGGATAATAGCAAACAATTAATAACAGTGATCCCAAATCATGTACTAGAACAAAATCTCAAATGCAGCCTTTTTCATCCACAGAGTATATAGATTTTCCCACATTCTCAGCTTCAGGCGCCAAATATACACCTATCCAGACAACTGATAGGCCTGTGTGCTTCTTGTGCAAACAAGGACATTCACACACAATAAACGAACATCCCCAGCAACAAAATCCAAAGTTTCCTTCTGAAACTGACTTTCCACCAGCTCCCAAAGATATCACAAATAAACGTTCTTCAACAATGCTGTATTGGTCTTAACTCAATATCAAGACACAGACACTGCCCATTCAGGAAGAGGCAGAGAGTATAACTAGCAAACAGGAACATTCCTCCTCCATACATGAAATAAAACACGACAAACAAACGACACATTTCTCAATCTGCCAGTTCAGTGCTAATGCCTTCACTGTAGAACCGGCATCCTCTGTTGCTGATGACCTCCTCACAGAGGAGTAAATACCTCTAAAGAAAATCATGGAGGAAATGCCACAACAATTGTCTTTCAGCTTCTGAGCTTTTATGAGAATGCTGTAGATATACTTGAAATGACAGAGAATTATGAAATTAACAAAACCCTTGCCTAATTGGAGCTTAAACAAGAGAATGGAGAAAACGCTAATGGTTGCCTTAACTGAAGAAGTAGCAGTTCTATACTACACTCGAAGCCTCTATAGTTAAGATACATACAACTCAAGAGATTTGTGTATGCAATATTTAGGGTGTTGTAGCCCCACGTATGGGATACCAATTTGATGTTGTTTATATTGTTGTGGTTGCACCAAGTATTGCGGGAGATATGTTTCTTGGAGTGTTCGCCGCACTTTCCGGGTGGCCTCCGCTCCAGTTCACTTTTCCGGTGGCCCTCGCCCCCACGTTTAAAAATCAACTTTGTATTTTAATGTTTATTTAAATATTATATATATGTACGTATACCTCGGCTGCGTCAGTAGTAATTTTCAGAACACGTATCTCTTAGCAGGGCTGGTACGGTTAAAGAACAAGGCTTACACAAATTATAATTGTATTGTACTTTGTTTATTAATCCTTCACACGATTAAATCGCACTTCACTGATGTATCCTACTATAGAGTTGTGAGATTATTGTTAATTGTACTTTTTAACACGTAAACTTTATATCATTCTCACCGCACGTGAACCCGAATCAAATTAACTGCTCGGGTACGCAATCTTGTAGCGTCTGCCGCCTCAATTTGCACATTTCCTCTATTTCAAGTCTCTGATTGGCTAAGCCTACTCCAATAGAACACTTTTATTTAACTTAAGCTTTTTCTAGTTTTCGATTGGCTATTTATAAACTGTTTTAAATATTACATTATTGTTCCAAGAATTATTAGTATCGTTATTAAACTTTCTAATTTATTGTTATCTCAAGTTTACCTCATTGTTAGCAACTTTCAGCTTCTATTCTCACAGCTCCTACATTGTTAAACTGCGTAACACATTCACATAACATTACTATACATATGCATAATAAAATAAACATTAATACAATGACCGTAATGTACATTTTATATATTATTACACACATATATTGCTTTAAGGCGGGCTCTTATTAAATTTTATATTATATAATTACTCATATCATTTAAGTGTTAAAAATACTGCCTCAATATTTATTTTCCAAACAGTACTAATATAGATTTAAATATTCCCTTGAACCTAACAGACCAATTACCAAAACCTTTTAGGCGATTTCAATTATACTGACCAAAGAGACAAAGCGAGACATATGAAGGATCGAGTGATATTAAACCAAGGGCATGCAACCTATCTTAATATTCCTGACAGTGTTTCAACTAAAGTAGTGCACATCTCTTTAATTCCTTGGTCTCTTCTACTCTACCATTTTCCAAATTTAATAAACACATATTACTAATTATATATCAGGGATCACCGAAATGAATACATTTAGACTGAATGTATTGACTTCGACACCTGGTGTCAATGGCTGGCACATAAAGGAGCTAATAAAACAATTCATCAAGTAGCTGAACGCCATATTCCTAAACTTGTAACATTAACAGTAAAACAGCAAGAAGAGAGGAAAAACAGAGCCTTTTTTGAATATAAAACACAATCTACAAATAAACTTAACTATCTTAGACTCAGTAGTCGTAAGCTTTCACGGCCGGAGTCCAAATTATAACTAGAAGAATTTTCCGGGCTGAGAAGCCGTGGTCTGCTGGAGTTTTCAGGTCCAGACGTTTCGTTCACGACTGCGATGAACATCTTCAGTGGCGCGGTCTCTCAGTGAAGGTTTGGTCTTAGACTCCGTGCAAACGCACGAAGGATAATTAAAGATAGTAAAAAGGAATGCTGAATATCCTTTGTTAAGTCACTTAATCACAAAACAAGCCAACGAGAAATCTGTCATAAAGTTAAAACGAAATCACAAGTGGGTATTACCAGGTTACAATGCTTCGAGATCCACATAGTGGTCTTTCCTTAACAGACTATAAACAAATGGTGATTCTCTAGTTGATTATTTTGGAGAAGCATTTAATGAAAATGATAAGCAATCAGAATATTTATAAATTACAAATCAGTATAAGTAATTTATACAACAAGCTATAGTGAACAACTACTCCCATAAAATACAAATTCACCCCGAACCATATGTTAAAAATCTGCCTGAAGAAGCTCTAACACACCTATGTGAACTATATAATTGTGTCTGGACAGTTGAAGTATTTTCGATCTAGTGGTACCCATTCTTAAACCTAACAAAGACAAATGGCTACTCAAAGTCTCATACTATAGCATTAACATGCTGCATGTGTAACCTTTTAGAAAAATTTATCAATAATCGCTTGCGATGGACTTTTAAAAGTTCTTCAGTGACACTCAACAGACAGCCTCCTTGCTCTAGAAACTGCAATCTGGAAAACGTTTAACACTTCTTCTCACTACTTAGTTACAATGAGTTTGAACATAGAAAAGGCTTACGACACTGTATGCAGAGAATTTATAATAAAAGTTCTATTGGAAAACAACAGGTAAGATTGAGTGGTCAGTTCTCTAAATCAAAGGATCAGTCTTAGTGCGACACTCTTCCTATTTGCAATATTAAACCTCCTGTACATTATTTGTCGATTATCTCACAATATTCTGCCAAGGCAAGAACATTAACACAACTGAAAAGCTTCTTCAAGAGACAATATCAAATGTAGAATATTAGTTTGCAAAAGGCAGGGATAAAACTCTCACAAAGTAAAAGCAAATGTATAGTATTTTCAAAAACTGGATGGAAATCTATACAGCCTGAAATATATATGTTAATGGTCACAACATTGAAATAGTAAATGCAATCAATTTACTTGACTTTGACCGAAGACTAACAAGGATTACTCATGTAAAACAACTCAGAGACCACTGCAGACGACTGTTAAATACCCTAAAGATATTATTGGCCAACAACTGGGGAGCTGACTACTTGTAATTAGCATATCATGCAGGACCTTGATCGTACGAAGATAGATTATGGTTCTGTAATTTAAAACTCCGCTAACCCTTAACTTTAAAAATGCTTAATGTTATTCATACAACAGCATAATTCTCGGAGCTATTCGTACAAGCCCAATCGAATGCTTACAAATAGAAGCAGGACAACCACCACTCCAAGTAAGAAGAAAACAACTAACTATATGCTTAAATCAATATCATCTAGAAATCCAAACAAATCCCAGATATGTTATAGTACATGAAAACAGACAATCACTTCCCTTTGGCCAAAGTCCACATTATCACTTTCAAGAACTAGAATCATCTGCTCCGGTGTTAATAACCAGGAACACTAATAGTGAAATTTCACTTAAAATCCCAGAAGTAAATTGGGAACTATCCCGGTATAGTAAAAATGAAGTCCAAAGAAGTTCTTTAAAGAAATAAATATTCACAACCAAGGCTCCCAATCTGAGTACGGGAACGCACAATGTTAAACAATTACCACAATCTTCTCCAGTGAACAATTTGCAATTAAAATGCTTGGAAGCAATAAAATCTAATACAAAATATATAACTTACTCAGATTCCTACAGTGCTTTAATTTCCCTTCAAAATCTGTCGTCACTGAAATTCAAAAATTTACACAACAAAATTGTGCTTGAAAATAAACAGTAACTTTAGTGTGGATATCTTCTCATCAAGGAATGAACCTGCACCAATTTATCGCCCTATCCATATTCCACGTGACGATGGTATACTACATATTGAGAAGAGGCTGCAACTACATCGTTTACAAATTCTCAGCCGGCAGCAACAGGTCGAACCCATCAAATTATCATCACTGCTTGAAAGATTGTAACTTGATGACGCTGTATTATACACATATTGTACCAGTTCTCAAAACAATGTACAAATATTACTGTTATCACTATTGTAATGTAATTGTGTCAATGTTGTCGCTGTAAGACATGTGTAGTTCGGCGACATTAAATAAAGTTATTAATAAAAAGAACGTTAGAGCCGTTTTGGAGAAAATAAAGATGTTTTCCACGTGCAGGACAGCTTTGTTTAAAATCTTCCTGTCGTGGGTATACCTGGAAAATACAGGTTTGGTATTTATACATTTTAATTCAGGTGGCCTCAAAAAGTATATTTGAGGTGAAATGTCGGTATCTAAATGTTGGGTGGAGTGCAATACTTGTACTGAGTATAGACAAGTAAAAAAGAATCGTATACGTATACAAGGTTGCTATTTTACTTTGAAATTCCTTCTCTGAATGCTGAAGTACTGTGCATCCCCAGGTTGTCTACGACCTTATTAAACATAAGCATAGTTGGAGAACAAAGCCAGGCCACTGCAAGTTTTATTCAGCTATTACACAATAGCCGTAATCGCCGCGATAAAAGAGCAAAAAGGAAAGCAGAGATGGATTTTTGGCTTAACAGTGCTTTTGTAACAAGCTGGCCTTTGTGTGCGCCACCTGTCTATGAGCAACAGGTAATGTGCCTTTGATAACTAAATGGCTTACGTTTCCTCACCAACTACACACTAGGAGGCTGAAGCGATACTCAAATCTTTAAAAACGGTATCAATATATGCTGGCTTTGCATGCCAAGTTAGCTGTCCCGGGTTCGGTCACGAGATTTTCGTGGTTTCCCCAGGCGAATGCCCATCATACGTTTCAGGCTGTAGGGCCAGGGACGTGGTGGCTTGCGCTCTGTACAGCTTTCTTCCCTGGCGTCGCTGCACCCGATAGGGACTGCCGGATGTTGGTTGCTTGTAAGTAGGACCGCGCGGCGCGGCTGGAAACGTTAGGGGTCCTGCCCGTTGGAAGCAAAAAGGGTCATTACAACCTACTTACGGTGCTCTTCTCCTCAGCACTTCAAACATGTATAAATATACATCTGAATATTCAAACCAATAACAAGGACATCTAGGCAATAGATAATGCCATAAAATGAGTATTTCAAGAGGATCTACATTTTTTATTTTAGTAAGCTTGCGTCCGTCCCTTACGGGCTATTCGGAATGAAAACAACTTCACAGGCTATTCCCTGAAAATGTAAGATAATATACTTTTATTTGTCATGTAAATATCTTAACCGAGCGGTAATCTCTGGCCCACATTCGACCAACCGGACCGAAGGTTTCTTCGTGGTTTTCCCCGGTCGCTAGGCGAATGCTAGGTTGGATAATTTAATCCGAGAATTTTCCTATCATCCCTACATTTCATTTCCTTCTTCTTCACCAGGCAGTAGCTGATCCCCGTCCTGGATATGCTTGCTCCTCGACAGGCATTGGTTCGTTAAGTCCTCCAATGAGAAGGTAATAAGTTAAACAAGAAGATGGTATTTTAATCAGTCCTTAAAGCCAGTTTTGGCAAAATAAAAATGTTGCACACTTTTCCATTTAAACGGTATTTTATCCAATATCTTCGTGTCGCATCCTTGGAAGATACTGAACTTAAATATCAAGTTTGATACTTATACAACATTTCCTGACAGATACCTTGGTATTTAAGTTCAGTATATTCCGAATATGCCACTCGGAGATTTACAAGTAAATCCCCCATCCCAAACTACCCTTTATATATAGATAAGTTCTCGTAATTTTGTATTTTCTTAACAATAGCTAACTATTTTGATTAAAATACTATAATATATATTAAATATTTGCATGACAAGTAAAATATATATGTTGAATTTTCTGGGATTAGCCACTGAAAACCCCTTCATTGGAAGGAATTATGCATTACCTTGTATAACTGGTAAAAGTTAAGCGATAGGCAAAAACGTACCTACTACACAAGAAATGTAGATCTCTTTAAAACACAATTTATTTCAAACTACTTCCTATGTGGCATTAGCCATTTGCGTCATTAATGGTTCGATTTGTTCAATACTTTGCCATTCTTTTCAAGTACCGTCGATTTTGGATGGTTCTTCGCGATCCCCGTAAGGTACGCGGGCGCTGCGTACCTGAGCACTCGTGGTACTTGTGACGTTACTAGAAGAACATTCGAGCCCCTCCCGATTGGGTTGGACTCGGCGGAGCAGCGGTTCTCTATACCCGTGGGAGATTGGGTACGTCTGGGCGGTTTCCCGTCCAGGCGGGGTTGTGAGACGCCTCAAGGTTCTCCTGGATAGCCGATAGACAGGTGCTAGATCATGTCGGCCCCACCGAGGTACTCGGTAGTCTTTCCTTTCGGGGTTGACGCGCGTAAGTGGCGTATCCACTTCCACCCTGTAATGGGGGGGGGGTCGGATTAGGCAACCAGGTGCCGGCCCATGGAAAAGCTTTGGGAGTGTCACTCAGCTGAGTGGCGCAGTCCCCTTGTGCTTATGTTCTTCGCGATGTCATGGAAACAGTATGGAGCGTTCAGTTGTTAAACATTTGACTATCGCTGTTCTCTATAACGAAATGTGTAATGTAGCTGTTTCTCGATTAAAATGTAGTAGATAGAAAAATAAGCTTTAGTAACAATAGTCTGTATTCCAACTAATAAGCGATATAGGGTAGAGAAATTCATGTAAATGTATCACATCAGGTGCTATCACTGTGTGTTGTTATTCATCAGAAAGAATCGATGCCTGCGAAAAGTTGCTGAAGGTATAAAGCGCAAAACATTAGTTGAAGTAGATTACAGATTCCCTGCGGCGCCAGTAATGAATTGTTGGTAGCGAAAGTGCATAATTACATTTCTTTGACAAGAACACGTAGACAGAATTAATGAACAGTGGAATCCATGATTACACAACTTAATATTAAAGCCAAACGTAGGGCGATGCCATGCTTTTTAAGGAAACATGTGTTTAAATAGCTAAATGGATTCCTTTGTAATAGTAAGTGTCCATAACACAAATTTGTTGTAGAAGAAAAAGTCCCGAGCTTTAAAACTTGCAGATATGCATCGGCTGTGCTTTTACTCGAAAAACATGTTTAGTGATTTAATAAGGTAACAACACAATAATACTTGTTTTACACTTTTGTTTATCAGTTAGTAGTCAAGTAATGGTCCCTGCAGTAAAAGGTTTGGGGAAAACTAAAACAAGTAGGTACCATTTTAATTGTTCTTTGTTTCAGGCCAACTTCTTTATCTCTTGTTGGAGAAAAACCATGCATCTGCATTTTCTTAATATGTATATTGTAGTAGCTTCTCTCCATTTTCGCTGCCAGTTTCAGATCCTTCTTGGTATATTAAATGTTATAGACGCAAGACCCATTTCAATAGCCTTGCTCGACTCTTCCTTCATCTTTTAGGCGCACACTCCCTGCCTTTCCTTTGTTTTGTTGGCAAAAGAAAGACGTGCAAATATGAAGCGCATTTAAATTATCTACTTAAAACCTGGTTAGACATCTTAATAACAAACATCTGATGTGATACATTCACAACACTTTCTCTACCCTCTATTGCTTATTATTAGAATACAAATTATTTTTACTAATTTACTTTCCTATCCGGTTCAGTTTAATCTAGATAAACCTTTACGGAAATGACCGCATTAAACAATTCGTTATAGATACAAAGAGAACAGCGATAGTCAAATGTTTAACAACTGGACGCTATATGCTGCCTTAAAATTCCACACTGTTTCCATGACATCGCGAGAAACAACTGAATGTTGAAAGACCAAGTAATGAACAATTCCAACCTTTAACAACGGATATCCCAGAAATGGTTTGTACTACAGAAAAGTTATTTTAAATAACATGTGTTTTAAAGAGATCTGCATTTTTTATGTGTATCGCTTAACGTTTACTGGTTATACAACATTCCCTCCGAATAAAGAGGACTTCACAAGAATATGTTTAGCAATTGGTATTTTAAACAAAAACGTTAAGAACCATTTTTAATAGATAAAAACTTACCAAAAATGTTGCATGTAAAGGGTAGTTTGGTGCGGGGAGATATTGTGGAAAGTGCTGAACCTAAATACCAAGTTTACTATTTATGCGACACACACAAGTAACTTCTCGAAAACGGCTTGTTTTTATTGAGGAGGCCTCAGAACATGCAATACCTACTATGTGCTACGTGGTAGAGAAAGTAAAAATATGTTGTTGCAGTCACTCGCTCTTCTTCTTCTTCTTAACATTACACATTTCCTTGTAGCTATAACAATAAACTAAAACGATACTCAAATGTTTTCAAAGCCGGTCGCCATGGATGGCTTTGCAATTCTGTTCCTTTTCATGACCAGAAAAAAAAGAGATAAAGCCCCCCCCTACAAGAAAAGAACAACGGTTTGCAGTTGAGGAAAGTGTCAAGTATCTGAAAATTCAAACAAATAACAAAGAATATCTCGGAAATGGTTACTCGATATAAATTGTGTACTTCGACAAGATCTACATTTTTATATGTAGTAAGATTTTGTGTTTCTGTTACGGTTTACAAAATAAGCACCTCTGAGGCTACTGCCAGAAAGTTTATTTGTCATGTAGGTCAGATTCATAAACATACACTGCTTTAATCAAAATCGTTAGGGCATTTTTCAGAAAATAAATAAGAACGAAAAAATTGCCAGATAAAGGGTAGTTTGGGGTAACGATTTCCCCCAAAATCTTCCTGTCGCATCCTTACAAGATCCTGAACATAAATATCAAGTTTGGCATTTATTTAGTTTTTCATTTTTGTTCACACACACGGACTTATTTCCGATGAAACCCCGAAATCGAATTTTTAGATGGAATACAACACTTCCTCTACTTACTCTAAATACGTAGTAAAGAAAATAAAAGGGTTAAATTTCAGGCACTACAGCTCTTGGCCGACCTCACTCCCATATCATAACATGACGGAGCTTTTTCTAAAGATTTTTTTTATTCAGGGGACTTCAAACCCCATTTCCGTTAAATCTCGACATTGAATTTGTGAGTGATGCAATATTTCCTCTACGTAACGTTGAAGAGTTTACAACAGCGTAAAGAATAAGAAATAGCCCTCTTACCTCATTGTCACGCCGTTTCCCTTTCCCGACCTAATAACATCACACCGTGCAGTAAATCAGAACTGTTGACCTCCACCGACGGTTAAATAAGTGCGGCGGTGTGCTCAGTCCTCTTAGCATAGTGTTCGTGTATTCCATCAGGTGACCATGTCACATCAAAGTGAGCTGGGGCTCCGTCTTGTTGCAGCCACATCTCTGACAGAAGTGAGGAGGCACGTCGGCACACTGAAGCCATATTGCTTACTTCTAACCATGTATTTCCGGACATGCTCACTTTAATCTCGTGTTTTTCCTATACACACTTATCCTTTCACTTAAAACGATAGAACCATGTTTTATCTTTATAGTTTTAACAATTGCCGATCATATGAAAGTGGCTTCCAAACACAACATAAAACAGTTTCACAGATTTGAGGCAACTTACCAAAGGATCAATACAGTTAAATTGTAAACTGTACGTCACATATGATATAGCAACCAGCAAGAAAGAGGGCCATTGTCTCCTTTAATGAAAAATCATCCCGCCTCTCGCTCTGAATTTGGAATAAATTGTAACGCGACGTCGGCGTCGCATCAATTTCCTGGCGCCAAGCAAGCAGAACGATAGTTTGGACTGTCCAGCGCTTTCTAAAGTATTGCTTTCACACTTTTGCTAGTTTGCATAAGCATTTGGTGAGCAAATGCTTCTGGGTCAAGTGTTCTGTAATAGTGATCCAGTTCTGTACCAAATTTATTTCCAAAAGCATTCGCCCAAAAAAACAAACTACCACAACCAAAAGGAAGTCGCAAAAACCTTAAAAATCTAGTGTTACATTCACATGAATTTTTCTAGGCTACATAATAAAGTTTATTTTTCTACCTACTTCATTTTAATCGGGACAACTCTTTCCGGAAATAGTTAATTACACGTTTCGTTATAGATAAAAATCGCGAGAAACAAGTGAATGTTGACAGGACTTTAAAGTATTGAACAACGCGAACCACTAATAACGGTTATTTCCGAAATGGCCTATACCACAATAATGTTTGTGTAGTACATTTTCATTTATCGCTCAAGGTTTACGAGTTATACAAGATTATATAATGTTCCTTCTGAATAAAGAGGGCTTCAGAAAATTCAAGATATACATTTTATTTGACATGTTAATATCATTAATATATGGTATTTTAATCAACATCGTTAAGAGCCTTTTTTTCAGAAAATCAAAAGTTTCGAACAATGTTACATGTAAAGGGTATTTTGGGGCACGAGGATTCTCTTAAGAAAACCTTCGCGTCGCATCTTTGGAAGATACTGAACTTAAACACGAAGTTTGATATTTATCCGACTTTTGAGTTATGCTGTTCACACGGACCTTTATCTAAATTTTTTTAGATTCAGGGGGCCTCAAAACATGTATTTCCGGTATCGAATTGCTGGGTGGAATGTCACACCTTCTCTACTCTACCTCACAGTATATTTCCAAAAACAGAGTTTTTGTTTTCTTGCTACTTACCAACAATATGTAAAGGAAGTGTTGCATTTCAGCGCAAATACAAGTTTGAGGCTCTTGCATGCGTAACTCAACAACGAAAATACCAAACTGGTCTTGAGGGACACATTTTAAACAAAAACCAAGCTAATTTTAACAGAAACGTTGTTTTACAATACATGACAGAGTGTACGTATATGTGGAAGGGGCTTGTACAACGGGCAAACCACACAACAAATGTGCATCTCTTTAAAACAGACATTTTATTTAAATAACGTTTTTGCAGCCAATGACACTTTTGTAAGAGGTCAACACATGCATTTCATTTTTCATATGCTATTTATCCGATATTTCGAGTTGTGTGTGTTGGACTTTTTCCTAAAAATACTTTTGATTCAGGGACTTGAAAGCAAATATTTGCAGTGAAATCTCGATAACGATTCCTTTTTGTGACATGCAACACTTCCTCTACTACTAGGTACATGGTAGAGAAAGTAAAATATAAGAAACATGGTGTTAGTCTTTCAAAATATGCTAACAAAGTTTAAAGTACGTTTTCTTTATTGTTACGCAACACTTGCATTTATTTCTAAAGAACACTTGTATCATTCATATTAATGTGTTAATATCGAACGTGGATTATTATAAACAAAGTACAAGAGCTTCAACAAACGTTGGGTAGGTACATATGAAACGCCCTCCAATAGTCACTATTCTTACGAAAGTTTATTGCTTTATCTTCTACGTATAGTAAGTAGGGGAAGTATTGCATTCCACCCAAATAAAGCATTTTTGGAAACATGTCCGTGTGTGTCTGTGAACAGCGCAACTCAAAAACGAAAACTCGGACAAATATCACACTTGGTACTTGAGTTTAGTATCTTCCAAGGACGCGACACGAACATTTTCAAGAAAATCCCCCACCCCAACTACCCTTTACATGGAAACATTTTTCGAAAATTTTGATCTCTTTCTAAAAATGCTTTATTTATTTATTTATTTATTTATTCAGAGGGTCTAAAACATTTATTTCTGGTGAGCATGCAATAACTTCTTTACCTACAGCCAGTGGTAGAGAAAGTAAAAAAGGTCTGTGTGAACAGTATAACTCGAAAACGAAAAGTGGGCTAAATACTAAACTTGGTATTTAAGTTTCAAGGATTCGACGAGAAAATTTTGTGGAAAATCACCCTCACCCCGAACTACGCCTTACAAAAGTAAACATGTTTGTTGTTTTTTTAAAAAAATTACTTTAACGATTTTTATTAACATGCTATATAAGATATTTGTTTGAATTTTGTGAAGACTTTTTCATTTTGAAATCGTAAGAGACTTCTTGAAATGCCAAAGTGAGCACCCACACAAATAGCTTAAAGCTAACTATTTGCAACACTTTCTCACCTTCCCGCGATGCTGGTAGCAGCAGAAGACAGGCGCAAGAGGAGGCCGCCGCGGCGTGGGCAGCGTCAGGTGAGCGAGACGCGAGGGGTGCAGGAGATGACGGGGGTGAGTGGTGGGGAGGCCTACACGAGCGCGCCGTATATAAATCACGGTCATTTCATATCGAAAACGCGCGCTAAATTCTATCAGCTCCAAGCAGGGTCCACATCGCGCCTCCCGAGGTCCAGTCTTTCGTGTCACCAAAAGGTATGTCTAACACATTATTTTCCTTTATCTTGTGTTTCTATTCCGATAGTCTCGCAGAAAGGCGCGAAATAAAACAGTTAACACGGGAGAGAGACAAACTATTCGGACACCACCTTAAAAAATATTATTTGCATTCACGTGACTTTCTCTTCTACAAACTATTCTTACAAAGCCTTATTATTCTATCTTAACACAGATAAACTTTCATTACACTTTCGTTGTAGCTATGAGAAGAATACATAGACTAAAGCTATAGTCAGATTTTTAAAAGTGGGTCGCTATTTGAATTTGTATGCTCTTTGCATGACCACGAGAAAAAAGAGAAAGAATTTCAAATTTCAAACCAATAACAAAGAATATCTCGGAAATGGTGAACGCCACAAAACATTTTGTTTGACATAAATCGTGTGCTTTAAGGAGATCTTCATTTTTTGTGTAGTAGGATTTTGTCTCTGTCTTACGTTCACCACTTATACGAAAGTGATTCAGAATGAACGGAACTTCACGGGCTATTCCCAAAAAATTCAAGATATATATTTTACTTGTGATGCGAATATCTTGAATATGTGGTATTTTAATCAAAATCGTTTGAGCATTTGAGAAAATAAGAAGATAATTCTTACACATAAAGGGTTGTTTTGGGATGAGCATTTTCTTCAAAATCTCCTTGTCGCACCCTTAAAAGATGTTGAATTTAATGCCAACTTTGGTTTGTTTTAGATGTGTTCACATACAGAAACACACACGTGCCTTTTTCTAAAAATTCAATTTTTTTTAATTCAGGAAGTTTCATAACAGCATGTGTGTCTTGTGAAATCTCGATATGGGTTTTGGGTGCAGTACAACACTTTCTCTTAAAGCAACTATAGAAAGCCAAATTAATATGTGCACACCAACAAAATGTCCTCTGTTTTTCTTCTTCTTGTGTGTGTCATGCCTGAAAAGTTGAAACTGATCGAGGAAGTGAATAAGGTTTTGGGCAGTTTAACTGATATCTTAAGCACGGTCTGCTGAAGATATCTTAATGCCCCAAACTGCGTGCTTTTATCACATCTCACGTTTTGTGTAATCGAAATAAAGAGGACTTGACAGGCTCTTTCAAGGTATACAGTTTATTTGTCATGTAAATATACTAAACATATGGCATTTTAATCAAAATCTTTAATCCATTTTTGAGAAGAAAGGAAAAAAAAAAAAAAGAGTTTTCCATGTGAACGATAGTTTGGGGTGAGGAGGTTTTCTGGAAAATCTTCGCGTGGCATTTTTGGGACATACTAAACTTAATACAAAATTTGGTATTCGACACAGATTTGGTTTTTGATTTTTGGTGTTCACACATACACGTAGAACGCTTTCCAGAAACCTTTTTGGACCAAGGGATCTCAAAACGTGTATTTGCGGTGAAATCTCGAAATAGAATTTTTGGCTAGAATGCAAAAGTTGCTCTACCTACTCAAAGCCAAGCAGCACCGGATCTTTCCAAATTTGAAACTATTAAACATGTTTCTTATTGCCTTTTTGGCACGTTCGCTATTTTTTGCAAGAAACATCATAACGTGCTTCTAAGAGAGCAATCAAAGTGGTTGTGTAACTCGGATTATATCCATCCCCGTTGACAATTACGTGAACATTCAAGCAGATGCCACCCAACACATTTGTTAATGCTTAGCCGCAATGTTAAAGATACCGGTTTATTCTTACTTTCCCTACTGCTTTGTATACTACACAAAAGTTTCATACTTCACCACAAATACACGTTTTCTAGATAAAGTTCCGTGTCCATGTCTGTGAAGAGTATAACTGTGATATATTACATTCACATGACTTTCTCTACCCTCTGTTGCTTATCAGTGGGTATACAAATTATTCTTACGAAACTTTATTTTTCTGTCTACTCCAATTTAATCCAAATAAACCTTTACAGAAACAGCTACATTACACATTTCGTTATAGATACAAAGAGAACAGCGATGGTCAAATGTTTAAAGATAATTATTTATCTTTAAGTGAATAATATTTATAAAATTGAAATATATTGTTTATTTTTACAATGAAAATGTAATGTTTTATTTAAACTATATAAATTACTGGACGCTATATGCTGGCCTTAAAATTCCATCTGTTTCCACGACATCGCGAGAAACAACTGAATGTTGACAGGACTTTAAAAGGATTGCTATTGAACAATTCGAACCACTAATAAAGATATCTCGGAAATATCTTATGCCCCCCCCAAAAAAAACCCGTTATTCGAAACGAATTTGCTTTAAAGAGATCCTTTTTATGTAGTAACCCACTTTCATATATTGCTTAACGTTTAGCAGTTATAGACATTATACAAAATGAAGACTTCACAGGCTATTGCTAGAAAATTCAAGGTATACTTTTTAATTGTCATGTAAATATCTTTAATATATGGTATTTTAATCAAAATCGTTAGATCCATTTTTTAAAAATAAAAAATGTTCTAAAACTGTTCCACGTAAACGATAGTAGCGGTGGGGGATATTCTTCAAAATCTTACTGTCACACAGTACATACACCATATGGAACTTTTTCTAAAAATGTTTCCAGGGGGCCTCAAAATATGCATTTCCGGTGAAATCTCGCTATCGAACTTTGGGTGCAATGCAATACGTTCCCTACTTATTTAGTACGTGGTAGAGAAAGTTAAATGTTATACTTGGTGTTTGTTAGTGTCTTCCGAGGAGATTTACAAGAAACCCCCCCCCCGCGCAAACTATCCTTCACATGGGCGTAACGATTTTAATTAAAATGCCATATGTTTAAGATATTAACAAGACAAAATATATATCCTGAAATTTCTGCGAACTGGTCTTCATTCTAAACGACATCGTATAGATAACTGGCAGACCATAGAACATACACAGACGATACGGTACTACACAATAAATGCCGAAATATAACAATTTATTCCAAATGAATTCGCGTGACATTAGCCATTTCCGATGTATAAGTCGTTATTAGTTTGCATTTTTCAATACCTTCGTCATTTCTTTTAAAGTACTGTCGCAATTCATTGTTTCTCGCGATGTTATAGAAAGATGAAATTTCTAGGCCAATAGACAGCAACTAGCTTTTAAACATAAGAATATCGATTTGGTTTCCTCTCTCTCTCTCTCTCTCTCTCTCGTACCTATAATGAAATGTGTAATGCAGCTATTTCTGCAAAGATTTATCTCCATTAACATGAAGTAAATAGGAAGAAGAGTTTGTAAAACTAAACAATGCCATGTGAATGGAATAAAACATATTTTTGACTACAATAGTCGCTGCGCTCTAACCCGATTCAGCTAGGCAAGGACAGACACCCTTCATAATTCCCTCGTATATGCAGGTTGAAGTAAAGGAAAATGTTACAGAGGTCAAATAATACGTATGTAGGTATAACATTCCCATGAGCAAGGCAGACAATACAGATGTAGATGAAACATGTTGCCTGCAAGCCAAGCCCATTGTGTCTATTTCCATTTCAGCAACTGAAAACGCCGCACTCAATCTGCCCAATTTTTACACGAGTTTTACATAACGGGGAATAATTTCAACGTTAAAGTAAGTAAAAAAAAATCTGATGTGTTACACTCACATGACTTTCTCTACTCTTGTACAAAGTATTTTTACAAACGCTTATTCTCCATCTAGTTCATGTTAATCGAGATAAACATTTGCAGACTCTATCTTATTGCTAATTTTCTTGTAGATGTAGGGGAAAATATATTTACAAGGGCAATATAGAAAAACAGTAGCCTTTAAGCACATACATATCTCTTAATAGCTGGTTGCTAGGTGCAGCACCATTCCCTTTGCCACAGATTATAACTCTTTGCATATCCAAGACAAAAAAATGAATAACGAATTCCCATTTGAGAAAATAAGTATTGAAAAATTTAAGGGAATAACAAGCAATATCTCGAAAATGGTTCACTCAACAAAAAAAATGTATATGACATAAATTGTGTATTGTAACGCGATCTACATTTTTTGTGTAGTAAAATTTTGTCTATCTCTTATGGTTTACCAGTTATGCAAAAGTCGTTCACAATAAAGAATACTTTTGGAGACATTCCCAGAAAATTCAAGATATACATTTTATTTGTCATAAAAATATCTTAAACATATGATATTCTAATCAAAATCGTTAGAGCCATTTTTGAGAAAATTAAAATTTTCGAAAAATCTTCCATGTAAAGGGTACTCTGGGGTGGGGGGATTTTCTTGAAAACCTATGCTGTTCACAGACACACACACACAGACAGACAGACACACAGACACACACACGGACATGTTTCCAAAAATGCTTTTTTTGGATTCAGGGGGTCTCAAAACATGTATTTCCGGTGAAATCTCGGTATCGAAATTTTGGGTGGAATACAATACTTCCCCTACATAGTATACGTAGTAGAGAAAGTAAAAATGAATAATGAATTGCCATTTGAGAAAATAAGTATTGAAAAATTTAAGGGAATAACAAGCAATATCTCCAAAATGGTTAACTCAACAAAAAAAATCTGATGTGTTACACTCACATGACTTTCTCTACTCTTGTACAATCTAATTTTACAAACGCCTATTCTCCATATGCTTCATGTTAATCGAGATATCGAGATGTCAATCTTATTGGTAATCTTCTTGTAGATGCAAGGGGAATATGGTAGCTTTTAAGCGATAGTCAAATATTTTAACGCTGGTTGCTATGTGGCGAATTCCATTCTCTTTGCATGTTCAGGACATAAAAAAATCTGATGTGTTACACTCACATGACTTTCTCTACTCTTGTACAATCTAATTTTACAAACGCCTTTTCTCCATATACTTCATGTTAATCGAGATATCGAGATGTCAATTGTATTGATAATTTTCTTGTAGATGCAAGGGAAATATGGTAGCTTTTAAGCGATAGTCAAATATTTTAACGCTGGTTGCTATGTGGCGCATTCCATTCTCTTTGCATGTCCAGGACATAAAAAAAATGAATAACGAATTTGAGAAAAAGTTAAGTATTGGAAAATTTAAGGAAATAACAAGCAATATCTCGAAAACCGTTCACTCAACAAAAGAAATGTATATGACATAAGTTGTGTATTTTAACGCGATCTACATTTTTTGTGTAGTAAAATTTTGTCTATCTCTTATGGTTTACCAGTTATGCAAAAGTCGTTCACAATGAAGAATACTTTTGGAGACATCCCCAGAAAATTCGAGATATACATTTCATTTCTCATGACATTATCTTAAACATATGATATTTTCATCAAAATCGTTAGAGCCATTTTTGAGAAAATTAAAATTTTCGAAAAATCTTCCATGTAAAGGGTAGTCTGGGGTGGGAGGATTTTCTTGAAAACCTTCGTGTCGCATCTCTGGAAGATACTGAACCTAAATACCAAGTTTGGTGCTTATCCGACTGTTCGTTTTTGAGTTATGCTGTTCACAGACACACACACACACACACAGACACACACACACACACAGACACACACACACACAGACACACACACGGACATGTTTCTAAAAATGCTTTTTTTGGATTCAGGAGGTCTCAAAACATGTATTTCCGGTGAAATCTCGGTATCGAATTTTTGGGTGGAATGCAATACTTCCCCTACTTACTATACGTAGTAGAGAAAGTAATATGTATATATTTCAGGTGTCCTAAGAGCAGGGGCAGCCTCATGTTCTGGGTGGGCTGTTCGCAAACTGTTCGGGGTATTTGCCATTCATTTTCTCTGTCGTCCACTTTGGGACATGCAATAACCCTTAACTGCAGCTAACACAAGCAAGTTCAGCTATAGAGGTTTGGTGAACCTACCTGTGTGGGGATGGCACTTTTAACGGCAGCATCTTCTTGACACGCATTCATAAAAACCACAATAACTAACACCGTCTAGCAGATGAACGAGAATACATTAATAGCAAGAAACACAAATTTTACTCTGGTATCCAACGCCTATCTTAACCATTACCCCACGAAAGTCATGCCTCATCACTTTTAAAGACACTAATGCCGTTATGGTTAGTGCATCGCTCTAATGAAAATAAAATAACAGTTGATTTAACCCCCCACCAGTACGTTACTTTTAGCTAACAACGTTCCAAGCTGTGGATAAATTCCAATATTCCGGTAACATTTTGGACAAGCCAGAACACAAACAGTTGTATGTTTGAGTAGAGCGTGTCTCGCTAGTCAGAAAGTAAGTTTTGAAAATGTGATAAAGCAAGAATATTCTCCCTGGTGTCCGGCGATGCAACGTAAACTATGGATACTGAACAATTATTTAATTAATTTTTAATTACTGCCTTCACTGAAGCATTGCGGCTATTTCTCGGTGGCTGAATTCCCCTAAAAAGTTTTGTACGCTTTTAATTAACTTGTGCTCAATAACAGCGAGCAATTACTCGCATTATGTCGGACTTTTTATTTGGTAAACAGAAATACGTTCTTTTTCTTAACGTCTAAAGGCACGTGCAACTTCAGAAACCTTAAAAAAACACACACACAAATATTAAACTGTTTTCTTGCTTGTGTACTTACACACTTCATGAAGCCACGCCATGCCATTCTTTACAAAAAACATAGAAGGAAAAGTCCAGCATGCACGTCTATACCGAATTTTGAAAACCTATAAACCACTTATAATTGCTACACCAGTACAACACGCACCACGTTTTACAAATCGGAAAAGAAATTGCCTCTTCTGGGGTACAAATTACAAAAAAAAAAAAAAACAAAAGAGATATTACATTCACATAACTTTATCTTCATGCTAATCGAGATAAACTTTTGTAGGTATTTAAAGGCGGGTCGCCATATACTCGCCTTCAAATCCCATGCTCTTTTCATAATATCGCGAGAAACAACCGAATAGAGACACCACTTTAAGCGATGGACAAGTACTGGCAAATTCAAACCAAAAATTAATAACGGATATCTCGAAAATTACTGATGCCACAAAAACGTTACTTTAAATAATTTTTTTAAAAAAGAGATGTACATTTTTGATGCAAGTTTTGATCTAAGAAAATTCGTTACGCTTGAGGATGTGTGTTTTACTTCTCACGTAAAGATCTTGACTATATGGTACTTTGATTAAAATCGCTAGAGCCACTTTTAAGAAAATCAAACACTAAAGGTAGTTGCAGTGAAAATCTCCGTGTCACTGAACCAACTTTTGGGTGCAATACAATAATATTTCGTCTTGAAGAAGATTCACTATTGAGTGCAACATGCAGGTCGACGTACACTTGCCGGTGTAATGTTATGATGTCGTTTGGGTTGCCTGTTCCAACGAACATCCTGTATGTTTACTGCCTTCAACATATTTGAGGGTAGCAGAGAATCATACAACATCAAATGTTAGCAATGGCGTAAAACTTACACGAACGCCCATTTCGGTAAGAGGGGGTTTAATGTCGCTTATAGCTGCGGGGAGGCGACGGACAATTTTACTGAAGGAACGCATATACGAGCTCGGTTCATCTCAAGTCCCATGGTATTCACATTTCCGGGACACGTAGAACTCCGGAATAAAGTCTTCACCCAGGGGTTTCCAAGGACTAGGAGTCGACCGCTGATTATACTCAAATAATAATAATTCTACACAATCACGGATGTAGCCGAGGTCGTGAGCGGGAGATGCGCCGTTCAAATCCTGCCATGACTGAGGTTCTTTCCAGGTTTTCCTCAGTGCTCATAACTGGCAAATGCCGGAAGATATCCACTGTCGTATGGAGTAAGAGCCAGCAACACCTTACGATCTCACCCCTCTTCTTTAGGGATGTGTTTAAGAATAAGACTTTTGCAAGAGGACCACGTGCTGTTGACATGTTGCTTCATTAGGGAGAAGGGACAAGAAACTGGGTGGTAAAATATGCTTGAGTGAAGACCAAGAGTTATATTATAATGTTGTATGCCACTCCATAAATCTAAGGGTTTCACTACCATATACCTACTTTCGTCCAAACCCGGCGGAAGACGATGCATTTTTTCGGGCGTAAAAATCCTTAGCATGGCTTCCTTCGGAAGGGAAGTAAAGCCGGTGGTCCCGTGTCGTCACGTGAAAGAACCTCAAGACTGATAAACAGGCCCCTGAACAAAATGTCCGGTCTTTCACGCCCAATATAGAATGGGACGCTAAGGACCACAGCAGTTAAAGAGCGTCCATAAATAAATAAAAAAAACTCAACCCCTGTATTGTCGAATTGCTTCTATAACACGGCATGTTGTGTTGATGAAAGTAGTACAGACATGAAATTCATACCTCTCTATCACTTCATACACTGCTACCAACATTGCAAAAACGTTATTTTTTCAGAAAAACTTTTTTTAAAAGAAACAGTATCTTCAACATGTCTAGATACTAGGTCTGGAAATTGGTGTAATCCAAATTGAGAGCAACAACTGTGTTCCCAATCCTTAAATACACTTTTCTTATTCTTGTTCTTTGAGATAGAATCAGACAGACGTTCAGGACACGTAGAATACAACTTGTTGAAGAAAACTGTGTATTACTCTCATGCATACTAATACCTATATGCGTTTTTTTCTTTCTTTGTAATTATTAGTAAGACTTTTTTATTTTGTTTTAACTACAAAAATTCATATTTCTAATAAATATTAACATTTTGTGAAAAAATGCACAAGTTTATTACATAGGAATAGAACAACTAGCATACCAAATTTCAAACGTCTATTTTAATTCTAAATTGCAAAAAGAGTAGGTACCTTTTATTACTAGGCAATTATTTGACAAAATATAATTAATTACGAAACTATTGAATCTAGAGCAGCGAAACTTTCACCAACAGGTAAACCATGCCAGGTTCAATTTAACCTAAAACTGGAAAGAACGTCCATTGGGTATCAGAGGAAAGAAAATTTGGGAAACAAGTGCTAGATGTGAATGACGACCTTGGAGGCACTGTGGGGTGGTAATTTCCTAAACCGAAGCAAAGGCATGTTGCTGTTTATTTTCCAACAAATCTTCTATTCAAGGAGATGCTTATTAAGTAAAACCTGGTGTGAACCTTATTCCAAAGAAATTCAGCGCACAGAAACAGTTCGGTACGAGCGAGCAGAGAGACGTGGCGCTTCGCTTTATTTTCGTGACAACAGAACATGTTCCGGCCATGTTCACAAATATCACAACTCATTGTTTAACTGTTTCTATTTTTACTTTATCTACCACGTAGGTACATAGTAGGTAGAGAAGGTACTGCATTCGATGCCGAGGTTTCGCCGGAAATACATGTTTTGAGGCCACTGAATGAAAAAAGCAGTTTTAGAATAAGGTCCGTGTGTATGTCTGTGAACAGTATAACTCAAAACGAAAAGTCGGATATGTACCAAACTTGGTATTAAGTTCAGCATCTTCCAAGGATGCGACACGAAGATTTTCAAAATCTCCTCATCGCAACTACTCTTTACATTGCGAGTGGTTTGCTTATAATGTTTGTGTATTTGTGTTTACTTCACGCGTTGAAGCCATCTTGTGACGTCATTCATTTGTTCGGTTTGTAGCTCCATCTGGTGTTAGCAATTTGCGGCAGTATTAGTTTTTGTTTGAAAGAATTTTACTTTTATTTTTTATTTAATTCTGTTTCACTGTCCTCCGGCTAGCTATTATCTTATTTTGGGTCGAGTACTTCTCTTTATACAGGTTGTGTAAACGGAAAGGAATCTTTTATCCAAATATAACACTGATGAAGAAATTTGTTTTACACTTTTATTGTCGAACACGTTAACTATCACATTTATACATTGATCTTAACACTCGCCAAACTGAAACTGTTATAACAACTTCTTACTAATCACTTTTAATCCACGTACTTCAACCTTTTGTATAATTAACTTTACTATACTTGAGAATTTTCATAACTCTGTTACGCGTAACCTGCAAATTGATATCCGAAGTGTGCCGTACAAATACTTTCGACGAACTGATGGGAATGCGACGTGTAGTGTACAAAGAATTTTGATGAACTGACGGGGTCTACCTCTAACCTACTCTTTTTATACTCATACACTCCGATATGCCTAAAGATTATAACTGAACTGCAATTGGCTAATAAAACGCGCCAACATTAGCGTCTATTTTTATATCCAATGAAAATTATGAATACATATGCTCTAGGGAAATGTTCCAGAAGATTTTAAAAGAAAAATGCGCCAATATTACGTAACTTCCTCGTTTCCAATAATGATAAACAGCTCACCCCCTCGCTGCATTATTGCACGCTATTATTGTCAGTTTCAGTAAGGCAGTATAAACTTACTTCCCAACAATAATTACAATCAACAAACATCTCAAATCAATGTCACATAATAATGCATATTCATATTACAATCATTATTTTCATTTAAGTAATTTGTGATACAGATTACTGCATCAACATGAAACATTTTTTGAAAATGTTGATTCTCTAAAAAATGGCTCTAACGATTTGGATTAAAATATCATATATTAAACATGCTTACATGACAAACAAAATGTATATCTTGAATTTTCGGTGAATAGCCTGTGAAGTCCTCTTCATTCGGAAGGAATGTTGTTTAATTCACTTTAAAACTCTAAATAACGGATCACATTTAGGTGCTCGTACAACCTGGTTGGAGGTATAAACCTTCGTATTTCCGCTAGGAAACGCCTAAACTTCACATGGAATATCACGAAAACGGCTAACGTTATTTCCAACAAACTGTATTTTAATGAGATATTTCTGTTATAGAAAATTCACTGAAATAAAGGTAAGTTTTCCTGTCAATATTGTAACATGTAGTATTTTAATTGAGACATGTTTTTCCAAGTTTAGCGTAGTTCTTGAAAACCTTCCTAACACATCCTTGTAAGATGCTCAACTTAAATACAAAGTTTGGTACTTATCCAACTTGCGCGCGGGTGTCTTTTTCTAAAACATTTGTGTGGAATACTATACTTCGTCTAGTTACTATACGTAACAAGTAGAGAAAATGAAAAAAAATGGACTTATGCCCTTCCTTCGCATAGGTCTTTACGCATCACCGAAACGAGTTCAGTCAGCAACGAGTCGCTATTTCTATACGATGCCAAATAATCTGACTTCCAAATAGCCTCCACAAAGCATTATCCATTATTTTCTTTTTTCCTCTTTGTTCCTTTGTCCACCCCTCGCCAAATGCACAGCAAAACTGCATTCCATTTAAAAACTCAATACCGAAATTTCACTTCAAGTATGCGTTTTGAGACCCTAGGAACCTCCCTTGAAAAAGCGTTACAGAGAGAGAGAGAGCAGAAACTAAAACTTGAATAAATACCTAACTTCGCCATTTACGTGGAAACAGTCGCCGCACGTCGAATTTTCTGTCAACATAAATACCTACAGGGCGATCCATATATAAATGAACATTTTGAAGACTTATAATTTCCCTCTGGAAAGTAATAAAAGCTTAAAGTTACCGCGCACTCATCTCAGAATAAGGAAAAAACAATTGAATGTGCGCAATGCTTCTTATCCATGGTAGGAAAGCTGGAGACTGGGGGTAAATACCTGCAATGTTAATGTTGTCTTCGAAACGCCCGTTGTGTTTCTGTCAATGAATTTGTCTGCCAATATGTTTCCACAGAAGCTGCTCAATTGTGACTCGCTTTTGACTATGAAACTAATTACTATCAGCCGTAAGCCCGCAATCGATGGTGGGGTACCAACATTGCCTGCGCAGACGGTCCGAGTTCAAATCTTGGTTAGGGCGAGTTATCCGGATGAGAAGATGAATGGAGTTGACTTATTCTGAGGAGCAACTCCATGGCATTCTCAACAAGGCCTACTTCTTATGTTCTTTTATAACCACAAAGTGTACCTACGTAATCATTTCGATACCGTAATTATTGACGGAATAATTGCAATAAATAATTTCTGTATATTAAATCAATGTATAATGTAATAAGCTTGAGTTGAAATGTTGTTCGGAAAGAAAAAGGTAATTAGCAAGTCATGCAAGGAAGACATTAGTAACAGCGAGTATAGAACAAATTAGTTTGCAGTTTGTTTTGAGTAAAGTTCAGTACGTTTGAAAAGTGACGTAGACAGAAAAGCTGAGATTCGAGGAGGTACTGCATGTCATGTGCGGATACGTAGATGTAGCTTAAGTTAAAAAAGGGCGTGCATTCTAAATCAGAGTTAAGTTTTTGCTTGATCACGTGAGGGTGATTTGATAATTTTGGTTTCATTTTAAGTAGTAACGTGCTTGAGTTAGAAAGATTTAGCGGCTTCCGAGTAACTTTCTGCGACCGACGCTTCGCTTAATTATTGTTATAGAAGTAACCAATTCGTAAATTCAGCAGAGGCCACTTCTCTCGAAATCAACAAGGACATTTTAAATCCTTTTTAATATTTTAGTAAATTACGAGATAAAATTAGATATTGTTTTATAGCCCTATTACCGTCGGAAAGACTAGGGCTCTTCAATGATGAAAGTATTATCAAAATCGTGTGAACCACATACACAAAATTTCTCTCTTTATAATATTAATATAGATTGCTTCATGCCATAAAAGTGAAGAAGGTGCTGCCTAACCAGCATTACGTTACACACGTCAAGCAAGCAACAAATGAAAACATGATAAAATAGCTCTAGTCATGTGGAAGTTTCCCTTCCAAGATCAACGCTCCTTTTTTTTCCTCTCTTTTGCACCCAATTAGCTGTGGAACTTTGATTCAATATTTCTTGTAAGAGATAATTATAACGCAAATGAAAATAACACTCCTGACCGATACATGCTTTGGAACCATCTTAATATTCCGCAAATGAATCAGAAGTGAGTGTCCCAAATCGAAATGTCTGTCAAAATCATGGAGTTAATGTAAAAAAAATTCTATGTGTTACATTCACATGACTTCCTCAAAACTGTATCCTAATTAGTGGGTATACAAATTATTCTTATGAAAGTTTATTTGCTTTCTCTACTACGTAAGGTAAGTATGGGAAATATTGCATTTCACCCAAAAATTCAATACTGAGGTTTCACCGGAAATACATGTTTTGAGGCGCCTGAATCCAAATAAATCATTTTTGAAAACATATGCGTGTGTGTGTGTTCTGTCTGTGAACAGCAAAACTCAAAAACGAAACGTCGGATAAATACCAAACTTGGTATTTAAGTTTAGTATCTTTTAAGTATACGACACGAAGAGTTTCAAGAAAATCCCCCAACCCTAACTACCCTTTAGATCAGCGGTTCCCAAACTGTGGGTCGTGACCCTCAAGGGGGCCGCGGTATTCTATCAGGGTGGTGCAGTGGATATTTGGAATTATTAATAAATCATTTTATTGTTAATTATTATTATAACAATGGGAAAATGGAATTTATTACATATAAACAAAATCATGTTTTGTATTTAAGAAGCACATTAATGCTACAATTTCACAGTAAATGCACATGTACAATTGTATATTGTAAACCATTAATTAATTAGTGCACTGCACATCAGGATGATTAGTGATAAGTGTTTGCTATTAATTAATCGTTGCACACATTATCTATTCCTAGATGTTCATCATTGACGAGATATGAGGTGAATAAGCACGTTTAGTGCGGCAGACACATCTTCCTTCTGGAAAGTCAGTTTTAAACTTTGGTCTCAAGAAAGCTCAATTAGTTTATCCTTTAACTTCGCACGAAAACTTGCAAATTAATGATTAAGCACCGAAGTGAATGGAGGGGTCGCCAATAATTTCATTATCGAAAAGGGGGTCGTGTGTGCAAGAAGTTTGGGAACCGCTGCTTTAGATATGGGATTTTTTTTGTTGAAATTCTTGATTTTCTAAAAAAATGGCTGTAACGATTTTGATTAAAATATCGTATATAAAAGATATTTACATGGCAAATAAAATGTATATCTTGGACTTTCTGGGAATAGCCTAGGAAGTCCTCTTCACTTGGAAGAAATTTTGTAGAATTTCCTTAAGCGATAGACGAAAAGTGCCCAAAAAAAAAAAAAAAAATGTGGATCACTTTAAAAGACATAATTTACTTAAGATAAGTTTATTGTGCGCTTCTGAGAAATCCGTTATTAAAGTTCGAATTGTTCAATACTTGTCATTCTTTTAAAGCCTCATACATTTTCAGTGGTTTCTCGTGATGTCATTTGACTATCGCTGTTCTCTTTGTATCTATAACAAAATGTGCAATGTAGCTGTTTCTGTAAAGGTTTATTTGGATTAAAATGAAGTAGATAGGAAAATAAGCTTTAGTAACAATAGTTTGTATACCCACTAATAAAGATAGAGGGTAGAGAAAGTCATGTGAATGTATCACATCAGAATTTGGAAACATGTCCATGTGTGAACAGCGTAACTCAAAAAGGAAAAGTCGGATAAGTTGATATTTATCCGACTTTTCCTTTTTGAGTTATGTTATTCACAGACACACACACGGACATTTTTGTAAAAATGATTTTTACTTTCTCTACTACGTATAGTAAGTAGGGGAAGTATTGCATTCCACCCAAAAATTCGATACCGAGATTTCACCGGAAATACATGTTTTGAGACCTCCTGAATCCAAAAAAAGCATTTTTGGAAACATGTCCGTGTGTGTGTCTGTGTGTGTGTGTGTCTGTGTGTGTGTCTGTGTGTGTGTCTGTGAACAGCATAACTCAAAAACGAACAGTCGGATAAACACCAAACTTGGTATTTAGGTTCAGTATCTTCCAGAGATGCGACACGAAGGTTTTCAAGAAAATCCCCCCACCCCAGACTACCCTTTACATGGAACATTTTTCGAAAATTTTAATTTTCTCAAAAACGGCTCTAACGATTTTGATTAAAATATCATATGTTTAAGACAATGTCATGAGAAATGAAATGTATATCTCGAAATTTCTGGGAATGTCTCCAAAAGTATTCTTCATTGTGAACGACTTTTGCATAACTGGTAAACCATAAGAGATAGACAAAATTTTACTACACAAAAAATGTAGATCTCGTTAAAATACACAACTTTTGTCATATACATTTCTTTTGTTGAGTGAACCGTTTTCGAGATATTGCTTGTTATTCCCTTAAATTTTCCAATACTTATACTTTTTCTCAAATTAGTTATTCATTTTTTTATGTCCTGGACTTGCAAAGAGAATGGAATGCGCCGCATAGCAACCAGCGTTAAAATATTTGACCATCGCTTAAAAGCTACCATATTCCCCTTGCATCTACAAGCAAATTAGCAATAAGATTGACATCTCGATATCTCGATTAACATAAAGCATATGGAGAATAGGCGTTGTAAAAATAGATTGTACAAGAGTAGAGAAAGTCATGTGAGTGTAACACATCAGATTTTTTTGTCTTGGATATGCAAAGAGTATTAATCTTTGGGAAAGGGAATGGTGCTGCACCTAGCAACCAGCTATTAAGAGATATGTATGTGCTTAAAGGCTACTGTATTTCCAAATTGCCCTTGTAAATATATATTCCCCTTACATCTACAAGAAAATAAGCAATAAGATAGACTATGCAAATGTTTATCTCGATTAACATGAAGTAGATAGAGAATAAGCGTTTGTATAAATAGTTTGTACAAGAGTAGAAAAGTCATGTGAGTGTAACACATCAGATTTTTTTTTATTCAGAGGGCCTTAAGACTTGTATCTCGGTAGTGAAGTTTGGGTGGAATACAATACCTTCTCTAATTATTAGGTACGTAGTAGAAAAAGTAAAAAAAAAAAAAAAACTGGTTCTCCAGTAAATTGGTTGCAAACTTAGCTGTTTTTGAGAACATTTGGGTGCGTGTTCCACACATCCAACAGATGACTTTCTGTCAATCTTGATAAAAGGCTTAACATGTCATGTGCAAGCTGGAGGGTAGAGTTGAACGCGTTCTTGTATTTGTTCCACGTCAGTCTGCATCTCGGAACAGAGCAATTATGTTCCAATACAAAACAATTGGGTTACTGAAGGGCCGATACTTGGATGCCCCCTCCGATTTTTCTGAGAGTTCAATTTCAACTATTTGGTTAGTTTTTTACGCCACTGGAAAGCTTCAGAAAGGGGCTGGCTGTCTTGTAGGTACGCAGTAACAGCTTAAACAAATACGTGGGAAGTTAAAAGCAATAGATAGATATTTATTGCTAAAAACATCAACGTCAGATGTTAAATGTTACAATAATTTAATCTTATAAAATTCCTGGACCTTATAGAGAGGATTTTTCTTCAATATCATTAAAATCTGTTTTTAAAAACCTCGTACGTAAGTGTAATATTTACAGATCAAAATATCTGTGAGGTGACGTGTATCTATCTAAATAGAGGGACATTGTATCATACAATGTGAACTGAAGCAGTACTCGCTCAAATGTGTTTATTTACTTCAATGTTCCTGATGGCGCGACTCACAGTATTTCCTGAACTGGTAAACAATTGTGCACATTTATATTTTATCATTAAGGTGACCCGCAACACTTTGTTCCCTTTGCATTGAAAACTGCCATAGCTTGCACTTTCTCTACTCTCTAGCGCTTGCTAGTGGCTAGACCTACAAATCCTTCTTAGCAAAGCTTGTTTTCCCATTTACTTCATTCTGATCGAGATAAACCTTTACAGAAACAGCTACAGTACACATTTCGTTATAGAGAACAGCGATAGTCAAATGTTTACGTTATATGCTGGCCTTAAAATTCCATACCGTTTACAAGACATCGCGAACAATTAAATATCGACAGGAGTGTAACAGAATGGCTAAGTACTGAACAACCCCAACCATTAATAAAGCATATCTCGAAAACAGCTGATGCCACAAAAGAGATCTACATTTTCTGTGAAGTATGCTTGCGTCTATCGCTTATAGAAGATTATACCTACCAAATTCCTTCCGAAAAGAGAACTTCAAAGGCTATTCCTAAAAAATTCAAGATATACATTTTATTTGTCATGTAAGTATCTTTAATATATGGTATTTTAATGAAATTCGCTAGAGCCAGTTTTTAAAAATCAAACAATTTCCAAAAATGATCCATATAAGAGGTACGTAGTTTGGGGTGGTGGATTTTCTCGAAAATCTTCGTGTTGCATCTTTGGAAGGTGTTAAACTTAAATACCAACTTGGGTATTTATCCGACTTTTCGTTTTTGAGTTATACTGTTCACAGACACACACACATGGACCTTTTTCTAAAAATGTTTTTAATTCAAGGGGCCTCAAAACCTGTATTTCCGGTGAAATCTCGGTATGGAATTTTTGGGTGGAATGCAATACCTTCTCTACCTAGTAGATACGTGATAGAGAAAGTGAAAAACATTAAGACGACATATTGATATAAAATAACAATTTAAGGCAATTTTATGTCATGTGTACGCGAACAAAACTATTGTAGAAACGATATGAATTGTTTAAATCATCAAAGTTTATCTTTAATATTGAAGAGTGGTGATATATATACGAAGACAACATGACTTGAGAATGATACAAACCTGCAACAATATTTTGGAAATTGAATTTCTAAGACTATTAACGATTTGTTATTTTTAAATATTTCCCTCCCTGTAAATTAGTAGGTTACACTTTTATAAATATTAAGAAATACTAAAATATAGAATTTAAATTAAATGTGATATTAACCACTTGAACTGCCGCCTTCATACCGTGAGGACGACCAGATTCACCGATGTGACTTGAGCTATTATTGTGTGGCTGCAAGTGTAGTAATTAGCTGACAGCAAGATCAAGCGAAGGCGGGCTATCTAATCCTGTTTTACATTTTCCCAGGGTTAGTTAGCAATCGAGAGCCTTGTGGCAGGACATTTTATTTCCGCTGGTATAGTAGACGTTTACCAACATTACCGGCGCGCCGTGCACAACCTCAAGAAGTAGACTGGGTTCCGGAACAGCGTGTAGGCAGGCAAATTGACGTGCGAGACTCGCATTCGGGAGCTTCTGGATTCGAAACCTGGGGACGGCGTTTTCCCTGGTTGGCAAGCCGAATGCTGCGGTGGTTTCTCTTATATCACCAGTTTCCTTTCCTAATCATTCGCTTCCAGTGGGCATAGGGACTGTGCTGTGTCGGACATATGGCGCAGATGTTTGCTCTCGGCCCTGCCAGATGTCAGTCAGTCTTCTCTAAACCGCGAGAGGGAAGCCTCTTTGAGCAGTCCGCTGGTGTGCTCGAATCAAGCTTGGAATCATTAGCGATCTCTGCCGGCCTATAGCCTCCTGCAGTTCTTTCACTTCATCCCTCCCTTCTGGGGTAATACAAAAGATCCGCGTTGGGTCGAGGTGTCCCCTCCGTTCCCTGGTCATACGTCATGTGAAACCGCTTTTGTTTGGTCTTAATATTATGTGTTACAGGTTAGAAGTTTTAAGACAAAACATATGAAAAAGACAACCAAAGATTGTCTCTGTGCTCGAGAGGTCAGCGTTCTGGCTACATAACCCCGAGGTCCCGAGTTCGATTCCCGGCTGGAGCGGGGAATTTCTACAATCTTTCCTTCCCTCCGCAGAGTCTGGAAGTGTGTTTCAAGTTAGAAATGATTGACAATTAAAGTTAAAGAACCTACAGCTAACCAGAGATCCCTTAAAGGGGGGATATGTCAATGAAACAATTAAAATAAATAAATAAACCGTTTAAACGGCATTAAGCCATGCGATGCGATACAGTAAGGTTTGGTGTCCTCTGCTTGTTTGTCTGCCTATCCAGACCACTAGAAGCTGTTACAAAGAAAGACTGTATAAATAAGAAAAAACATTTTTCTGTTCTCAATCTATATGCTAATTACCAAAGCTCGGCTTATCCAAAATACTGTTCTTGGATAAAACAAATTAAGCATCTTCCATAATTTCAGATAGTTTTCATTGCTTTAATTGGTTCTTCTGTTTGCCCCCAAGGTACATTAAGCGTCTAATAAGTGAGACAAGCACACTGTTCCGGAATCAAATGGAGCCACACCACTTTGTTTTGATAAGAGAGCAGCAGGTCTGGTGCTTCAAGGGAACGTCCTATTATCAGACTCTTAATTGCATACCAGTACTGCAAGCTTACTGTGGGGAAAAGGACATTTGTATGCACTTTATTATTATTATTATATGCGGCCTCTACCTTTGAAGCAACTGCACTTCAGCAGTGTTGCTCACTCGCTTGTTATTACATTACATTCATATTTCCAGACTCTTAAGATGAGACCATGTGGAATAATCCTGGCTATCTATTTCACCGTAATGTAGAAACAGCTGATTACGCATTTCTTATAGATACAATAGGGATAGAGTCGATGGTCAGGGTCGATATATGCTGGCTTCCAACTAACAAAAACAGATATCTTGGAAATGGCCGATGCCACAAAAAGTTATTTGAAATGAACTGTGTGCTTTAGAGAGAGATTTGCATTTATTGTGCACAATATCTTAAAGTTTATCAGTTATACTGAAGTCATTCAGAATTAAAAGGACTTCACAGGCCATGTAAATATCTTATACATGTGGTATTTTTGAGAAAATGCAAGATTTCGAAAAATGCTCAATGTAAGAGGTGGCGTGGAAGGGGGAAATTTTCTTTGAAATCACGTTTGGTATTTATCCGCACACACAAATGTTGAAATGACGGCACATACGTGCTTGTTCCCTTTAACACAACCATGCCAACATCAACGGCTTTGACTGCTAATGTGGATAGCGGTGACAGACGCATGCAGATCGGCACAAAGCATTTATCAGTCATGCGAATTAACTGTTTACTCCCAGTGTGCGCCTGGGAGAAGCAGCGAGAAATTAAACTCTCGGCATGTTGGGAGCTACTGGCAAAACATTGGCAACTTCCTGACTAAAGCGCGCCAAGTCAGATCAAATTTGCTCAGTTATTTGTCTATTTTTCTTTCTGTCACCTTTATGTAACCTGCATCTTAAATATGAATGTACGGTCTATGACCAATGCAAAGAGTGTTTGTGTAATAATTTAGATAATTTGACACCAAAAACATATCGTATCTATCTACTTTCAACGCCTCTGGATCGACTGGTCAACGTTCGGCTTCTCAATCCAAAGGTAACGGTTCAATTCCCGGCTGGACAGGGGATTTTTTTTAAATTAGAATATTTCCCCTCCCTTCGAGGGCCTCAAAGTACAAATGTGATAAATGATTTAAAGCCACCGTTAAAGAACCATATAAATTAAAGGGGGCTACATGTCGTCCTCCATGGTGTAAGGGTAGCATGCTAGCCTCCAGTTCCCGAGGTTACGGGTTCAAAGCGGCGGAGGGCAATGGGTTTTTTTTCGGGCGTAAAGATCCTTAGCATGGCTTCCTTCGGAAGGGAAGTAAAGCCGGTGGTCCCTTGTCGTACATTTACGGCACGTAAAAGAACCTCAAGCCTGATAAAGAGCCTCGAGCAAAATTACCGCTCTTTCATGCCCAATATAGAATGGGACGCTAAGAAGCACAAACAGTTAAAGAGCGTCCATAAAAGAAGAAAAAAAACAAACAAAAAGGGGGCTATACAAACGAAATAAGGAAAACTGCATGTGTGCATTCAAATGAGTTTCTCTACACATTCTTCTACAAACTATTCTTACAAAAGGTCACCTTCTATCCAGTTCTTTTTAATCGAAGTAAACTTTATTTGCACATTTCGCTATGAGATGGCTGTGAAATTGCATTGCATAACGAATGACAACTTACCAGTTGAGAAAAGTGTTTGAAAATTCAAACCAATAACATATTCTTTTTCTGTAGTGATGTTTTGTCACGTCATTCAGAATGAAGATGACTTCACAGGTATTCGCCCAAAATTCAAGACATACATATTATTAGTCTTAAACATATGGTATTTTAATAAAAACTGTTGGAGCCATTTTTCAGAAAAAAAATATTGCGAAAAATGTTGCATTACACACTTCATTGTAGGTAGGAGAGGGATAGAGCAAACCGAATCCAGTCAGATGTATATACGTACTGGTTTTCAAATTCAACATAAGATCACGAGAAACAAATGAGTAGTGAAATAACTTAAAAAAGGCAAAATTCAAACCAATAACAACGTATATCCCGGAAATGGCTGAAATAAACTGTGTGCTTTAAAAAGATGTATATTTATGTATAGTAATTTTTCTTCTCTCTCTTGTGCTATACAAAATTCCTTCGGAACGAGGAGGACTTTACACGATATACATTAAACTTATGGTATTTTAACACAAATCGTTATAGCCATTTTTGAGAAAACAAAAATATATCTAAATTTTACAAATAACAGAACAAACAAACAAAAACTTACTACTCTACTGTTAAATGTAGAGCTTCATATGGTTCAAAATATGGCAATTTAAAAATATCTAGAATAAAAAATTGTTGTCGTTGGAAACGGATTATTGGCGGCGCTTAGCTCAGTTATCAGAAGACATAAAATTAGGAATTAGAAAATAGCAAGAAGTGCACATTATAAAAAATATATTATTTTACGAAATTTCAACGAAACAATTAATATGGTATAGACATGCGATGTAACAAGAAAGGTTTTGAATGGATACCATCAAGGAGAAGGAAACGTGTAGATAGGATGGAACGTTTTTTGTCAATACGAAACGATGTCTACTTTAATGCGTATTTGTCTGTCAAAAGATGTTGTAAACATCTGATGTGTTACACTCACATGACTTTCTCTACCCTTTATCGTTGGGTATACAAATTATTCTTACGAAAGTTTACTTTCCTAATGAGATAAACCTTTACAGAAACAGCTACATTACACATTTCGTTATAGAGAACAGCGATAGTCAAATGTTTAACAACTGGACGCTATATGCTGGCCATGACATCACGAGAAACAACTGAATGTTGACAGGACTTTAAAAGAATGACGAAGTATTGAACAATTGGAACCATTAATAATGATATATCGAAATGGCTGATGCCACAAAATAAGTTATTGTAGATAAATTGTGTTTCAAAGAGATGTACATTTTTTGTGTAGTACGTTTTCGTCGATCGCTTAACGTTTACCAGTTATACAAGATTATACAAAATTCCTTCCAAATGAAAAGGACTTCATGGGCTATTCCCAGAAAATTCAAAATATAATTTTATTTGTCATGTAAATATTTTAATATATATTATTTTAATTAAAATCGTTAGAGCCATCTTTTAGAAAATAAAAAGATTTCAAAAATTGTTGAATGTAAAGGGTAGTTTAGGATTGGGGATTTTCTTGAAAACGTTCCGTGTCGCATCTTTGTAAGATATTCAACTTAAATACAAGTTTGGTGTTTATCAGACTTTTCGTTTGTGAGTCATGCTGTTCACAGAGACACACAGGACCTTTTATCAAAATTCTGTTTTGGGAATTTTTTTTTTGAAATTTTGGGTGCAATACACTTCCGCTACTTACTGAAATAGCACAAAATGTAGAAAATGTCAACGAATGACAGCTTGGAACACACCAAACATAGTTTGTATTGTTCAATATTTCTACACGACTCAAGTACAGAAACGAAACAAAAACTGCACTCATTTGTGCGGGAGGAACCGCCGTGCAGCATAATGATGCAAATCGGAGCAAACAAGGTTATGCAAATACAAATGTGAAGTACGTGGCCGTAAAACCTGCCCTTTGTGACACACACATCTCCCGGTAGTCTGGTCTTCTCTCAAGCAACCACACGTTTTTACTTTATTTTCCACCAATAAAAGAAAAAGGTTTGTGTGTGTGTAACAAAATTAAAAAACAAAATGTGGGATAAATACCTACGAACTTGGTATCTTCAGCATTTGAAGTCCTCTTCATTCGAAAAGAATGTGGTATAACTGATAAACCATGAGAGACGTACAGCTGTTTAAAACATGCAATTTATTTGCAACCATTTCCGTGATAACCTTGTTACTGGTTTCTTGCGATGTCATGGAAAACATTTGACAATTGCGTCTCCTGTATTTTCTTTGTGAATACAAGGGAACGTGAAATGAAAGCAAACTAGGAAGCAGAGAAAGTGTTGTGAACGCAACATGGTAAACAGCTGCGGGATAGTTTATTGCAGTAGCGATGACGACACGCGATCGCCTCAAAACGAATTAAGAACACAGGAAAGTTCTCCAAAGCTACTAAGGCTATGAATGTTCACATTAGCCCGCGGTTAAGGGACACTGCGACTCAGCTTTTACCTGAAAATCACAAAAATGTCCACTTTTGATTTATGTAAATATTGTATAGACAGCTGTCGATCATTTTTCACGATCCGCCACTTTAAAAGGTTTAAATCGCCCATGCGCTCTCTACTAATCCCTCTGGACTCTTTCTTCTCAGTTTTGCTCTGATTTGTATCAAAATGTGATATCTAAAGATTGAAGGATGCATTTTATGATTGCTTTATTCATTGGCTCACGAAACAAAACAACAATGTTAATACCAACCATTTCAAAAAACAAAAACTGACGTCTCCTCAACTTCAGGCAAATCCTTGCATTTGTAGTAAAGTATTAGAAAATGTTTCTATCGCACTTCTCTGACAAATGTGAATGCGCAAGGCAGTTTTAGAAAAGTTGCATTTTGCACACTTATTTCCTTATATTAAATGTGTAGTTTCAAGTGATTAACTTTAAATTAAACAAGTTTGAAAATTCAGTCCCACTGTCCCTAATAGCACATCATTCACTAATTTCGTTTTTCAGTTAGGTTCACATTCACCTTTTTCTTTAATTCAGGGGATATATTTCCAGTGAAATCTGTATATAATTTTTTTGGGCGAAATGCAATACTTCCCCTATTTGCTACAGCTAAGAGAAAGTGGTTCTACTTATAGCGCCTGATAAGCCGAAACAGCTATTTTTGTACCACGTATTTTAACGCATGCCATAAAGCAGTAAGGCCGTAAGCGAACCGTCCGTTAATCTCGACAGAACGTTACAGTGCACGTTCGCGACGCTTCAGCCTCCATATGGCCCAACAAGTTTCCTTTCTTCAAAGTGTGGCACAGGCTTTCAAAATTACTGTCATCATAAACCTGTTCAATTCCATTATCTTTGTCACGAGTACAATTCCCTTCCTCAGTGCTTTAGGCATTCCCTCATGCTTTTTCAAAAATGTTGTCTTTTTTGTAAATATTCGCTTCAGCCTGCTTTTGTAATGTAATACAGGAGAAGTACTGACAATACTAACACGATTTGGTATACTATATAGGACACATTTATTTATTCGGCTGAAATGTCTCGAATTTAATGTAAAATTAAGCGTGATATTTGGGAGTTGCGCAGATGTTGACCCCGGCTCTTCCTTGTGAGGCAATACTGGACTCGAAGAACGGCACCAATTGGTGAGTGAAAAAGACATCCAGACCTTCGAGCACGACACTCAATGTGTCAAACTGCTCACCATATACTGCTAACAGTTCTCCAACAACCAGATAACAATAAAATAACTTCACAATAAAGCCTAGTTGTGTGAACTCACGCTGTAGGGTCGACCAAAATGACGTCATTCGTGAAGTTAAAGTCGCAGTATCCGCAGAGATTTTCATGGACGATAACAAGATGGCGCTAATTGAAAGTTTCTTTGAGTCCAGACTTCTTCCTGTAAACACGTCCCTAGAGATTGGACGATCTGGAGTAGAGCGAACATCAGCCAGGAGATTAATGACACTGACAACACAATTATCAGGCAGTAACATGTTCTAGAGAGGTTAATTATTATCTGAGATATAATAAGTTGTGGCTGGCATTATTTGTTTTGAAATAAATAATTTTAGTTCTACATAACTCACACTGTATTCTGGGAAGCTGTTGCTTGGAGCCAGCCATCTTCAGCTACTAAGACTCCACTGATGGGTTCGTGTTTAAGATCAATTGTGTGCTAATTTTATACATTGTTTTCAGGGATGTTATATCAAAACATACACATAACCAGGTGAACATTTTCTTCGGATTTCGTGTTGTGCACGCTCGAGAAAAGAAGTTCTCCCTCCAATCCTGCGCTTCA
Source organism: Deroplatys truncata (assembly GCA_030765065.1). Classification (NCBI taxonomy): domain Eukaryota; kingdom Metazoa; phylum Arthropoda; class Insecta; order Mantodea; family Mantidae; genus Deroplatys; species Deroplatys truncata. The sequence goes on from CM060979.1 coordinate 3,787,711, forward strand.
GAAGAAACAATAGGCAATTCAGTGCATCTCACCTACTTGGTAAATGTTGAAGGATATTCCCACAAGTTACTCTGAAGATTGCTTTTACGTACAGAAACTTGCCACAGGAGTCTATGATGGTCTGATGGTTGCACCTCGAAGAGAGTGGAGGAAATAAAAGGCTCAGCCAGGTGGCCTGACGCAACAGCGATTTGACGCGCATCTTTTTACTCTTACGTTGACGGTCTGCATTTGGATAGTCGCATCGCCGAGATTTCTATTCGGTCCTAAGAATAGTTTTAGCGTTATATGTGTATCATTTCATTAGTGCGCCATCTAAAATGACATACCTGGTGATAAGAATTTAAAAAAATAATCTGACGTTGCATTCACAGACTTTCTCAACCCACTTTTCTACAAACTATTCTTTAGGTTCATGGGGAATATAGTAGGCTTAGTCACGTCTATATAATGGCTTTGACATTCTATACTCTTTGTATTAAAAAAAATAGCGATTCGCAGAAGAAAAAATATATAAAGTATGTAAGAGTTCAAACCAATTATATATAAAAAAAATCTCCTGAATGGTTCCTGCCGCAAAAAATGTATTTGACATAAATTGTGTGTTTTAACGAGGTGTACATTTATTGTTGTTCAGTAACTTTTTATCTCTCTCTTAAGGTTTACCAATTACACAAAATGCATTCAGAACATCAAAATATACATTCCATTTGTCATGCAAATATCTTAAATATATGATATTTCAAGTCAAATCGTTGGAGCCATTTTTTGAGAATATTAAAAACAAGTAAAATGTTTGCGTGTAAAGGGTAGTTTGGGGTGGGGGAGGAGAATTTCGAAAATCTTCGCGCCGTATCTTTGGAAGAAGCTGAACGTAAGTACCAATACACACACATAAACCATTTTTTTATTATTCATGGTGCCTCAAAAACGGTATTTGCGCTGAAATCACGTAGGTATAAACTTCCTCTACTTAGTAGCAAAGACACGGTTAGACACAATTTGTACGCGAGTATCAGCTTAGCGTCTGTAGCCTCGTTCCCCAAGTTACATCATATCGTGCTCTTTTTCACATCCATTTTGGGCAGTCAACTAATTACAATGCATGTTTATCAAAACTGAGCAACGTAATTATTAAATAAATACGTTCTTTTATTAAAACTTTTTAATGGCTCTCTTCCTCCTGGTCATCAAAATAAACCTCACTAGGTGAATTCTTGTTACAGGTTTTCTGTTTTTCCCTTGGGAGATTTTAACTTGCTAATTGACCCTCGTAACTCCTGACTTGTGAACGATGATACCTTTGGGGTTCCTACTTTTGGTTTCGGGTCATCGAGCTGAGTGCCGCATAAGAATGACACCAGCTCAACCTTCTCTTCCCTGATTCGCTACATTCACATCACCTTTTCTACTCACTGTGTTAATTTTACATAGTTCCCACAAATTACTCTTACAAAACTTATTTTTCTATCTACTTGTGGTTGGTCGAGACAAACCTTTGCAGAAATAGTTATATTACACAATTCGTTGTAGACACAAAGGGTATACCGAATAAATAGTAGATGTTAATGAGCTGGCCGCTATAAACTAGCCTTGCAATTCTGTACCTCTTTCCGTGACAGCGTGAGAAATTACTGAATAGCGACAACACTAATAGTATTGAAACATTCAAACCAATCATAACTGAGAAATAGCTGATACCCCGAATGAGATGAACCCTGTTTGTCTATCTCTAATGGTTTACCAGTCAAACAAAATTACACAAAATTCCTTCCTAATAAAGAGGACTTCACAGGCTATTCCCAGAAGATTCAAGATATACTTATTTGTCATGTACATATCCAAAATGTTTTTCCATGTAAAGGGTAGTTTAGAGTGGGGTGACTTCTTGAAAATCTTCAGGTCGCAACCATGGAAGATACTGAACTTTGGTATTTATCCGAGTTTTCGTTTTTTGGTTCTGCTCTTCGGAGTCTCTCTCTCTCTCTCTCTCTCTCTCTCTCTGACACACACACACACACAGACATTTTATAAAAATGCTCTTGTTTTATTCAGGAGGTCTCAAAATGTGCATTTCCGGCGAAATCTCGGTATCGAATTTTTGGGTGCAATGCAAATATTAGTTAAGGTACCTACGTGATAAAGTAAAAAAGAAGCTTGGGTTTCCAAACATTAAATTGTGGAACCGGCTTGAAAAAAGTCAAAGTGGTGTTAACTGCCGGCTCTCTCATCAGCATCGTCCCCAACTGTGGGTGGACCCCCTCTGACACGCTAAATTGTGAAATTGACCAAACAATTACTCTTTTAGTCTCTCTCATATATAACTATTGTACACAATATTTATATTTTAAACATATTTTTAATGATTGATACTGAATGAACCATTTTGTACTCTGAATTCATTGTCACTTCACCAAAAATCTCATGTGCTACATTCACATGAATTTCTCTACCTCTATCGTTTATTAGTGGTATACAAGCTATTTTTAGTAAATGTTATTTTTATATGTACTGTATTTTAATCGAGATAAACCTTTGCAGAAACAGCTACATTACACATTTCTTTATAGAGAACAGCGATAGTCAAATGTTTAACAACTGGACGCTATATGCTGGCCTTCCATGACATCGCGAGAAACAACTGAATGTTGACAGCACTTTAAGAGAATGGCTATCTACATATTTAACAATTCTAACCTTTAATAACGATACCTCAGAAATGGCTTATGCTACAAAAAATTATTTGAAATAAATTGTATGTTTTAAAGAGATCTACATTTTTGTATATAGTACTACTTTTCGTCTATCGCTTAAGGTTTACCAGTTATACAAGAGTATGCAAAATGAAGAGGACTTCACAGGCTATTACCGAAAATTCAATATATACATTTTGTCATGTAAATATCTATTGCATTTTAATCAAAAACGTTAGAGCCATGTTTAGAACATCAAACATTTTGAAAGATGTTCAATATAAAGTGTAGTTTGGGGCGGTGGGATTTTCTTGAAAATGCTCGTGTCGCATCTTTGAAGGGCACTGAGCTTAAATACCAAGTTTGGTATTTATTGACTTTTCTGTTTGAGTTGTGCTGTATACAAACATACACGGACCTTTTTCTATAGATGCTTTTTGGATTCAGGGGTCCCAAAACATGTATTTCCCTCGGTATTGAATATTTTGGTTGGAATACAGTACCTGTTAGGAAAAGCCATAACTCTGGAGTAGAGAGGTAAACTTAAGCCCATCTTTTAGGGGAGTTTTGTACTCCTGTTAAGTAAGGCAGGATCTCAAGCCTTTGCAAACATATGCGAGTTGGTTTCTCCATTTTTGCCTTGAACAGATTTTTCTAGTACATATAAATGATCCCTTAGTCAGGAACTATTGAAGACAGCTAAATTAAATGTTAAGACGGTAAAACACAACCTCTAAGCGCTGTTGTAGATCTACTTTGGTATCAATAATATAATTGATTATTTTTAAACAAATAATTGCTGGTACATGGAAAGGTGGTATAATCCTATCTCCCTTAATAACTGAGCATGTTCTATGAAATTAGACAAGCTGTAAAAGTTACAGTCAGTCTGTATCTTACTGAGATAATGGCTCGGGAAGATGAAGTGCTGGGGGTAGGGCGGAGTAAAGTTCACCGCCTGAGGTGATAGGAGTGGATGTTAAAAAAATAATAAAACTGCGATAAAATATTGTTAACCACAAACATTCAATAGGATACCACTTTTTATACATATTCTTCTTAAAATAGCAGGCATGTCAATACTTCAGTAAATGTAATTTACAAGACACGTGGGAAAATTCACGTCTTAAGAATAACTGATGATAAGAGACACGTGATTACCGAGCGAGCAACCATTCGGGATGTTTCCATTCACCGTTCACTCTGACCTTTAATTTTTCGTGGTTTTCCCTGGTCGGCAGGCGATTGCTGGGATGGTTTCCTTTCTCTCATTCCGTTTCCTTAATGGCGTGAGGCGGTGCCGGGCTTGCTCAAAGGAAAGAGTACTCTCCGTGGACACTAGAGGGCGATCACTGCCCTCTCTGGACAGTTGCAGTAGTGGGTCGCGTCTTCCAGCCAGCAAATGTTAAGGACTTCCGCGCGTCTCTGTTGCTCCTTCGCTTCCTCCTGGGGGGGGGTGATAATCGCTATACAGTTCACTTTAGACAGCGAATCAGAATTAATTCGCAGGTAATATTAAACCCACCAACAAAGCAGACATTAAATATACAGAAAAAGAGACACGCTCATAGTTGACTACCAGCTTAAAATGTAGGTTCGTTTAAATTGAGATTACAACTGTACGTGTTAAACGTGTCATTATTCTCTCAATGGTGCATCTCCATTTACCAAAGTGCTGACTAAGTTATATTCTTCCATTCCAATTATTACAATAGAACTTGAAGAGCTTTGCCGGCAGTTCGATTCTTTTTGCCTTCACTGCCGCGTAGCTGGTATTGCATTCCACTCATGTCGAGATTTCACCGGAATTACATGTTTTTAAGCCTCCTGAATCCAGAGATAAACAAAAACTTACTACACAAAAAATGTAAATGCTTTAAAACACACAATTCTATTTCAAATAACTTTTTTGTAGCATAAGCCATTTCCGAGATAGTCGTTATATTGGTTTGAATCTCTCAATACTTCGTCACTTTTTTTGAAGTGCTGTCGCTATTCATATGTTTCTCACGATATCTGATGGAATTTCTAGGCCAGTTCTTATCGTGTCAAACTATTGTTATGTTGATTAGTATGAAGTAGTTACAAGAATAAACTTCTGCAAAAATGCATTTAGCGAGTTATGGTGACGGAATAACGCCACAGTTGTCCGATATATCGATTATCAACTGCACGCCCACCTCTGTCGACAATATCCTCTCGCAGGATATATAACCACTTCCTCCAAGACCACAAATTTGTAAATTTACCCAATTCCGCCAGTCCATCCTGTTAGCTAATTATGGCAAACTTTATTGCCCAAGATTTAGCTCATGTTAACATCCTACTGTTCTTGGTTTTCAAGTTACATATAAACAAGCTGAAATGCGCGCTCCATCAGGTATGTCCATAGTGAGTTTTTGTTTCAAAAGTGACTAGAAACTTTAAAGCTAGGAAGCAACATTCTTTATTTGACGGAATATGAATAGCTGATTAACTCTGGAACCAACCTAGCAGTAAGTATTGTATGCCATCGAGATTACAGCAACCAAAGAGAAGGCAGTTCGTGTGTGCGCGCGCGCGAGAGAGAGAACAAAACCGATCTAAGGATGCGACAGCAACATTTTAAGCAAATCGTCGTTACTTCACAACCGGCACTAACGATTTTGTTCAGGATATTCACGTGACAAATAAAATGTCGAATTTTGTGTGAAGTCCTCTTCATTCGGAATAACTTTTGCACAACTGGTAAACCGAAAGAGACAGACAAAAACTTACATCTCATTTACATACACGATTTATCAAATATCTTTTTTCTGGCGTTAACCATTTCAGAGAAATTCTTTGTTGTTGGTCTGCATTTTCAAATACTTGTAGTTTGTAGTTTCTCTACCACGTATCGCATTCCACCCAAAACTTCGATACCGAGATTTCATCGGAAATACATGTTTTGAGGCCCATTGAATTAAAAAAAAAGCGTTTTTAGAAAAAGGTCCGTGTATCCTTAACTAAAAAAACGAAAAGTTGGATAAATACCAAACTGGGTATTTAACTTCAGTAGTTTCCAAAGATGCAACACGAAGATTGTCAAGAAAATCCACCACCCCAAACTATTCTTTAAATGGAACATTTTTCGAACTGTTTGATTTTCTAAAAAATGGCTCAAACAATTTTTATTAAAATACCACAAATGTATATCTTGAATTTCCTTTGAAGTGTTCATTCGGAAGGAATGTTGTATAATCTTGTATAACTGGTAAAAGTTAACCGACACAAAAAGTCTACAGATCTCTTTAAAACACACACTTTTTTTTTCAAATAAAGTTTTTGTGGCATACGCCATTCCTGAGGTATCTGATATTAATGGTTCGAATTGTCCATTACTTGGTCATTCTCTTAAAGTGCTGTCAACATTCAGTTGTTTCTCGCGATGTCATGGAAACAGTATGGAGTATATAGCGTCCAGTTGTTAAACATTTGACTATCGCTGCAGCCTTGTACCTAGAAGGGAATGTGTAACGTAATTATTCCTGCACACAGTGTCTGAAGTAATAAGAAATTAAGCGTTTGTAATAACAGTCTGTAGCAATTATATAAAATAAACGATAGTAGGTAGAGAAAGTCATGTGAAAGTAACAATGAAAAATTGTTTGTGGGATACAATGCTTCCTGTTACCTATTATAGGTTAGATGGCAGAGTAAGTAAAACATAATTTTATTTAGGGGACCTCAAAACACGTATTTGCGGAAATCTCGGTATCGGATTTTGAGGTGAAATACAATGCCTCCTCTACCTACTGGCAGAGAAAGTATTATTTGTTGGATGTTAAAATAATTTTGATAATCAGACCTGGCTGCTGCGTGGTTCAAAACGAGTTACATGGAATACGCGGCGGCGGCGCAATTTTATTTATTTCGACACTTGCACCGGAAGCAATGAAATGACTTTCAGAGCACGTCACATGGAATACTCGATAATAACTACAATTGGCTCTCTCTGTATCGAGTCCATGACAGGGATGCTGCCTCCGTTAAAATGTGGTTTACTGCACGCTGTCACTATTCTATTGGTCACCCATATGCCGCTAGTAAAGTTCCAAAATTACGGGTTTTACTTATTAAGACTATTCCTCGGCGACAGTTGGGCTCAAAGGCGTGTCAGCTTTGCTTTCCAGGTTAATTATTAAACAGTTTTGTATTGAACTGTAAAGTGCCTTTTATGAGTTGGGTTTAATCATTCTGGGAATATGGTGGACGTGAAAGGGAAGGTCATGCCGTTTGCTTCAACAATCCCAGACGTGTGTGAAGGTGCATTATCGCAACTCTCTCGCAAGTTGTGGGCGTTTACACTGAACAGATCTTTAATTGGTCCAGTAGTGAAGCGGTGATGGTTCTGTCCTTCTGGAGGTAGTCTTGAGAACCACACCATGAGACTCCCACAAAACTGTAGCCACAGATTTTCTTTCTTTGGTGCACTTTAACTGTTGCAACTTACTGTTTGGACTGCTCCTTCATCTCTGGCGTGTAGGGATGAATTCACTTTACATCTACTACTATGCGAATTCGAATAAACTAACTGGAACTGCGTTCAAAGAATTCTAATCACCCCTTAGAAATCTTCCTTCGAAAGCGTTTTGATCCATTATAATTATTAACAAACGCAGCATCCGTCGAATGAGAAGCTTTCTCACAGCCAAAACTTGCAGGACACGGACTATCGAGTCTTTGTAACTCGCGTACGGCATTTGTCAAAGCGGTTTTGGGACGCCCTGAGCGCTCATCATCTTCAATAGACGCACGACCAAGTTTTTTAACGAAGAGAAAGAATGCTTTAACTCGTTTTGTATTTCTCTTTGAGTTAAACCGTTCAAAACGAAGTACTCGTTATGTTAACAATAGTTTGTTTACACCATCGTCGCAAACAAGTGACTACACTTACTACATTACGTCACATCGAGAGGGCGGGTACCACGTAAGCTTTAACGTGTTTCAATTACATGTGCATTAAAAAGCGTAGTAACATATCCTTCGTAACCAGTTAAGCGTTCAGGCCACTGCGCTGGGCGAATGAAAAGATAATTTGGAATGGATTATCCAGCAGATACGCTGGTTTAATATGCTCTTTTCATCCAGTCAATCGTAAACCCACAAACTGTTTGTCATAATTAAACATTAATGTGAAAATGACGGTAAACAAAAATCAAGTTTAGTACGACAAACGTTGTTCGTGTATAAAAGATTGGCGCAACGTTTGTGTTCTGCCCTTTATGTTCCATACAATAGGGAAGCACATGTTTACCCACATCGCTACGTAGGCCTGGATGTTTGGGCGTTTGTAGAAATAGGCAAGAGAAAAAAAATATCTGATGTGATACATTCACATCACTTTCTCTACCCTCTATTGCTTAACGTTTATCAGTTATACAAAATGAAGAGGACTTTACAGGCTATGCCTAGAAAATTCGAGATACACGTTTTATTCGTCACGCAAATATCTTTAATGTATGATATTTTAATCAAAATCAATAAAGCCATTATTCAGGAAATCAAGCATTTTGAAAAAAAAAAAATCTTCTTTGTGAAGTTCGACTGGGGGGGGTGGATTTTCTTGAAAACGTTCGTGCCCCATCTTTGGAAGGCCGTGAACTTAAGTACCAAGTTTGATATTTATCTGACTTTTCGTTTTGGGTTATGCTGTTCACACAGACAGACCAAAGAAACACGTAAAGTTTTCTAAATATATGATGTGGTACATTCACATGGCATTTTCTACCCTCCCATCGTTTATTAGTGAGTAACCAAACTATTCCTACTAAAGCACATTTTTCTATCTACTTCATTTTAATCCAAATAAATCTTTACAGAAACAGCTACATTACATATTTCGTTATAGAGAACAGCGATAGTCAAATGTTTAACAACTGGACGCTATATGCTGACCTTATGGCCAAGTGTTGAACAATTGGAACCATTAATAACGGATATCTAGAAATAGATATGACACACACAAAAAAACTAATTTGAAACAAATTGTATGTTTTAAAGCGATCCACATTTTTGTGTAGTACGTTTAACGTTTACTAGTTATACAAACTTGTTTCCGAATGTAGACGACTTTACAGGCTATACACAGATGTACATTTCATTTGTCACGTAAATATCTTAATATATGCTACAGCAATTTTTCACAAAATCAAAACTTGAGAAAAGCTTCCATGTAAAGGATAGTTGGGATGGGGGATTTTCTTGAAAATCTTCGTGTCGCATCTTTGCAAGATACGGAACTTAAATATCAAGTTTGGTACCAATTCAGCTGTTCGCAATGGTTATATATATACTCATTTCAGGGAATACCAAAACATTTATTTTCGGTGAAATATCGGTATGAACTTTTGGGTGGAACGCAATGCTTTGTCTACCTACTATGTACGTGATGGAGAAAGTAAAAATTGGCATTTATAATACAAATAGGGAGCTAGAACTTAAAAAGGCAAAGTCAAAACTGGTTTCTAGAACTTACAAATACTTTAAACACAACTTTTGATTCGTTACCACCGAGTAAAAAGGCATTTTGCCTAACATTCGGGCTCAAGTGATGAAGGCATTTCCATCAATAATTTCATGTGTGTCTGTGAAAGCGGAGGTTAAATTGCGTTTGAAATCGATGGTTATAATATAATAACAATTTGCAATGATTAATATATTTGTTTAACCAGCAAAACAATGGTCCATTACACAAACTGTCATGCATGTAATTGCTTCTAAAATAACAGAGTTGGTGGAAAAACGTCCAACCTCTGGGGCATAAATAACTTCCTGCGAAGAAAATGGTAAACATGCAGTAATTTATTTGTCAATACCAACCTTGTTCTCAGTGCTTAGTTTTACGTTCACTTTAAGTCCCTTTTTTCAAAGCATTATGTGCTACATTCACGTGACTTTCTCTACCAAAAGCTCATTCTTCTCTCTACTTTTTGTTAATCGAGATACAGTAAGATAAAGCGATAGTCAGATTTTTAAAAAGCGCACCGCTATATGGTGATTCTGAAATTCCATGACCACGAGAAAAAGGAATTGTGTTACCTTCTCTATCTACTATAGTTTATTTCTATACAGCTTCGGCAAGCAATCATGTTTCTATCTAGTCCATGTTAATGGAAGATAAAGCTTTACGTTGACGATGGATACGCTGGCCATATTCTTCCCGAGACACAACCGAATAAAGTATTGAAGATTAAACCCAGCAACAAGAATATTTCGATAGTGGCTAATGCCGCACAACAGTTATTTCAAATAAATTGCGTATTTTAAAAGAGCTACATGTTTTATTCAGTACGTTTTTTGTCTGTCTCTCTTGGTTTACCAGTTATACAAAATTCCTTTTGAATGAAGAAAACTTTACAGGCTATTTCCAGACAATTCAAGGTACTATATCTACATTTTGCTTGTCGTATGCTCTTTTAATCAAAAGGGTAATTTTTGAGAAAATCGAACATTTAGAAAAAACCTTCCACGCAAAGGTTATTTGGGGTGGGTATTTATCGGAGTTTTCGTTTTAGTTACGTTGTTGTCACATGCACGCACGCGCGCGCGTAGATCTTTTACTAAAAACACTCTTTTGGGGGGGGGCGAGGTTTGAGGGATCCGAAATCTCAGAATGAAATTTTTGGGTGGAATGCAACAACACTTTGTCATAGGTAGCGAAAGTAACAACAGCTGCAGTTTGTTATAACAGAACCGATGCCAATTACATATTAAGACCACATTTTGAATAAAATATTTTGGCGCTGTAACTACACGTTTAGATGCAATTATTTAGCTTCTTTCGTAATGGAAGTTAAGCCTTTGGACCTGTATATTTATTTCCACATGAAAGAAAAAGTCAGTCATTTCAGCGTCCTGCTTCTCTCCCGTGGGCTAATCACTGCCACTATGCTATTAGCGACAAACGAAGTCCATCTGATTACAGAAAGCGCCTAGCTGCCTCAGAAAGGCAAACACACTCAGCTAAAGGAACTACTAACCGGCTGGAAACATGACAACGCACTGCTGCTATAAACAAGGTCACGCTGTTGACGTGGTTTTGCTCTGCAGTGTGATGTGATGTAGTTCAGTTATTACGAGTTATTTATTATTTTGTCCTGTACTTAGTCACAAAGTATATTATGGCTCAGTATGTGTTTTCTACTGCACAGCGTTATTTATTTATGCGCCAAGTGAAAGTACGATTTCCAGTTGCAAAAGTTCCATACCGTACAACCATCCATGAACTTTACATAAATTTCAGGCTAAGAAATGTAAAAGACGACGTACGGTTCTTACCGAGGAAACATTAGACGACATCGGTCATCGTTTGGAGAATTCCCCCAGAAATCACTTAGGCGCATTTGTTATGGCTCTGCGCGAAGAGCTACCAAATTGCTGAAGTTAAAACCATATAAAATAACTCTTCACCCAGGTGATCCTGGCGCACATTTTGTGAATGGCGAAATAGATCCATATTTAATATTTTCACGGACGAGGCTTCCACCTTCATAGATGAAAATGATCGTTATTGGAGCTCTGATTGTTCATGAAGTACCCCTTGAGCGGAGAAAGAGTTATAGGACCAATAGCCTATTATAATGTGCAAGTCGCAGCCTTGTTGTAACAACCACGGCTTAACTTTGTATTGAGGAGGAATTCACAGTCACCTATCAAATAGGATTATGTATCACCAAAAAATTCCATGTCGAGATTCCACCGGAAATGCCTGAATACAAAAGAGTATTTTTAGAAAAAGGTTCGAACGAACTCTTCGACAAATACCAAACTCATAGCTTCCACAGACATGAACATTTCAAACAAAATTCCTCCAAATCAAACTACCCTTTACATGGAGAAATGTCCGATAGTTTTTATTTTCTCAAAAATGGCTCTAACGATTTTGGTTAAAATATATATATATATATATATATATATATATACACACATTTTTATTCATGTTTTATTCACATGGCTTTCTCTGCTCACTCTTTTACAAATTATTCTTACAAAGGCTCATTCTCCGATTTACTGTTTCTTAAAACAGATAAACTACATTATACATTTCGTTGTAGGCATAACAAGAACACATTAGGCTAACGCGATAGTCAGATTTTTAAAAGCTTTGTCGTTGTGCAATGACTGAAATTCCATGCTCTCAGAATGACCCGAGAGGAAACGAATAGCAAGTTACCACTTGTAGAAACTGTATGTATTTGGATATTAATACCAATAACGAGCAGTATCTCGGAAATGGTTAACGCTATATAAAAGATACCGTGCTTAGCTAATTCAAAAGAGGTCGGGTTTTTCTTAGTGGCGGCACTTCAAATTTGGTTACTGATGCTGAATCTTGGATTCATTGTTATGATCCTGTCAGTCGGCTCAATGGGTTTTTCGAACAGAATCTAAGCAGTGTTGATAACAAGTTTTTACCATACCATTAGAAGACAGGCGCACCGTTACTGCCGATTGGTATACACAAATGTTTGAAAAAGTTCGTGAAAAACGCCCACAAGCAAAAATAACGCATCGTCGCATACAGAAAAACTAACAGCCGAGTATCTGAATGCCTTCCACCATACAGCCCTGACCTAGCACCTTGCCATTTCTTTTTGCTTCCAAAAATTAAAGATAAAATGCTTGGAGTCACTTCTTCCTCATCAGATGAAGCAGTGGAACATTATAAAAACCTGCTTTCTGAAATGCCTCAGCAAGAGTGGCATCATTGCTTTAAGGATTGTTTCATCGAATGCAAAAATGTGTTCATGTTAAAGGGGAATGCTTTGAAAAACAATAAAATCATTTAAATTTTTTAAAACTAATCCTTATTTCATTTTCTAAACATTTTCAGTGTCGCCCTCGTATATTTCATTTGTCATGTGTTTAAAGAGGAAATAAGGCAATACATAAAACTAAAAATGCCATTTTGCTTAGTCTGCTCTGAAGAAAGGACGCAGGGGATTGCTAAGTGTGGACGAAGCCTTTGCCATGTCATGGGCTATTCTTCTCTTTTAAAGTAGAAGGAGGTCGTAAATAGCACCGCGAAGTTCTCATATGATGTTCTTTGTGCTGACTTGAGTCACGTTGTGATTGCCACGTAACTTGAAATTATCAATAAAAACTTCTTCAGATTTGTACCGTTTCATCTGATTACATCGCAGCAGCAGAGCAAAGTGAAGCCTAATGCTAAGCGATTGGGATATTGGATACAGCACAACACGCATTTATTCGCATTAAAAAACGGATAAACTAATTAAAAGTTGTCTTTCATAACTAAGCTAGCACCTGTGACAGGTTTGTAAAACACAAATGTTTCGGAAAGCATGGGACATTTAACACAAGTATGATATGCTGTTTACTTTCTCGGCCACTAGAGAAGAGGTTTCACCAGAAACATACACGTTTTGTGACTCCATGACTACAAGAAAATCATGTTTTAGAAAAAGCTCGTGTGTCTGCAAACGTCGATTAAATACCAAAGTTCAGCATCCTGCCACCCCAAACTACCGTTTATATGGAAAATGCTTCCTTGTTTTTCATTTTCTCAAAAATGGGTCTTAGCCGTGCAGATTTCAACACCACATGTTTTGCGAATATTCTGTGACGTCCTCTTCGTTCTAAATGACTTTTGTATAACTGGTAAATCGTAAGAGATAGACAAAATCTTGCTACACAAAAATGTACATCTCGTCAAAGCACACAATTTATGAGATATTCTTTGTTACTTATGTTTTTTCAAGTTGTAAGCCGCTGGCTACTACGGTCATGTAAACAGCATGACATTTCTAAACCATCACATAGCAAACAGTTTTTTTTAAAAATCTGACTATCGCTTTAATTTTCTGTATTCTTCTTATAGCTACAACGAAATGTGTAATGAAGGTTTATCTGTGTTAACAAGAAGTAGAGAGAAGAATAATCTTTCCTAAGAACAGGTTTTAGGAGGGTGAGTAAAGAAAGGCAAGTGAATGCAACACACACACACTAACGACATGTATAGTCCAAAACTAATTTCATAATTTGGGGCAATATTTGAAGGAAAGAAATGTTAAAGAACTTCTGTGAAGAGCTGTTTTCTCTGCAGTAGCACGTTTCTACGTAACCTCTTATGGAACGTTGTGTAATATATTATGTAACCAATCATCAAAGCAATAAGAGCGAGGCAGTATCAAATGTGATACTGAAACATTAGCAAAACGTGATCTCCATCCCCGCAGATTGCCCATCTTTTGGTACAGGGTTGAATGGAGGAATTCCATCACCTGGGACCCTATGCCTAAAGTCCGATACCTGATAATCCCCCTCACCCATTCCCTGTTGAGATTATCCTCATCCCTTCCATAAGGCGCCGGGCAGCAAAATTATGTGACAGTTTGTCGGACTGCCCCCACTCGCCGCTTTGGGCTTGCGGACACACCAGAAAATCTCCAATCTTAATTCAGCCAAGACTTCGTTGGTTTCAAAATTCTTTTCTTCAGCATTTTAAAACCACTGCCACCCTGACAGTCGTCGAGAAGCTGCCAAAATAAAAAATGGGACGAACCTCTACCTGTCAGCAGCAGGAACTCATAGCTATGCCACATTCGCGCCTTCCTTATTTTGGACAGCAACAATGCACTAAAGTTATATTAATTACATAATAAGTTTTTTGAGAGGGAATAATTAAACTACCTTGTTAACTAAAATATTTTCCTGAAAAGAACTATGCTAGAACATGGGGGGGGCATGCTATAAGTATCTGAAAACAATACAGATGCGGAAAATAAGACAAAAATTTCATAGCTTCTTCTATTTCTCTACCATTCGATGTCCAGATTTCATCCAAAATACATGTTTTGAGGTCCCCGGAATCTTAAAAGATAGCATTTTTAGAAAAAAGGCCCCCGCGCGAGTGTGTCCGTGAATGACCTAGCTCAAAAATGGAATGCCCAACAAATAAGGAACGTGAATTTAAGTTCATTATCTCCCTAGGATGCGAAACAAAGATTCCTCAACAAATTCCCCCCACTACGCTCTAAATGGAAAATATTTCGTTATTTTTTATTTTCTAAACATGACTCAATGATTTTGATTAATATTTGCATGACAAACAAAATGTATATGTTAAAATTTCTGGGAACATGCTGTGAAGTCTTCATTCGGAAAAAATGTTGTATAAACTGTGAGACGTAGACAAAACTCACTAAACGGGAAATGCAGATTTCTTTCAAACACACAATAATTTAGCAAATTTATTTGCAGATGATCTAATCATCTATTGTAAAGGACGAACCACAACTGCCCAAGAATGTTTACAGGACTCGCTTCAGAGCATACAACAATGGTGTACTGAAACTGGTTTTAAAATTTCTTCGTCCAAAACAAAATGCATTTTATTCTCTAGAAATCGAAATAAATTTAATCCTGAACTACATGTAAAAAATAAAAAAATTACTATTGAAGAAACTATGAAGATACTCGGAGTTTTGTTTGATAATAAATTAACATGGCGGCCCTACTTGAGAAGTCTTAAAAATCATTGTTAAAGAAGACTGAACATCTTAAAAGTACTAGCAGCACAGAATTGGGGAGCCGACTATCATGTCCTAATGTGCAGTTATAAAGCCTGTATACAGTAGTGCCAAGCCATCAATTATAAAAATACTGAATTCAATACAGAATTCAGCTATTCGGATTGCAACAGGTGTGCTTATCGCACTAGCATATTAATAGAAGCCAATGAAACTCCATTACAATGCCCTATTAAACAATTAAACATTACCTACGCTCTCAAAATAGCAGCAACACCGAAATCTAGAATGTACCCACTGATTTTCTCAAATCCTTGTGATACTTTCCCCACACAACAATCACATTCATTGCCATTTCAAATCAGAATAAACAGATATTTCAAAGAAATGAACACCACAATTCCTAATATCTCCTCAAGGCAACTACAGTTGGATCACCCACCCTGGAAGAAGAAAATACCTCCCATTGATATATAATTAAGCAAGCATAACCAACCAACTAATCTAACAGCAGTTATTTAAAGAAAAGCTAGAAAAATACACATCCAAGCTCTGCATCTATACGGATGGTTCAAAAACTGAAAAAGGCAATGGATGTGCTGTGATATGTGGAGATATCCTCTAATACAAGTTACCGTCCTTGTTCTCTATATATATATGCTATTAAAAAGGCACTAGAATACGCTCTGGAAACTGCACATAGTGACTCTCTATCAGCCTTAAACACAATACAAGACACGTTCTCTACCAATAGTATTGTTACCATCCTTTATAACTTAGAAACGTCACTCAATTTCATGTGGATACCATCTCTTAAAAACGTACCCGAGCCGATACTGCAGCAAAACAAGCTACACAACTACCAACACAAGATGCAGTCACACATTTTAAGAAGAAAATACACAAAGAATGGCTGTACAAGTAAACTTGATGATGTACTCAAGAATATCCTCCAATAAGACAGCTACAGCGGCGAAACCAAATTGTAATGACACACTCTTATTTGTTAAATAGAAGCTCTCCATCAATTTGTGAAACAGCATTAACAGTAGTACATATTATACTAACATGTTCACAATTTGAAAATCAACGTAGTCAGCAGTCAATGATGCAACTTTCATCCACAAAGTAATTACTTTTCTTAAATTAATTAATATATATCAATACATTTAACCAAATTGTAACCTGTATGTATACATAATGTTAAAGTATTATACTGTAGTCCAATAATGTAAACAACTGTGCATGAAACGAAGGTTAAAACGACCCTAAATAAAGCTTTTTGAAAGAAAGAAAAAAAAACAATAATTTATTCCAAATAACGTTTTATGCGCCAGACATTTCCGATATGTTATTGTTTGTCATTTTTTAAAGGTCGCCATCTTTCAGCCGTTCCCTTTCTGTACTCATAGAATTTCAAGGCCAGCTTAGAGCGACGCTTTTAAACATCTAACTATTGATTCCTTTATCCCCCCTGTAGCTACAACGAAATGTGTAATGAAACTATTTCTGCAAAGGTTTACCTCGATTAATATGAAATCTGTTACATTCACACGAGTTTCTATACCCTCTATTGCGTATTGCTGGGTATACAAATTATTCTTAAAGTTTATTTTCCTATTTGCTTAATTTTAATCGAGTTAAACCTTTACGGACACATTTCGTTATAGATACAAAGGGAAGAGCGATAGTCAAAACGTTTTAAGAGCTGACGCTATATGCTGGCCTTAAAATTCCACGTGTTTCCATGCAATCGCGAGAAATAACGGAAAATCGACAGGAGTTAAAAAGAATGGTAAGTACTCAGCAATTCGAACCATCAATAATAGATATCTCGGAAACGCCTGATGCCACAAAGAAGGTATTTGAAATAAATTGTGTATTTTAAAGAGATCTACATTTTTTGTGTAGTACGTTTTCGTCTATCGCTTAAGCTTTACGAGTTATACATTATACAAGAGGACTTCAAAAGTTATTCCAAAGCACACACACACACACACATATTCATGTAATTTGTCTTGTAGATATCTTTAATATACAGTATTTTAATCAAAATCGTTAAAGCCAATTTTTAGAAAATAAAATTCGAAAAATGTTCCATGTAAAGGGTAGTTTGGGTAGAGGAACTTTCTTGAAAATCTTTGTGTCACATCTTTGGAAGTACTGAACTTAAATATCAAGTTTGGTATTTACCAGACATTTCGTTTTTGAGTTATGCTGTTCACAGACACACACACAAGCACGCACATTTTTCTGGATTCAGGAAGGCGCAAATATGTATTTGTGTGCCTACTATGTAAGTGGTAGAGACAGTAACAAGCTTTTGTAGGAATAGTTTGTAGAAGTTATAAATTCATAAACGAGAATGGGTAGAGAAAGTCACGTGAACGCAACACGTATCAATATTGGTTTTAATGTGTCGATTCATGTTAATCCTAATGAGCGTAGTCCAGCTCTGGGAAAGTCAAATATTGGACTCGACGCAGTTAGCAGAGAACAATAATCCATTATGTTGTGACCGGAAGTGGATGTAAAATGCGAGTGGTTTTTGTGCCCAACTTAGTATTCCTTAACAGCTCGGTCCCTGTTGTTACCGCATACGAGTGGTTTAAGGGTCAATTATCCTGGTTATACAAGTGCGTTTATACTCTCCTAGTTTTACCTTAGACATTCTCGGATGCTGAGCTGATCGGAGAACTTCGTGGACGCTCGTGAAATTAAACGATTGTTGGAGCTTTGCCACAACGCGCTGATCAGGCATAAAAGAAAACAAAAATAATAATAATAAAAAAAACAACGTAGCACAGTGTTAACTTTGGCTGAGCGGTTTGATCTTGCTCGAAACCTCCTGGGTTCAAATCAAGATCTCTTTAAATGACACCTTATTTTTTTCTGACATCACTTTCTAAAATATTGGTTTGAATGTTTCAATACTTTGTCATTTTTTAAAAATTTTATCGCTATTCAGTTGTTTCTCGTGATGTCGTGGAAAGAGTATCAACCTAGCATAAAGAAACAGCCTTTGAACATCTATCGATTCTGTTTCCTTTATATCTAAAAAAAATCTCATGTGTTACACTCACATGACTCTCTCTACTCTTGTACAAACTATTTTTACAAACGCTTATTCTCCATATGCTTCATGTTAATCGAGATGTTAATCTTATTGCTAATTTTCTTGTAGATGCAAGGGGAATTGGTTGGCTTTAAGTGATAGTCAAATATTTTAAGAGCTGGTTGCTATGTGGCGTATTCCATTCTCTTTGTATGTCGAGGACAAAAAAAAATGAATAACGAATTTGAGAAAAAGTATAAGTATTGGAAAACTTAAGGAAATAACAAGGAATATCTCGAAAATGGTTCACTCAACAAAAAAAAAATGTATATGACATAAATTGTGTATTTTAACGCGATCTACATTTTTTGTGTAGTAAAAAGTTTGACTATCTCTTATGGTTTACCAGTTATGGAAAAATCGTTCACAATGAAGAAT
The DNA here is from genome assembly GCA_030765065.1 of Deroplatys truncata. Lineage (NCBI taxonomy): Eukaryota > Metazoa > Arthropoda > Insecta > Mantodea > Mantidae > Deroplatys > Deroplatys truncata. Next base: position 3,806,412 of record CM060979.1, read on the forward strand.
ACTTTTGGAGACATTCCCAGAAAATTTGAGATATACATTTTATTTGTCATGAAAATATCTTAAAAATATGATATTTTAATCAAAATCGTTAGAGCCATTTTTGAAAAAATTAACATTTTCGGAAAATGTTCCATGTAAAGGGTAATTTGGGGTGGGGGGATTTTCTTGAAAACCTTGGTGTCGCATCTCTGGAAGATACTGAACCTAAATATCAAGTTTGGTGTTTATCGGACTGTTCGTTTCTTAGTTATGCTGTTCACAGACACGGACATGTTTCCAAAAATGCTTTTTTTTTGGATTCAGGGGGTCTCAAAACATGTATTTCCGGTGAAATCTCGGTATCGAATTTTTGGGTGGAATACAATACTTCCCCTACTTACTATACGTAGTAGAGAAAGTAAAAATGTATAATGAAACTATTTATGCAAACGTTTATCCCGATTAACGTGAAGTAGATAGAAAAATAAACTTTCGTGGGAATAGTTTGTAGAAGCTGTATAAAATAAACGATAGTGGGTAGAGAAAATAATGTGAATGTCAACACATAATTCGTGAGTTGGAACGTGGTAATGCAATTGAGCCGCTGCGATAGATAGTGCTTTGTAGGTCACGAAAACCAACATCCCGACTGGGATAACCATGGTAATGACCACATTATGTCCCGGTATCGACTGGATCATCGTTCATCCGTACCACGCTTATGTGGGCGTAAGGTCGGCCGATAGGTTGGTAGGCTAAGACCCGCAAGGGCTGTCGTGTCACATTTTAAATTCAATACCACTAAATAGCTAAACAGTTTTTATAGAGCAAACGCGTATGTTGGCGTGAGGTCGGTAGCTAGGTTGGTAGGCCAAGAACCGCAAGGGCTGTCGTGCCACATTTTAAATTCAATACCACTAAATAGCTAAAAAGTTTTTATAGAGCAAACGCGTATGTTGGCGTGAGGTCGGCAGCTAAGTTGGTAGACCAAGACCCGCAAGGGCTGTCGTGCCAAATTTTAAATTCAATACCACTCAAACAGCTATACAGTTTTTATAGAGCAAACACAAAATTAAATTGCTTCTTTCCAACCTTACGGTCTTTCAAAAACACTTGGGATTGAAGAATTTAAGGGAAAGTGTGTTTCACCTGGAGGGTGTTTTTCTTGTAAAATTACTCGCAATGTTATCTTCTCGGAGCGCGCCCCAGGCAGTGCATTACGTATACTCACTCCATTTCATATGTTAATGACAAGACATTGTTCTTGTATCTTTCCATTACTCGCCGCCGCTCTCCATCTTGGGATTGCCATTACTTCGCACAGCATGCGCCCTTGTTAGGCGCGTTTGTCCACAAGTGGGAACAGGACATCTTTATTATTAATGAACCAGTGAGTGTGTGCTATACTTTCCCTACAACTTACCTAGTTTTGTATTCTACCGGGAATACACGTTTTGAGGCTCCCCGAATAAATAAATAAAGAGGCTAGAAAAGTTGAGATTTATGTTGGATGCCCCTCATGTCGGGAATAGCCTCTCTTCATTCCCAACTAACTGGTAAAGCACCGTAACGCATTGCGAGGTGCACTGCTCCATTGGTCTCTCTCGGTGAATCTGCGGCCTGTAGCCTCCTGTGATTTGGCAGCTACAACAGATCGCAGCGCGCGAGGTGTTGAACCACCTCCACTGTGAGAGATATACACAATCTTACTATGCAGAAAACATAGAAGCACACAAGTTATATCAAAAAAAATTGTTAACTACTTCCGAAATATTCTGTTTTATTAGTCTGAAGTTTAATTGCATATTCTACTCTTTTCAAGTGGTAAGCTGCTGTATTCCGACCGCAAATAAAGTATTGAAATATCATGTTCTGAAGTTCCCAGAATAAAAAAGAAGTATTTTTACTTTCTCTACTATGTATACTAAGTAGGCAAAGCATTGCATTCCATCCAAAAATTCGAAAACCAAGATTTCACCGGAAACACATGTTTTGAGGTGCCCTGAATCCAAATAAAGCATTTTGAAAACATGCCGGTTGTGTGTCTGTGAACAGCATAACTCAAAAACAAGTCGGATAAATACCAAACTTGGTATTTGAGTTTGGTATCTTCCGAAGATGCGACAGAGAGATTTTCAAAAAAATCCTCACCCCCTTTACAAGGAACATTTTTTGAAAATTTTGATTTTCTAAAAAACGGATCTAACGAATTTGATTAAAACATCATAGGTACCTATGTGAAGTATATTTACACGAGAAATAAAATGCATATCTTGAATTTTCTGGGAACAGCCTAGGAAGTACTCTTCATTTGGAAGGAATTTTTTTATAATCTTGTATAACTAGTAAACGTCAAGCGATAGACGAAAACGTACCACACAAAAAATGTAGATCTCTTTAAAACACACAATTAACTTAAAAATAACTTTTTGTGGCATAAACCGTTTCTCAGATACCCGTTATTAAAGGTTCGAATTGCTCAATACTTGTCCTCTTTTTAAAAAGTCCCATCGATTTTCAATTCTTTCTCGCGATGTCAAGGAAACAGTATGGAATTTTAAGGCCAGCATATAGCGTGCAGTTGTTAAACATTTGACTATCGCTCTTCTCTATAACGAAATGTGTAATGTAGCTGTTTCTGTAAAGTAGCTACATTACATATTAAAACTGAAGTAGACAGAAAAATACGCATTAGTAAGAATAGTTTGTATATCCGCTAATATAGATGGAGGGTAGAGAAAGTCGTGTGAATATATCACATCAGGTGCGCGCCTGCCTGTGAACAGCATAAATCGAAAACGAAAAGTCCGATAATACCCAAGTTCCAAGGATGCGTGCGACACGTAGATTTTAAAGAAATTTCCCTCCCCAAACTATCCTTTATATATATAAAATTGGAATGTTTTTGATTTTCTCAAAAACGGCGGTATCGATGATTAAAATATCTACCACATGTTTAATACATTTTCATAAGAAATAAAGTGTACATCTTGAATTTTCTGCGAATAGCCTGTGAAGTAGATACTCTTTATTCGGCACGAATTTTGTATAATTTTGCATAACGGGAAATCATATGAGATAGGGGACAAAAAATACTCACAAAAAATGTAGAGCTCCTTAAAACACACAAGGTATTTAAAATAACTTTTTTTTTGGCATCAGCCATTTCCGAGATATCCGATTTTATTGGTTTTTAGAATAGAACGATTCTGTTGCTCTGCATAAAAACGGAATAAATGCTTGCATCGTGGATTTCATTTAAATAGAGGCATATTAAAATCTCCCTGAAAATTTCCCCTCTACTTCCTGAGGGCAAATCAAGCGAAGCTAAATGCCCACAAGCGTGCGGTGATTAGCGGACGATGCGTTTGGCCAGTAAGAATCTCGACAGTAAATCCGTCAATGGAAAACGTAAATTTGGTATGTGCTATTTGTTCCCGACCATTCTTCCTAAACTGAATTCCTAATAAACATTTATTTTTGTATAGTAGAGGGAACACAGAAACAACTCTGGGGCTAACCTCAAGTTAACTCTAGAAACTTGCATTCCACTATTCTTTTGTTCACCATGTTACATTCACATGAGCTTCTGTACCAACTAGCGTTTATTTTTATACACTTTTCGCTGATTATTATAATGAGTTTCATTACACATTTCGTTGTGGACAGAGGAAACCGAATCTAAAGTCACATGTCCAAAAAGCGAGTCCTTTGAATTCCATACTCTATCCAGGAATCGCGAGAAACAACTGAGTAGCGACAGCACTTGAAAAAGAGTGACTACGTACTGAACAATCCAAAACAAATAATAAACGATATCTCGGAAATGGCCGATGACAAAAACGGACTTATTTCACATAATTTGTGTTTTAAATATGTAGTCCTACATTTTTGGTGCAATGCATTCTTTTTTCTTTCTTTCCGGCTATTAAAGTTTATCACTTAAAACTATAGAAACGTCCTTCCGAATGAAGAGGATTTCACGGAAAATTTAAGATATGGGTTTTATTTGACTTGTAAACATTTTAAATATATAACTACAACTGTTAGAGCCATTTTTGAGAAAATCTTCATGTAAAGGGTAGTTTGGGGTGGGGGATTTTCCTGAAAGTGTTTCTGTCGCATGATTGGAAGATGTTAAATATTATACTGTTCACAGACCTTATTCTAAAAATGCATTATTTGGGTTGAGAGTGCCTCAAAAGGTGTATTGCAGTGAAATCTATTTGGATGGGCACCGAGAGGGACATAACTTATTTACCCAACTGCCACTGCCACGGCTTACGCTAAATGGACATCAAATAATTAGAGAGGGGTTAACAACATTTGCTCGCCGGCAAATCATCCATCTTCGCATGAATGGATGCAATCACTAAAGTACCAAGCTACTTACAGCAATCTCGTCACAGACAATTAGTGCTCCCGCTGTTGCACAACACCCTCCCAATTTATCTTTATGAATACAAATTAAATGTCCTTCATTTAAAAGCAGCGCAAAAATTATTACATGTTAAAGTTCAGCGAAAATAAACTCCATGTGCGTAAGGCATTTTTTACTTTGTCTACTACAGTGCGACGGATCGCGCGTGCACGTGCTCGTTCGTAACTCCCACGTTACTTCAAGTACTAGCCTCTTCCATCTGCATGAACACATTCCTGGCATCTTCCAACGAAATTTCCATTCAGACGCGTAAATTCTTCTTGCGTAATGTTCATTAATTTTGTTTTTATACTGTCCTTTAGTTCGTCTATGGTGTGGGGATTGTTCTATGAACTTTATTTTTTAGGATTCCCCACAAATAGAAACACCAATTTCGTCAATCTTTTCCTCCGTTAGAACATCTCGTTATTCATTTTTACTTTCTCCATTACGTATAGTAAGTAGGGGAAGTATTGTATTCCACCCAAAAATTCGATACCGAGATTTCACCGGAAATACATGTTTTGAGACCCCCTGAATCCAAAAAAAGAAGCATTTTTAGAAACATGTCCGTGTGTGTGTCGTGAACAGCATAACTCAGAAACGAACAGTCGGATAAACACCAAACTTGGTATTTAGGTTCAGTATCTTCCAGAGATGCGACACGAAGGTTTTCAAGACAATCCCCCCACCCCAGATTACCCTTTACATGGAACATTTTTCGAAAATTTTAATTTTCTCAAAAATGACTAACGATTTTGATTAAAATATCATATGTTTAAGATATTTTCATGACAAATAAAATGAATGTATATCTTGAATTTTCTGGAAATGTCTCCAAAAGTATTCTTCATTGTGAACGACTTTTGCATAACTGGTAAACCATAAGAGATAGACAAAATAGTACTACACAAAAAATGTAGATCGCATTCAAATTAATAATTTATGTCATATACTTTTTTTTGTTGAGTGAACCATTTTTGAGATATTGCTTGTTATTCCCTTAAATTTTCCAATACTTTTTCTCAAATTCGTTATTCATTTTTTTTATGTCCTGGAGATACAAAGAGAATGGAATGAGCCACATAGCAACCAGCTCTTAAAATATTCGATTATCGCTTAAAGTCTACCATATTCCCCTTGCAGCTTCAAGAAAATTAGCAATAAGGTTAACATCTCGATTAACATGAAGCATATGGAGAATAAGCGTTTGTAAAAATAGTTTGTACAAGAGTAGAGAAAGTCATGTGAGTGTAACACATCAGAGTTTTAGGTTTAGCCATTCCGTTATCCTAACCTTATTAACCAGATGTTTAACTGGAAGATAAACATGTATTTTGAAATTGTCTGCATAATTCGGTTTTTAGCATGTATCGTACATAAAAACTCGTTCAAACGTGAATTTGTTGGAAAGCATTGCAGTGGATTAATAAGACATTAACACTCTTGAACGAATCACAAACCACACAGATGTCTTGAATAAGCTTTCATCTTTGAAATGCATAACTCTCTTTACAGCACAAACACAAAGCAGCAACTGAAGCACAGCCGATAAAGATAAGCATCTTGCACCGCCAGTTGCGCATCGGAGGTCACTGCGGTACAGTCAGTCTGTGGCCTCAGCTTAAAACGACCGCACTGTACTTGTATATAGTACGTATTGCATTCTACCCATAAGTTCGATATCGAGATTTCCCCGGAAATATTCCCTCACTGTGTGTGAACAGCATAACTTAAGTTGGTATTTCAGTTCATCATCCAAGGACGCGAAACAAAGACTTTTCAAGAAAAGTTTTCCAACTCGAACTGCCCTTCACATGGAAACGTTTTCGTCATTTTTTATTTTCTCAAAAATGGCTAACGATTTTGGTTAAAATGCCGTGAGTTGATATTTCATTTCTTCGAATGCACTTCATTGTGAATCCGTAAGAGATGGACAGCAAAAATAAACATCTCGTTAAAGCACACAATTCCGAGATATTACTGGTTTCATCTTTTCACGTGCTAGGCAGAGAGCATGGAATTTTAAAGCCATCACATAACGATTCGCGTTTTACTTTCTCCACCATGTACACAGTAGCTAGAGAAGTATTGCATTCCACCCAAAATTCTATACCGAGATTTCACAGGAATACATGTTTTGAGGCCCCCTGAATAAAAAAACCAACTTTAAAAAAGGTCCGTGAACAGCATAACTCAAAAACGAAAAGTCTGATAAGTACCAAACTTGGTACTTAGGTTCAGTGCCCTCCAAAGATGCGACATGAATATTTTCAAGAAAATCTCCCACCTCCAACTACCCTTTACATGCACCTTTTCGAAATTTTTTATTTCTAAAAAAATTGCTCTAAAGATTTTGATTATAATATATTAAAAATATTAATCAGAAACTGTACATCTTGAATTTTCTGCAAATAGGTTGCAAAGTCCTCTTCATTCGGAGGGAATTTTGTATAATCTTGTATACTTAAGTGCATACGTTAAGGATAGACGAAACTACACAAAAAATGTAGATCTCTTTAAAACAGAACTTAAGAATTCCAAATAACCTTTTTTGTAGCATCACACATTTCCGAAATATCCGTTGTTAATGGTACGAATTGATCAATTTGTCATTCTTTTTAAGTTCCATCGATTTTCAGTTGTTTCTCGTGATGTCATGGAAACAGTATGGAATTTTAAGGCAGCATATAGCGTTCAGTTGTTAAACATTTGACTATCGCTGTTCTCTTTGTATCAATAACGAAATGTGTAATTTAGCTGTTTCTGTAAAGATTTGTTTGGATTAAAATGAAGTAGATAGAAAAATAAGCTTTCGTAAGAGTAATTTATATTTCCACTAATAAATGATACAGGGTAGAAAAAGTCATGTGAATGTAATACATCAGATTTTTTAAATTTGATTGTTGCTTTCAGCCTGCTGTGTCCTTCTAATACAGGATTAATACAATTAGCGACCGGTAGGTTACGCGAGATAGACACCGAATCATCGGGCGTAAAATGTTTACTGAACGTATTACCGAAAACAATGACGATGATGATGACACACTAACCTGTGTTATAAGAAGAGCTTGGATTTTTAGGCACTGAAGACAGTGTAACATTAAAACGAGGTAAAGATTAGAGTTTCTGTATCTGGACTGTATTTCCACTTTCTAAAAGTTATTAAACAACAAAAACAGTAATTTTACTAAACTAGAAACATTTTTTTGAAAATTAAATTATGAATTTATTTTTCGTATCAGCTTACAAAGTTCTCAAAACTAACTGAACAGATTATAGTGGAAATGTACCAGAGGCTACGTGTCGTAAACTGAAGTGAAGCCATCCCCAATACACTGTTAAGGGTAGCAGTTAAATACGTTTGAAAGCACACATCTTGCGAATGTGTGCATATGAACGCCATTTGAAAGGGATTTCTGTCGTACTGCAGTCACCGACCAATACCAAAGAAATCTAGAGGGGGCAAGTATTCCACTTCTCTTTCTACAAAACGAATGCATCTACCTGCTAAAATGAACCAGTCATTTTCCCAGAATGTTTCATTCCTACAACTGAACTATTACAACGTATTTGAAACAAACCAATCCCATGATATAAATACTTTGCTCCATAATGATAATGAAGCTGCAATCTTAAAAATAAGTTTGAATGATCAAAATAAGCATTTTAGGCACCATAAAACCCCTTCCACGTGTCTGTATTTCACATAAACAACAGACTAAAAGCCAATGTCTAGTTATAAGCGGCAAACTCCCGAGGGGTTATTCTGATACACCTTCCCCAAATCAGGGCTACGAGCGGGCCACAACCCTGTCCTCGCAACCAAACCAAGTGTTCTGTTCAGCTACCGCACACATGGAAATCTCATCCATTAATTGCTGCTGAGGGATATCATCTTCCTCATTATTATTATTTACAGTTATACGTCCAGTATCGGTGTCTCTTTCTGGCGTAACCTACCGCGCTCTGCCGGCCACCAGTTGTATTAACAACTCTGTACCTACAACGAAACATGTAAATGTGCAATGCAAGTTTATCTTGATCAACAACAGGTAGATAGAAAAATAAGCTTCTATAATTATTTTGTAGAATAGTGAACAGAGAAAGTCGTGTGAATGCAACATACCAGATTTCTTTGTTGCCTAACAGTACTGTTAACCAGATGCTGGGAAAATGAAAACACAGTGGTAAATCGTAATTCGAGTCCCGGACACGGAAATATGTTGTGTTGGGTCTGTGATCGGGCGCCTTCATTGCTGTTTGATCGCAATTCTCAATGGACAATAAGATTGTGAATAGGCAGTAAGCAAACGTCACTCAACTGACTTTATTAATGTCATTGTCGCTCTAACCGCGATCACTCTTCATCAGAGTGCTGTACACAAACGCTTAGGTTTGCAATCGAACGCAACACAAAATATTTGCTTAACTTCGCTAATTGCCACAAATGGACCCCATTGTGATCGCAGATAATTAACAAACATCTCCCTTTTCAGCAAAACGGCGCTTCTAATTGGTTGATTTCTATCAAGAATTCAAGTACCTAAAGCCAAAGTAAAGAAAAAATACGAAATCGGAATGGAAAACCAGCACAAAGCGATGAAAGCCTGGTCCGCGCTTCAGCCCCATTAAATCGTAGAAAAAGTATAAGAAGTGGAGAGCACTGAATTAAACCGAAGCTGTCTTTAGCAACTGTGAGGGAATTTAATACCCTTCTAACTACCAGCACGACCCTAGACAATACGAATATTTTGTTTCTATAACGAACTATGCACCAGGATGTATGTATGATACAATCCATGCTGTTTCTTTAAACTCCCATACTTTTCCTTGAAAATCCCTCGTGTTGACTGCTACAGCGTCTCCACATTTTTACTCATTTCACAATCTATTAAGCAATAGAAAGGGTCATCTAATTTTCCACACAAACTTCCCGCAAATATTTTACGTGGTCCTTCAAGGGGTAATGCTCCAGTTCACATCCACGCAAGACGTCTTCTTCCACATTGATCACAGTTATCTACATATCTCTCCCGTCCCCAATTTGTTTTAACTATCTTATATAGATTTAGAGAACTAGCTTCCCCAATCTTCTGCTTCTATATACACTACGTGATCAAAAGTATCCGGACACCTGGCTGAAAATGACGTACAAGTTCGTGGCGCCCTCCATCGGTAATGCTGGAAGTCAATATGGTGTTGGCCCACCCTTAGCCTTGATGACACCGTTCACTCTCGCAGGCATACTTTCAATCAGGTGCTGGAAGGTTTCTTGGGGAATGGCAGCCCATTCTTCACGGAGTGCGGAACCGAGGAGAGGTATCGATGTACGTCGGTGAGGCCTGGCACGAAGTCGGCGTTCCAAAACATCCCAAAGGTCTTCTATAGGATTCAAGTCAGGACTCTGTGCAAGCCAGTCCATTACTGGGATGATATTGTCGTGTAACCACTACGCCACAGCCCGTGCAGTATGGAGAGGTGCTTGATTGTGTTGAAAGATGCAATCGCCATCCCCGAATTGCTCTTCAAAACTGGGAAGCAAGAAGGTGCTTAAAATATCAATATAGGTCTGCGCTGTGATCGTGCCACGCAAAATAACAAGGGGTGCAAGCCCCCTCTAGGAAAAACACGACCACACTATAACACCACCACCTCCGAATTTCACTGTTGGCACTACTCACGCTGGCAGACGACGTTCACCGGGCATTCGCCATACCCACACCCTGCCATCGGATCGCCACATTGTGTACCGTGATTCGTCACTCCACAAACGTTTTGCCACTGTTCAATCGTGCAATGCTGACGCTCCTTACACCAAGCGAGGCGTCGTTTGGCATTTTCCTGCGTGATGTGTGGCTTATGAGCAGCCGCTCGACCATGGAATCCAAGGTTTCTCACCTCACGCCTAACTGTCATAGTACTTGGAGTGGATCCCGATGCAGTCTGGAGTTCTTGTGTGATGGTCTGGATAGATGTCTGCCTATTACTCTTTATGACCCTCTTCAAATGTCGGCGGTCTCTGTCAGTCAACAGACGAGGTCGGCCTGTACGCTTTTGTGCTGTACATGTCCCTTCACGTTTCCACTTCACTATCACATCAGAAACAGTGGATCTAGGGATGTTTAGGAGTGTGGAAATCTCGCGTACAGACTTCTGACACAAGTGACACCCAATCACCTGACCACGTTCGAAGTCCGTGAGTTCCACGAAGCTGTTTCACGATGTCTAATGACTACTGAGGAACCGGATAATGAGTACCAGGCAGTAGGTGGCAGCACAATGCACCTATGTTTGTGGGGGTGTCCGATACTTTTTATCACATAATGTATCTCCATTCTCTGTCTTACTTCTTTCCAAAATCACTAACATTGTTTTTCCACATCCCCCGTTCCAATCCCCTCTAGCAGTTTTCCCACCTCCCAAAACAAACCCTGGTGGATGAAAACGCAATTAGCGTATCTGAATTTCGTTCTTCTGTTGCAAGTTTGCAGTCGTTTCTGGCAACCCAGTTGCAGTTTGCTTCCATAACGTCATCTTTCCACTCCAAGTAGGGTGTTGCAGCAGGTGCCTATTCTCATTCCGTATCTGGTTGCATACTCACGATATCTTGAGGTTACATAGATTACGTCATTTTTACAACGGAGGATTCATAAATTCAACACTAACGTAAAGGGAAAGAAACAACGGGAGCACATTCAGGAGACTATTCACAAATTAAACAACGATAATCGTGAGCGAGTTCATACATGTGTTGTAAAGGTAGAAGTGGAGCCAACTAATTCCAGTTTCTGTCTCATAACAGCATTGTGGGGCATTAAGGTGGCAACATTTTGTCTTTACCGTAACACTCATTTTATTGCTTTGTAGGGTTTGAAGAACACAGAGATTCAGAGTATGTCACACAGGAACCATCGAGGTAGATAAGGCACCCCCGTAGACCTAACAGTGTCATGTTTCGTAGTGGCTAGATTTTCAATATAACAGGTAGACTTTTACTTTCTCTACTACTTAGCTATAATGAGTAGAGAAAGTATTGTATTCCACTAAAAAAATTAATACCACATTTCACCGCAAATACCCTTTTTTAGACTACCCAAATAAAAAAATTAGAAAAAGATCCTTGTGTGTCTGTGAACAGCATAACTCAAAAAGGAAATGTCGAATAAATACCAGACTTGGTATTCAAGTTCACTATCTTCCAAAGCTGAGGCACAAAGATGTCAAAGAAATCCCCTCAACCATTTCCGAAAACTTTCTGTACTGATTTTCATTAAAATTCCATATATTTAAGGTATTTGCATGACAAAACGTACATCTTGAATTTTTTGAAAATAACAGGTCGTGAAGTCCTCTTCGTTCGGAAGGAATTTTGTAAAACATGAGATGGACAAAAATTTACTACACAACAGAATATAGACTTCATTAAAATACACAACGCAATTGGTTTGAATTTTTCATTGTTTAAAGCGCTGTCAGCATTAAATTGTGTCTCGCAATTTCATGAAAATATTCTGCAATTTCATTCCTAGTATACAGCTGAGATGTTTTTAAAACTTCTCACTGTCGCTTCGATTTCCTGCACCCCCTTCTACCTACAACAAAATGTGCAATAAAGGCATTTCTGCCAACGTTTAAGCTTTGATAAGATGGTTGGTAGAAGAGTGGATAGAGAAAGTCACATTTTTGTGGTTTAAGATCTAGATTGGTACAAAATGTGAACATCGACAGTTCAAATGTGCATCCAAAGCCCTTTGATGTATGTCAACAGATAAAGCACATCGTTACACGCACAAAGATGTGTAAATATTGCAGTTAATGGTCCGCCTCGCTCATTTCCTGGCGACCACCACAAGAAGAGGGGAAAGGCTTTCTTTAACATGTACGCTTAACGCATGGCTAGCAGAAACTACTGTATTCCACCGAGATTTCACCACAAATACTTTTTGAGACCCACTGAAAAAAAAAATTTAGACAAAGGTCCGGTGTGTACTTGCTTTCAACTTACTCCATGTTATTCGTGATCAACGCTTGCACAATAGTTTCATTTCATGCCTTGTAGGTACAATAGGGAGAGAGGAAAACCAGTCGAGTCAGATGTTTAAAAACTGATCGCACATACCGGCCTTGAAATTCCATACTCTTTCATAACATTGCGAGAAACAAGTCAAGTCTGGCGGTACTTCAAAAAATGAAATAAAATATTTAAAAATTCAAACCAATAATAAAGGATATTTCGGAAATGGCTGATGCCATAAAAAAACTTATTTCAAATAGATTCTACGTTTTAAAGAGATCTATACTGTTTTTCCGTATCTCTAAAAGTTGGTCTGTTATACAAAATTATATATTTCTTCACAATGAAGTAGATTTCCCAGGCTATACCCAAACAACTCACGTAAACATCTTAAACACAAGTACGGTATTTTAATCAAAAATGTTGAAAATAAAACATTTCATGTAAAAGGGTACTTTGATCTGAGGAGATTTTTTTCAAAATGCTTGTGTCGCCTCTTTGAGGATACAAACATTTCGTTTTGGAGTTATGTTGTTCAAATACACAGATATACAAGGGTCTTTTTATTCAGGGGGTATCTTAACAAAGTTCTCACAATGAGCTTCAAGTAAGTGGTTTCCTAGATACACGCAACTCCTTCCAAACCAAGACTATTCCCACAAAATTCAAAATATACATGGCCCCGTAGAGCAACTGCCTGCTGTGCGAGGGGTTCCATTCCCAACTGGGGGTGGCAATTTTTCTCTAGCCAAGATTAATCGCTATCCTCTGCAAGTATGAGATCTAATGAGTGTGCAAGAGTTACACGAGGTAACACCAACAAGTTCCAAAGGAAAGGCCGCCGATAAGACCGATGTAGTTAAAGGCGGGGTATAAATGCAACTAAAATATATAATTTTTGCTTGTAAAAGTTAGTTTGGGGTGGGGGAAATTTAGTGAGAATCTCCACGTTGCTGAACTTAAATACAAAGTTCGGTGCTCATCTGGCTGTTCGTTTCTGAGTTATGCTGTGCTCCTTTTTCAAGTGGATATTCTATCATCATCGGAGGGGACTCGACATTGCTCCAGTGAGGATATTCTACCGCCGGGGCCCCGACAGTCAGACCGGCAACCACGCTCCCCGTTAACCAGCCGAAAGCCGAGGGACGGAGAGCATCCTTTTCCCCTGCCACACCGCAGGCCTGAAACAGACCTAACCAGTGAAGGGACAGGCTGAGCATTCGTTTGACGACCCGTGAGCCAGAGTGGGTGGTCGCACGCGTTACAGCAAGATGTGTTTGTATTCCAGTGCTCACTGATGAATAAATCCGAAAGTGAAGGTGTTGAATCCCATGCGTGCTAATGTATAGCACAGCAGGCTCAATAGCAGGATTAGCGTATTCACACTAAAGCATAGCAAAGGTGCACATTGCCCCAATCATATCAAAGTAGGTACATGGAGTAATTCTAAGGAACGCATTGATTCTTGATAATCGCAAACCAGCCATGTAACATTTATGGAGACTTCCAAACTTCTGGTCGTAACGACTCCTAGACCTTCTTCGGGTTCAACCTTTCCAGTAAAATTACTATATATATAAAATCCCCCACCACAAACTACCCTTTACATGAAAACTTCTGCTTATTTTTTACTTTCTAAAAATGGCTGTTAGATTTTGATTAAAACACCGCATGTTACTGAATTTTCTTAGGATAGGCTGTGAAGTCTTCTTCATTCTGAATCAATTTCGTATAACTGGTAAACTGTGAGAGAGAAGCAAATTCTTACTACACAAAAATTATACATCTCGTTAAAACACAGAATTTATGTCAAATAATTTTTCGGTGACACTAACCATTTCCGAGACACTCTTCATTATTGGTTTTGAAATTTCAAATACTTATACTTTTTCGCAAACAGCATGGAATTTCAACGCCATCACACAGCGATCAGCTCTTTAAAAATCTGACTATGGTTTTAGCCTACTGTATATTTCTTATACGAAATATGCAATGAAAGTTTATCTTTATTGACAAGAGTAGATACAACAGTTTATAGAAGACTCAGTAGAGAAAGTTAGGTGAATGTAACACATTGTTTCTCTGTCCTCAATGGTTTTAACAGAAGTGAAGAAAAGGCATGGTAATAAAAGAGGTTTCAAATGGACATAGTGGAGCAAACATACTGGCGGACTACCCAAACTGAATGTACCTACACAATTTATAAATTTCATTTTACCGTTAAAACCACACAGAATGGTGCCATTTTCGCTTGTTCAGAACAGTCAATTATTTCAGTAGACTGCGAAACAAAGCAACATTAAATATAGTGATTCATAATTAAAAGATACAAAGCGAATTTCTATAAAAGGTTATAAATATTAAAACCCTCTCTCCTTATCGAAATCAAAATTTGTGCGAATAATTCACACAGCCTGATAAATATACCTCTCTCTCTCTCAGTCGTATACAAGTTTCTGGTGAAGCTGTGGGGACTTTATGATAGCATGTTTTGTAAACCAATGAGATTCTGCAGCAACACTCATCACAACAAATGTAAAACAGAAAACGTAATAATTATTATGATCGTCCAAAACAGCGATTAAACATTTAAGGAATAATCAGAAAGGGCAAATAAACGCTAATTTGTGTTCTGGTATGAAACACGCAATATCTTAACCATTACACCACAGAAGTCATGCATACTTATAAAGACATTAATACTATTGCACTGTGGTTATATTTCAGCTTACTCTGATCGCAGCCAACAAACGGAAACATTCGGCTGTGGATAAACTGTGCACTTTTTCTACACAAGGATCTCAAGAAATGCGCAGCGCCGAGTCCAATTGGAATCCGTTAGTCGCTCGTTACTACCTGTAACAGAATCAGATGGTCTTGTGACGTTATAATCGCATCAAAGCTCTACATATAATCGCAGGGCAGCTATTTTGGGGTTCATAAACCACTAATTAGAGTAGGTAACATCATCAGTTTAATGCTCAAACCCGAAAAGGGATATCACACGTCATCATTCACAGCCATTTTCCGGAAACAAAACTCCACTTGAATGCTTTTATCGGAATGTAAACTTGTGTTTGGAAGGAAAGGCGGGATATAATTCCTTTGCGATTAGAACTTTCCTAAAATGCAACACATTTCAGATTCATTGCTGTGCCAGCCTTTGCTTTTGATCTTTATGTAGAACAAAAACATCTGATGGTTGCATCTCATTACTTTCTCTACTCACTCTTCTATAAACTATTCCCACGAAAGCTTATTTGTATTAATCGAGATAAACTTTTACAAAAATAGTTTCATTACAGATTTTGTTGCAGTGCAAGAGGAATACACAAAACCGAATCGAATGTTTCAAAGCGGGTCGCTATATGCTGACATTCAAATTCCATACTCTATCCATAACATCGCTAGAAACAGATGAATAGCGGCGCACTATCTCAGAAATAGCTGATACCCCTCCCCCAAAAAAATGGTTCAAATAAATTGAGTGTTTTAAAAAAGATCTACGTTTTTTTGTGTAGTAACATTTTGTCGGCCCGCATCTCTGGTTTGGAGGTAGCGTGTCTGCCTCATATTCAAGAGGTCCCGCGTTCGAATCTGGTTAGGGTGAGTTACTCGGATAAAGGCTTTTTCCGGGGTTTTCACTAATCCTGAAAGATGAATGTCGGGTAACGTTAAGCTCTATGGATCCCGGGATCATCTGAGCACAATTTAACCCATTTCATTCATCGACTTAACCGGTTAAAGGACGTTAAACCTTACAAATTTTAAATTAAAAAAAATAGTTTGTCCATCGCTGTGGTTTACCAGTGAGACGGTAATTTGTATCACAAATTACTTTAATGTAAATAATTATTTTAATATGAATATGTATTTTTATGTAACATTGATTTCAGAGGTTTAATAATTGTAATTATTATTGGTAAATAATAATATACAGCTCTATTGAAACTGTTAACAATAACACAATACTTTAGCAAAGGAATGAGTTGTTTATCGTTACCGGGAACCAGGAAGTTACGTAATGTTTCGCGCCTTTTCAGTAAAAAAAAAGCTTCCAGAATGTTCTATAAAAGTAATATGTATTAGTGGTTTTCATTGGATAATAAAACAGACGCTAATGTTGGCGCGTTTTATTAGCCAATAGCAGTTCATTTATAATCTTTAGGTGTATCTTGAGGCAAGCCTATAAATAGCCAGGTTGAGGTAGCGGGTCCCCCAGTTCGGCAAGATTCTCAAAACATTATACATCGTCCCCGCAGTTATACAAAATTCTCCGTACACTCCACGTCAATTCCGCAGTTCAACAAGATGTCGCCAATCAGTCCTTCATTTTCGTCATAAGTTACACGCAGCAGAAGTACGAGAAATCTTATAAAATATTCTAAAGTTAAATATACAAAGTTGAAGTACGTGAGTTAAAAGTGATAAGAAGTTATTATAAACAGTTTCAATATGGCGATTATCTAGATAAATCTGTGAAAGTGTTAGTGCACGTGTTAGACAATAAAACATTATAAAACACATTTCTTCACTAGTAATTTTTGGATAAAAGATTCCTTTTCCGCTTCACAACCTGTAAGAAAAACATGCCTACCCAGTTCAGATGATAGATAGCCGGTGGACATTTAAAACTGATATAAATTGCTACGTCAGAGGAATCTACAAACAGAACAAATGAACCAACCAACGTATGACGTCACACAAGATGGCTTCGCGTGAAGAAAACACATATTTGCTCTCGTAAATTGGCTTCCACAACGTGGAGCTAACTATAAGATCTTCAAGATATAATAATTTACGTAAAACAGAATACGTAAGCTATACATCCCTCAAATTGGCGCCACCAACGTGGGGCGAAGTAACCAGGAAAGGAAAGATGACCAGGAAAGGATCAGCATAATCAGGACGTGGAACGAAAGCAGCAGTAAAATGATCTACAAGACGCAGATTCCAGAAACGAGGAGCGACAAACGACGCGGATAAGTGGACGCAAAAACATCGAGACAACGTAGATTCATCATAAAACAACGCAGAAGCGACATACAAATCTAGGAGAAAGGGGCAGAACGCTGGACATCAAGGCTACATCAGCAGACAGCGTCACAAAAGGTATCGTAATTTTTTTTTAGAAAACAAAAACAATGGCTGCAAGTAATACAGAAGAAACAATGATGGAGGGAGATAGTGTAACAGTTAGCTGTAATTCAATACAGGTTAAAAAAAAAAGCTTAAACAATGTAGTAGTTGAGGGAGGAAATGTTAGTAAACAAAGTCAGAATAGAATAACAGGAAATATTAATATTGATGCTGGTATGATGATGGAAATAATGAAAATGCTGAAAGATATTCGTAAGAGTCGAGAAGAATTAAGGGAAGATATGCAAAAGAGTTATGAGAAATTAGGACAAAAATTAACTCGGAGTATAAGGGAAGAAATTTGTAAGAATAATGAGAAATTAGAAAAGAAAATAGATCAAAACAGGGAAGATATGCAAAAGAGTTATAGGGAATTAAGAGAAGATATTGGTAAAAGCTTTGAACAAAACAGGAAATCAATTGAAAGTATTGGTAGGAGGAATGAGAAAGTAGAGCAAACAGATCAAAGCAGTGAAGAAATTGAAAAGAAAGTTATGAAGTTAAATAGTAGTATGCCAGAAATGAGAGATAAAAATGAGGAAGTAATAGTAAGTGAGACAGGAAAAATTTCAAAGAAAATGCTAGACATGAGCATGGAAATAGATAACAAAGAAAGTGAGGTTAATACTAAAAGTGAGGTTAATGTAGAATGTACAGAGTTAGGAAGTCAAATGAGTAGTATTACAAGTGAGCTAAGAGAGATAAAAGAGGTTAGGAATGTAGATGTAAATCAGGCGCAAGTCAATTTCAGAGGGGAGATATCAGAAATACAGAATGATTCAGTAATGCAAAGAAATAAATTGTACCAAGATGTTCAGAATGAAAACTCCAGTCCAGTACAGTTTAGTACAGATTTGTCAGAGTACTTTCAAAGTAAAAAGATAGCAGATGAATTGAAAATGAATGTTGTTAAAAGATGTATTGTTCAAGAAACTGTAGATTGTGTCCAAATGTTATCAGGAGATGAAATTTCATATGAATACAAGAGGTTATTCATGAACAACAATTTGAAGGTTAGGTTACGGCTACGAGTAATGTTTAGCCACACACAATTTGATCCAGGAGGGTAAATAGCAATGAGATGTAAAGTAAATGCTGGATAGTTAAAGATGACTTGCAGAGAAATGTATTGGAACGTAAGAGGGTTAACTAAATATATATATATGTCATGAGAAAACAGAAATAAATTCAAAAAAAAAATATAGAAAAATAAAAAGAAATAAATATTTAAAAAAAATAAAAATAACATTTTTTAATAACCGTAACAACATTTGAAAATTAAGAATGCAAAGATTGAAACTTAAGATGATATTAAATTAAAAGTATGTAATTACAATTCCAAAAGTATTGTTAAAATAATAATAAATTCATAATAAAAAAAAAAAAATTTTGGTAAAAATAATTCAAAACAAATACTTATGTAGCAAACAGAAAATGTGAAACATTGTCTAGATTTAAGAGATGTAAATAGATGTAGAGGGTGAATATTTTGGTAAATATGTATAATAATTACGAAAATCTTAAATGTATAAATTTTTGTCAAAAACTTAATGTAAACAATTTGGTAGCAGTAAATAAATAGTTTAGGGTATAGTATTTGCTATAAAAAAAAATTGTGATATCAGACTAATATCTAAATTAATTAAAACAGAGCCAGTAAGTAGTGGCGAGATAAAACATATGTCGTGTGTTAAATACGTGTGAAGTGTAAAGTGAAAGTGATAGCGTGTGTTCCAAGATTTAGGAGACTAAAAACACAAATTATAAAATTCTAAACAAGTTATAAATATTTATAATTATGTTTCTAGTGGGGCATATGAGACGGTAATTTGTATCACAAATTACTTTAATGTAAATAATTATTTTAATATGAATATGTATTTTTATGTAACATTGATTTCAGAGGTTTAATAATTGTAATTATTATTGGTAAATAATAATATACAGCTCTATTGAAACTGTTAACAATAACACAATACTTTAGCAAAGGAATGAGTTGTTTATCGTTACCGGGAACCAGCAAGTTACGTAATGTTTCGCGCCTTTTCAGTAAAAAAAAGCTTCCAGAATGTTCTATAAAAGTAATATGTATTAGTGGTTTTCATTGGATAATAAAACAGACGCTAATGTTGGCGCGTTTTATTAGCCAATAGCAGTTCATTTATAATCTTTAGGTGTATCTTGAGGCAAGCCTATAAATAGCCAGGTTGAGGTAGCGGGTCCCCCAGTTCGGCAAGATTCTCAAAACATTATACATCGTCCCCGCAGTTATACAAAATTCTCCGTACACTCCACGTCAATTCCGCAGTTCAACAAGATGTCGCCAATCAGTCCTTCATTTTCGTCATAAGTTACACGCAGCAGAAGTACGAGAAATCTTATAAAATATTCTAAAGTTAAATATACAAAGTTGAAGTACGTGAGTTAAAAGTGATAAGAAGTTATTATAAACAGTTTCAATATGGCGACTATCTAGATAAATCTGTGAAAGTGTTAGTGCACGTGTGAGACAATAAAACATTATAAAATACATTTCTTCACTAGTAATTTTTGGATAAAAGATTCCTTTTCCGCTTCACAACCTGTAAGAAAAACATGCCTACCCAGATCAGATGATAGCTAGCCGGTGGGCATTTAAAACTGATATAAATTGCTACGTCAGAGGAATCTACAAACAGAACAAATGAACCAACCAACGTATGACGTCACACAAGATGGCTTCGCGTGAAGAAAACACATATTTGCTCTCGTAAATTGGCTTCCACAACGTGGAGCTAACTATAAGATCTTCAAGATATAATAATTTACGTAAAACAGAATACGTAAGCTATACATCCTTCAAATTCAAATAAATTGAGTGTTTTAAAAAAGATCTACGTTTTTTTGTGTAGTAACATTTTGTCGGCCCGCATCTCTGGTTTGGAGGTAGCGTGTCTGCCTCATATTCAAGAGGTCCCGCGTTCGAATCTGGTTAGGGTGAGTTACTCGGATAAAGGCTTTTTCCGGGGTTTTCACTAATCCTGAAAGATGAATGTCGGGTAACGTTAAGCTCTATGGATCCCGGGATCATCTGAGCACAATTTAACCCATTTCATTCATCGACTTAACCGGTTAAAGGACGTTAAACCTTACAAATTTTAAATTAAAAAAAATAGTTTGTCCATCGCTGTGGTTTACCAGTTAAACAAAATTCCTTCAGAATGAAGAGAACTTCATAGAAAATTCCAGATCTGGCATGTAAGCATCTTTTAATCAACATCGTTACAACCCTTTTTGAGAAAATCAAGAATATGGACATTTTTCCAAGAAGACTGAAGTTCCTGTTCACAGTGCAGTCATCAGGACTTGAAGGAGGAGAAGGAATGGAGACTGTCGAGTCTCTGATGCCATCCTTTGGACTGAAGTTCCTGTTCACAGTGCAGTTATCAGGACTTGAAGGAGGAGAAGGAGAAGGAATGGAGACTGTCGAGTCTCTGATGCCATCCTTTGGACTGAAGTTCCTGTTCACAGTGCAGTTATCAGGACTTGAAGGAGGAGGAGGAGAAGGAATGGAGACTGTCGAGTCTCTGATGCCATCCTTTGGACTGGAGTTTACTGTTCACAGTGCAGTCATCAGGACTTGAAGGAGGAGAAGGAATGGAGACTGTCGAGTCTCTGATGCCATCCTTTGGACTGGAGTTTACTGTTCACAGTGCAGTCATCAGGACTTGAAGGAGGAGAAGGAATGGAGACTGTCGAGCCTCTGATGCCATCCTTTGGACTGGAGTTTACTGTTCACAGTGCAGTCATCAGGACTTGAAGGAGGAGAAGGAATGGAGACTGTCGAGTCTCTGATGCCATCCTTTGGACTGGAGTTTACTGTTCACAGTGCAGTCATCAGGACTTGAAGGAGGAGAAGGAATGGAGACTGTCGAGTCTCTGATGCCATCCTTTGGACTGGAGTTTACTGTTCACAGTGCAGTCATCAGGACTTGAAGGAGGAGAAGGAATGGAGACTGTCGAGTCTCTGATGCCATCCTTTGGACTGGAGTTTACTGTTCACAGTGCAGTCATCAGGACTTGAAGGAGGAGAAGGAATGGAGACTGTCGAGTCTCTGATGCCATCCTTTGGACTGGAGTTTACTGTTCACAGTGCAGTCATCAGGACTTGAAGGAGGAGAAGGAATGGAGACTGTCGAGTCTCTGATGCCATCCTTTGGACTGGAGTTTACTGTTCACAGTGCAGTCATCAGGACTTGAAGGAGGAGAAGGAATGGAGACTGTCGAGCCTCTGATGCCATCCTTTGGACTGGAGTTTACTGTTCACAGTGCAGTCATCAGGACTTGAAGGAGGAGAAGGAATGGAGACTGTCGAGTCTCTGATGCCATCCTTTGGACTGGAGTTTACTGTTCACAGTGCAGTCATCAGGACTTGAAGGAGGAGAAGGAATGGAGACTGTCGAGTCTCTGATGCCATCCTTTGGACTGGAGTTTACTGTTCATTGCTTAGGAATATCGCCAACTTTGAATCAGAAACGCCTGGATCACTGCAATACAGGCTAAGGTCGGGATTCACGTAATTTTATGCCACCCAAAAATGCCGCACCGAGATTTCACTGGGAATACACGTATTTCATGTCCCCTCAATTCCTTGCGAACAGCATAATTCAAAATACCAAACTTGGTATTTCATTTCAGTATCTTCCAAAGATGTAACACGAAGATTTTCATGAAAATTCCCCCATTTCCAAAACAACCTTTACATGAAAAACTTTCGATATTTTTAATTTTCTCAAAATTGCCTACATCGATTTTGGCTAAAACGGCAGTTGAAGCTATTCACACGACAAATAAAACGTTTATCTGTAATTTTCTACGAATAGTCCTGAAGTCCTCTTCATTAGGAAGGAATTTTGTACACAAAAAATGTAGAGGTCTTCCAAACACACAATTTATTTAAAATAATTTTCGTAGCACCAGTTATTTCCAAGATATCCGTTATTATTGGTTTGAATTGTTCAATACTGCTGTCTCTATACAGTTGTTTCTCACGATGTCATGGATAGAGTATGAAATTTCAAGGCAGCAAGTAGCCATTTGCTTTTAAGATCTATCAACTCGGTTTGCTCTACCCGCTTTGTACTTGCCATGAAATGTTTATCTTCATTAACAAGCAAGAGGTTGCAATATGTGAGCAGGAAAATGAAAAGTAAAAGCTGTTTTTAAACGGTGTTCTTCCCAAAATTCCCCTCCAAGTAAATGTTAAAAGCAATCAGGAGAAGGGATACAAACTATGAACTCCATCTTGATGTTTGCAGGATTCCAGTGCAGAATGTCCTGCTGGACGTTGATTGGCAAGCTGCCTTTACTATGGACAGTTGTCACGATTGCAGCGCTTTGCTTTGAAGCGGAAGCTGCACCAGAAGCGTTACATCGCAGAGCTGGCGACGCCAACATCTTGCCCATAAATGTCCTTCGTGAATCTGAGGAACTACCCGACCAGGTACGTACATTACTCAATGGGACCTCCAGCAAAGCGATATGCAATTTAGAATGTGTAAAATGTTCAGTGCAGCAAATGGCAATTCCGCTTGAAGACCTCGAGTACGGCTTCTGAAATACTTCCTGGTATCACAGATCTCTACTCTGTTTTACACTACATAACAGCAACTATAGACAAAAACTGTTACAAGGATGCGAAACTTATATTCCGCAGCCAAAGAATGTAAATAAGATAAACAATTTAAGTGAGGGAGTTGACTTTACAATTCACATCGTCCATTGCTGAATGCTCGCGTCTTGTTTACTAGTGTCACTAGGGTGTCATTAAAATTTAAATCCGCAAGCTATGTATTTTGTTGCAGCCCAGTGAAGGGGGACCATGATCCTGATGAAGGATAGACACACATATAAGATCTGACCTATCATAGCACTATATAGCATTTACTAGAGGTTACTAGTGGTGCTATACATTTTGTTGCAGTCCAGTGAAGGGGGACCATGATCCTGATGAAGGATAGACACACATATAAGATCTGACCTATCATAGCACTGTATAGCATTTACTAGAAGTCACTAGTGGTGCTATACATTTTGTTTACAGCCCAGTGAAGGTGGACCATGATCCTGATGAAGGATAGACACACACATAAGCTGTTCTATCATAGCACTAGATAGCATTTACTAGAGGTCACTACTGGTGCTATACATTTTGTTACAGTCCAGTGAAGGGGGACCATGATCCTGATGAAGGATAGACACGCGATAAGCTCTGGTCTATCATAGTACTGTATACCATTTACTAGAGGTCACTACTGGTGCTATACATTTGTTACAGCCCAGTGAAGGTGGACCATGATCATGATGAAGGATAGACACACGATAAGCTCTGGTCTATCATAGTACTGTATACCATTTACTAGAGGTCACTACTGGTGCTATACATTTTGTTACAGTCCAGTGAAGGGGGACCATGATCATGATGAAGGATAGACACACACATAAGCTGTTCTATCATAGCACTAGATACCATTTACTAGAGGTCACTACTGGTGCTATACATTTTGTTGCAACCCAGTGAAGGTGGACCATGATCATGATGAAGGATAGACACGCGATAAGCTCTGGTCTATCATAACCTGTATACTATTTTCTAGAAACCACTAGTGATGCACGCCATGCACTTTGTTGCAGCCCAGACATTTAGTGTCCAGAAGGGACTAATCTCTGGAAGAATACAAATCCAAAATAAGTTCCAATACATTTTAATGTTCCTGGTCAGGTACAACACAATAAACATTATATTAGGACCTTATAAAGCCTAATGCAGTACAACACGTTCCATCGCCCTGTGGTTGTAAAGAACACGTACAGCAATATTTGTGCCGCTCTTATCCGTTGTTTCGGCTCATGCACGCGGTAGCGTAAACTCGGCTCTTGATGAAATCCCATGCAAAATGTCCAGGGCAATGGGGTCGAAGGAACGAGGAGCCCACATGCGATCCTCAGCTCTTCCTATCCACCGATTGGGAAAGATCTCATTCGCTAGACACGCATAATGTTTGCTTAGTTGGGTGGTGCCCCATCTTGTTTATAAAGGACAGGGGCAAGGATGCTGTGGCTCCAGGAACAACTGCGGAATGTCTTGTGTTGATAATGAAGGTGGACATGTTGAACTGCATTGGGCTTTATAAGGTCATTTTCTATTCTAATATAATGGTTGTTGTGTTGTAGCAGAGCAGGAACATGAAAGTGCAATGGGACTTCATGGGCACCTTGTAAAACAGAGACATGGCAACAGTGTAAAAGGTAAAGCATATGAAGGCGTTGACGTAAGAGCTGAAGCTTTCTCAAGGAATATATAATGCCAGTGTTCCTGTGTATGTAACCCGTCTGGAAAAGACGTAGATGGTGCAGTTTGCGCCGCGACCTTCACACCAAAGCCGTTGCTGAACTCCAGCCTTAGTTTTGAGATATTGCATTGAAACCTGATGATTATTTTTGTGTAGCCTTCTTATCCAAATGGCTAAATGTCATCGTATTTTTTTCACTCAGGAAAAGCTTCTGCGAGAAGATATGGCTGCGCTGATGGAATTCTTGCAGCAGTATCAACAGCAGCAACAGGGCGGCGAAGATGAGCAGACTGGACTAGAAAATGGACCCGCAATTGTACAAGACAACTATCCTCCAGTCCAGCTCCCACCTGCCTTACAAGCAAGGCTCTTACGCCTTCAGGATGGACTTAACAAGGACGATTCCAAAAGAGGGAGCTGTAAGTACTGGTTAATATTATATAAATTCTCGAAAGACCCATCTAATAGGACATCAACACCAACAAAAACGGAACCTTAGTAGATGAACAATAAATACTAAGATAACGCGTGTGAATAATTCTCATTAGCTTGACAAATTTCCAAATTCAGCCATGCTTAAATACGGAACACACTGTGTGACACAGTGTATAATATAATAGTATATAGAGTTTTGCTTAATAATCAACAAATTGCAAAATCTTCATATATGTGCACGTGAAAGAAAAGAAGCTAAGTTTCAATCATTCAATCCCATTGTATGACGTGAGTGCTGCATCCTTAATGTAAAAGGCTTTCAATAGTGTCACCATAAAGTTATTGGTACGTTATTTTTCCCAGCGAGTATTTCTTTCTGGTTAAAACTAATTACATTAACTGTGAATAATTTACATGGCATTTGTGCATGGGGTCTTTCAACAGGAGCCTTTGAACTTAAATAAAACACGTTCTATAAATGATAAGAGGTTTATTTCGAACATAATTAATGTCATTACGTGTGGAAGAGAACATAGTTAACTGACCGCCGCGACTTCGTTGGGTTGCGCGTATACGGTTGACCAATTTTCAATGACAAGAAAGTAAATTAGGTTCAACTTCACGAATAACATGCGTGATGTTATTCATAAGATCATTTACTGTTTCTGGCTTATTGACACAAACTCTAGATTTAACATAAACCCACAAGAAGTAATCCAACGGCATTAAATCACGTGACCTCGGGGGCCAGTTAACATCATCACCACGGGAAATGATGAAACCTCTGAACATCTTCAAAAGATGGGTTGTTTCGAGAGCAGTATGAAATGTGGCATCATTTTGCTGGAACCAGATGTTTCTGAGATCCATACCATCCAATTGAGGCCTAAAATAGTCCCTTATAAGAGCCCGGTATCTTTCTCCATTGACAGTTAGATCTTCTCCATCTTCATCTTGGAAGAAATATGGACCAATGATTCCACCATACCAAAATCCATACCACACAGTAACCTTTTGGGGATGAAGTGGTCGTTCTTGAATCTGCATTGGATTGTGATTGCTCCAATTTTGTTTGTTGACACAACCATCCATCCAAAAGTGGGCTTCGTCATTGAAGATGCTTTTTCGACAAAAATCCGGATCAGCTTCCAATTGCTCCATAGCCCAGTCAGCGAATACACGCCGCAACCTATGGTCGTTGGGATTTAGTTCTTGAGTTAACACCATTTTGTAAGCGTGAAACTTCTGTCCAGATGCAGAATTCGCCAAGTTGTGGTCGGTGAAAGTCCCAATTCTTGCGCTCGACGAGCAATTGATTTGTTTCCGTTCTCGCGTACACTCTATGTTTTCGTTGGAGCGCTTACGTCGATTACGTACAGGCGTTCTTTGATCGATGACAGAACCACTTCTTTCAAATTTATCGATCAAACGCCGAATCGTTCTCTCGCAGGGACGATTATGCACGTCGTAAACTTCATGCAATACACGGAAGGTTTGGCGAACAGATGATCCATTTTGATAATAAATGTTCACAATTTCTACGCGTTGTTGAATGCTGTAACGTTCCATGGCTATTTGTCAATAACAACTGTAACCACATGATAAAAGAAGTACACTCTTGTTTAAAGACCCTTTATATACTGGGCGCCATTCAGGCACCACATGTACCTACACAAAAAGCGCATGCACAATGCCAAGAAGGCGACCAACTGAGATTCGAATGTGGATCCTCAGTGAAATCCAAGTACAAAAGGTCTCGGTAAACCTATGTACCTATTTGTAACCGTATGTATGTTTTATGGCTGCAATGTGTGATAGGCCTTTTAGTAAATCGATAAGGTTCCATAGTATATTTACTGTAGCACTATCTTAATTGAGAACATATCTTGTGGTGTCCAGATACTGCTGAATGCTTGGACGCAAGTCATGACAATATGACTATGTAAAATGGGAAGCGTAATAATTATCGACAGAATTGCATATCAATGAGAATACGATTAACTGTTTAAGAATTAATAAATAAGGGGGAACCAGTATCCCGCTCATTCACGCCACAGAAGCAGCCAAGCATGACCACTACAGTACCGAAACAAGTTAGTGTGCTATAAATATAAACCTTACGGCGGATGAAGGTTCGAAATTTATTTTAACTGGGTTTTATTATTACTATGTGGAGTCACGAAATGTTAAATTTATTACACGCTCGAGTCCTCACCTTCTAATGAAGACTCAGTTACGTTATTCGTTGTGTACTTTCTCTAATATTTGTTTCAAACCATCTGCAATTCTTAGTGAAATAATACATTGCAGATAGCGATTTGTAATAAACGGTTTCTTAAACAAATGCACGGATAAAAACTCAAAAGCCTGCTGTTTTCGGCCAAATTTGTTCATACCGTTTCTTTAGATAGCTCCGCTGTCAGTAACAATACTGTTAAAATGTAGATTTTATATTCTTTAAAGTATTTTTAAAATCATACGTGTAGCACCCACATAACTTTTCTTCTATTCACTTCCACTACACATTTCGTTGTGGTACAATAGGCTAAAGCGACAGTCAAATCTGTTCACAACCGGTCGCTATGTGATGGCTTTGAAGTTCGATTCTCTTTGCATGAACAAGAAGAAAGAAAGAATTTGCAGTTGTGAGAATTACAGTACTATTTGAAAATTCAAACCAATTCAAAGAATCTCTCAGAAATTGTTAACACCACAAAAAACTTGACAAATTGTGTATCTTATCTACATAAATTTTTAGTAAGATTTTGTGTACGTCTTAGGTCATTTATCAGAAATAACGAAATTTTTTTCCACGTAAAGGGTAGTTTGGGATGGGAGTACTTTCTTAAAAACCTTGTGTCACATCCTTTGAGCAGCTGAACTTGAATACCAAGTATGGCATGCATCCGTTATGCTGTTCACAATAGGACACACACACAAGGACCGTTTTCTTAATGTTGTTTTAGGATTCAGGGAGCTTCAAAGCGTGTATTGGGTTCGCAATACTTTAAAGTAAAAATGAAGCACACTCCAGATCGTGTTGTGTATAAATACAAGTGCTAGAGAAAGCGCACCATAAAGATTCAATACATATTACTGCAGCACGCTTTGAGAGATAAAACAATTAAGGTCACCATTTGATGTCAGGATGACATCACTGACTATAAACAAGTGTTTTGCTAAATCGCTATGGTTTGCATGCATAGGAAACATTCAAGCTTACACCGGTCGAAACTAGTGTTAATATACTCCATGCACCTGATAACTTTTCCTCGCGCTTTTTGCAGATTGAACATTTTTCATCCGCTTTGCTATATCTACAAGATATACACATTATTTCACAGTACTTCTTTCAGATTAACAGTTGTACTTGAGACATACTCAAAACAGTTAAGCAATCTTTTGGAAAATAATTAGGTGCCAGGGTTTCAGTATAGCTATCGAAAGGGACATGAACGGTGATATAGTCAGATACACAGGATGGACCATTTCATTTGAGACTGTACAATATCTCCAAAACTAAGCGTAGTGGAAAGAAATGTCTTTGATAAACGTCCTCCAAATAAAACACGACTAATGCCATTTACTTTCCACATTAATATCAAGCAACTTCAATTAAAGACATTTCTTTCTACAACGCTTAGTTTTGGAGATATTGAACAGTCTCAAATTAAATGATCCACCCAGTATATTGGGAGGTTTTCAAAATAATATTATTAAGTCAGATTTAACACAAGCTTTTGACACAGTATCGCATCCACTACTAGTAAATAAATTCAAATTTTATGGTATACATTATAGGAATTTAACTTGATTTTTTAAAATCATATTTACACAACATGGCGGCGCCGTGGCTGAGTGGTTAAACCGAGGCGGCCAGGGTTCAATCCCAGGGACCTGCATGTGGGATTTGTGGACGAAGCGGCGTCTGGGCGGGTTTTCTCCGGGTTCTCCGATTTCCCCCGCCATTCATTCCACCAACTGCTCCATCATCACCTTTCCTTTCATCCATTTCACCAACATTTCGTTTCATCTACTTCCTTCATCCCATACCAGGCATCGGGCTGATCACCCATCCTGGATATTCTGTCTGATCCATGAGTGTCTGCTCCTCGACGGGCCTCTGACCCCAGGCACCCGCCTGTAAGTCCTGGGGGGGTATAAGTCCTACATAAGAGGAGGGTAAACAGATAATGAATGAATGAACATTTACACGACATAAGCCAGGTATGTCAGAAACTAAATTAGTTAGGTATGGAGTTCCCTAGGGTTGAGTTTTGGGACCTTTGGTGTTTTTAGACTGCATTAATGATCTAGTCAAAACTTGTTCTCCTACATGCACACGATACCTTTCAGATTAATAGAAGTTCTTCTTCGGACGAATTAAACTTCTTTACCCAGAGATACGATGGGGAGTGTGAAACTGTGCTTTAATTCACACGGCACTGACTTGCTTGTACGGTATAGTCTGCACGCTTGCGCAAACCTCGATATGAAGTTGATCATCGATCTAAACCCGAAGATTTACTTTTGTTATAAGCATTTCTGCACCGTTTATTAGTGAAAACAAAGGATATCAAAGGTACACTCGCATATACATTTAATGAAAGATCCAGACTTCATGATATAAAGGATTACCACTCCTTGTAATTGAATGATGCGCGAATCTGTACCTCCTCATGAAATAATCAATTGTTAAGGTTTTTAGCTGCTGGGAGATCATACAGATTTCATTTCCGTAGGCACATTCTTCTATCGGAATGCATGGCAGCGACTTATATAATTCGATACTTCCCTTCGGCTGAAGGCACGGGTTTACTGTTTGCGCAAGCGAGCCCAGCATTCCAGCCAAAAGTTCCATACCGAGATTTCACCGGAAATACATGTTTTGAGGTGCCCTGAATCCAAACAAAGCAGTTTTAGAAAAGTGTCCACGCATGTGTAACAGCAAAACTCTTCCACCCCGAACTACCTTTATATGGAACATTTTTTTAAAATTTTGATTTTCTAAAAAGTGGCTCGAAGATTTGATTACAATGCCACATATGAAGGATATTTACCTTGAATTTTCAGGGAATAGGCTATGAAGTGCTCTTCATTCGGAGGGAATTTTGTATAATCTCAAATAAACGTTAAGCGAGACGAAAAATGCACATCTCTTTAAAACATATAGTCTATTTGAAATAAGTTGTTTTGTGCCGTATCCGTTATTAAAGGTTCCAATTGTTTATTACTTGGTCATTCTCTTAAAATCCTTTCAGTTCTTCGCGATTACATAGAAACAATGTTAAGGCCAGCATATAGCGTCGAGTTGTTAAACATTTGACTATCGCTGTTCTCTATGTATCTGTAACGAAATGTGTAATGTAGCTGTTCCTGCAAAAACTTATACAGAAATAGATATAACAATACGGTTTAGTAACACTATCTTTATACCCACTAAGAAACGATAGAGGATAGAGAAAGTCATGTGTATGTATCACATCAGAATTTTTTTTTCAATTTAGTGCATTTAAATGTGTGGCACGCGGTATTAATCAATCTCTTGCCATGTCCTGGGGTGATACTTGCACCAGAAGCGATTTAGGTCTTCTCCACATGTCCCCTAAAGAAGCAGTGGGGTCCCTTCTCAGCCTCAATGGGTAAACATGCAGCTCTAACTGGTAGACGCCACTGATGTTAATTTAGGCAAAAATAACAGTCATGGATCAAACCAGTGTGCCTAAAACTCCTTGCTCGCTGTGCTTGTTTTATGGATACTCTGTATACTTAAATGCTTGTTATGAAAAAATAATCACATTATGAGATAATGTTAAGCCACATTTATGGCAATTTCTTTCTGTTAGAGCTTATTTTAGTAAGTAAATGGTTATTCCACTTACTCTCACTCGTTCACGAAGAAAACAACTTTTGCCATGCAATTTATTTTTTCTGTGTTTATTTGATTTGTTAAATTTCTCGTCGCAAATTTGTTTTCTGGAAAATGGTAAAATCTATCTTCCCTGCATATTCCGTTTCAATTAACAACATGGATTTTACGTTTACGTATCAGTGAGTTCATGTAGCCTATTGTTACACTACAAGCGGCAGCTAATTAAGTCTGTCCTTAATTTGGGCAGAAAAGTGTCTCCTCAGTGTTAATGAATCTTCTTGAGAAAATGCTCAAAGTGAAGCAAATATTCGAGTAAAATTACAAGTAATCTGACAGTAAAATACCGTGTTTAGTGAAGGGTATCATCACTTAGTGTGTTCAATTTTATTGGGTAAAATGTTCTCAGTTAATCATTTAGAGAAGTTTGTTGGAGTACAAAGTTTTGCACAACGTGAGGGCTCATAAACTGCAGTAAAAAGAAGCAGGGTTTATCTTGCTCCACATGTGCATCTCTTGCCACTAATTTACTTTTCCTCATCGTCATGCTTTCCGAGTTACTGTGCACGTTCAGCAGTCAAATTCCTAGGCATTCACCTTGAGCCTAAATTAGGGTGCAAGTCCCACATCTCAGGGTAAAGGAATGTTTATGTTAGGGTTCTGAAATAAGAAATCATTACAGTAATAATGGCCGAGTGGTTAAACCTTTCCTTTCACCGCCATTTCATATCATCTCCTTCCTCGCTCTCTCACAGGATTCGGCTGTTCACCCATCCCCGACAGACACCCACTGGGGGTGTAAACCCACACAATTGGGAGGGTAAACAGTAAAAGTAGTATTACAGTAATATATAATGTGCAGCATTAACTGGAGTTCCATCAAAAACACATTTTATTGAACTTGGAATCCTCATTCTCCTTGTATAACAATTTTGAATTGTCTATTGTATACTGAGAGAAACCTATAAGATTATAATTTGTGTGAATCCATTCATAAATAACCGACAAATAGTAAATGTAAAGTAGTATCTATTTATGTACTCAGTAGTTTACCTGATACAATTAAGAAACTTACATGTGGCAAATTTAAATGACAGATTTTAATGATATTGAAGAAAAATCCTCTCTATAAGATCCAAGAATTTTATAACATTGAATTTTCGTTATATTTAACATTTGATGTTGCTCTATATGTGTAAATGATTTTATCAATAAAGATCTTGTATCTATTTTTGTAAATGTTAGGTGATAAAAATGCCAGCCCTAAAGGGAAGTTTTCTTGAAGGAACTCTACTCTATTGTTTCAGATATGACAATGTGTCACTTCAAGATCTGCAACATGGGACGCAAACGAAACCTTCGCTATCCTTGGCTGCGTCGCTGAGTTCTTGAGAACTTTTTCAAAAACAATGGCTATATTGTCGTTTTAAAATTATTAAGTACCAAGAAACAACGCAGAAGCACATGGTTATTTTAAAAAGAGGGATGGTCTATTTTTTGCACATCAAATCTTCTAATTTCCAAATAAATCCTAACTGTAAAAACACGAGGACAACATAAGTTATTTAAATTAATGTCTATCTTAAAAGTCCGTGAATCCAAACTCCATTCTATGTTGTTAGATTTAGTTAAGTATCTGAAGAAAACTATGTTAATTATTCACTTTGTGTTTAGTGGCTATAATATTAGATGTTAAGTTCCATAGTATTGTTGCTGCTTTTGTAATTTAAACTCTACTGCAAGACAAAAAAAATTAACACTTTGAATTATATTGGTAAAGAAAACAAATTAAAAGGAAAACATGTGCAAACCTAAGCTTTAATCTATTTTTTATCCACTTTTATACATTTAACTATTTTAATTCTGTATTATAGGTATAAGAAAATCATATCAGGAATGTCCACTAAGTGAGTCACTTCAACAATGAAGGTCATATCATGTAGAGTTAGTGAAGCCACCATACTTATGTATTAAATGTTTTAAGTATACTACATCAGGTGAAGGAAATTATATTTGGTTTACCGTCAGTTTTTGGCATCTGCAATGTAGTGTTACTATTAATATTAAAATTTAAAAATATTACACTTGTTTACTAACTTGGTGATAAACAGGGCCCAGATTCTGATGATTGGATCACAAATTATGAAAATGCACATATATTAGATCCTTTTATGCCATTTTTGCTTCCACATGTTGTTGCATTTACATTGAGTAGCTATATACAAGCTTTCATATTACTGATATTTTTCACAACGATAACTTTTCAAAATCAGAAATTTTGCCATTCAAGTACTTACTCGTATGGTTAAAAAAGAAAGTCATACTTACTTAAGGGTACACATAGATGAAATACTCCAAGTCACTAGTACCTATACAAATTTTCATGGCAACATCTCAAGTATTAATTGCTTACTTAATTATCTTAATTGTTCACAAAAACAAAAATGATACACCCTTAAAAAATCAAGTTTACTAATATAAACATTTTGGGTCGAACGAATATCTAAGAACAAAACCTGGAAACAGATTTTTTATCGATATTTTGATTTTTTAGAAAAATTATGAACTTATGAGAAACAATAATGTTGACCAACTTTTACATATTCCAATTAATACTCCTCCAGTGACAAACGATGAAGAGAAATCACTCCCAACATTATTATACTTATAGTAATGGATGTTTTTTTTACAAAATTTGAAGAAATTGAACAAAAATTGCATTGTGTGGAATGTTTTGAAGGTATAAAAATGCAGAAAAAAGAGAAAGGGAGATGATTTATTCTTAATAATAGATCTATAAAAGATTTTGCTCTCAATTTCCGCCTATGTGTACCCTTATGGTCAATTTAGAAAGTTGATTGTAGGTAAGGGGAGAAGATACAATTACTGAAATGAACTGAAGTGTCACACTAGGCATGTACCCTGCAAGTCCTCTTCATTCATTATGAATTTTGTATGATCTGAGAATTCATATCAGTTAATGCTACGGTTTGTAAGACCTGTTCTTCAAACAAGGCTATAGAACGAGTATAGTTCACTTAATTTGCTAGTTTATTGCATCGGTGTTATATCACCTATATTAATCATCCAAATCTGGGCCCTGGTCATTATATCCGACCATTACACAAGTTCAACATTCCATGAACCACTGACAAAAGTAAAACAGAACCTCAGGCAGTTCAGAGTTACACCCATATGCAGTATTAAAAGGAGTTGAAACCCTTCTATCAGCCTGAGAGTGTGCACTATTTCTTTCACTACCATTCCAAACTACTAGTTTCCATTCTTCAGATAGATGCAACTGAATGCAAAACGAGAAACTCTTTCACATGAATGCTTATAGACTCCATGTAATTAAGTTATTTAATTTGTTCTATGTACCTGTATTTAGTTTTGTGTGATTAAATATAAAACAAAAATACTGTTCAACTTTATTGTTATGCTGACTGCAACACAATAAAAGCTTCGTAACTTAAGTACTTCTAACAGCTCATTACCTTCGTGGTCAACAAAAGCAATGTACATGAAACTTTCCCTTCTCCAGCAAGGCATAACAATGCTCTCATGGCATGAAGTTTACAAATGTTGAGGGCATCAAATGTACAACTATTCCACGTAAAATCGATGTGAATTCCGTTTTATAAGGAATTCTTCCTGGTAACACGTATTAAAGCAAAGATCATCATTTCCTAGACTACACACACATTTCTCTGTCCATACTTTACACTTCAAAACATCAACTATAAACAAAAACTGTCACAAATAATGGGAAACTTGTATCCTGCAGCAAAAATATGAATACATAAACAATTTGCTTAACGTACTTCACTTTGCACATTACTGAAGGTTCATGCCCTGCTTACTATTGGTCGCTGGTAGTGCAATCAAATTTTAAACCTGCATATTGTGGTAGCCCAGTGAACGGGTACCATGATCATGATGAAGGATAGACACACAGATAAGTTCTGGTCTATCATAGTACTGCATACCATTTACTAGAGGTCACTAGTGGTGCTATACATTTTGTTGAAGCCCAGTGAAGGGGGACCATGATCATGATGAAGGATAGACACACAGATAAGCTCTGCTCTATCATAGCAGTGTATACCATTTACTAGAGGTCACTAGTGGTGCTATACATTTTGTTACAGCCCAGTGAAGGGGGACCATGATCATGATGAAGGATAGACACACAGATAAGCTCTGGTCTATCATAGCATTGTATACCATTTACTAGAGGTCACTAGTGGTGCTATACATTTTGTTACAGCCCAGTGAAGGGGTACCATGATCATGATGAAGGATAGACACACACATAAACTCTGGTCTATCATAGCACTGTATACCATTTACTAGAGGTCACTAGTGGTGCTATACATTTTGTTGCAGCCCAGTGAAGGGGGACCATGATCATGATGGATAGACACACAGATAACCTCTGGTCTATCATAGCACTGTATACCAATTACTAGAGGTCACTAGTGGTGATATACATTTTCTTGCAGCCCAGTGAAGAGGGAGCATGATCATGATGGATACACACACAGATAAGCTCTGGTCTATCATAGCACTGTATACCAATTACTAGAGGTCACTAGTGGTGCTATACATTTTGTTGCAGCCCATTGAAGGGGGACCATGATCATGATGAAGGATAGACACACACATAAACTCTGATCTATCATAGCACTGTATACCATTTACTAGAGGTCACTAGTGGTGCTATACATTTTGTTGTAGCCCAGTGAAGGTGGACCATGATCCTGATGAAGGATAGACACACATATAAACTCTGATCTATGATAATACTATATACCATTTACTAGAGGTCACTAGTGGTGCTATACATTTTGTTGCAGCCCAGTGAAGGTGGACCAGGATCGTGATGATGGATAGACACACAGATAAACTCTGGTCTATGATAATACTGTATACCATTTACTAGAGGTCACTAGTGGTGCTATACATTTTGTTGCAGCCCAGTGAAGGGGTACCATGATCATGAGAAGGATAGACACACAGATAAACTCTGATCTATCATAGCACTGTATACCATTTACGAGGTCACTAGTGGTGCTATACATTTTGTTGCAGCCCAGTGAAGGGGGACCATGATCATGATGGATAGACACACAGATAACCTCTGGTCTATCATAGCACTGTATACCAATTACTAGAGGTCACTAGTGGTGATATACATTTTCTTGCAGCCCAGTGAAGAGGGAGCATGATCATGATGGATACACACACAGATAAGCTCTGGTCTATCATAGCACTGTATACCAATTACTAGAGGTCACTAGTGGTGCTATACATTTTGTTGCAGCCCATTGAAGGGGGACCATGATCATGATGGATAGACACACAGATAAGCTCGGGTCTATCATAGCACTGTATACCATTTACTAGAGGTCACTAGTGGTGCTATACATTTTGTTGCAGCCCAGTGAAGAGGGACCATGATCATGATGAAGGATAGACACACATATAAACTCTGATCTAGCATAACACTGTATACCATTTACTAGAGGTCACTAGTAGTGCTATACATTTTGTTACAGCCCTGTGAAGGGGGACCATGATCATGATGGATAGACACACAGATAAGCTCTGGTCTATCATAGCACTGTATACCATTTACTAGAGGTCACTAGTGGTGCTATACATTTTGTTGCAGCCCAGTGAAGAGGGACCATGATCCTCATGAAGGATAGACACACAGATAAGCTCTGGTCTATCATAGTACTGTATACCATTTACTAGAGGTCACTAGTGGTGCTATACATTTTGTTACAGCCCAGTGAAGGTGGACCATGATCATGAACGATAGACACACAGATAAGCTCTGGTCTATCATAGCACTGTACACCTTTTACTAGAGGTCACTAGTGGTGCTATACATTTTGTTGTAGCCCAGTGTAGGTGGACCATGATCATGATGAAGGATAGACACACAGATAATCTCTGGTCTATCATAGCACTGTACACCTTTTACTAGACGTCACTAGTGGTGCTATACATTTTGTTGTAGCCTAGTGAAGAGGGACCATGATCATGATGAAGGATAGACACACAGATAAGCTCTGGTCTATCATAGCACTGTAAACCATTTACTAGAGGTCACTAGTGGTGCTACACATTCTGTTACAGCCGAGTGAAGGGGGACCATGATCATGATGAAGGATAGACACACAGATAAGCCCTGGTCTATCATAGCACTGTAAACCATTTACTAGAGGTCACTAGTGGTGCTATACATTTTGTTACAGCCCAGTGAAGGGGGACCATGATCATGATGAAGGATAGACACACAGATAAGCTCTGGTCTATCATAGCACTGTAAACCATTTACTAGAGGTCACTAGTGGTGCTATACAGTTTGTTGCAGCCCAGTGAAGAGGGACCATGATCATGATGAAGGATAGACACACAGATAAGTGCTGGTCTATCATAGCACTGTATACCATTTACTAGAGGTCACTAGTGCTGCTATACATTTTGTTACAGCCCAGTGAAGAGGGACCATGATCGTGATGAAGGATAGACACACAGATAAGCTCTGGTCTATCATAGCACTGTATACCATTTACTAGAGGTCACTAGTGCTGCTATACATTTTGTTACAGCCCAGTGAAGAGGGACCATGATCATGATGAAGGATAGACACACAGATAAGTGCTGGTCTATCATAGCACTGTATACCATTTACTAGAGGTCACTAGTGCTGCTACACATTCTGTTACAGCCGAGTGAAGGGGGACCATGATCATGATGAAGGATAGACACACAGATAAGCCCTGGTCTATCATAGCACTGTAAACCATTTACTAGAGGTCACTAGTGGTGCTATACATTTTGTTACAGCCCAGTGAAGGGGGACCATGATCATGATGAAGGATAGACACACAGATAAGCTCTGGTCTATCATAGCACTGTATACCATTTACTAGAGGTCACTAGTGGTGCTATAGATTTTGTTGTAGCCCAGTGAAGGTGGACCATGATCATGATGAAGGATAGACACACAGATAAGCTCTGGTCTATCATAGCACTGTAAACCATTTACTAGAGGTCACTAGTGGTGCTATAGATTTTGTTGTAGCCCAGTGAAGGTGGACCATGATCATGATGAAGGATAGACACACAGATAAGCTCTGGTCTATCATAGCACTGTATACCATTTACTAGAGGTCACTAGTGGTGCTATACATTTTGTTACAGCCCAGTGAAGAGGGACCATGATCATGATGAAGGATAGACACACAGATAAGCTCTGGTCTATCATAGCACTGTAAACCATTTACTAGAGGTCACTAGTGGTGCTATACATTTTGTTACAGCCCAGTGAAGAGGGACCATGATCATGATGAAGGATAGACACACAGATAAGCTCTGGTCTATCATAGCACTGTAAACCATTTACTAGAGGTCACTAGTGGTGCTACACATTTTGTTACAGCCCAGTGAAGAGGGACCATGATCATGATGAAGGATAGACACACAGATAAGCTCTGGTCTATCATAGCACTGTAAACCATTTACTAGAGGTCACTAGTGGTGCTACACATTTTGTTACAGCCCAGTGAAGGGGGACCATGATCATGATGAAGGATAGACACACAGATAAGCTCTGGTCTATCATAGCACTGTAAACCATTTACTAGAGGTCACTAGTGGTGCTATACATTTTGTTACAGCCCAGTGAAGAGGGACCATGATCATGATGAAGGATAGACACACAGATAAGCTCTGGTCTATCATAGCACTGTATACCATTTACTAGAGGTCACTAGTGGTGCTATACATTTTGTTGCAGCCCAGTGAAGAGGGACCATGATCATGATGAAGGATAGACACACAGATAAGCTCTGGTCTATCATAGCACTGTATACCATTTACTGGAGGTCACTAGTGGTGCTATACATTTTGTTACAGCCCAGTGAAGGGGGACCATGATCATGATGGATAGACACACAGATAAGCTCTGGTCTATCATAGCACTGTATACCATTTACTATAGGTCACTAGTGGTGCTATACATTTTGTTGCAGCCCAGTGAAGGGGGACCATGATCATGATGAAGGATAGACACACAGATAAGCTCTGGTCTATCATAGCACTGTATACCATTTACTAGAGGTCACTAGTGGTGCTATACATTTTGTTGCAGCCCAGTGAAGAGGGACCATGATCATGATGAAGGATAGACACACAGGTAAGCTCTGGTCTATCATAGCACTGTATACCATTTACTAGAGGTCACTAGTGGTGCTATACAGTTTGTTGCAGCCCAGTGAAGAGGGACCATGATCATGATGAAGGATAGACACACAGATAACCTCTGTTCTATCATAGCACTGTATACCATTTACTAGAGGTCACTAGTGGTGCTATACATTTTGTTGCAGCCCAGTGAAGAGGGACCATCATCATGATGAAGGATAGACACACAGATAACCTCTGGTCTATCATAGCACTGTATACCATTTACTAGAGCTCACTAGTGGTGCTATACATTTTGTTGCAGCCCAGTGAAGGGGGACCATGATCATGATGAAGGATAGACACACAGATAAGCTCTGGTCTATCATAGCACTGTATACCATTTACTAGAGGTCACTAGTGGTGCTATACATTTTGTTGCAGCCCAGTGAAGGGGGACCATGATCATGATGAAGGATAGACACACATATAAGCTTTGTTCCTATCATAGCACTGTATACCATTTACTAGAGGTCACTAGTGGTGCTATACATTTTGTTGCAGCCCAGTGAAGGGGGACCATGATCATGATGAAGGATAGACACACAGATAAGCTCTGGTCTATCATAGCACTGTATACCATTTACTAGAAGTCACTAGTGTTGCTATACATTTTGTTGCAGCCCAGTGAAGAGGGACCATGATCATGATGAAGGATAGACACACAGATAAGCTCTGGTCTATCATAACACCGTATACCATTTACTAGAGGTCACTAGTGGTGCTATACATTTTGTTGCAGCCCAGTGAAGAGGGACCATGATCATGAAGGATAGACACACAGATAAGCTCTGGTCTATCACAGCACTGTATAACATTTACTAGAGGTCACTAGTGGTGCTATACATTTTGTTGCAGCCCAGTGAAGGGGGACCATGATCATGATGAAGGATAGACACACATATAAGCTTTGTTCCTATCATAGCACTGTATACCATTTACTAGAGGTCACTAGTGGTGCTATACATTTTGTTGCAGCCCAGTGAAGGGGGACCATGATCATGATGAAGGATAGACACACAGATAAGCTCTGGTCTATCATAGCACTGTATACCATTTACTAGAAGTCACTAGTGTTGCTATACATTTTGTTGCAGCCCAGTGAAGAGGGACCATGATCATGATGAAGGATAGATACACAGATAAGCTCTGGTCTATCATAACACTGTATACCATTTACTAGAAGTCACTAGTGTTGCTATACATTTTGTTGCAGCCCAGTGAAGAGGGACCATGATCATGATGAAGGATAGACACACAGATAAGCTCTGGTCTATCATAACACCGTATACCATTTACTAGAGGTCACTAGTGGTGCTATACATTTTGTTGCAGCCCAGTGAAGAGGGACCATGATCATGAAGGATAGACACACAGATAAGCTCTGGTCTATCACAGCACTGTATAACATTTACTAGAGGTCACTAGTGGTGCTATACATTTTGTTACAGCCCAGTGAAGGGGGACCATGATCATGATGATGGATAGACACACAGATAAGCTCTGGTCTATCATAGCACTGTATAACATTTACTAGAGGTCACTAGTGGTGCTATACATTTTGTTACAGCCCAGTGAAGGGGGACCATGATCATGAAGGATACACACACAGATAAGCTCTGGTCTATCACAGCACTGTATAACATTTACTAGAGGTCACTAGTGGTGCTATACATTTTGTTACAGCCCAGTGAAGGGGGACCATGATCATGATGATGGATAGACACACAGATAAGCTCTGGTCTATCATAGCACTGTATACCATTCGGTCTGTAATCTTAAGTTATAATATAATGCAGTAAGATGTAATGCTTTTCCATATTCGTGGTGAAAATCTTTAACACTTTGAATCTGTTCACAGTCACAAAAGGGCCTCTGATTCCATACATTTTATAGGTAATGGTAGAAGTTGGGAAGTATGAATGTATTAAAAGAAGAAAATGCTGATGTGGTTCATTCTCTATTAAAATCACTTTTCAGACACTTGCATCATAAGGCAAATAGGTTACTGTTAAAAAGCAGCTTATAAAATGCAGAGTGAAGTAATATCATGTACACAGGTTGTACTTGTTTTCTATCCAGAAAGGAAGCTAACCAATGTGAAAATTGACACCATGTTGCATGACACTGGTCCTCACAGAAGCACGTCAGGTCTGTACATGCCCTGGCCTATGCTTTAGGCAACTCTTGTCTCTTCAAATACAGAGTATGCACTTGAGAAAACTGCCAGTAACTCTGCATTCATTTTGATGTTTCAATTGCATTTTCAGTTTACTCCTAGTTTCAGGACACATTTTAATTTAGGTACAGGATATAAAGGGATACAGGAAATGGCAGCAATAGTCAAATGTGTAAAAGCAGCTCCCTACCTGTCTGCTTTAAATTCCAAATTCTTTTGCTTACTGACAAAGTATTGTAAAATTCAAACAAATAATAATGGGTATCTCTGTTGGCATGAAAAAAGCTATTTGAAATAAATTGTATGAGTACATAGTTTGCATTTCTTATAGTTTGCTTCTGATTGAAAACCATTCACAGAAAAGTCAAGAATTAACCATTACACTGAAATTATTTCCGTTATTTTTTATTTTCTCAAAATATGGCTCTGACAGGTTTGATTAAAATCCCATACATTCAATATATTTACAGGACAAATAAAATGTACATCTTGAATTTTCTGTGAATAGCGTGTGAAATTCTCTTCATTTGGAACGAATTTTGTACGACTGGTAGACTGTAAGACAGAGACAAAAACGTACTTCATAAAAATTGTATTCTCTTTGAAACATACAACTTATTCCAATAACTTTTTGGAGCATCAAAAATTTCCGAGATATCCATTGTTATTGGTTTGAATTTTTTAATACCACTTGTTATTTGAAGTGGTCACCTTTCATTGTTTCTCGCAATCATTGAAGGAGTACATACAGAATTTCAAGGTCAGTATATAGCAACCGGCTTTTAAACATCTGACTATTGCTTCAGTCTTGTGCCTATAACGAAATGTGTAATAAATCTATTTCTGTAAAACTTTATCTGGATTAACAAGAAGTAATAAAAACACACAGGGAGTATAAATACCTGAGAGTAAAGAAGTAGATAAGATCAAAGATAAAGTAGGCTACATCTAATTTGAATGGGATAAACGGGTCTCAAGAGAAACTAAAGTTACAAATTTTAAAACAATAGTTAGAAGTATTATAAACTGTGGCTTCGCCGTGTCAACTCTGAACTATCAGTTAAAAAGAAAATTGGCAACGAAATGGTTTATTGGAGGAGATTTGCTAGGATATCTAAAAGAGAAAAAACTAGAAATTACGTTATAAAAGAAAACATGAATGTTTACAATTCAATTTTAGATTTTATTCAACAGAAACAATTACAATGGTATGGGCATGCTAAAAGAATAATGGATGCCACCAGGAAGGAGGGGAAAAAGAAGCCTGCATAGAATGTGGATTCAAGGAATTAGAGGGGAGTAATGAAGACTTATGGTTCAACAGGCAAGAATGGAAAAAAGTGATAAGGTGTTAAAACGTGTAGTCTTGGGTGCCGTACATTGTAAAACTGGAAATATATAGATAGTAAAATAAG
Organism: Deroplatys truncata; assembly: GCA_030765065.1. Lineage (NCBI taxonomy): Eukaryota > Metazoa > Arthropoda > Insecta > Mantodea > Mantidae > Deroplatys > Deroplatys truncata. The sequence continues at coordinate 3,849,458 of CM060979.1, forward strand.
TTTTTATAAGAATACTTTATAAAGTTATATAAAAATAGATAATAGTGGGTAGAGAAACTTGTATGAACATAGCACATCATATTTTGTAGATACAGGAATAGTTAAGATGCCTCTCCCTTAAGACACATTTTAGAATTTCTATAAAATTATTGAGGGCCACTATTGAACAGAATAAAATTTAGACCTGATCACTGTGCAACATCTCATCCTTTCAAATGCTGAACGCCATTCTTCTTTGGAGAGAGTGCAACCGCATTCTTAGTAAGCAGCTTCAGGTGACTCAAACTGTTGACCACAAATTTTTTCTTTGATTTTGGGGAACACAAAAAAGTTGCATGGGACCAGTTCTGGACTATAGGGAGGATGGGACAAACTTAACTCCTGTAGGAATGGAGTTGTTTGTAGTGCAACACAGACCAGTATTAAGACACCTTGTTCTCAGATCACTGAAGACTCGTGGCAGGGAGTCTTTTGTCCCTCAAGTGGAAACAACAAACACATCATTTTCTTGCTTGCCTCAGGCCGATGACTGTCACTTAGTTTCTGGATTACAGCTTCCATCATCCGTTATGATGTTAAATATGCTTTTGGATATTCCATCAAATTTTTCTTTGATTTACTGTATATGTGCCTGTTTGTGGGGTGGTAGGGGTGATGTGAAGTTTTTTCTCTGAAGATTGTGCTCAATGCTGCTGATCCAATATTCATGGCTGCTTGAATCTGATAATGTGTGCAATGATGATCTTCTGGTAACATGTGCTCTGCTTTCATCCATTGTTGCCATAGTCAGCTGTCCTTCTTCTAAACTCTGCAAACTGTTGATAAATCGTGAATTGCGAAGGGCAAAGATTCCCAAATGCCTGATGCATTCTCTCTTTCCTAAATAGACTTTAAAGTAATAGAAAATGTTCTCACTTGAGATCCATTCTAGCACAAGTGCTGATGCTGCACACATTGCTATCTCAACTTCAATCTAAAGATAGGAAGTGCATCCCTTGAAGAAACAGGTATCCATATTTTATTATTTCATTTACTTCTACAGATTTTCTGTTTTAATTGCTTATGGAATGGCTAAGATGGGTATTATTGTTGTTTCATCCATGATTTAATTTAACACAGTGCAACTAATGCATATTTTACAGCATCAGTAAAAGTTGGTAATAGCTCTCAGATTAAATTTCAACTGAGATTATGTCAGAACTAAAGTTTAAACCTACATACCTTTCTCAAAAACTGTAACAAACAACCTTTTCTAATTATTTAATACAGTTGAGTGTAATATATACTAAAATATTGAGCATTTTGTCTTAACATTTTAGGTAAAATTTTGAATACACTACTAGCAGCTTAATTCCTCCAGCTAAGTGACACAAAATAAAATGTTTTAATGTGTACCGAAGTCCCAACTCTGTTTCAATTACCAATATACGAGGGTAATCCAGAAAGTCCCAGACGTTTTGAAATAAATAATTAACAAAATGCAAATATCAACGTTTATTACATACATTTGAAAGGTACACTCTTAAGCTATTTTTCTACATAATCACCATTCAAATTCAGGCATTTATTATACCGTGGCACAAGTTTTTCAATACCCTCTCTGTAGAAATATGTTGCCTGCGGCTTCAACCACTGGTTTACACCGCCATGCAGTTCAGCGCCAGTATCAAAGCATCAATTTGATGCACCAAACTCCGTGAAATTTGGGGAAAATGTTCCGAAAGTTCTGTAATCGTGAAACGACGATTTTCACGAATTTTGTCATTGATTTGCATTGACAATTCATCAGTCATAAGGCTAGGCCTACCACTGCGATCCTCGTTGTGAACATTGGTGCGGCCATTTTTAAAATCAATGCACCATTGCCTGACTCGGCTTTCACTCATTATTCCCTGCCCGTAAACATCACAAAGTTGACGATAAATTTGAATTGGTTTGTTCTTTTTAGCCAATCGTACTTCACAAGTGGCGGGATTTTCTATTGCAGCGAACATTTTAACAACTCACAGAGAGCACAGTCCTCACGCTACCACAGCTGGATGCGTACTGAATGTAGGAACGTTCTGACGGCGGCTCCAGCCCTACTCATCGCCACGATAGGCCAAAACGTCTGGGACTTTCTGGACTGCCCTCGTATTTTTTCACACATACAGTAGCTGTTCTGTTGGGAACAATGATACCCAGAACTACATTCTAAAGATAACACACTTAAATGCAACAAATTCTGCTCATCTCCACCAGATAGAAACATCACTTGCTTGGGAGGAGCAACATACCAAGTTTGCTGTAATCTGGATGTAAATAAGCTGGCCTCGTAGTGCTAATTCTGCTCATCTCCACCAGATAGAAACATCACTTGCTTGGGAGGAGCAACATACCAAGTTTGCTGTAATCTGGATGTAAATAAGCTGGCCTCGTAGTGCCAATTCTGCTCATCTCCACCAGATAGAAACATCACTTGCTTGGGAGGAGCAACATACCAAGTTTGCTGTAATCTGGATGTAAATAAGCTGGCCTCGTAGTGCTAATTCTGCTCATCTCCACCAGATAGAAACATCACTTGCTTGGGAGCAGCAACATAGCAAGTTTGCTGTAATCTGGATGTAAATAAGGTAGCCTCGTACTGCCAATTCTGCTCATCTCCACCAGATAGAAACATCACTTGCTTGGGAGGAGCAACACAGCAAGTTTGCTGTAATCTGGATGTAAATAAGGTGGCCTCGTACTGCCAATTCTGCTCATCTGCACCAGATAGAAACATCACTTGCTTGGGAGCAGCAACATAGCAAGTTTGCTGTAATCTGGATGTAAATAAGGTGGCCTCGTACTGCCAATTCTGCTCATCTGCACCAGATAGAAACATCACTTGCTTGGGAGCAGCAACATAGCAAGTTTGCTGTAATCTGGATGTAAATAAGGTGGCCTCGTACTGCCAATTCTGCTCATCTGCACCAGATAGAAACATCACTTGCTTGGGAGCAGCAACATAGCAAGTTTGCTGTAATCTGCATGTAAATAAGGTGGCCTCGTACTGCCAATTCTGCTCATCTCCACCAGATAGAAACATCACTTGCTTGGGAGGAGCAACATAGCAAGTTTGCTGTAATCTGGATGTAAATAAGGTGGCCTCGTACTGCCAATTCTGCTCTTCTGCACCAGATAGAAACATCACTTGCTTGGGAGGAGCAACATAGCAAGTTTGCTGTAATCTGGATGTAAATAAGGTGGCCTCGTACTGCCAATTCTGCTCATCTGCACCAGATAGAAACATCACTTGCTTGGGAGGAGCAACATAGCAAGTTTGCTGTAATCTGGATGTAAATAAGGTGGCCTCGTACTGCCAATTCTGCTCATCTCCACCAGATAGAAACATCACTTGCTTGGGAGCAGCAACATAGCAAGTTTGCTGTAATCTGGATGTAAATAAGGTGGCCTCGTACTGCCAATTCTGCTCATCTCCACCAGATAGAAACATCACTTGCTTGGGAGGAGCAACATAGCAAGTTTGCTGTAATCTGGATGTAAATAAGGTGGCCTCGTACTGCCAATTCTGCTCATCTGCACCAGATAGAAACATCACTTGCTTGGGAGGAGCAACATAGCAGGTTTGCTGTAATCTGGATGTAAATAAGGTGGCCTCGTACTGCCAATTCTGCTCATCTGCACCAGATAGAAACATCACTTGCTTGGGAGCAGCAACATAGCAAGTTTGCTGTAATCTGGATGTAAATAAGGTGGCCTCGTACTGCCAATTCTGCTCATCTGCACCAGATAGAAACATCACTTGCTTGGGAGCAGCAACATAGCAAGTTTGCTGTAATCTGGATGTAAATAAGGTGGCCTCGTACTGCCAATTCTGCTCATCTGCACCAGATAGAAACATCACTTGCTTGGGAGCAGCAACATACCAAGTTTGCTGTAATCTGCATGTAAATAAGGTGGCCTCGTACTGCCAATTCTGCTCATCTGCACCAGATAGAAACATCACTTGCTTGGGAGCAGCAACATAGCAAGTTTGCTGTAATCTGCATGTAAATAAGGTGGCCTCGTACTGCCAATTCTGCTCATCTGCACCAGATAGAAACATCACTTGCTTGGGAGGAGCAACATAGCAAGTTTGCTGTAATCTGGATGTAAATAAGGTGGCCTCGTACTGCCAATTCTGCTCATCTGCACCAGATAGAAACATCACTTGCTTGGGAGCAGCAACATAGCAAGTTTGCTGTAATCTGGATGTAAATAAGGTGGCGTCGTACTGCCAATTCTGCTCATCTGCACCAGATAGAAACATCACTTGCTTGGGAGCAGCAACATAGCAATTTTGCTGTAATCTGCATGTAAATAAGGTGGCCTCGTACTGCCAATTCTGCTCATCTCCACCAGATAGAAACATCACTTGCTTGGGAGGAGCAACATAGCAAGTTTGCTGTAATCTGGATGTAAATAAGGTGGCCTCGTACTGCCAATTCAAACCATCACATGCCAGTACTTTTTGCTCATAGCTACACATTCCATTAATAGCCTTTCTTTAACACCAATGATCTCTCAGTAAATAAACTGTCGAGTATTCTTCCCACATCCCACTTATACCTATTTTAAAATCAATTCTAAGCAGATACTTATCATGAAACATGATAACTATCAAATGGACAGAACAATTAACTTTTAAATGACGTAACTGTAAAATTTTCATGTTTACGGAAAAGTTGACTATCACATATCACATTTTTATATCCATGGTTTAGTGCCCAAGGAGCTTTCATCATGATTTGCATAACAAAGGACAAGTTTGAATGAAAGTAATGGTTGCTTACAGAATGTGAAACAATAAACATCCAAAAATAGACAAGAATTTAACACTGCCAAAAAAATACACCATCATTTGCAAAACAAGAATAAAACAATAAAGTTAATCAGAACCTATAAAATAAATTCTCCATCAAGCCACTTTATATGTCCAAAGGCAACATAATGGAATCAACAGATAAATCTACAATTTCAAAAGATACACTTGATGTAAGTGGAGTCAACCTAAACACTCTTATTTTACAGAACATGTATCATCAGCTGCCTGTTGGGTCAACTTCAAGTCGTATTGTTGAAAGCCTGGGGTGTCCTGGCTGAAACTAAATAGAGGGCTGTCTGCTTCTGGCAAATTGAAGCTCCTGATGTGGTTTTCAAACTTCTTTATGAAAATCGTCTCTCATATTTCACGCTCTTTGGGTTTCAGCAACTGGATATTGGTGTCTATTTCATGGTTTTGAGTCCAGAAGTGAAAAGCAACTGCTGGTTTGTCCGTCTGCTTGAACTTTATGCAACGCCGTTGTTCCTTGAAGCAGGTGCCTATGTTCCATTTTGTTTTTCCAATGTAAACATTCTCACAATTTTCACTTTGGATCTGGCAGATTCCTGACTTTTTGTCCTGAGGTACGGGATCAGATTTTTTTGCTTTAATGACATTCTTGATGCTAAATTTGTTGTAAGGTGCCAGGGTAATGTTGCGATTCTTGAATATTTTCTGAAATTTGTGAAAGAGATGTGGGTGATATGTGAATTTCCTGAAGTTATCTTTTCTGTTGTGTTAGAAAGTGTGGTGACTTGCTTGATGCATTATTGTCTTTTGAATTTACGCATTTTCCTATTTACCATTTCCTGGCTGAATCCATTCTCTACTGCAGATTTGACAATGTTTTGATCTGTTGATTAGTCTACGAGTCATGCTGTTGAGTGATAACTTCATAGCTTTCCTGGACTTCAAATTAACAAAGATTTCAGACAGGATGGAAAACACACACACACAGATAATTACATCAAAGCACATAGTGACAACCCCAATGCACACAAAGAAGTAGAATTTCTGTGTGTTAAAATTCATAAAACATAAGTGAATGGTTACAGTTCAGTGGGCGTACAGACGAACAAGATTCATAGGTTGTACAATCAGATACAAGTGATGGGGTGTCTCTTAAAGGAAAGGAGAGAGTCAAGCACTAGCAATTTTAACAATGATGATAGTGTGGACTGAGTTGGAGGATTATAGACCAGACATGTTTGTACATCTTTTATACACAATCCTTTTTTACAATATTTCACTTGTAACTAACTTAACCCATATACAAATTTTCTTGGCAGCTATATTCTACCTATACTGCTCATTTTACCTGGCACCCTGGCCTTATGGCTCATCTTAGCAGCCCTTGCTACCCTTAATCACCTATGATCCATACTCTCCCTCCTCCATTTGTCCTTCTACCTTTCTTATCTCTCTTACTTTTCCAATACATTTCTCCGTTACTTTAAGAACTCCCCCATTCCTTTTCTTGTCAACATTTTAATTGCTACTATTTTTCCATCCATTTTTCCCACTTTTCCGCCCATACCTTTTGTCTCCATTCTTTGCATTCTACCATATAATGCTCTGTGCTTTCACTACCCCCACATAGTTCACAAATTCCGCTTTTTCTGCCTCTTAGTCCTCTCAGGTTCTTGTTCTCATCCATGCAAATGCTTCTTTTTCTGCTCTATTACAATAATCCACATACCCTTCTCTTCCCCATTTCCTTTTTACTAATCTATAGAACCCTAGTGATTCATTATTTTCTACACTTCCCCAAATCTCTTGTCTATCTATGTCCTCCACTCTATTTCTTACTGTTATCCAGAAGCCGTTGCTATTTCTTTCTCCTGCTCTCCAAATATCTCCCATTCCTATCTTTTCCATAATTTTTTCTACCTCTGTCCACCAGCTATTTGTATTTTTCGTACTCTTTTGCTGTTCCATACATATGCTTAAATTTCCCTTTCCTCTTTTTTCAGGCACCTAAACCAAAATTTCAATATCCTTTTCAGTATCACTCCCTTTCTTCTTGTTCTTTATAATTCCACTAATGCTACTTCCGTTGGTACTGATTTAGGTAATCCCAATAGCTCTTTACAGAACGTTCTGTAGCTCTGGTCTATTTTTCTGCTTAATTTAGATCCCCCCCCCAAATTTCAAATGCATATAGCATTCTTGCTTCTACCAATGACTCATACATTCTTTCTATCCATTTAGTCAGCATTTCTAATTTGTATTTTCACATGCTTACTCCTGTAATTGCCGCCTTTCTTTTAGCCATAACCTTCCTGCTATGCGCCACCCATTCACCATTACTATTCATCGTCACCCCCAAATAATCAAACACCTTGACAACTTCTAACTTTAAACCCCCTTTCTCTTCTTTTTTTAATTTATTTCATAATTTTTTATTTATATTTACTTTAATTCCCCATTCTTCGCAGAATTCTTGTATTCCATTGATTGCTTTCTGTAGCCCAATTACTGTTATAGCCCCAACCATATCATCATCTGCGTATAGTAAACCTGGTATCTCTCTATTTGCTATTATGGGACGGTGCAGATTTTTTTCTTTCACTCTTTCTAATGTCATCTATGAATATATTAAATAATATAAGGCTCAATTTGCACCCTTTTCTTAAATCTATTTTTTGCTCAGTCATTTCTGTAATTCCATTATTTCCACATCTTATGCAAAATGTTATATCTTTATTAATCTTCCTAATTTCTTTTATAAAATGTTCACTTTCTTAATTTATAAGCTAATGCTTCTCTATTTATTGTATCAAATGCTTTTTCAAAAACATGTATATCCTTCCTCTTTTCCTGCTCAAATACTTATCTATTCCTAAATCCTGCTTGATATTCTGACATTTTTCCTTCCTCTTCCACCTGTCGGCCAGTACACCTGTGTATATTTTCCCTAATATTGCTCCTATAATTCTCTGGTCTATTTGCTCCTCCCTTGCCTTTGTAGATTGGTGGCACCATACTTATTTTCCAACATTCTAGCACGTCATTCTTTTAATTTTATTTAGTAATTTTGTCATCATTTTAAATCATTTTTCATTTCCCCACACATTTTCCAAAATTCCCCTGGTATTCCATCTATTCCTACTGCCTTGCCTTTCTTTATATTCCTTATTTGCTGGTAAACTTCCAGCTCCGTGATTTTACCATCTAATTTTTCATTAAATATTCCTCCTTGTCGTACCTCTTTAGGATCTAACTTTACTCTCTTCCCTTCTCCAATAAACCTACTAAAATATCCTATCCATTCACTCGTGTAATTTCATTTTTCTCCCCTCTTTTCTTGTTCGTCATCCTCACTATTTCCCAGATTTACTATCCTGTCTTTAGTTTCCTTTCTATATTTCCCTGCCATTCTTTCCTCTTAGCTCAAGTAAACCTTTATATCCTCCTTCAAGTTTCATCAGGTTTTGTCTATCCCTTTTCTTCCCTGATCTCCTCCACCTAATAAGCTCTTTAAATACCTCCCGTTTTCTTGCTCTACACTCTTCATCAAAGCACCCCCTAATTTCCATCCCTGTTCCTGCTCTTGTTAGTAATAATTTCAGTAGCTCTAATACTTTTTCTGGTTTTCCCTCATTCATAGCCATTTTTATTTCACATTCCACAATCTGACTTACCCTTGAATTTAATTCTTTTAAAAAGTTCTATTTTAGTTCCTCCATTTTACAGTTTTATTGTTTTTATTTTAGCTATTTCCTTTTTCTTTACCTTTTACTCCAAAACATTTATTTCCATCATTAATGGAAAATGACTACTTCATTTATAATTTTAAATGTAGTGATTCTCTCCTCCAGTTCCTCACTACAGAGGAACTACACTTTGCCCGTTTGCGTTTACAAATGCAAACTCCCCTTTCTCATCTCCTTCCATTGCTACATTACATAATAACATGTTGTTTACCTCACAAAATTCTGCTTTTCCTACCTTATCACATCCCTATCCTCTTCTACTTGCTCTTTTCCTAATAACCTTCCATTCCCCTCACCTATTCTCGCAATAAAATCTCTCATCACAATAAATTCTATCTCTGGCATCCTTTCCCGTATTCCTCTATGTTTTCTTCTAGCTTACTACAAAAATCACTGTCGTAAAAATATGATGCTTCTGGAGGGTTATATGGCGCCCCTATTCCTATTCTTACTCCGTTAGTCTGTTTAATTCTTGACCACAACACATTGGAACACCAGGTATGACAATGTCAGTGTGACAAGAAATGGATGCCATATTATGGTAACTTCCTCAGGGAAAATATATAAGTTTAAAACCCCAATAATCATCTGTACATTTGGTCAATACTGGAAAGCTGTGTTCACCATAACATTACAAAAATATCTTAATATATAGAAGTCGGTGTATGTTCCTACAGGCTTCTACACCATTGTACTGATTTCAACCAAACTGGCAGAGATAACCTTCGACACAACATGAAAATTACTCTCTAGCTTAGAATCCAAAATTCTGCCCCATTTCCCTCAATTAATTAGCTTTATGTGAATCCTACAGAAGCTCGTGAGACCATCTATAAGTTTCTCAACAGCAATTTTAATAGGTCAAATATTGCCAACATAATAATTACTTAGGGTTTCATAGCCTCCAAAATAATAAACGAACAGCAACTTCACACATTATTTGTTGATCTCCTCTCTGACATTGATCACGGAGTAATAACAAATAAATAATTACAATGGCTATGCTTGGAGAAACATAAAGGCGCTACAATAACTTAAATCGGACTAAATACCACTTTATTATTATTATTTATTGTGTACTGATATAAAATAACACAAAAGCAGTCCACATAATTGCATTGATAACAAAAATCTCAAACATTGCTAACATAAGAGTAACATATCAATTCATTCTGCCATGTTACTCTAATCTTCGGATGTTCACTTATAATTTGTAGTTTCTCATTTTTCTTCTTCTCCTCCTTTGAGTGTTAAGTTTGCCTTTCTTTCCTTAGTACTTTTTGTGTGTTATAGCTAGAAAATAAACAAGGTTATACTCATGTTACTTCTTATAAATAGGCAGCTCGAATGTGACTACGTGGAAGTCATTCAGCTACTTTCAGGAGAAATCCTCACCACAAACTGCGGTGTTTCTGATTGTTCAACAGCGCTTTTGTATAGCTTTCTCAGTAGCTTTACTCTTCTTTATAATGTCCTGAGAGTTTTAATTAACTCATTGTTTAAGGGTCTTGTAGTTTCATAAAAAATGGAGTGGAATTAATTATAAAACTGCCTGTGCAACCTCAGATAAACCAGTAGTGTTTTATACACTGCACAAGAAACTCTTCCTCCATGTTCATAAACAACAATCCTTGGTAAAACAGGACATGCTACTACTTTCCTCGATACGTGGCTTCCTGTGTCAGGACATGGTACAAGTTTTCAAACTCCATTCTTTATGTCCACCAAACACAAATTTTGGGTCAGATTCACTGTGCGGTTGCAAATACAGCACTGCACTGATATGTTTTACTTCACACTCTCACCTGGTGTACACCAACATCTTCAAAACAGAATACTGTGTGGCTTTAGAAAATAATGAAACTTTCTCCACATCTGACCAACTTTTCTGCCAACCAAAATATGATCTCTGTCTTCACTTTGGGCAGAAAAAAATGTGATGTGTTACAATACTTTTCCTACCTACTAGCTTTCACAAATTATTCTTACGAAAGCTTATTTTTCTAACCAATTCACATTAATCAGGATAAACATTTGCATAAATAGTTTCATTACATATTCCATTATTGGTACAAGAGGAACAGAGGAAACTGTATTGATAGTCAAATGATTAAAAGCAGGTCCTTATATGCTGACTTGAAATTCCACGATATCACAAAAAAGCAACTGAAACATGTCCACTACAAAAAAATGACAAAGTATTGAAAAATTCAAATCAATAACTACGGATATCTCGTAAATGGTGAAGCTACTAAAAACTTTATTCGAAATAAACTGTGTGCTTTAAACATATCCACATTTTCTTTTTAGCAAGTTCTTGTCATATATCAGTTATGCAAAATTATTTCTGAATGAAGAGGACTTCCCAAAAAATTCAAGTTATACCTACATTTTATTTGTCATGTGTTTATCTTAAATATACACAGTATTTTAATCAAAATTGTTAGAGCCATTTAACAGATATTTTAAATGTATTAAAGGATTATTTGGAATGAGGGGAAGGGGAATTTCTTCATATCACATTTTTGGAAGAACCTGAACTTAAATACCAACATCTTTGTTTTTTAGTTATGATATTTTCACACACATACCTTTTTCTAAAACAGCTTTCTTGTTGGATTCATGTATATCAATGGCTCGTGTGAATAAAGTTGAGCCGAGACTCAAAACTCACATTCGACTCAATCTTATGCAACCAGAGCTTTGACGCTGCATCCATAAGACAAAGATAAAATACCATCAGTCAGCGAGTGGGAGTTCGTGTGGATAAAACGCAACTCACACTTGATTCTTGGAGCTTTTCTGAGGTACCACATAGGTGACAACTTGTGCGAGTAGAATGGCCAAGAGTGTACGAAAGAGAACAAAAACTATACAAATTATGTATAGAAAGTTGGTAGAGGACTACAAATGGCTTTACAGGTTTAATGTAGAAAATGTTGAACAGTTAACTGAAGGAGGAGTTGTATTGTATTTCTGTTGTTGGAGAGCCGAACTTGAAGTAGTTGCAACCACATACGGTACACAGTTCCAATGGCCTTCGCTCCAACTTTACTTTCAACTTTATATTTTAATGTTTCTTTAACATTATATATTTAGGTTTGCCTTGGCTGCGTCGTATTAATTTGTAGAAACATGTATCTCTGAACAACGTGTGGTGCGGCTGAAGAATGTAGGCTTACACAAATTATAATTTTTACTTCACTCCTTTTAATTAATCCTTGACACAATTAAATAACACTTCACTGATATACAGAGCTGTGAGATTATTTATTAATTTCTTGCACTTTTTAACACGTAAACTTTATAATATTCGCCGTAATGAATACTTGTCTCACAATGAATACGTATGAAACTTCTCAAGGACGCATCTTGCATCCATTTAGGAATGCTGTCTACCAGCAACTGAACTGATTTCTACCGCCTGAATTTGCAAATTTCATCTATTTCAAGTCTCTGATTGGCTAATCCTACTCCAATAGAATACCTTCATTTAACTTAAGCTTTTTTCTGGTTGTTGATTGGCTATTTATAAACTGTCTCAAAAATTACATTATTGTTGCTTGAAGAATTACTACTTTCATTATTGCCTCAAGGTTACCTCATTGTTAGCAACTTTTGACGTATATTATCACAGCTCCAACATTATTAAATTACATAATACAATCACTGTTACATACATTTTATATTATATGATTAGACTGAAATCATTTAAGTGTTAAAAGTACTGCCTCATAACAAATCATTTCCTTGGTGAATATCAAGAAAAATGAGGTGGTGCGTTATCTAATGAGCAAAGAAAGAAAATATTCTTGCGATATTTGAGTGACCTGGGTTTCCAAATTGGTGTTGGTGAAGATGTCAGCATAAACAGGAGCACAGTGTCAAAAACATTTTTGTATGTGCTGGAAAGAAAGGTTGGTCAGAAGCACATTTCCTTGTACCCCTATATTAATTAATGGGGATGAATACATTGACACAAAAGGTGTGCCTAGTATTAACACTCAAGCAACTTGCAATGCACCAGTATCGATGTTGCATGGCCTGGATCTGGAGAAACTCGGATATGTATAGGGTGATTATAATGTAACATGCTGATGCACCCGCGAACTCCAGAGCAGAGATCTTACAACATCTGCATTATAAGGGAGAGAGTTATTACAGAAAACTGTTTCGGACAAATGAAGCAATGCTTTCCTATACCACAAAGCAAGATTCGCTGAAATGATATTAAGTATAATTTTTAGTTTTTTCATATTTCACAATGCAGCCCAAAAGCTCAGCGACCAAGATTTTGAACTTGGGGACGAGCAGCATAATGATGAAGAGGAAGAGAATTTGATGAGGGAGTTGCAACAAGACAGCAGAGGCGAAACAAAATAGCATCACGGTTACAGCAATAAGCCAGGTAAATTGCGATTACATAAAATACTTCTCTATTTAAATAATTATTTTACTGCGACTAACATGAATATAAGTTCAAAGGTGACTGCATATTTTGAATATGAACTCTTTACAAAGGATTTTTTGTTAAATAATCCTGATTTAATGCATCTCTTCCACTTGTTCAGTCTAATCATGTCCTAATTATTGGCAATTAAAACTGTCACTATTTTTACTTTCTCTACTACGTATAGTAAGTAGGGGAAGTATTGCATTCCACTCAAAAATTCGATACCGAGATTTCACCAGAAATACATGTTTTGAGGCCTCCTGAATCCAAAAAAAGTATTTTTGGAAACATGTCCATGTGTGTGTGTCTGTGAACAACATAACTCAGAAATGAACACTGCGATAAACACCAAACTTGGTATTTAGGTTCAGTGTCTTCCAGAGATGCGGCACGAAGGTTTTCAAGAAAATCCCTCCCCCCAGATTACCCTTTACATGGAACATTTTTTGAAAATTTTTATTTTCTCAAAAATGGCACTACAGATTTTGTTAAAGTATCATATGTTTAAGACATTTTTATGGCAAATGAAATTTATATCTTGAATTTTCTGGGAATGTCACCAAAAGTATTCTTCCTTGTGAACGACTTTTGCATAACTGGTAAACCATAAGAGATAGAGAAAATTTTACTACACAAAAAATGTAGATCACATTAAAATACACAATTTATGTCATATACATTTTTTTGGTTGAGTGAATCATTTTCAAGATATTGCTTGTTATTCCCTTAAATTTTCCAATACTTAATACTTTTTCTCAAATGGGAATTCGTTATTCATTTTTTTGTCTTGGATATGCAAAGAGTATTAATCTGTGGCTAAGAGAATGATGCTGCACATAGCAACCAGCTATTAAGATATATCTCTATGCTTAAAGGCCACTGTATTTCTATATTGCCCTTGTAAATACAAAACAAGGGGAACATGGTACGCCTTAAGCCATAGTTAAATATTTTTAGAACTGGTCGCTATGTGTAAAATGTAATTCTCTTTGCATGTCAAAAGATCGTTTCTGCAAATGTTTATCTCGATTAATATGAAATAGATGGAGAATAAGAGTTTTAAAAATAGCTTGTACAAGAGTAGAGAAAGTCATGCGAGCATAACACATCAGATTTTTTTAAATAATTGTTAGTGTATTTAGATGTAAATATGAAAAATAGACAACAAAAGTACCGTAAATAAGAATTTACACTAACAGTTTTGGAAATACCCTTTAATGCAGTCCCTTGGGGTTTCACCCATTTCAGTTTCTCCTTGCGTCATATTTTCATTACCATCTGGCACATCACAGTTTTCCAAAATCACCATTTCATTTTTTAGTTTCACTTTTTATTAATAGTAATGTTAGTAATCAGAGCACACCTGTGTAGGTCGTGTGGCTCCACGTAACAGGAGTAGATTCCTCAAGATTAACAGTGCATTCTCTTGACCAGCTGATAACATTACTTTGGAAAACCAGTGACATCATTCTCATAGTGGAAGTGACACCTGCAGATTTCTGTCCTGAAACAATTAAAATTTAACGTGGAAATACTCTGTAAATATATATGGGAGCATCAACATAAATGTCCTGATGGCATAATTTATATTTCCTTACCTGTCAATGTGCTTGTTAACAGATCTGACTCACCTTGCATAGCCACAAAGAGATTCTTCTCACAGTCTTTCAAAATACTGGGTTTATTTCCCGTTATTATTTATTAATCTGTCTTAGCCTTAAGCCTCGTTTTCATATTTTGTACCCTTCTCGGCATTCTGCTGCTTAATGAATGTTAAATTAAATTTTGCCGCAATTGCACATTTAATTTCAGTTAAACCCTAGCATTTTTGTTTCTTAATATCCGACAGTTATGCTTTAAGATATCTCTTTATTCAAATTTCGATTGAAATTCAGGATTTTCTGAGGAGTCCGCAGCAGTGAAACAAGCAACTTTCACAAGAAGTGCGAGTCTAGACCACGACCCACTGTTTTAAATCAACATTACAATCAAACTGATAATTCAGCTATGTGTGTAGAGTTATCAGACACTCAATGCACCTGAGCTGACTATCAACTCGGCAACAAGTTTTATTCATGGCAAATGCAAGCTGATGTCATACCTCTCCAGTAACTCACATTTTTATTCAAGCAATACAACACTTCTCTGCCCCTAGGTACATGGTAGAGAAAAGTTGATGTTTTTAGTTAATCATTCATTCAAATGACCAACAATATCCTGCTTTTCTTTATTAACCAGTAAACTCATTAACGGGAAATGTTACCTAATATGTGCTGAGTGCAAAAGTAACTCACCAGTAATGTAGACAGGTCCTGTAAGCAAGAACACCACACTGTTATTAAAAAGTTTGGTGAAATTACAACAAATAATGTACTAACAAAAACCTGCATCAATATCTAAAGATAACAGTGAAACACATTTGAGCAGATATATCAAAGTACATCTAAAATCAGTAAGCAAATATTAAAACAGGAAAATAAGCATATAATTAATATGTTGACACATTATCTTACGGAGACCTTTCTTAGCAATTCTGGTATCAATCACATTATGTACCTTCATATAGCAAATCATTCCTCTATGACCATGATTAATGCTTCTCTACACAACTCAGCTTAGTTATGGACGAGAGACAGAGAATCACCTGTTCTCAAAGTTGCTTTATTAGATTATTGTGAATACCATGAAAATATGTTTCATTCACATCACTTTCTCTACCCTCTATTCTTTATTAGTGGGTCCACAAATAAGTTTATTTTTCTATCTACTTAATTTTAATCCAAAGAAACCTTTACAGAAACAGCTACATTACACATTTTGTTATAGATAACAGCGATAGTCAAATGTTTAAGGATTGGGCGCTATATGCTGGCCTTAAAATTCCATACTGTTTCCATGACATCACAAGAAACAACTGAATGTTGAAATGACTTTAAAAGAATGACCATGAAATGAACAATTCAAACTTTTAAAAACGGATATCTCAGAAATCTTGTGCCACAAAGAAACTTATTTGAAATAAATTGTGGTTTTAAAGAGATCTACACTTTTATGCAGTAACACTTTGTCTATCTCTTACGATTTACCAATATCGCAAAATTCCTTCCTTTTAAAGAGGACTTCAAAGGCTATTCCCAGAAAATTCAAGATATACATTTTATTAGTCATCAAGTATCTTAAAACACATGGTATTTTAAACAAAATCATTGGAATCATTTTTGAGAAAATAAAAAAATAAGCAAAGATGTTCCATGTAAAGCGCACTTTGAGATTGGGAGGGGGGGGAATTTTTCTGAAGATCTGTTAAGTACGAGAGTAGTAGTAGAGAAAGTAAAACATCAGCTATAAGAGTATTTAACATCAGAAAGTAATATAGCAAACAATTAAGAATGCAGTCAAAGAACAGGCCATCTCAAGCCATGCCAACGACAAAATCTTAAAACATGAACAAGATATGTGAAAATGATGGAATATAAATCAAGCTTAAATTCTAGTAACTTTCTGGAGATTTTTTTCTCAGAAAGTCATGACAAATGAAGCGCCAGAGTGATTTGGATGATTGTCAAAACATCCTGTGCTCATTTATAGAGAGGAGTGTTTCATCAAGCCATTAGCTTTAGTTTGTTTGCTTACATTGGTGATGCATAAACCTCTCAGTCAGTCACTGCTGTTTGTGTCATAAGTCTACTCTGCGAAACTCAATTGGACAACTTTGAATTAAATGCAATAAGAAGGCAATCTATGGCTACTACAAACTTATTCCTTTACTTAAAGCTTTAGCTCTTTGAAGAAGTTCCTCCATGATCTCAGGTTTCAGTTCAAAGCAATAAATAAGTTACATTTGAAGGATCCGATACTGAAGCCCTAAGAACAGCATTATTAAGATAACTACAAAATAAGAATTCGAGGGAAATAGTTGGTTGAAATGTGGTAAATGCCAGCCATACCATCATAAAGGGCTGGACTGATGACAGAGTTGAAAGCTCCATGCTGAAACATGTCATTATTTATGGCCACCTACTGCTCTTCGGCTCAAGAAGATCTGTGGATTACATGTTGACACTAATTATGACCGTTTCTACATATGGTTTACTGCTTAACATCCAGTAGTGTTATTGTTAAGGACAATGCCCCATACCACACAGCCCAAACAGATAAGCACACACTAACAAAGTACAGATAGTAGAATGCATAACTTCTGTTAGTCCTGAATGAAAACAAGCCCACGTCCAAATATGTTGTGGATTATTAACCAGTGCAGTCAACTGTATTCATTTTGTGTGTGTGTGTTTTTTGTCTTTTTATCTCCTGATGAAAGGTAAACTCAAAATATTGAACATTTTTATTGTGTGGCTTCTTTCACTCACAACAATATTGTTGCTTTGAGTTGTATTTATTGATTACCCCTGCGAATACGTATTACTATGTGTGAGAATGAGTAGTCATGGAGGACTGACACTGCGGATAAAAATTAGTTGTCTGAAAGCATCAGGGTGGGGTAGCATTTGCAATTATTATTGTACAGGGCAACAAAAGTCCTAGAGGCATAAACACTATAGCATGAAGATGATCCTTCAACTAGTGTGTGAGCTGAATTATTCTATTTCAAGACGCTCTATATCATGGTTTCTGTAATCATGATGTTAACCTCAGTAATTATAAATTTTCTGAACATACATAATATGTGTACATATATATACATTTTTAGAAATCCACCTGACTGAACTGGACAAGTCTTTGTACAATTATGTTTTAATTTCTGCTGGTTTAGAAGAGATTTAAAATCTTCTAAAAGAACCTCTTAGCCTATTTTGATATTGAGTCATTTGCAAAAAGGTGAATAATGGCGTCTAATACTTTCATTGCTACTAGAATTAATGTGATTCACAGGAACTATCATACACAAATGCTGAACTTGCCTAGAGCTTCGCCCATTGGTGAGGCATAAGCAGAATTAAGAACAACTGCTATCAAAGCGAACACTATGGAAAGAGTATTGAAATATTGGTTTAGAATTAGAAATTTAGATGAGCAAAATATCTTCCATCAGTGTCTGAAAGTCCAGGAAAAGTTAAATTAAGCAAAAACTTGTATCAATGGATTGAAGAAGCTGGGAAAAGCTTGTTTTAGAGAAATTTGAACAGCCAGACAATCTTTAGAAATAGATCTCTGGAAAGCAATTAGGTAAATTAAGAATTGAAGATAACTGAAACACAAGAAATATCCACAAGTGTCAACTTGAAAACTATATTGAGTACCTACATATACAGTGTCCAAAGAAATTCTCTCTTAATTTTCGCTGAGCTGCTAGTAAAAGATTTCTCTGACTCATCAAAACTGCCCGATGTGTTAATTTATTAAAAATTACATTATACAAGGAAGAAAAACGAAAATCCAGCTTCCACCTTCCGCATTGCTGACCTAATTCTCTCTCTGCGTTTTATCTTTCTCTTTATTACACTTAATCTATTCACTGAAAAACACAATTGCATTTATGGCCTGTAATAATAAACACAATAATAAAAGTTCTGAGGAATGCAAGAAATATGTATTTTAGAAATCTGAAGTTCAAGAATTAAAAAGAGAAAACATACAAACAAAAAAGTTGCTTCCTGCATGATGTGGGGTACATTTACAATGTAAGCACTTTTAATACAGTAAAAAAGACATGTTCATATAGGCCTGACTTTATGCCTACAAGGAAACTCACAGTAAATTCATTTACATAACCTCAATTTATTTCGAGGTGTTCCTCAAACAGGGCTCATTTTAAAAGTGGGTGAGGATGCCTCAGAAGAGTAAGTTATGAATTACAAATAACTAAAAATCGTGCATCTTTGAAAAGAATGAACTAATTATAATAATAGCTTTCGCATACCTGGAAGATTACTGGGTTTTTAAGTGTAACTCCCAATTCACCTACTTCAATATCTATAGGCTCCTAATTTTACAATTATAAATATCTATGTAACTATCATATTTTATTACTTCGCTCAAAATACAACACTTTTATGAAAACAATCATAAATTAAATTTGAAGTTGTGCCACCACGATTGCACAGCCTGTGAATTAACAGAGTAACCAACATTGCTTCAATCTTCGACGCAGCCACAGAGTACAGAGTACAGTCTGGGGATAGCCAATTACAGAAAACATCCTGACCAATCAGCACCTCTGTGCTGACGCTCTATTTGATGTGATGTTCACCCATGCACCAGAAGATGGCGTTAAGATGGAGTATAAAGCTCTCTATATACAAAGTACAGGAAGTTCAGCGCGGAGCCATGTTGGACTGAAGTCTTGCCTCTCTTCCCATATACAAGTAATGTTTGTACGATCTTAGAAAAACCGAAATGAAAGCGCAAAAATCATACACAGAAGGACATCAATATGCTTGTACACAACTTACGTATCTCCGGCATTAAAAATAGTACTTTACTTTAGTGTGTGTTAACCAGGCGCGGCTGGTGACTCTGAACTTTAGTGGTTCACAGAATTATTCTTGCAATTTCAAATGTTTTAAGTAATAAATACGGAATAAGTTTCTCACTATATGCTGATTAATTTATGCAAATAAACAAGAAATGGGAATTCAACAATATATAACACATGCACAGCTAGTGTAGCATATAGCACTCACCTATTTATAGAGAAAATCAGCCCTTCTCTCCTTCCTGCCAACAAACTTATCAATGACCAGCTCATTGAAGTTGTTGATCTGCATGATGAAATCCCTTTCAATGGAAAGCATGGCTAACGCGGATAACCTCTCCTAAGACATTGAAGTTGTTGATGTGCATGATGAAATACCTTTCAATGGAAAGCATGGCTAACGCGGATAACCTCTCCTAAGACATTGAAGTTGTTGATCTGCATGATGAAATCCCTTTCAATGGAAAGCATGGCTAACGCGGATAACCTCTCCTAAGACATTGAAGTTGTTGATCTGCATGATGAAATACCTTTCAATGGAAAGCATGGCTAACGCGGATAACCTCTCCTAAGACATTGAAGTTGTTGATCTGCATGATGAAATACCTTTCAATGGAAAGCATGGCTAACGCGGATAACCTCTCCTAAGACATTGAAGTTGTTGATCTGCATGATGAAATCCCTTTCAATGGAAAGCATGGCTAACGCGGATAACCTCTCCTAAGACATTGAAGTTGTTGATCTGCATGATGAAATCCCTTTCAATGGAAAGCATGGCTAACGCGGATAACCTCTCCTAAGACATTGAAGTTGTTGATCTGCATGATGAAATCCCTTTCAATGGAAAGCATGGCTAACGCGGATAACCTCTCCTAAGACATTGTGTTTTCAGAGTAGAGAAGCATCTTTCTGCCTCACATGTTGTCATGGGGATTGTTACAATGACGTTTAACAGATTCACTAAAAGTGGAACATAAATTATTGCCCCTGAGAAACTCCATTAGTGGAACAATCCCAGTTATGTTTTTAAATTCTTCAGTACTATACATTGTGGAAAGTTCTGTAATCAGTTTCTTTTCCTCAATAAAAGAATATGTCTAAAGGACAACTTTAATATGTTGTTCCGGGAACGAAATGTTATATTCTGAAAATCTGTCAGGCTGAAAAAGAACTGCTCCTCCCATATGAGCAACAAATCTGAATCTGTCTTTCATTTCAGTAATGATTACATTACACACTTCAGTGGCCTCTCGTTTTCTTTCAGTGTGTTCCACAATTTTTCTCTTCTTCGTCATATTCTCATCAACTGCAGTGGAACTTGTGGTGCTTCTAATTTTGAGAATTTCCACCTCAAAATAATTGAGTCTATCCTGGACCATTACAGGAGTACAGTCGCTCCTCTGAAGTTGGTTGTAGAAAATATCGACATGGGGCATAATTTTATGGAAGGACAACCAAAATATGAAATCTGCATCACTCAAAATTCCAATAAAACCAGATGCTTGAAGAACAGAACTTGAATTGGCGATTCTTTCGCCTCTCCTTAAGATTTTCATACATTCTATTAACTGCTCCCTGTATTCGAAAACCGTGTTGACAGATCTAGATTGAAAGTTCCATCTCGTTTGCACTGATCTTGGCAGCCGCTTCTGCACTACTTCTTTTAAAACTGATGTTCTCTGGGGAGAGTTACAGAAAAAAGCACAAATACCTTGAAGATTTATGAAGAAAATTCGTACACTACTATTCGCTGATGCTGCATTTAACATAATCAAGTTTAACTGGTGCGTATGGCAATGAATGTATTCTGCAGACCTGTACTTCTATTTTATGATTGAACACCATTTTTCAACCCAGACATAACATTAGACCCATCGTATGTTTGAGCAATTAATTTATGTTCACAGCCTAGCAGATGTCGATCAAGTTCTGGCAATATGCATGCAGCTAAGTTATCTGCTTTGTGCCCTATAGCAAACGTGGCGAAAACGTGACTCGCAGGCGCACGTTCCCTCTCTGCAACCGTCCGTTTGATTTTCACATGCTCCTGAGTGATGCAGTGCGTCTTGCATATTTGGTGACTCGCAGAAGGAAGTCATTTTCGCCATCCTTGCCCTATAGGATTCACAAAACCCCAGTACCTTTCCACTGGTTTATGGTTTACCAGATATCTATAGACAATTACCATTTGATACTTGGATGCTACATCGCTGGATGTTTTAAAGGCTTAGCGCAACAATTTGTGAAATCTTAAGATGCCGCATGCGAAATCGGAAATTCGGCAATGGAATACCATAACAACAACAATTGGCCCACGTCAGGTTCTCAGAAATAGTTATTTGAAAATAAGGCAAAGTGTCGGTTCGTGTTCATAATATAACTATATTAAAGTCTTTGGTTGCTGTGATAACTTTTCTGCTAGTGCTGCAAAATGCCTAAGAACAAATCTACCAAAAGTGCATTAATAAGAACATGGATTTGCAGTCTTATACAACAGATGGGACAATAATCTTCTGTCAGGTCTGCAATAAAGAGGTAAGCTTTTTACTGCATTTTCTGTCAGTTTTATTATTCACATGAGACCATGTATGTTAACTACCGCGATTAATTGTACCGTATGACTTTTTCTTCTATCTGAAAATAATCTCAAATTTGTTTGATGCATTTTATTAAGTACCGGGTCTAACAGTAGGTACAGAAGATCAAGATAATGCTAATTTTGTAAAAGACATTTTTTTAAGTTATACTCATTTTTATGTAAATTATATTGGTTATTCATTTAAAATTCTAATTATTTTAACAAAATTATTTACCGACATTAACATATATTTACAAATATATTCTTCTAGTTAAGGTTTCTGCAGAATAAAGGAGTGACTTGGTGCAACACGAGAAAACTTCAATGCATCAAGCAAATTCTAAAAAGAAAGATTATCAGAAGCAAACTTTACTTTCACAGCCCATGCCCTCAAAAATAAAATCCCAGTTCTGTGTAAAGCATTTGCTGCAGCCCACATTCCTTGTTGTAGTTGAAAATAGAACACTGAAGTCATTTTTGGAAAAGTATTGCAGAGAAAGAATACCCTCCGAATCGAAACTTAGAACAAATTATCTTGAGATGGTGTATGAATCACAGCTGAACGAAATAAGGCCAGAAATAGGAGATTCCTGTATCTGGATTTCCGTAGTTGAAACCACAGACGTCCTGGGGCGAAGTATATCTAATTTAATTGTAGGGAAATTAGATGAAGAAAATTATGGAAATTCGCATTTGATTTGTTCGAAGGTGTTGGAGAAAACTGATGCTCAATCAGTTGCCTACTTCATAAACTCCGGGCTAAAAGCACTGTGGATGAAAGGGTGTTGTTACTGTACACTGATGCAGCACCATATATGATAGCAGCTGGCAAACTTTTGAAGGCATTTTGTCAGCGTTACTTGTCTGGCTCATGCACTTCATCTAGTAGCAGAGGAGGTTCGAAACCAGTTCTCCAAAATCAATGATTTAATAACCTCCATAAAGAAAGTATTTTTAAAGTGAAATTGTAGAATTGCAGCTTTCAAAGAAAGATGTCCCAATCTGCATTTGCCACCTATTTTGACAAGATGGGATACGTGGCTGCAGGCTGTGAAGTATTACAGTGAGAACATTGACAGTGTTGAAGAGGTTGTAAATAGTTTTTCGGAAGAAGAATCGCAGTGTATTACGGTTGTCCAGAATGTGCTACGAGAGAAAGGTTTGAGACAGGATCTGTCATATATTCGCGCTAATTTCACATTTTAGCAGATACTATAGAGCAATTGGAAGCATCAAAGCTCAGTATTACTGAATCAATCATATTATTTACAAGAGCAGAAAGTCAGTTAAACAAAGCTGCTGGTGAGGTTGGGAAAATTGTTTCCAAAAAAACTACAAATGATGCTCACCAAAAATCCTGGATATACAGTTCTCAAAGGAGTATCAGATATTTTAAGCGGACGTGCGGCAGATCTCACTATAGTATTTAATCCGCATATGGTTTCTCGTTTCAAGTATGTTCCGGTCACCACCGCAGACGTTGAGGGATTTTTTTTTCAGCATTTAAGCTAATTCTGACCAACAAAATACATAAACTTACCCCACATCATCTGGAAATGCTTCTTGTTATATATTGTGGACAAAATTACGGCCAAAAGTGAAATTGAAGAATCTGTCATTTATAAATAACAATATTGCATTAATTTTTAAAATTCATGTAAGACAAAAATCTATCCTTTATAGTTTAATTAACTGACAGTGACAGATTTTTTATAGAATGCTTGTTCAATTACTATATTATCTTATCTATAATACTGTATTTAAGTGTGTTTTGAAATAAAACATTAATCACTATGTTTTGCATGGCGTGATGCATACAATTTGTTTATTTATGTGTGCCTATTAAAGAAAAAAATCGCTACTTTTAGAGTCCTTTAGGCGCCTCAAATTACATTTTTAGGACCTAAAGATCCGAAGTCTATTAATAATCATGAAGCAAATAAACAAACTAAAAAGCTGACTGCATTTTCAGTAAAATACTTGAACAAAACTGATAACAGTTAGAAAGGTTGGTATTAGAATAACACAAAAAAAAACTGATGTGTTACAC
This sequence comes from Deroplatys truncata, assembly GCA_030765065.1. NCBI lineage: Eukaryota > Metazoa > Arthropoda > Insecta > Mantodea > Mantidae > Deroplatys > Deroplatys truncata. The sequence continues at coordinate 3,873,531 of CM060979.1, forward strand.
TCACATGACTTTCTCTACTCTTGTACAAACTATTTTTACAAACGCTTATTCTCCATATGCTTCATGTTAATCGAGATGTTAATCTTATTGCTAATTTTCTTGTAGATACAAGGGGAATTGGTAGGCTTTAAGCGATAGTCAAATATTTTAAGAGTTGGTTACTATGTGGAGCATTCCATTCTCTTCGTATGTCCAGGACAAAAAAAAATGAATAACGAATTTGAGAAAAAGTATAAGTATTGGAAAATTTAAGGTAATAACAAGCAATATCTCGAAAACGGTTCACTCAGCAACAAAAATGTATATAACATAAATTGTGTATTTTAACGCGATCTACATTTTTTGTGTAGTAAAATTTAGTCTGTCTCTTATGGTTTACCAGTTATGCAAAAGTCGTTCACAATGAAGAATACTTTTGGAGACATTCCCAGAAAATTCGAGATATACATTTCATTTGTCATGAAAATATCTTAAACATACGATATTTTAATCAAAATCGTTACAGCCATTTTTGAGAAAATTAAAATTTTCGAAAAATGTTCCATGTAAAGGGTAATCTGGAGGTTTTCTTGAAAACCTTCGTGTCGCATCTCTGGAAGATACTGAACCTAAATACCAAGTTTGGTGTTTATCCGACTGTTCGTTTCTGAATTATGCTGTGCACAGACACACACACACGGACATGTTTCCAAAAATGCTTTTTTTTTATTCAGGGGGCCTCAAAACATATATTTCCTGTGAAATATCGGTATCTAATTTTTGAGTGGAATACAATACTTCCCCTACTTACTATACGTAGTAGAGAAAGTAAAAAAGACACGGGTTATAAGTACACGGTCATCATTACACAGAAACTTTAAATGTTCCATTCCAGAAGCACAAAACGATTAAAAGTTCGTAATATAAAGATTTAATCACTCTAAAGCCCAGTATTAAATAAATTTTGTTAAATAAATCCGGAATAGGTACATATTTCACAAAATGTTGCATCTTCTCCGGGAGTCCAGTGCTTTCTGCTGATTTTGGACAACCATATTCTTCTTCTCTCCAAGTTTCTGATTTTCGACAGCAACCTGTACTATTTATTGCCCTCGTAGTGCACCCGAAAGCACAGCAATATGACATTTTCATTCATACATCAGCTTCGACTCAGTGTTTCCGCATGTTTATAATGAGGCACCCAACCCAAGATGGCGCGCGGATACCCCGTGATCAGCTCTCCGCCATTCAGCAAGCCGTATTGGCTGCATTCGCAAGAAAATCAGTTACTTGGTACATACAGAACTTTTGTATAATACCCACATTTCAAAGATCCTACATTTTTTTAGGATGGTGCTTCAAATTGCTTTCATAAACTTTGTAGAGTCACAATTATGTATAGTCAAGGACTGCTTGACAGTTCGATGCTACTGTCATTGTAAGATGCTAGTAAAAACAATAAAAGATTATAAAGTATTTAGTACTCGGTATGTTTTCTAATACAGGCTTCCGTCAATTGCTGTTTCAAAGTTGTATTTTAGGAGTAAACCCTATTTTATCCGAGAATCCTTTGCAGTTACCTGTACATCAACAGTATTTAGCTTTTAAACTAGATGCATAACCCCTACACGTAGGCTAATGATGGCACATAACGTATTTATCTAATCAAGACGTTCGCACTAACTGCAAGAATAATGCCGCGGGATTGTTCAGTGTGCACGCATGTGTAATTAACATTTGACGCGCTTGCATATCACCTTCTCATCTTTCATTGATTAACCGGGACCCGACTAACATGCATTGAAAACAAAACAACTAATGCGCACTAACATGTGGAGGGGTTTTAGTGGGTAGGGCCATTCTCACACTTCCAGCTTCTCTGGGGTGCATACATAAATGTATGTATTTCTCCTCCACAAAAAATCACGAAAACTTATAACGATTAGACGAACAGGGAAGCATCCAGCGCGTACAACTGAAATAAACTAACGACCTTAGAATTTTAGTTACTGGGTAAAACCACTACACTGTGGTATGATGACCGAACCATCATGGGAAAAGTAGGACAAGTATTGTATTGCACCCGAAAATTCCATGTCGAGATTTCACTGGAAATGTACACTATGTGATCAAAAGTATCCGGACACCCCACAAACATACGCTTTTCATCTTAGGCGCATTGTGCTGCCACCTACTGCTGGTACTCATTATCCGCGACCTCAGTGGTCATTAGACATCGTGAAACAGCAGAATGGGACGCTCCGTGGAACTCAGGACTTCGAACGTGGTCAGGTGATTGGGTGTCACTTGTGTCAGAAGTCTGTACGCGAGATTTCCACACTCCTAAACATCCCTAGGTCCACTGTTTCTGATGTGATAGTGAAGTGGAAACGTGAAGGGACATGTACAGCACAAAAGCGTACAGACCGACCTCGTCTGTTGACTGACAGAGACCGCCGACATTTGAAGAGGGTCGTAAAGAGTAATAGGCAGACATCTATCGGGATCCACTCCAAGTACTATGACAGTTAGGCATGAGGTGAGAAACCATGGATTCCGTGGTCGAGCGGCTGCTCATAAGCCACACATCACGCAGGAAAATGCCAAACGACGCCACGCTTGGTGGCGTCAGCATTACACGATTGAACAGAGGCAAAACGTTATGTGGAGTGACGAATCGTGGTACTCAATGTGGCGATCCGATGGCAAGGGTATGGGTGTGGCGAATGCCCGGTGAACGTCATCTGCCAGCGTGTGTAGTGCCAACAGTGAAATTCGGAGGTGGTGGTGTTATGGTGTGCTCGTGTCTCTCCTGGAGGGGGCTTGCACCCCTTGTTGTTTTGCGTGGCACGATCACAGCGCAGACCTACATTGATATTTTAAGCACCTTCTTGCTTCCCACTGTTGAAGAGCAATTCGTGGATGGCGACTGCATCTTTCAACACGATCGAGCACCTGTTCATACTGCACGGGCTGTGGCGGAGTGGTTACACGACAATATCATCCCTGTAATGGACTGGCTTGCACAGAGTCCTGACTTGAATCCTATAGAAGACCTTTGGGATGTTTTGGAACGCCGACTTCGTGCCAGGCCTCACCGACCTCCATCGATACCTCTCCTCAGTTCCGCACTTCGTGAAGAATGGGCTGCCGTTCCCCAAGAAACCTTCCAGCACCTGATTGAAAGTATGCCTGCGAGAGTGAACGCTGTCATCAAAGCTAAGAGTGGGCCAACACCATATTGACTTCCAGCATTACCGATGGAGGGCGCCATGAACTTGTACGTCATTTTCAGCCAGGTGTCCGGATACTTTTGATCACATAGTGTGTGTTTTGAGACCCCCTGAACCCAAAGAAAGCATTTTTACAAAAAGGTCCGCGCGCGTGTCTGTGAATCCAAACCTCAAAAATGATAAGTCGGATAAATACCAAACTTGATATTTAAGTTCAATATCTTTCAAAATTCCGATATGAAGATTTTCAAGCAAATCTTCCCACCCCAGCTACTACTTACACGAGACATTTCCCGAAATGTTTGATTTTCTAAAGAATAGCTCTAACGATTTTGATTAAAGTGCCATATATTAAAGACATTTACATGACAAATAAAATGTATATCTTGAATTTTCTGGGAAAGGCCTATGAAGTCCTTTTCATTCGGTAGGACTTTTGTATAACTTTGTATTTCTAGTAAACATTAAGGAATAGACGAAAACGTACTTCGCAAAAAATGTAGATCTTTTTACAACACAATTTTTTCAAATAATTTTTTTGTGAATTGAGTCATTTCCGAGATATTCATTATTAATGGTTCGAATTGTTCAATACTGTAACTTTGTCCAGTTTTTCAACTGCCACTCGTTCTTATGTAGTTCACCTTCACTAGGGTGAACTAGTTCAGTTCTCTTTCACTTCACTTCCTTTGTGACATAGCCGGACTTCACTCGGGAGTCGAAACAAGACCTCCACAACCAATCGCTCCGCGGTAGGTCACCATCTCGCTTGGAGAATCGCTGAGCTCGCACTGCCTGTTGCAACTGACTGGACAGCGCGAGATCGCTCGCTTATAGAGGCACTGGAATCGTCCACAGAAGGTTCTCGAGCGTTCTAGAACTATTTCCACACACTTTCTGGAGGAGGGGAAAAGAAGCTTCCAGAAAGTTCTGGTTATCTCCCGATAGCGCCCGGTATTAACGCTGGCGAGCGCAGTTATCATTGTTTGCACCGACCGCTCGGCGCCGACCTTGGACCATTGCTGCTGCGTCACAATACTTAGCCATTCTTTTAAAGTCCTGTCGACTGTCAGTTGTTTCTCGCGATGCCATTGTAACAGTGTGGAATTTTAAGTCCAGTTCTTTGTATCTGTAACCAAATGTGTAATGTAGCCATTTCCGAAAGGTTTATCTCGATTGAAATCATATATAGATAGGAAAACAAGCTTTCATAACAATAATTTGTATACTCACTAATAAACGAGAGAGGATAGAGAAAATGATGTGAATGAAACACATAAGATTTTTTCCCCTATCTACCTCGTTTAATCGAGATAAACCTTTGCAGAAATAGCTACATTACACGCTTTATACGTGCAAAAGGAACAGCGATAGTCAAATGTTTAACTGAACGCTATATGCTGGCCTTAAAATTCCATACTGTTTCCATGACATCGCGAGAAACAACTGAATGTTGACAGAACTTAAAAACTATGACAAAGTATTGAACAAATAAAATATTAATAGCGGATATTTCGGAAATGGCTGATGCCACAAAAAAAGCTATTTGGAATAAATTGTGTTTGTGTAGTACGTTTTCGTATACCAGTTATATAAGACGTACAAAATCCCTTCCGAATGAAGACTTCGCAAGCCATTTCCAGAAAATTCAAGACATACATTTCATTTGTCATGTAAACATATTTAATATATACGGCATTTTAATGGACATTGTTAGAGCTAATTTTTAGAAAATAAAAAATTTCGAAAAAAATGTCCATGAAAGGGTAGTTGGGGATAGGAGATTTTTCTTGAAAACTTTTGTGTTGCATCTTTGGAAGGTACTGACCCTAAATACCAAGTTTGGATTTTATTTGACTTTTCACACACGGACCTTTTTCTAAAAATGTTTTCTTTATTCAACGGGTCTCAAAACATATATTTCCGCTGAAATCTCGGTATCGAATTTTTGGGTGGAATGCAATACAATCTCTATCTACTATATACGTGGTAGAGAAAGTAAAAACATCTGATGTGTTACACTCACATGACTTTCTCTACTCTTGTACAAACTATTTTTACAAACGCTTATTCTCCATCTACTTCATGTTAATCGAAATAAACATTTGCAGAGTCTATCTTATTGCTAATTTTCTTGTACATGTAAGGGGAATATATATTTACAAGGGCAATATAGAAATACAGTAGCCTTTAAGCACATACATAGCTCTTAATAGCTGGTTGCTAGGTACAGCACCATTCCCTTTGCCACAGATTAATACTCTTTGCATATCCAAGACAAAAAAATGAATAACGAATTCCCATTTGAGAAAATAAGTATTGAAAAATTTAAGGGAATAACAAGTAATATCTCGAAAATGGTTCACTCAACAAAAAAATGTATATGACATAAATTGTGTATTTTAACGCGATCGACATTTTTTGTGTAGTAAAATTTTGTCTATCTCTTATGGTTTACCAGTTATGCAAAAGTCGTGCACAATGAAGAATACTTTTGGAGACATTCCCAGGAAATTCAAGATATACATTTTATTTGTCATGAAAATATCTTAAACATATGATATTTTAATTGAAATCGTTAGAGCTATTTTTGAGAAAATTAAAATTTTCGAAAAATCTTCCATGTAAAGGGTAATCTGGGGTGGGGGGATTTTCTTGAAAACCTTCGTGTCGCATCTCTGGAAGATATTGAACCTAAATACCAAGTTTGGTGTTTATCCGACTGTCCGTTTCTGAGTTATGCTGTTCATAAACAGACACACACACAGACACACAGACAGACACACAGACACACACCCGGACATGTTTCCAAAAATGCTTTTTTTGGATTCAGGGGGTCTCAAAACATGTATTTCCGTTGAAATCTCGGTATCGAATGTTTGGGTGGAATACAATACTTCCCCTACTTACTATACGTAGTAGAGAAAGTAAAAAGGAAACTTATTCAAAAGGTAAAATCAAATCATTTGTGAAATACGGTGTACCACAAGGCTCTGTGTTAGGTCCATTATTATTTATATCAAATTCACCCAACACTTCCTTGGTAACCTATGCAGACGACATGCTGGAGTAAGACTCAACACGACATTAAACAACACCGCCATTCAGCTATTCAGCTATTTACACATCGTAAATATGTGTTGCTACATGTAAAAAACTAATATGATGCAATTTAATATGCTAAAAAAGTAACAACCATATAATACTAAAAGTACACGCTGATATCGTTGTGGAATGAAAGGGCATACAGTTTTAGGACTTATTGTAGATAATAGGTTAACATGGGTTGAGCTCTTATGTGATAAAATGAGTAAATCATTATATCTAATAAGATACTTAAGATTACAGTGATGCCAACATTTTAACGTTAGCATACATACTATGGATGTATTTATCCACACTTGACCTATGATATTGAAATCTGGGGAGCTAAAAGACATGCTGGTAAATTACTTATATATCAAAATAAATGTGTAAGAATGATGTTTAAGCTCAAAGCGAGGGAATATTGCAAGAAAACCTTCAATATTTAGCGCCTATCCCAGTATGCATACAGAGCAATAATGTTTGTAATAAACAAAGTGTAAACGTGAGCATAACACAACAAGCAACATGGATAATATAAATAAAATTGTGTCTCTAAACAATGTACATTTTCTTGGAATTAAACTTTCTAGTAAATTTTCACCGGAAATTAAATCAATAGTTGATACTTGAAAATCAATCTGAAAGGAAATTAAGTCGTTTCTGACAACCAAATGCAACACATGATTTAAATGAATTATTGTCTACGCTAGTAAATATAATTTGTATAAAGTATGACATGTCCAAAATTGAATGTGTTGATAAACTGGATTAAATATAAACTTCACGACAAAGACTGAGTAGGTATTTGGTTCACTTTGATTTCTAATGAGTTTAAGTGAACCTTTATGAGGTGTGAAGTCTTAGAAATGAAAGTGCTAACTCTGGTTAAGAGATCATGTCGACGACTTTGACTTTCGAACAATTGCTCATCGTTCAATCTTTTTCTGCCGAGTTAATGTTTCGGGTTTTCTTTTTGAACATTGATTTCTCTCTCATTCATACTTCCAGATTCTAGGGAGGATGGGGAATAAACTTAGCACATCCTCGAGCCGGGAATAGAACCCGGGACCTCAGCGGTGGAAGTTAGCGCGCTAACCACCAGAGCGCAGAGGCAGTCACTAATGTTGTATGGAAAGCTAAACATTAACATAACATGGGCGGGGGATATGAAAATGAGTATTTATTTACATTTTATGTCCCCTTAAACACGCATTGAAAGGGAAGTAATTTAGTTATATAGGTCTAAGCTGACAGAAGAGCGAGACAGCGCTTTCATTACGGTCACACGATTTTATGGACGGCGAGCATCACCTAGGGTCAAAAAGCCGCACCCTGCTTTAATTACTAGCCGTGAAATAGAGTGGCACGCTTCTCTGGCTCAACAGCATTCACGCGACCTTCTCTACTCACTCTACTATAAACTATTCATACAAAACCTTGTCCCTCCATCTATGCACTTCTTGTTCATTACATATTTCGCTGTAGCTGTAACAAGAATACAGCAGATAAACAGATGCGAGATGTCTTTGAAACTGTATGCTCTTTGTATGACCTCGAGAAAACACTGAATACTGTCAGCACTGCCAACGTGTTCAAATATTCAAACGAATAACAGGTAATACCCCGCAAATGGTGATGCCCCCCCCCCCCAAAAAGTTATTTTAAATAGAATATACTTTCCGAAGAGATCTACATTTCTACTGTAGTACGATTTTGTCTATCTCTTATGGTTTAGCAGTTTCACAAAATTAGACGAAATTCGTTTAGAATGAAGAGGACCTCACAGGCCAGTCAGAGAAAATTCAAGATGTATGTTTCACGAGGCACCTGCATGCCGTCGATACTTGGTGGTAACGAAGTATCCTAATGCTGTGAGATACGTTTAAATTTATGCTAGAAGGAATGAAATTCATGCTATTGCCTGTCTATTTGGGATCCCGCAAACAGTTGCTGGACTATAGTTCTTGATAGACCTTGACTGCGTTTCCTGTGATGAATCAATGCAACATTCCATCCACTCTTGTGTTCTGAATGAAGACAATGGGGGAAGTACTCGTGTAACATGCAGCGTTAACTGAGTTGTGAATGTAGCTGAATCATGTTTCTGCAATAGCCTGGCTTCGTGACCCACCGTCAGCCACTACATTTACTGACCACAATCTGTGAAACAAATGAGAATTCAAGATGTGAGATGTTGCAGCGCATGGAAATCTTTAGTTGTTTGAGTTTGATGTAAAATATATACGAGTATTGAGGTACATTACTTTATTATTTTATATTTTCAAGATTGCAGAAGAATTGCTAGTATTTGTTTTTCTATTGACAGAAAATTGTTTAAAATATTTTTCAGCACAAAATATAATTTCATGGAAAGGGAACCAAATAAATTATTATTATTATTATTATTATTAAAATTAGCCTTGACTAACAATAGGGGATATATAACCTGTGGAATTATCAAGATAAACAATTCCTGCCAATTGGAAATGTCAACAGGAACAATTTCGAATTAGCATACAACACAGAAAACTACTAATATGAACATAACTCAGTGAACAAGCTATCTTAAACTGTTTATAAAGCTAGTATCGTATCGTTCCATCATTGTAATTGAAGCTATGAAAGCCAGTTTTGATAAAATCGAAAATAATGAAACATTTTCATTTAAAGGGTAGCTTGGGGTGGGGAGATTCTCTTTAAAATCTTCCTGTTGCAGCATTAGCGGATGCTGAACTTAAAACCAAGTTTTGTATTTTGGGTTATGGTGTTCACAGACACACCGACTTATTTTTCTTCTTTTTTATTTATTTATCCAGGGGACGTGTACTTGCAGTCACATCTGCATATCGAAATTTTGGAAGGGGCACAAATACTTCCTCTGTGTACTACTAAGCAGTAGAGAAAGTAAAACATGACGTCCTTTTTATTGAGGGAGTCTTAAAACATGTGTGTATGCTGAAATCTCTATGACCGATTTTTGGGTGGAGTGCAATACTTCCTCTGCCTACCAAAGGCAAGTGGTAGAGAAGTTGTAGTGGCCAGAGAAAGTAAAAATAAGGTGACCCACAAGAACTACTGCTTAATGTTGAAGTCCAGCTCTATTAAGAGGAAATATCACTGAAAATGTTACTTTACCTAAAATTGGCTACAGATTTTCATACCCTTAGATTTACTTGTATAAAAACAGCTTATGACATCTAAAATGATCTTTATCGGTACAATTTTTACTTTCTCTACTACAGAGAGGCCACAGATCGCGTGTATGCATGCTCCGCCTCGGTATTCTTCTGCTGCTCAATAGTGGTGAATGTCCCGCTCAAGGCTACATTGTGTTATATTCGTACTGCACCAGTTGCTACCTTCTGTTCGTGCTGTAAGCACTAGAGTTTGTGCATCTCAAAGGTGCAACTTTATTCAAGACATCTGTGTTGTGTGCGATTTCTTAAGAGCGTTAATATCTTGTTATTATTCACTGCAATGCCTGCCGACAAATTTACACTTCAACAACGAATTTTTACTTTCTCTACTACGTATAGTAAGTAGGGGAAGTATTGTATTCCACCCAAAAATTCGATACCGAGATTTCACCGGAAATATATGTTTTGAGACCCCATGAATAAAAAAAGCATTTTGGAAACATGTCCGTGTGTGTGTCTGTCTGTCTGTGAACAGCATAACTCAGAAACGAGCAGCCGGATAAACACCAAACTTGGTATTTAGGTTCAGCATCTTCCAGAGATACCACACGAAGGTTTTCAAGAAAATCCCCCCATCCCAGATTACCCTTTATATGGAACATTTTTCGAAAATTTTAATTTTCTCAAAAATGGCTCTAACGATTTTGATTAAAATATCATATGTTTAAGATATTTTCATGACAAATAAAATGTATATCTTGAATTTTCTGGGAATGTCTCCAAGAGTATTCTTCATTGTGAACGGCTTTTGCATAACTGGTAAACCATAAGAGATAGACAAAATGTTACTACACAAAAAATGTAGCTCGCGTTAAAATACACAATTTATGTCATATACATTTTTTGTTGTTGAGTGAACCAATTTCGAGATATTGCTTGTTATTACCTTAAATTTTTCAATACTTATTTTCTCAAATGGGAATTCGTTTTTATTTTTTGTCTTGTATATGCAAATAGTATTAATCTGTGGGAAAGGGAATGGTGCTGCACCTAGCAACCAGCTATTAAGGGATATGTATGTGCTTAAAGGCTACTGTATTTCTATATTGCCCTTGTAAATATATATTCCCCTTACATCTACAAGAAAATTAGCAATAAGATAGGGTCTGCAAACGTTTATCTCGATTAACATGAAGTAGATGGAGTAGAGAAAGTCATGTAAGTGTAACACATCAGATTTTTTATGTACGATACACACGTAAAAAGTGAATCATGTAGACAATTTCACGAGAACTTTTCTGGTATTTCAGTTTCAAGTAGAGAAACTCTTAGACGTCTGATTTAATAAGTTTAGAACAACGGGATCGCCAAACGCTAAACCTAAGAAGCGAAAACGATATGTTCGAAGGGAGGAAAAATTGACAAAATTGGTCCATTATTCGAACTCTAAAAAAATAAAAGTCTATAAGAACAATAGCCACACCATAGACGGACAATATTTGTAAGAAGTACTCATGGAAACTTCTTCCGAAGATGCGACATTTTCAACACCAGGTTCGTGCTCATTACAGCGCATGCTGCTGTCACTCGTGAGTCATGATGATGATTTTTGTTTAAGGACGCTCAACTGCTAGGTCATTAGCGCCCTTGTAAAACGGGTCATAGCAAAGGCCAGTGATAAACATGAATATCAAGTCAGAAATAAAGATAAATATGTAAAACTAAACCAAGAAGTATGAACCCCCATGTTATTAAGCTGACTAAATCCGCATTTGGAAATCTACCTTTGACACAAAATTAAAAATCCTATCAACTGCTTGCTTATCATCCTCTAAGACCTCTGCAAGACTGTCCAGCAGTTGCAGAGTGTCCCGAAGATGTGCTAGAGCAACACGTGACTGACCGAAACACCTTCGCCACAAAGCGGACAAATAGGAGCAGGGTCACCGTGCGTAAAATTGCAGTGACCAATACCAACCGAGCCAACATCACCTCCTCACGACGAGATACGCGAGAGGAAGTTATCCAGTTTATCGGAATGTGCTTCACTACTCTAAGCTTATTTCCGAGAAGTGCTAACCACTCCTGGGGCCAACACGACAGCACAGCTCTCCGTACAACAAGCCTAACGTCTTCCGACGTTACCCAAGGTATTGTAACACTGGGTTCTGTGGTTGCCGCCCTAGCTGCCAAATCAGCAAGTTCGTTCCTCGCAAGCCAATGTGACAGGTATCCAAGCAAACTCCACATTAATGCCAGAAGCGTATAAAACATGGAGGGCATCCTGGGTTCGCTGAACAATGGGGTGGTCGTTGTATAGCTCACGAAGGCTCTGAAGTGCACTTAGGGAATCACTTAAGATGAGACAGTCACCCAATTTTCGACGGCGCACATACAAAATGGCTCGCTATATGGCATACAGCTCTGCACTATCATGAAAATGGTATGTATAGGGTTGGGTTCCATGAACATTAGCACTCCAATACCGTTGGTGCACTTAGATCCATCGGTTTAGATCAAAATTCGGTCACTGTAACTGGACAGAAATTTTAAAAAGCAGAGGCGTCGAAGACTTCCGGTATATCATCATCCCAAAATCTGCATGAGATGTCGCATGTAACCAAGGGGAAAACACCCACTCCCCCTTAGCAAACATGCTAGGCATTTCAATGTCGTGCTTTCTTAGAAGCTCCCGGAAACGAACACCTGCAGGCCTCGGATTAATGGAGCTATTTCTACAACGTTCGTCCAGCGCAGTGCGAAAAAAAGAAGCGAACGTTGGATGCATTGGCACACATTTAAGCGCACAGCCATAATTTCCCAAGAGGACATCACGCCGATATCGCAGAGGAGGTTCTGCCGATTCGGCGTAAAGACTCATAACTAAGCTAGTGGGAAAAGCACTATTAGCCACCCGGCTATGGACTGCGTTTAATCTCCTAAGCATAGATACTCGTGCAGAGTAATAAATGATATACCCATAGTCTATTTTTGATCTGATCAGTGCGCGATACAGTCGCAGCAAATCGGTCCGATCCGCTCTCCAAGATTTGCCATTTAATATCCGCAAGATATTCAGAGGACGGTCACATCGCGCTTTCAACTGTGCTATATATGCGATGACCAGCTAAGTGTTCTATCAAATGTCAACACCAGGAATCTCGTCGAATCTGCGAATTGTAGTAAATCTGGACCGAATCGGAGCGAAGGTGGCAATCGTCTACAGCGCCAGAAATTCACGCAGATTGACTTCTTAGTTGAGAAACGAAAGCCATTTTTAGAACTCCATTCTTGGAGCATTGCTGCATACGGCGTTCCAAAAACGGCGTACGCAGAGAAGTACAATAAACGGCAAAGTCGTCTACGAATAAGCATGAAGATACCCCTGGAGGAACACATTTCGAGATAGAATTAGTTGCTATAGCAAACAGTCTAACGCTTAGTACCGATCCCTGAGGTACTCCGTTCATCTGAACAGAAAGGTTCGAAAAAGCCGAGCCGACCCTTACTCGGAAAATACGGCCTTTCATAAGCTCCTGAATGAGCAGTGGTAAGCGTCCACGTATATTCTAGGCATGTAGGGAACGTAGTATCGCTGCTCGCCAGCACGTATCATAAGCCTTCTCGAGGTCAAAAATATCGCAACGGTTTGACAATTTTTCATGAATCTATTCATGATCTATGTCTATAATGACACAAGGTGTCCAATATTGAACGGCGTCGTCGAAAACCGCACTGGGTGTTGGTCAGCAGATTGCGAGTTTCCAACCACCATACCAACCATCCATTGACCATGCGTTCATCACCTTGCAAACGCAACTGGTGAGAGAAATAGGACGGTAGCTGGACGGGAGATGACGGTCCTTTCCAGCTTTCAAAATGGGTATGACAGCGGCCTCCCGCCACTTTTCTGGCATCAACTCAAACACGATTATAGACCTCGAGGAGGAAAGCCTTACCTTCAAGAGAGAGCTGTTGGAGCATTTGTACATGGATACGTTCAGGTCCTGGTGCTGATAGTCGTGAAGATGAAAGAGCGTGTTTTAACTCCGCCATGGTGAAAAGGTGATTGTAATCTTCAAGATTTCCTAAACACAACCAGAGACCTTGAGATTGTACCCGAGTCTTAACAGGAAAGAACTCGAGCGAAACCACGGCCAAGTGTATCAACAATAGCTCCTGCAGCTGTTTTAAGCCCGGCAACTGGCACGTGGGTCCGGCCACACGCTTTAACTTATCCCAAACGACAGAGGAGGTGTATGTCGATTGAATGAAGCTACAAACTTGCTCTATGATATCTTTTTGCTATGCTTAATCATTTGTCTAGACTTGGCACGCATTTTCTTGTACTGGATCAGGTTATCCAGTGTAGGGTGACGCTGGAAAATCCTAAGAGCACGTAACGCGGGAGGAGGTAACGGAAACCCCAGTGCGCGGAGCATGCATACACGCGATCCGTAGCCCCAAATAGCGAACGCTCAGTACGTGCCTATAGTAAGCATTGCATTGCGCCCAGAAATTCGATATCGAGATTTCACCTGAAATATTGTACAGATTTTGAGGCTCTGAATCAAAAACAGGCATTTCAGAAAAAAAGTCCTGTGCGTGTCTTTACACAGCATAACCCAAAAACGAAAACTGATTAACAAGCTCAGTATCTTCCAAGGATGTGATACAAACATTTTGAAGAAAGTCCCCCACCATCTCAAACTATGCTTTAAATGGAAATTTTCTCGAAATTCTTTATTTTCTCGCAAAATGCTCAAATAATTTTGATTAAAATAGCATACACTTATTCATGTTGATTCATTGAATTAGTACAGTTTTAGAAACGAATATAGCTTACATTTACAGACGCTGCAACACATTCTCTTATGCCATAAAAAGGGTCCTAAATCCTGTTATGTAAAACACGAGCTTGTTGTGGTAATTTATTAAAGAAAGAAATAGGTAAACATTTATATGAACTGAGGGCAACAAGGAAGTAACGTGTTTAACATATTCACATGACAAATACAATGTCAATCTTCTGGGAACAACCTGTAACGGTCTCTTCATTCGGAAGCAACTGGTAAACATGTACATCTGTTTAAAACAGACAATTTGTTTCAAATAGCTTTTTCGTGCCATAAGCCATTTACCAGATGTCCGTTATTATTACTTTGAATGTTTCAATACTTTGTCATTTCTTTAAAGTCCTGACGCTATTCAGTTGTTTGTCGCAGTGCCAGGGGAACAGTATCTTTAATGAAACTACGCAAACGTTTATAACATTTCTGATAGATTCACATGACTTTCTCTATCCTCTATCATTTATTAATGGGTATAAAACTATTCCTACTAAAGCTTATTTTTCTATCTACTACATTTTAATCGAGATAAACCTTTACAGAAACAGCTACATTACACATTTCGTTATAGAGAACAGCGACAGTCAAATGTTTAACAACTGGACGCTATGTGCTGGCCTTCCATACTGTTTCCATGACATCGCGAGAAACAAGTGAATGTTGAAAGGACTTCAAAGAATGACCAAGAAATGAACAATTCGAACAATAATACCTAACGGATATTTCGGAAATAGCTTAAGCCACAAAAATTATTTGAAATAAATTTGTGTTTTAAAGAGATATACTTTTGTGCAGTACGTTTTCTCTATCGTTTACCAGTTATACGAGATCATACAAAATGCCTTCCGAATGAACAGAACCTCACAGGCTATTCCCAGAAAATTCAAGATATGTACAAATTTTATTTGTCATATATATTTAATATATGGTATTTTAATCAAACTCGTTTGAGACATTTTTGAGAAAATGACAAATTTTAAAAAATGTTAAATGTAAAGGGTAGTTTGGGTTGGGGAATTTTGTTGAATATATTCGTTTCGCATCTTTGGAAAATGCTGAATTTAAATAGTAGTTTGGTATTTATGCGACTCTTCGTTTTTTGGTTATGCTGTTTAGGGTGCTTTTTCTAAAAATGTTTTATTTTTATTCCCGTGACCTGTAAACTTGTGTTCCAGTGAAATATCGGTGGATTGCAATACTTTCTCTGCTTACTAGGCGTGGTAGAAGACAGTAATAAGACTGTAGAAACCAAGCGACTCCCAACCTAAAGGTCCCGAGTTCCGCCCACTCTAACCCATGTGTTTTTCGTGGTTTCCCCGTGGTCGGCAGGCGAATGCTGGGATGGTTTCCTCTCTATCATTTCCCTTTCATTCCGTTTTCTTCTCATCTTTTAGGTTTGGTGGTGTATGGCGGTGCCGGAAGATGGCGCGGGTGCTTGCTCAACGGAAAGAGTGTTCCCCGTGGACACCAGAGGGCTGCTTGATTGGTGGGTCGTTCGTCGCCCTCCTCCTAAGGTTCCCGCACCTCATACCTTCCTTTGGTGGCTGTAGCCACAGTAGCGCGAGGTGAATAACCTACACCTGTAGTTAGCTGTACAAGCTGTATAAAAATAAACGATAGTGGGTACAGAAAGCGCTGTGAATGCAATATGTCATATTTGTTTATACACTTCTTCCTAAATCTTGGTGTATGCTTGATACATGAGGTGACATGCCTTGCAACCACTAGAACTGAACCAAAGACTTTAGCAGATATTCCAAAAAGTTGCATTAATATTGAGAAGGGGCACTAAAAGTTTTATCAATACATTTTCTGGGCATGCTAATTCTCAGAGAGCTGCTATTATTTGAAAATCAAAAGAGCGATTTTATTCACTGTTGGGGTTTAAATTATATATTGAAGTAAAAACTACAGAAATAGGTGTAATATTCTCGAGTTTTTAATATGAATGTAAATGTGTAAGCCAAGAAGCTGATCGATAAGGCGTGCACATTTGCAACCCCTATTAGTAATAATGCTAATAGAATCTTTTCACCACTTTGATCTCCTGCATGAGCAACTCTTTAAGGGCGGCATTTCCATGTAACAGCTTCGGGCTTCTTTTCAACTCGGACATATAAAGGCAAGCCAGGTTCGGGGCTTATGTTTTTTTATACATAGAAAAAGGAAGGATTAAAATGTTGCAGAGTGTGGGAATGATTGCGTTGATGTGAGGTAAACCTCGGCCATGTTAAACGTTGCAATGTTTTTATCATTTTCATTCAATTGTTACCATAGTATTCCACTCAAATATTCAATGTACACATTTCACTACAAATATATATATATATATATATATATATGTTTTGAGACTCCCCGAATGAAAAATATAATTTTAGAAAAAGCCGTGTGTGTGTGTGTGTGTCTGCAGCTTAACTCAAAATCGAAAAGTAGGTTAAATGCCAAATTTGGTATTTAAGTTCAGCATCTTCCAAAGAAAATCCCCCACCGCAATGGTAAAGGTAGGAATCAACCGGAGCAGGTCAGTGGATCCGTTGTGCTCCTAACAGTGACCCCCGGGAGGGAGGGATGAAGACACCCGCAGGCACACACGGGTCTCTAAGGTCTTCAGATGTAACGCATCCTACTCCATTTGGGCCCGCCCACCAACCTCCTGCAGGCCCATCGGGGCGGAGACCCGTTGTGCTCCTAACAGTGACCCCCGGGAGGGAGGGATGAAGACACCCGCAGGCACACACGGGGTCTCTAAGGTCTTCAGATGTAACGCATCCTACTCCATTTGGGCCCGCCCACCAACCTCCTGCAGGCCCATCGGGGCGGAGACCCGTTGTGCTCCTAACAGTGACCCCCGGGAGGGAGGGATGAAGACACCCGCAGGCACACACGGGGCCTCTAAGGTCTTCAGATGTAACGCATCCTACTCCATTTGGGCCCGCCCACCAACCTCCAGCAGGCCCATCGGGGCGGAGACCCCTGAGACCCCGCAGCGACGACGCCAGGAAAGAAACCTCTACAGAACGCCGAACACCGTTGCCTGGTCCTACAACCCTGAAACAGGGTATAGGAAATGAGAGGGAGGGGAGTCGTGATAGAAGATGAACCACCGCTGTTGACCCGGGGAAACCACGTTAAACCCATAGGCCAGAGTCGGCGGTCGCTGGTGATCAAACCCAGGACTTCACGAATGCGGACCACAGACGTTGCAGCGTGAGCCATTCCGCTCGGTTCCACCCCAAACTACCCTTTGCGGAATTTGTTTCGTTATATTTTACTTTCTCAAAAATAGCTCTTGATTCAAATAGCACATTTTAAGATATAGTAACACAAATATTAAACAATCTGAGAACAGCCTTCTTCGGTGAACATTCTTATACTGGTAAATCACAACGAATAGGCAAAATGTAGCTCTCTTTAAAACACAATTTATTTCAAAAAACCTTTTTGTGGCATCGCCCTTTTCGAGTTGTCGTCTTCCGTGGTGTAGTGCTTACCACGTTAGCCTCTAGTTCCTGAGGTCGCGGGTTCAAACCCGGCGGAGGGCGATGGACTTTGTTTTTTTTGGGGGGGGGCGTAAAAATCCCTAGCATGGCTTCCTTCGGAAGGGAAGTAAAGCCGGTGGTCCCGTGTCGTAGATTTACGGCACGTAAAAGAACTTCAAACCTGATAAAGAGGCCTCTGAGGAAAATCACCGGTCTTTCGCGCCCAATATAGAATGGGACGTTAAGGACCACAGTAGTTAAAGAGCGTCAATAAATAAAACTCAATTTAATTTTTAACTTTTATTTTTGAGATATCCATTATTATCATTGGTTTCAATACGTTTTATCGTCGTGATTCAGTTATTTCTCGCTGTGACGTGGAATTTCAAGGGCAGTCCACTTTTATACCTACATGTGAATGTTTGCCTCATTCCCCTTGCACTTTGAATGAAACTACTTCTCTAAATTATAATGCAGTAGATATAAAAAAAATCTGATGTGTTACACTCACATAACTTTCTCTACTCTTGTACAACCTAATTTTACAAACGCCTATTCTCCATATGCTCCATGTTAATCGAGATATCGAGATGTCAATCTTATTGCTAATTTTCTTGTAGATGCAAGGGGAATATGGTAGCTTTTAAGCGATAGTCAAATATTTTAACGCTGGTTGCTATGTGGCGCATTCCATTCT
Source organism: Deroplatys truncata (assembly GCA_030765065.1). Lineage (NCBI taxonomy): Eukaryota > Metazoa > Arthropoda > Insecta > Mantodea > Mantidae > Deroplatys > Deroplatys truncata. The sequence goes on from CM060979.1 coordinate 3,891,993, forward strand.
CTTTGCATGTCCAGGACATAAAAAAAATGAATAACGAATTTGAGAAAAAGTATAAGTATTGGAAAATTTAAGGAAATAACAAGCAATATCTCGAAAACGGTTCACTCAACAAAAAAAATGTATATGATATAAGTTGTGTATTTTAACGCGATCTACATTTTTTGTGTAGTAAAATTTTGTCTATCTCTTATGGTTTACCAGTTATGCAAAAGTCGTTCATAATGAAGAATACTTTTGGAGACATTCCCAGAAATTTCGAGATATACATTTCATTTCTCATGACATTAACTTAAACATATGATATTTGCATCAAAATCGTTAGAGCCATTTTTGAGAAAATTAAAATTTTCGAAAAATGTTCCATGTAAAGGGTAGTCTGGGGTGGGGGGATTTTCTTGAAAATCTTCGTGTCGCATCTCTGGAAGATACTGAACGTAAATACCAAGTTTGGTGTTTATCCGACTGTTAGTTTTTGAGTTATGCTGTTCACAGACACACACACACACAGACACACACACAGGCACACACACAGACACACACACGGACATGTTTCCAAAAATGCTTTTTTTTGGATTCAGGAGGTCTCAAAACATGTATTTCCGGTGAAATCTCGGTATCGAATTTTTGGGTGGAATGCAATACTTCCCCTACTTACTATACGTAGTAGAGAAAGTAATATGCTTTCGTAAGAATAATTTGTAGAAGTTATATTAAACTAAACGATAATTGATACAGAAAGTCATGTGAATGTAACATAAACATGTTTTTGTTTAAAAAGCTATGTTGAGTAGTCAGGTGGAGGGAGCAGAGCTATCTTCCGTTTTGTTTAAGACGTAGCTGGAAGGAAGTTAATTAAATAGACATCTGAGACTTTTTCCTTGGTTTTTGCGAGCATTTATTATCAGAAGGCAATTTGCTATCGCTGCAGCTTCTTAAAGCTTATGGAGATTAATTTTTAATTTCCAGACAGAAAGAAATGGACACTTTTATAATTAGTTAAGCGTATCTGAAAGGATTGTTATTAGAATTTAATACTCTCGTCGCAATTTTTGTGCTGCCGACAACGCCTCAGTGGGTTATTCAAATGACCTGCATTATAAAACAATAGCGCGTCGGTAAATGAAAACTCATATATTGAATCGCGTGGGGTAATTTGAAACTAAATCTCTTGTATACATTCCTGCGAACTTTTAATTTCTACACAATGTTGCAATATTCTGTGTTCACAGTGAATGGAATAATTACGCAGATTTAAATATTCGCACTCCAAAAGTGGAGAGAGGGAAGGTAAACCTCGCCAGACATAGATAACTCAACATAAGCACCTGTCAAGGCATTCATGTGAATGTATGAATACGGTCGTCATGAACTTTTTGGTTTGAATTACTAGAGCGCATCTCTTGTCTCTACATTACCAAGCGGGATAGTTCAGGCAGTGGCATTCGAGAGGTCGTGGGTTCGATTCTAGCCGCCGACCTTCCTGACTCATTCGTTTTATAGGGCGTTTCCCCGGATCGCTAGGAAGGTTCATTACAATTTCCTGTCCCTCCATTTCATCTCCATTCTCATTTCAGTTCACCTGTAGGTTGCTGTAGGTCGAGGTGCAAGTTCCCCTCGCAGGTTGTCGTAGACAGAAACCGCTTACTGGTGACCAGCTGATGTGGCGTACTGCCTTGAAGCTTTACAATTGCAGCAGCTTAACGTGTTTATTGTTTTATTTGTTTCCACTGACTCAACATGAAGCTGACGTTGTATGGATGCATTTCATTTACTCTCTCTACTCTTTTTGGAATTGTTGTACTATGATCTGCAACATTTTTTACCCCTTAGAACTGTAATTTCGTAAAACTCCCATGCTGTTCACAATAATGGACCAAACATTCAGTGATATTCACAGAAATAGAAATGAAATATCAACAAATTTTGTATTTCTTACCTTAGCAACAATATTCAAAATTTTGGAAATGCTGTATAACCTGTAAAAATGTTAGGTGTGAAACATTGGTCAAATATGTGAGTCATTATTAAGAAGATAAAAATTATAGAAAACTATAACCTTAAAAAATTACTTATTTAAGATGATCTTCCAAGAAACAATCATCTAAAAATTCAATCTGAAATAAATCAATGTTATATGGATATTTCAGCCAGTGTAAACCTGTGTAAGAATTATCTGGTGCACGGCCCAGTACAATGTCTCTAGCAAGACAAACCTCCTCTTTGTCCACTGAAACAAAACACGCCTTGCTAACACTCAACACAATTTCTTCCTCTACATAGTTTGGATCATTATTCTGCAAGGAGGGGGGATCAGACTCTTCAGTGGTGTAGTTTTCTAGAAGGTAGTCGCAAATATCAGCAAACCGCCTATCGTTCTGGGGAAGCACCGGCCTTATTCCATCTTTAAAAAAATTCTCCTGTTACATTCACATGATCTTCTATACTCACTCTTCTACAAACTATTGTTATCAGAGCTTACTCTTCTATCTAGTTATTAATAAAGAATAACTCTTTGTTACGTATCTTAAGAAGAATGAGGTATTTAAAAAGCAGATCGCTATGTCATGGTTTTGTATGACCACGAGAAAAAACGAATAGCAACTTACTACTGATGTGACACGACTTTCTCTACATTCTATCCTTTATTAGTCGGTATACAAATCACTCTTACAAAAGTATATTTTTCTATCTACTACATTTTAATGGAGATAAACCTTTACAGAAATAGCTACATAACACATTTCGTTATAGAGAACAGCGATAGTCAAATGTTTAACAACTGGACGCTATATGCTGGCCTTAAAATTCCATGGCATCGCGAGAAACAACTGAATGTTGACAGGACTTTAAAGAATGACCAAGAATTTAACAATTCGAACTTTTAATAACGGATATCTCAGAAATGACTTATGCCACAAAATAAAACTTATTTGAAATAAACTCTGTGTTTTAAAAAGATCTACATTTCTTGTGTAGTACGTTTTCGTCTATGGCTTAACGTTTACCAGTTATACAAGATTATACAAAGTTCCTTAAACGGGCTTCACAGGCTGTTCCTAGATATACATTCTATTTGTCATATACGGTATTTAAATCAATACAGTTAGAGCCATGTTTTAGAAAATAAAAAGGGTAGTTTGGGGTGCGGGATTCTCTTGAAAATCTTCGTGGCGCATGTTTGGAAGAGACTCAACTTAATACCAACTTTGGTATTCATCCCACTTTTCGTTTTTGAGTTATGCTGTTAACAGATACACACACACGCGGGCATGTTTCTAAAAATGTTTTTTTATTCAGGGGGCCTCAAAACATGTATTTGCGGTGAAATCTCGATATCGAATTTTTGGGTGGAACAACAATACTACATGTACTTCTGTAAATACGTAGTACACTCGCTTCCATTTATGCCGTCACCGCATCTTCGGGAGGCATTTTATCAACCTTCTCAGGGGGCGCGTACATATTAGTCTAATCGATATTCGATCTCAGGACCTCTTGAATGTGAAGCAGACACACCACGGAGGATGGAGAAACTCTGCAAAACTGTTTTATTTATTGTATATTTGGACTCGACAGATGATTGCAACAATGTCCTCTTTGCTCTAATGTATTTCAGTTTTACACTACGTTGGCATTAAGAACATGTTTTCGTGGAAACAGAGTTTTATTTACTTAACACGATTATTATAAGTGATGACGAGTAAACTTGTGTATTCATACGCGAATAATCTAGAACAGGACGCCAGTGCAAGCTAAACAGATACACACACCTCCTGTTTGCTATACATACTCCACTTGTGAAGGCCAGTAGAATACCGCCTGAAGCTACGGCGAGGCCATAAACGGAAGCGAGTGTACAGAAAGTAAAACAGGAAATAAAGGGGGGAACACAATCTATTTATTTCCGTTTAAGTTGAGCAAATTCAGATGGATATACCAGCTTTGGGGTAAATAAAACAGTTCACTTGACGCCATAAACACAAGAAACTGCCAAATGTATTGCGAGTGGTGATAAACTCAAGCTGAGTTCTTCGCTGAAGATGTGGCATTGCATCAACACACCTCTCTCTTCAATAAAGGAGCGTGCGTGTACAGACAGTTGTGTCGGCCCTCAAAGTCTCCTTGTTGAGAAACGTTCACCAACAAAAACTGTTACCTTTCCTCTGTTTCTATCTCTATGCTAGTTTAAAAAAAGTATAGGTCCCATTTACAGATGTAATTCATTTTGGAAAATGTTTTGATCCCGCATGAATTTTACATATCTTTAAAACCCTACATAGGATCTCCGTTACCTGTTTTGGTTTACATTTCTATAAACATATCAAAGACAGGTTAAAGATACAACAGCTGGACCTTGTGCCGCTATTTGAAGAAAACAGTGTGTACAATGTGAGGTAGATATTCAGAATGGAGCTTCCTTTGTTTACCCTCCCCGTTGTTAGGGCTTACACTATGATCAGAGATCGGTGACCAGCCCAAACGTGGTATGGCAGTGAGGAAGGAGATGATGGACTGGATGGCGGGAGAACCCGCGCAGACCCGCTTTGACTACCACAAATCCCACATGCGGTTCCCTGGGATTGAACCCGGGCCGCATTGATGAGAGATGACTGGTTTAACCATTCGGCCACGGCGCCACCTAACATTTGTTGAACTGGTGTAAAATGAATTAAAACACATTTCAAATAATGAGATACGAGGGGCGTTCTAATAGTTCTCGGCCTGACTCAGAGATGTCGTGAAGGTAGTTCAATTAATGTGATACTTGTTAAGACAGTCCTTTAGATGGCGTGCAGTAACATTTTAGTGTAGTCACTTGTTTGTGACGATCGTGTAAACAAACTAGATACGAGCTGTAATAAAGTACTTGGTTTTGAACGGCTTAACCCCAAAGCAAGTTGAATTCCACATTAAAGGATTCTTGCCCTTCGTTTTCAACGGTTAAAAACTGCTCTGCTGAATTTAAGCGTGGTCGTACATCCATTCAGATGGAGAGCGCTCAGGGCGTCCTAAAAACCTCTACGACCGACGAATTGTGGCAGAAATTCAAACGTCTTACTCAATTATCGCCGAAAGATGTAATAATAGATGAAACATGGATTCATCACTACACGTCAGAGACGAAGGAGCAGTTCAAATAGTGGGTGGTAACAGGTGAAAGTGCACCAAAGAAAGCAAAAACAGTTCCATCTGCAGGATAGGTCATGCCTACGATTCTCTGGTATTCTCATGGTGTGGTGCTCATAGACTACCTCCAGAAGGACAGAATAATCACCGAGATTATTACACTTCATTAATGGACCAAGTGAGGGACGCTGTTCACACTAAACGTCCATGTCTTGCGAAAAAGAAAGTTCTCTTTCATCACGAGAGTGCACCTTCACACACGTCTGGGATTATTGCTGCAGAACCTTCACTTAAGTGCTTCCACACCCACCATATTCATCGGATTTGGCTCCCAGCAAGGACATCAACTGATGAGGTTTAAGCTGAGACAGACACTGACGATATTTTGCACATTTGGACATATTTTGTTTTACTGAGAGTATTAAATCGCTGGACTAAATCTATTGATTTTGTGTTAAAAAAGTCTAATAGATATTGTGTTTTGTCGATGAGGCCGAGAACTTTCAGAACGCTCCTGGTATTGCAGATATTCCTTATATGGGTCCTTATTCTGCAGACCAGGAACAGAGAAAAAATGAAGGCAGGTTTATATCCATGCCTTCCAAAACATATATAACCCATAAAGTTTTAAAAAATAATTGATGTTTTATTAGTGTTTGAGTTTTTATTGCTTTTTACACTCATATTTTCCTCTCACTAAAACTTGATCAGTTCCATTCATTGCTTCTCACGAGTGTTTATCAAATCGACAAAGTAAAGCGTCATAAAATGCTGGGTAAACGTCATACAGCGCTAATCCAGCGTCATTTGGTTGAACTGAAGCCGAAGATATTAATATCCAGCTGTCGGATAGTTAATCTCGCTCTCTGCTACGTGCCTCACTGGTGCAAATAAACAGATACCTACTCACGTGGATATTTTTATTGGTAAGGTTCTCTGTGGTTCTCCACCAATGTGCCGCGTGACATTGCGATAAAAGTAAATAAATAAAGTCTCTCATAACTTATTCAAGGAAGTAAAAATATGACGAACAATTTCAGCAGATTCGTTTGAGTTACGTCGTAGAATAGCATTTGTTCTGTTGCTCCCTTTTTACTAACGCGTGTCTAGTATTGTATTCCATCCAAATATTACACGTCCAGATTTTATCGTAAATATACGTTTTGAGTCCAGAACGTCGTTTTAAGAAAAAGATCCGCGCGCGTGTGTGTTTGTGTCGATAAACAGTATAACTCAACAACGAAAAGTCGGACATTTATTATCAGCATCTTCCAAAGATGCAACAGGAAAATTTAAAAAAAGTATATACTAGAAACTACCTTTTACATGAATTCTTTTGTTATACTTGATTGTTTAAAGGATGGCTCCAGCGATTTTCATTTATATATATAAGATATTTACAAAGCAAATAAAATGTACATTGTAACGAAGTTGACTGACTGGCGAGGAAGTTGTGCAACACGTGAGAAAGTTTTGAAACAAGAGACAGTAGTTTGTTGCTGCAAGCTACCTCTAATGAGGAAAAGCTTCAAGTAGTTACATACATAAACATTCTTGAGAAAAAACTTTATGCATATTAAATACTTAACAAAACACACCTGCACAAAACGAATTAATGCCCTCAAAATTCTGCCTCAAAGAATTGGGGAGCCGATTTACGCATACTTCTTAGCACCTACAAAGCTCTTATTCGATCTACAACTCCGCTGAACCTTGGATTTTCAAACTACCAGACTACTGCACTTCGCCTTGCTCTAGGGGTATTCATTACAAGTCATTGGAAGCATGTCAGCCTCCTTTGAATGTTTGCAGAACAATTCTTAGCCTCGCACATGCTATACAAATTGCGTCATGCCCTTCACAAGAAATGTATCGCTAGTTTTTCCCACAACATATTCCTAACACAGTGCACATCAGAATTCTGCATTACTCCCAAGATATTAATCTATGCACCTAATTGGCGTATCCGATACCCACTCATCTTGTTAAGGAAATGTTCAGTTAGCTCCGTGAAGATCTTTACTGACGGTTCAGCAGCTGATGAGGGCGTGGCATACTCCGACCATGTAATGCCTCACCCAACTTCTTCACTTTGTTTTCTTATGAAGGCTTTTACATATAAATAAGTCTCCCCACTTCACTCATTCCTTAGTGCGCTCTAGCCACACAGAAATCTGAGTTTGCCCATGCAATGATTTGTTCCAAAACTAACAAAAAGCTATCCTTGACATGGATTCCCTACCATATAGGTATAGATGGCAATGGAATAGCCGATCGAAGCATCCAGACATCGTGTAAGTGACCAGTCAAACGAGCGGAAGACGCTCGATAGCAAACTACACGAAGCTTCTTCCAACACTCAAACGATGAAATCAGGTAATCATCTCCCGTCTAACATTTCTTATAGTCGCTTAAAGTCATTGCGACTTTACAAATATTTGTACATGGAGAATTAGAACAACATATGTATACTTCTGAAGAACTGAGTTAACTTGAGACACTTAGGAGAGGAGTTAAGCGCTGTCGCCATCCCTTGTAAAGTTGGCACTCGCTGATGACAAGCTTGATGGTCAGTTATACGTTGGTCCTCTTTTAGAAGATAACTTTGTGTAACCTTGGAATGGCCTATTCTTAATCGGCATATTAAAACTGGGTCCCGTCTAGATAGATCTTTACAGAGGTTTGTATTGCGAGGTGTCAGCCATCTCGGCCATTGATAAGTCACTGTAGCAATTGTTGGAACGTTTAAGGGGATTCGTTACCCTCAATTCCGGAATGTGAAGGTACCCATATTAAGGTTACATGATCTGGGTGGATCACAGCACAATCGGTGTTACCATTGAGCCACCCGTAAAAATTAGTATCTCTTGGGGATATTTGTTACATATTCCATTGAATAATTGACGATAAATTGTGTGTTCTTTGGTGACAGTATTTAGTTGCGTGTTGATTGTCCCAGGCGGAGTGACAAAGCATGTGTTCAATTGTACCATAGCAGGAACACTTAAGCCAGCTTCATGAACGTATTTTTCTATCGTGAAATCGAAAAGTATAGTAAGTAGGCGAAGTATTTATTCCACCCAAAAATTCGATACCGAGATTTCACAGGAAATACATGTTTTGATGCCTCCTGAACCCCCCAAAAAAAAGATTTTTGGAAACATGTTCGTGTGTGTCTGTCTGTGTGTGTGAACAGCATAACTCAGAAACGAACAGTCGGATAAACTCCAAACTTGGTATTTAGGTTCAGCATCTTCCAGAGATGCGACAAGAAAGTTTTAGAGAAAATCCCCCCACCCCACATTATCCTTTACATGAAACATTCTTCGAAAATTTTAATTTTCTCAAAAAGGCTCTAACAATTTTGATTAAAATATCATAAGTTTTAAGATATTTTCATGACAAATGAAATGCATATCTCGAATTTTCTGGGAATGTCTCCAAAAGTATTTTTCATTGTGAGCGACTTTTGCATAACTGGTAAACCATAAGAGATAGGCAAAATTTTACTGCACAAAAAATGTAGATCGCGTTAAAATACACAATTTATGTCATATACATTTTTTTTTGAGTGAACCATTTTCGAGATATTGCTTGTTATTCCCTTAAATTTTCCAATACTTATACTTTTTCTGAAATGGGAATTCGTTATTCTTTTTTTTCCTGGTAATGCAAAGAGAATGGATTACTCCACATAGCAACCAGCTGTTAAAATATTTGACTATCGCTTAAAGCCTAGCAATTCCCCTTGCATCTACAAGAAAATTAGCAATAAGATTAACATCTCGATTAACATGAAGCATATGGAGAATAAGCGTTTGTAAAAATAGTTTGTACAAGAGTAGAGAAAGTCGTGTGAGTGTAACGCATCAGATTTTTATTATTGGTCTGGTTTTTGCAATACTTTATCATTTTTAAAAGTGCAGTCGCTATTCAGTTGTTTCTCGTGATGTCATGTGTTATGAAACTAATTTTGCAAACGTTTATCCCGAATGTGCCATTAGATTTTAAAGTGTTGTATTGTAGTAACAAATTCTACAGCAGCCTTTTGCTTCATAGGAAGTACTTTTTAATCGAACTGAGACTTTCTTAGTGAGACCGTAGGACGTGTTTGGCCCGATCATGCTCAACATCATACAGACGTGATTTTGGAAGGTTTATGCTGCAGTAACCAGCCAGTCATGGCTGCTAGGTATTCTAATCATGAATATACTTTTTCTAACACCTATCTAATAGGCAGAGCAAGTATTGTTTGTATTCCACTAAAAAATTCGATATCGACATTTGAGATTCCCGGAATCAAAAAAGGAAAACATTTTAAGAAAAAGGCCACGTGTACCTCCGTGAACAGCATAACTCAAAAACGAAAAGTCGGATAAATACCAAAGTTGGAATTTAGGTTCAGTATTTTCCAAAGATGCAACACGAAGATCTTCAAGAAATCCCCCACCGCGATCTACCCTTTACATGGAACATTTTTCCGAAAAGTTTTATTCTATAAAAATGACTTTACCGATTTTGATTAAAATATATTATATATATTAAAGATATTTGCATGACAAATAAAATGTATATCCTGAATTTTTCGGGAATGGCCTGTGAAGTCCTCTTCATTTGTAAGGAATGTTCTATAACTGGTAAACCATAAGCGATAGACAGAAACTTACTACATCAAAATATGCATCTCCTTAAACGCACAATGTGTTTCAAATAAGTTCTTTTTAAGATATCAGTTATTACAGGTACGAATTATTTGTTCGTCATTCTCTTGAAGTACTGTCAACATTCAGTTGTTTCTCGCGATGTCATGGAAACAGCATATAGCGTCCAGTTGTTAAACATTTGACTATCGCTGTTCTCTATAACGAAATGTGTAATGTAGCTGTTTCTGTAAAGGCTTATCTCGATTAAAATGTAGTAGATAGAAAAATAAACTTTCGTAAGAACAATTTGTACAACCACTAATAAGTGACTGAGAGCAGAGAAAGTCATGTGAATGTAACTCGAGCGATGATGTGTAATGAAGGTTTATTTCGATTAGCAAGACGACAGAGTGAGCGCCGTGCCACAAGGATTTCATCTCCGTCAGCTTCCTCTTGGGAAGGCAATACACGTTGTTTCCGATGGAAATGCGATTCTCCTCAAAAATAACACTCCCAAGGGCCGTATTATAACAGAAAAAGGAGATTTTACGTGTTCATGTTGCCGTAAATCTGATATTGAAACACAATATTTGTACCCTCGCAGCAAAGTCAGATCTTGTTAACCATAAACACAATGTCTCGTACATGTTTACTCTGTAGTAATTAGAGGAGAAATTGTATTCCACGCAAAAACTCCATACTGAGATTTTAATGTAAATACGTTTTGAATTAAACATATAAAATACAAAGAAAGAAAGCAAAGAAGAGAAAAATAATTTTTAGAAAAAGATCTGCCTGTGTGTGACTGTGAACAGCATAACTCAAAAACAAACAAACTTGGTATTTCCTGAAGTGTTTTCCAAAGATGGGACACGAAGTTTTTCGAGAAAATCTCTCCACACCAAACTACCCTTTAAATGGAAAAATTCCCTCATTGTTTTAATTTCTAAAAAACTCTGTAACGACTTTGATTAAGATATATGTACGACAATTGGAAGGCTAATAAAAGGCAGTTATTGTGTTTACTGGGAATAGTTTGTGAAGTCCTCTTAATTTGACTGAATATTTTTAACTTTAAATTACAAAAAACTATTAAAGATATACAAAACACAGCACAAAAATACCAAATTTATTAAAACACACAATTTATATTTTTTGTACTTCTAGCCGTTTCCGAATTACTCTTACTGAGCTTCACCTAACAGACATGCCTGAAACATTACGATTCCTGGCTTTCTCTCTTATTCCTTTCTTTCCATCGCAACAGTTTCAAACAAAACATATTAACAATGTTTTCGTATGTTGTAACCAAGCACGTCCTGATTAACTTCAAATTATTCCTGAGAAAACATATATCGTGAGTAAATTAACGTGGATACTAGAATCACTTTTATATCAATATGTAATATATAACGATACATGTGAATTTGTTAAAGAGAGTAATATATCGTGATTAAAGTAACGTGGATACTAGAATCACTTTTATATCAATATGTAATATATAACGATACATGTGAATTTGTTAAAGAGAGTAATATATCGTGAGTAAATTAACGTGGATACTAGAATCACTTTTATATCAATATGTAATATATAACGATACATGTGAATTTGTTAAAGAGAGTAATATATCGTGATTAAAGTAACGTGGATACTAGAATCACTTTTATATTAATATGTAATATATAACGATACATGTGAATTTGTTAAAGAGAGTAATATATCGTGATTAAAGTAACGTGGATACTAGAATCACTTTTATATCAATATGTAATATATAACGATACATGTGAATTTGTTAAAGAGAGTAATATATCGTGAGTAAATTAACGTGGATACTAGAATCACTTTTATATCAATATGTAATATATAACGATACATGTGAATTTGTTAAAGAGAGTAATATATCGTGAGTAAATTAACGTGGATACTAGAATCACTTTTATATCAATATGTAATATATAACGATACATGTGAATTTGTTAAAGAAAGTAATATATCGTGAGTAAAGTAACGTGGATACTAGAATCACTTTTATATCAATATGTAATATATAACGATACATGTGAATTTGTTAAAGTAATATATCGTGATTAAAGTAACGTGGATACAAGAATCACTTTTATATCAATACTGTAATATATAACGATATATGTGAATTTGTTAAAGTAATATATCGTGATTAAAGTAACGTGGATACAAGAATCACTTTTATATCAATACTGTAATATATAACGATACATGTGAATTTGTTAAAGTAATATATCGTCAGTAAAGTAACGTGGATACTAGAATCACTTTTATATCAATATGTAATATATAACGATACATGTGAATTTGTTAAAGAGAGTAATATATCGTGATTAAAGTAACGTGGATACTAGAATCACTTTTATATCAATATGTAATATATAACGATACATGTGAATTTGTTAAACAGAGTAATATATCGTCAGTAAAGTAACGTGGATACTAGAATCACTTTTATATCAATACTGTAATATATAACGATACATGTGAATTTGTTAAACAGAGTAATATATCGTCAGTAAGGTAACGTGGATACTAGAATCACTTTTATATCAATACTGTAATATATAACGATACATGTGAATTTGTTAAACAGAGTAATATATCGTCAGTAAAGTAACGTGGATACTAGAATCACTTTTATATCAATATGTAATATATAACGATACATGTGAATTTGTTAAAGTAATATATCGTCAGTAAAGTAACGTGGATACTAGAATCACTTTTATATCAATACTGTAATATATAACGATACATGTGAATTTGTTAAAGTAATATATCGTCAGTAAAGTAACGTGGATACTAGAATCACTTTTATATCAATATGTAATATATAACGATACATGTGAATTTGTTAAAGTAATATATCGTCAGTAAAGTAACGTGGATACTAGAATCACTTTTATATCAATATGTAATATATAATGATACATGTGAATTTGTTAAAGTAATATATCGTCAGTAAAGTAACGTGGATACTAGAATCACTTTTATATCAATACTGTAATATATAACGATACATGTGAATTTGTTAAACAGAGTAATATATCGTCAGTAAAGTAACGTGGATACTAGAATCACTTTTATATCAATATGTAATATATAACGATACATGTGAATTTGTTAAACAGAGTAATATATCGTCAGTAAAGTAACGTGGATACTAGAATCACTTTTATATCAATACTGTAATATATAACGATACATGTGAATTTGTTAAACAGAGTAATATATCGTCAGTAAAGTAACGTGGATACAAGAATCACTTTTATATCAATACTGTAATATATAACGATACATGTGAATTTGTTAAAGAGAGTAATATATCGTGAGTAAATTAACGTGGATACTAGAATCACTTTTATATCAATATGTAATATATAACGATACATGTGAATTTGTTAAACAGAGTAATATATCGTCAGTAAAGTAACGTGGATACTAGAATCACTTTTATATCAATACTGTAATATATAACGATACATGTGAATTTGTTAAAGAGAGTAATATATCGTGAGTAAAGTAACGTGGATACTAGAATCACTTTTATATCAATACTGTAATATATAACGATACATGTGAATTTGTTAAACAGAGTAATATATCGTGATTAAAGTAACGTGGATACAAGAATCACTTTTATATCAATACTGTAATATATAACGATACATGTGAATTTGTTAAACAGAGTAATATATCGTCAGTAAAGTAACGTGGATACTAGAATCACTTTTATATCAATACTGTAATATATAACGATACATGTGAATTTGTTAAAGAGAGTAATATATCGTGAGTAAAGTAACGTGGATACTAGAATCACTTTTATATCAATACTGTAATATATAACGATACATGTGAATTTGTTAAACAGAGTAATATATCGTCAGTAAAGTAACGTGGATACAAGAATCACTTTTATATCAATACTGTAATATATAACGATACATGTGAATTTGTTAAAGAGAGTAATATATCGTGATTAAAGTAACGTGGATACTAGAATCACTTTTATATCAATACTGTAATATATAACGATACATGTGAATTTGTTAAAGTAATATATCGTGATTAAAGTAACGTGGATACAAGAATCACTTTTATATCAATACTGTAATATATAACGATACATGTGAATTAGTTAAAGTAATATATCGTGATTAAAGTAACGTGGATACAAGAATCACTTTTATATCAATACTGTAACATATAACGATACATGTGAATTTGTTAAAGTAATATATCGTGATTAAAGTAACGTGGATACAAGAATCACTTTTATATCAATACTGTAATATATAACGATACATGTGAATTTGTTAAAGTAATATATCGTGATTAATGTAACGTGGATACTAGAATCACTTTTATATCAATACTGTAATATATAACGATACATGTGAATTTGTTAAACAGAGTAATATATCGTGATTAAAGTAACGTGGATACAAGAATCACTTTTATATCAATACTGTAATATATAACGATACATGTGAATTTGTTAAACAGAGTAATATATCGTCAGTAAAGTAACGTGGATACTAGAATCACTTTTATATCAATACTGTAATATATAACGATACATGTGAATTTGTTAAACAGAGTAATATATCGTCAGTAAAGTAACGTGGATACAAGAATCACTTTTATATCAATACTGTAATATATAACGATATATGTGAATTTGTTAAACTAATATATCGTGATTAAAGTAACGTGGATACTAGAATCACTTTTATATCAATATGTAATATATAACGATACACGTGAATTTGTTAAAGAGAGTAATATATCGTGATTAAAGTAACGTGGATACTAGAATCACTTTTATATCAATATGTAATATATAACGATACATGTGAATTTGTTAAAGAGAGTAATATATCGTGATTAAAGTAACGTGGATACTAGAATCACTTTTATATCAATATGTAATATATAACGATACATGTGAATTTGTTAAAGTAATATATCGTGATTAAAGTAACGTGGATACAAGAATCACTTTTATATCAATACTGTAATATATAACGATATATGTGAATTTGTTAAAGTAATATATCGTGATTAAAGTAACGTGGATACAAGAATCACTTTTATATCAATACTGTAATATATAACGATACATGTGAATTTGTTAAAGAGAGTAATATATCGTGATTAAAGTAACGTGGATACTAGAATCACTTTTATATCAATACTGTAATATATAACGATACATGTGAATTTGTTAAAGTAATATATCGTGATTAAAGTAACGTGGATACTAGAATCACTTTTATATCAATAGTGTAATATATAACGATATATGTGAATTTGTTAAAGTAATATATCGTGCTTAAAGTAACGTGGATACAAGAATCACTTTTATATCAATACTGTAATATATAACGATATATGTGAATTTGTTAAAGTAATATATCGTGATTAAAGTAACGTGGATACAAGAATCACTTTTATATCAATACTGTAATATATAACGATATATGTGAATTTGTTAAACTAATATATCGTGATTAAAGTAACGTGGATACAAGAATCACTTTTATATCAATACTGTAATATATAACGATACATGTGAATTTGTTAAAGAGAGTAATATATCGTGATTAAAGTAACGTGGATACTAGAATCACTTTTATATCAATACTGTAATATATAACGATACATGTGAATTTGTTAAAGTAATATATCGTGATTAATGTAACGTGGATACTAGAATCACTTTTATATCAATACTGTAATATATAACGATATATGTGAATTTGTTAAAGAGAGTAATATATCGTGAGTAAAGTAACGTGGATACTAGAATCACTTTTATATCAATACTGTAATATATAACGATAGATGTGAATTTGTTAAAGTAATATATCGTGATTAAAGTAACGTGGATACTAGAATCACTTTTATATCAATACTGTAATATATAACGATATATGTGAATTTGTTAAAGAGAGTAATATATCGTGAGTAAAGTAACGTGGATACTAGAATCACTTTTATATCAATACTGTAATATATAACGATACATGTGAATTTGTTAAAGAGAGTAATATATCGTGAGTAAAGTAACGTGGATACTAGAATCACTTTTATATCAATACTGTAATATATAACGATACATGTGAATTTGTTAAAGAGAGTAATACATCGTGAGTAAAGTAACGTGGATACTAGAATCACTTTTATATCAATACTGTAATATATAACGATATATGTGAATTTGTTAAAGAGAGTAATATATCGTGAGTAAAGTAACGTGGATACTAGAATCACTTTTATATCAATACTGTAATATATAACGATACATGTGAATTTGTTAAAGAGAGTAATATATCGTGAGTAAAGTAACCTGGATACTAGAATCACTTTTATATCAATACTGTAATATATAACGATACATGTGAATTTGTTAAAGAGAGTAATATATCGTGAGTAAAGTAACGTGGATACTAGAATCACTTTTATATCAATACTGTAATATATAACGATACATGTGAATTTGTTAAAGAGAGTAATATATCGTGATTAAAGTAACGTGGATACAAGAATCACTTTTATATCAATACTGTAATATATAGCGATACATGTGAATTTGTTAAAGAGAGTAATATATCGTCAGTAAAGTAACGTGGATACTAGAATCACTTTTATATCAATACTGTAATATATAACGATACATGTGAATTTGTTAAAGTAATATATCGTGATTAAAGTAACGTGGATACAAGAATCACTTTTATATCAATACTGTAATATATAACGATATATGTGTTAGAGAAAGTAATATATCGTGAGTAAAGTAACGTGGATACTAGAATCACTTTTATATCAATACTGTTATATATAACGATATATGTGAATTTGTTGTTAGAGAAAGTAATATATCGTGAGTAAAGTAACGTGGATACTAGAATCACATTTATATCAATACTGTAATATATAACGATATATGTGAATTTGTTGTTAGAGAAAGTAATATATCGTGATTAAAGTAACGTGGATACAAGAATCACTTTTATATCAATACTGTAATATATAACGATATATGTGAATTTGTTGTTAAAGAGAGTAACATATCGTGAGTAAAGTAACGTGGATAAAAGAATCACTTTTATATCAATACTGTAATATATAACGATATATGTGAATTTGTTGTTAAAGAGAGTAATATATCGTGAGTAAACTAACGTGGATAAAAGAATCACTTTTATATCAATACTGTAATATATAACGATATATGTGAATTTGTTGTTAAAGAGAGTAATATATCGTGGGTAAAGTAACGTGGATACTAGAATCACTTTTATATCAATACTGTAATATATAACGATATATGTGAATTTGCTGTTAAAGAGAGTAATATATCGTGAGTAAAGTAACGTGGATAAAAGAATCACTTTTATATCAATACTGTAATATATAACGATATATGTGAATTTGTTGTTAGAGAAAGTAATATATCGTGAGTAAAGTAACGTGGATAAAAGAATCACTTTTATATCAATACTGTAATATATAACGATATATGTGAATTTGTTGTTAAAGAGAGTAATATATCGTGGGTAAAGTAACGTGGATACTAGAATCACTTTTATATCAATACTGTAATATATAACGATATATGTGAATTTGTTGTTAAAGAGAGTAATATATCGTGAGTAAAGTAATGTGGATACTAGAATCACTTTTATATCAATACTGTAATATATAACGATATATGTGAATTTGTTGTTAAAGAGAGTAATATATCGTGAGTAAAATAACGTGGATAAAAGAATCACTTTTATATCAATACTGTAATATATAACGATATATGTGAATTTGTTGTTAGAGAAAGTAATATATCGTGAGTAAAGTAACGTGGATAAAAGAATCACTTTTATATCAATACTGTAATATATAACGATATATGTGAATTTGTTGTTAAAGAGAGTAATATATCGTGAGTAAAGTAACGTGGATACTTGAATCACTTTTATATCAATACTGTGATATATAACGATATATGTGAATTTGTTGTTAAAGAGAGTAATATATCGTGAGTAAAGTAACGTGGATACTTGAATCACTTTTATATCAATACTGTGATATATAACGATATATGTGAATTTGTTGTTAAAGAGAGTAATATATCGTGAGTAAAGTAACGTGGATAGTTGAATCACTTTTATATCAATACTGTGATATATAACGATATATGTGAATTTGTTGTTAGAGAAAGTAATATATCGTGAGTAAAGTAACGTGGATACTTGAATTACTTTTATATCAATACTGTGATATATAACGATATATGTGAATTTGTTGTTGGAGAAAGTAATATATCGTGAGTAAAGTAACGTGGATACTTGAATCACTTTTATATCAATACTGTGATATATAACGATATATGTGAATTTGTTGTTAGAGAAAGTAATATATCGTGAGTAAACTAACGTGGATAAAAGAATCACTTTTATATCAATACTGTAATATATAACGATATATGTGAATTTGTTGTTAAAGAAAGTAATATATCGTGAGTAAAGTAACGTGGATACTTGAATCACTTTTATATTAATACTGTAATATATAACGATATATGTGAATTTGTTAAAGAGAGTAATATATCGTGATTAAAGTAACGTGGATACTTGAATCACTTTTATATTAATACTGTAATGTATAACGATATATGTGAATTTGTTGTTAAAGAGAGTAATATATCGTGATTAAAGTAACGTGGATAAAAGAATCACTTTTATATCAATACTGTGATATATAACGATATATGTGAATTTGATGTTAGAGAAAGTAATATATCGTGATTAAAGTGAACGTGGATACTAGAATCACTTTTATATCAATACTGTGATATATAACGATATATGTAAATTTGTTGTTAGAGAAAGTAATATATCGTGATTAACGTAACGTGGATACAAGAATCACTTTTATATAAATACTGTAATATATAACGATATATGTGAATTTGATGTTAGAGAAAGTAATATATCGTGATTAAAGTGAACGTGGATACTAGAATCACTTTTATATCAATACTGTGATATATAACGATATATGTGAATTTGATGTTAGAGAAAGTAATATATCGTGATTAAAGTGAACGTGGATACTTGAATCACATTTATATCAATGCTGTAATATATAACGATATATGTGAATTTGATGTTAGAGAAAGTAATATATCGTGATTAAAGTGAACGTGGATACTAGAATCACTTTTATATCAATACTGTGATATATAACGATATATGTAAATTTGTTGTTAGAGAAAGTAATATATCGTAATTAAAGTAACGTGGATACAAGAATCACTTTTATATAAATACTGTAATATATAACGATATATGTGAATTTGTTGTTAGAGAAAGTAATATATCGTGAGTAAAGTAACGTGGATACAAGAATCACTTTTATATGCATACTGTGATATATAACCATATATGTGAAATTGTTGTTAGAGAAAGTAATATATCGTGATTAAAGTAACGAGGGTACTAGAATCACTTTTATATCGATACTGTAATATATAACGATATATGTGAATTTGTTGTTAGAGAAAGTAATATATCGTGAGTAAAGTAACGTGGATACAAGAATAACATTTATATCAGTACTGTAATATATACCGATATATGTGAATTTGTTAGAGTAATATATCGTGAGTAAAGTAACGTGGATACAAGAATCACTTTTATATGCATACTGTGATATATAACCATATATGTGAAATTGTTGTTAGAGAAAGTAATATATCGTGATTAAAGTAACGAGGATACTAGAATCACTTTTACATCAATACTGTGATATATAACGATATATGTGAATTTGTTGTTAGAGAAAGTAATATATCGTGATTAAAGTAACGTGGATACAAGAATCACTTTTATATCAATACTGTGATATATAACGATATATGTGAATTTGTTAGAGAAAGTAATATATTGTGAGTAAAGTAACGTGGATACAAGAATAACATTTATATCAATACTGTAATATATACCGATATATGTGTATTTGTTAGAGAGAGTAATATATCGTGAGTAAAGGAACGTGGATACTAGAATCACTTTTATATCAATGCTGTAATATATAAAGATATATGTGAATTTGTTGTTAGTGAAAATAATATATCGTGAGCAAAGTAACGTGGATGAAAGAGTCACATTTATATCAATACTGTAATATATAACAATATATGTGAATTTGTTAGAGAAAGTAATATATCGTGAGTAAAGTAACGGGAATATTAGAATCACTTTTATATCAATACTGTAATATATAACGATATATGTGAATTTGTTAGGGAAAGTAATATATCGAGAGTAACGTAATGTGGATACAAGAATCACTTTTATATCAATACTGTAATATATAACAATATATGTGAATTTGTTAGAGAAACAAGTATCTCGTGAGTAACTTAACGTGGATACAAGAGTCACTTTTATATCTATACTGTAATATATAACGATATATGTGAATTTGTTACGGAAAGTAATATATCGTGAGTAAAGTAACGTGGATACAAGAATCACTTTTATATCAATATTGTGATATATAACGATATATGTGAATTTGTTAGAGAAAGTAATATATCGTGAGTAAAGTAACGTGGATACTTGAATCACTTTTATATCAATACTGTGATATATAACGATATATGTGAATTTGTTGTTAGAGAAAGTAATATATCGTGAGTAAAGTAACGTGGATACAAGAATCACTTTTATATCAATACTGTGATATATAACGATATATGTGAATTTGTTAGAGAAAGTAATATATCGTGAGTAAAGTAACGTGGATACTTGAATCACTTTTATATCAATACTGTGATATATAACGATATATGTGAATTTGTTGTTAGAGAAAGTAATATATCGTGAGTAAAGTAACGGGGATACAAGAATCACTTTTATATCAATACTGTGATATATAACGATATATGTGAATTTGTTAGAGAAAGTAATATATCGTGAGTAAAGTAACGTGGATACAAGAATCACTTTTGTATCAATACTGTAATATATAACGATATATGTGAATTTGTTGTTAGAGAAAGTAATATATCGTGAGTAAAGTAACTGAATATTAGAATCACTTTTATATACATACTGTAATATATAACGATATATGTGAATTTGTTGTTAGAGAAAGTAATATATCGTGAGTAAAGTAACGTGAATATTAGAATCACTTTTATATACATACTGTAATATATAACGATATATGTGAATTTGTTGTTAGAGAAAGTAATATATCGTGAGTAAAGTAACGTGAATATTAGAATCACTTTTATATACATACTGTAATATATAACGATATATGTGAATTTGTTGTTAGAGAAAGTAATATATCGTGAGTAAAGTAACGTGAATATTAGAATCACTTTTATATACATACTCTAATATATAGCGATATATGTGAATTTGTTGTTAGAGAAAGTAATATATTGTGAGTAATGTAACGTGGATACTAGAATCACTTTCATATCAATACTGTAATATATAATTTGTCGTTGGTAGAGAAAGTTATGTGAATGTATCGCATCAGATTTCAAATAAACTATTTGAAGAAATTTGCAGATTTTTTTTTGAAAATGTAACAGTATTTGTTGAGTTTATTTCAATTTGTTTGTCTGCTTTAAAGTGCTCCCAAATTTGTGACTTAAATGAAATGGCTCTGCAGATTTTCCGCTTTGATGTGGACGTTTTCTCTAGGGTAATTAGTGTTTACCCCACGCTAACTTCATTTTAGTAGGAGTGAAACTCTTCATATATTTGAAGAGCGACGTGTGAGGCTCGCATTCGGGTGGTCCCGGGTTCGATTCCCATCGAACTTCTACTCTGACCTTGGATATTTTACGTGGTTTCTCCGGGCAGGTAGACGAATGCTGGGATCCTTCCTCTTCTATCACAAATTTCCGTTGAAGGACCAGAAGTCACCGGTCACTGTGTTACGGCAGAAGTGCGAATTGTGCCCTTTGGAAAGGTTTCCCCTTGGCACTTGACGTGAATGCTAGGGCCCCTAGTGGTCGCCAGGATGTGCTCCTTATGCGGAGCATGGGTGCTTGTCTCTTTGCAACAGGGAACCTTGGGGAGACAGAGATTAAGCAGTGGTAGTCGGCTTCAGAATGTGCTCCATTTGGTGGGCTTGCTGGGGCCTGGGAGCTTGTTTCGTTGCCACAGGGACACCAACGGGGCACGAGGATTAGGCAGTGCTAGACAGTGCCAGAATGTGCTCCACTTGGTGGGCCTGCTAGGGCCTGGAAGCTTGTCTTGTTGCAACAGGGACCCTCGAGGTCAAGGGAAATAGGGAGTGTTAGCCGACGCAGGGATATACTGCATTTGGAATGGTTAGGGACCCCATCCATGCTAGCACACACCTGATCGCCTTCGGGTCTCTCTCCCAGTAGCCACGTTAGAAGCAAAAATGGCCTACGCGCGGTGCTGGGTTCCATTTTCTGGAGGCCCCTTCTACTCTTTTATGTATTTGTAAAGAAAACATTTTGTGTGAAACGTGTTTACATTTCTTCGTGTGTCAAACAACTGCTGTGCTGAACACAGATCGTTGTGAAACAAATAGACAATTGTTCTACTAAACACGCGCGCTGATTGAAATGGCATGTCTTGTGGAGCTGGCCTGAGAGCGCTGCTCTTCAACAAGTGTTCGCCCTGTAGGGTCATCACTGCTCGAGAGCATCGCTGCTGTTGGTGCTGACAGTCATTCCCATTAACATGCTTAAGTGCTGCAACTACACCACATAGTGCGTGGCAAACATTCACATCTACCCTTTATTTTATATAACTTATACATACCATATGTACGGAAGTATTATATTCCAACCAAAAATTCTATGTCGAGATTTCACCAGAAATACACGTTTTGAGACTCCCTGAACTCTCTCCCAGATACATATTTAGGAAAAGGTTTGTATTTAAATACCAGACTTGATATTTAAGTTCAACAGTATGTGACTGAAAATCTCTCAGCCCTAAACTAGCATTTTATGCAAGAGTTTTCCTTATTTTTATTCTCTCAAACAGTTTTGATCAACATGCCACATGTTAAAGATGTTTATATTACAAATAAAGTGTAAATCGTGAATTTTCTGCGAAGTGTTCTTCATTCGGAAGAAATTTTACAGGGCTAGACAGGTCCCCACTACACAAAACAATGTGGATCTTAATCAAACACACAACTTATATCCTTTTCTTTCACGTTAATCATTTCCGAGTCATTCTTTTTGTTACTGGTTTTATTTTCTTAATTATACATTTTTAAGAGTTAAGTCGCTATTTGTTTATTCTCGTAGTATTCTTTTTACACTGACAACGAGATGTGTAGGTGTATAATTAAAAGTTTATCAACTTTAAGTACACAGAGGAATAAACTTTTGTAAGAATGGTTTGTAACAATGAGGAGAGAAAGTCATGTGAGTGGTACACATCTATCTACTCCATATCAATCGACATATATCTTTACAGTAGTTCCATTACACATTTTGCTCTAGATACAAGCAGGAAACAATCGATAATACACGGCCGCTACATGCTGGCCTCGAAATTCATATTATATCGCGCGAAACAACTAAGTATCGACAACACTTCCATTACACGTTTTGCTCTAGATACAAGCAGGAAACAAGCGATAATAGAGGGCCGCTACATGCTGGCCTCGAAATTCATATTATATCGCGAGAAACAACTAAGTATCGACAACACTTCCATTACACATTTTGCTCTAGATACAAGCAGGAAACAAGCGATAATAGAGGGCCGCTACATGCTGGCCTCGAAATTCATATTATATCGCGCGAAACAACTAAGTATCGACAACACTTCCATTACACGTTTTGCTGTAGATACAAGCAGGAAACAAGCGATAATAGAGGGCCGCTACATGCTGGCCTCGAAATTCATATTATATCGCGAGAAACAACTAAGTATCGACAACACTTCCATTACACGTTTTGCTCTAGATACAAGCAGGAAACAAGCGATAATAGAGGGCCGCTACATGCTGGCCTCGAAATTCATATTATATCGCGAGAAACAACTAAGTATCGACAACACTTCCATTACACGTTTTGCTCTAGATACAAGCAGGAAACAAGCGATAATAGAGGGCCGCTACATGCTGGCCTCGAAATTCATATTATATCGCGAGAAACAACTAAGTATCGACAGCACTTCCATTACACATTTTGCTCTAGATACAAGCAGGAAACAAGCGATAATAGAGGGCCGCTACATGCTGGCCTCGAAATTCATATTATATCGCGAGAAACAACTAAGTATCGACAACACTTCCATTACACGTTTTGCTCTAGATACAAGCAGGAAACAAGCGATAATAGAGGGCCGCTACATGCTGGCCTCGAAATTCATATCATATCGCGAGAAACAACTAAGTATCGACAGCACTTCCATTACACATTTTGCTCTAGATACAAGCAGGAAACAAGCGATAATAGAGGGCCGCTACATGCTGGCCTCGAAATTCATATTATATCGCGAGAAACAACTAAGTATCGACAGCACTTCCATTACACGTTTTGCTCTAGATACAAGCAGGAAACAAGCGATAATACACGGCCGCTACATGCTGGCCTCGAAATTCATATTATATCGCGAGAAACAACTAAGTATCGACAACACTTCCATTACACGTTTTGCTCTAGATACAAGCAGGAAACAAGCGATAATACACGGCCGCTACATGCTGGCCTCGAAATTCATATCATATCGCGAGAAACAACTAAGTATCGACAGCACTTCCATTACACGTTTTGCTCTAGATACAAGCAGGAAACAAGCGATAATACACGGCCGCTACATGCTGGCCTCGAAATTCATATCATATCGCGAGAAACAACTAAGTATCGACAGCACTTCCATTACACGTTTTGCTCTAGATACAAGCAGGAAACAAGCGATAATAGAGGGCCGCTACATGCTGGCCTCGAAATTCATATCATATCGCGAGAAACAACTAAGTATCTACAGCACTTCCATTACACATTTTGCTCTAGATACAAGCAGGAAACAAGCGATAATAGAGGGCCGCTACATGCTGGCCTCGAAAGTCATATTATATCGCGAGAAACAACTAAGTATCGACAGCACTTCCATTACACATTTGGCTCTAGATACAAGCAGGAAACAAGCGATAATAGAGGGCCGCTACATGCTGGCCTCGAAATTCATATCATATCGCGAGAAACAACTAAGTATCGACAGCACTTCCATTACACATTTTGCTCTAGATACAAGCAGGAAACAAGCGATAATAGACGGCCGCTACATGCTGGCCTCGAAATTCATATTATATCGCGAGAAACAACTAAGTATCGACAGCACTTCCATTACACATTTTGCTCTAGATACAAGCAGGAAACAAGCGATAATAGACGGCCGCTACATGCTGGCCTCGAAATTCATATTATATCGCGAGAAACAACTAAGTATCGACAGCACTTCCATTACACATTTTGCTCTAGATACAAGCAGGAAACAAGCGATAATAGACGGCCGCTACATGCTGGCCTCGAAATTCATATTATATCGCGAGAAACAACTAAGTATCGACAGCATTTCCATTACACATTTTGCTCTAGATACAAGCAGGAAACAAGCGATAATAGACGGCCGCTACATGCTGGCCTCGAAATTCATATTATATCGCGAGAAACAACTAAGTATCGACAGCACTTCCATTACACATTTTGCTCTAGATACAAGCAGGAAACAAGCGATAATAGAGGGCCGCTACATGCTGGCCTCGAAATTCATATTATATCGCGAGAAACAACTAAGTATCGACAACACTTCCATTACACGTTTTGCTCTAGATACAAGCAGGAAACAAGCGATAATAGAGGGCCGCTACATGCTGGCCTCGAAATTCATATCATATCGCGAGAAACAACTAAGTATCGACAGCACTTCCATTACACATTTTGCTCTAGATACAAGCAGGAAACAAGCGATAATACAGGGCCGCTACATGCTGGCCTCGAAATTCATATTATATCGCGAGAAACAACTAAGTATCGACAGCACTTCCATTACACGTTTTGCTCTAGATACAAGCAGGAAACAAGCGATAATACACGGCCGCTACATGCTGGCCTCGAAATTCATATTATATCGCGAGAAACAACTAAGTATCGACAACACTTCCATTACACGTTTTGCTCTAGATACAAGCAGGAAACAAGCGATAATACACGGCCGCTACATGCTGGCCTCGAAATTCATATCATATCGCGAGAAACAACTAAGTATCGACAGCACTTCCATTACACGTTTTGCTCTAGATACAAGCAGGAAACAAGCGATAATACACGGCCGCTACATGCTGGCCTCGAAATTCATATCATATCGCGAGAAACAACTAAGTATCGACAGCACTTCCATTACACGTTTTGCTCTAGATACAAGCAGGAAACAAGCGATAATAGAGGGCCGCTACATGCTGGCCTCGAAATTCATATCATATCGCGAGAAACAACTAAGTATCGACAGCACTTCCATTACACATTTTGCTCTAGATACAAGCAGGAAACAAGCGATAATAGAGGGCCGCTACATGCTGGCCTCGAAAGTCATATTATATCGCGAGAAACAACTAAGTATCGACAGCACTTCCATTACACATTTGGCTCTAGATACAAGCAGGAAACAAGCGATAATAGAGGGCCGCTACATGCTGGCCTCGAAATTCATATCATATCGCGAGAAACAACTAAGTATCGACAGCACTTCCATTACACATTTTGCTCTAGATACAAGCAGGAAACAAGCGATAATAGACGGCCGCTACATGCTGGCCTCGAAATTCATATTATATCGCGAGAAACAACTAAGTATCGACAGCACTTCCATTACACATTTTGCTCTAGATACAAGCAGGAAACAAGCGATAATAGACGGCCGCTACATGCTGGCCTCGAAATTCATATTATATCGCGAGAAACAACTAAGTATCGACAGCACTTCCATTACACATTTTGCTCTAGATACAAGCAGGAAACAAGCGATAATAGACGGCCGCTACATGCTGGCCTCGAAATTCATATTATATCGCGAGAAACAACTAAGTATCGACAGCATTTCCATTACACATTTTGCTCTAGATACAAGCAGGAAACAAGCGATAATCGACGGCCGCTACATGCTGGCCTCGAAATTCATATTATATCGCGAGAAACAACTAAGTATCGACAGCACTTCCATTACACATTTTGCTCTAGATACAAGCAGGAAACAAGCGATAATAGAGGGCCGCTACATGCTGGCCTCGAAATTCATATTATATCGCGAGAAACAACTAAGTATCGACAGCACTTCCATTACACGTTTTGCTCTAGGTACAAGCAGGAAACAAGCGATAATAGACGGCCGCTACATGCTGGCCTCGAAATCACATTATATCGCGAGAAACAACTAAGTATCGACAGCACTTCCATTACACATTTTGCTCTAGATACAAGCAGGAAACAAGCGATAATAGACGGCCGCTACATGCTGGCCTCGAAATCACATTATATCGCGAGAAACAACTAAGTATCGACAGCACTTCCATTACACATTTTGCTCTAGATACAAGCAGGAAACAAGCGATAATAGACGGCCGCTACATGCTGGCCTCGAAATCACATTATATCGCGAGAAACAACTAAGTATCGACAGCACTTCCATTACACATTTTGCTCTAGATACAAGCAGGAAACAAGCGATAATAGACGGCCGCTACATGCTGGCCTCGAAATTCATATTATATCGCGAGAAACAACTAAGTATCGACAGCACTTCCATTACACGTTTTGCTCTAGGTACAAGCAGGAAACAAGCGATAATAGACGGCCGCTACATGCTGGCCTCGAAATCACATTATATCGCGAGAAACAACTAAGTATCGACAGCACTTCCATTACACATTTTGCTCTAGATACAAGCAGGAAACAAGCGATAATAGACGGCCGCTACATGCTGGCCTCGAAATCACATTATATCGCGAGAAACAACTAAGTATCGACAGCACTTCCATTACACATTTTGCTCTAGATACAAGCAGGAAACAAGCGATAATAGACGGCCGCTACATGCTGGCCTCGAAATCACATTATATCGCGAGAAACAACTAAGTATCGACAGCACTTCCATTACACGTTTTGCTCTAGATACAAGCAGGAAACAAGCGATAATAGAGGGCCGCTACATGCTGGCCTCGAAATTCATATTATATCGCGAGAAACAACTAAGTATCGACAGCACTTCCATTACACATTTTGCTCTAGGTATAAGCAGGAAACAATTGAAAATAGAGGGCCGCTATAGGCTGACCTCGAAATTCTATTACATCGCGGGAAACAACCGAAGAGCGACAACACTTTAAAAGTTACCTTATTGAGAAATGCATATAATAAAGGGTATCTCAAAAATGGCTGATGCTTGAAGAAAATTATTTGGCATAAAATAGTGTGTTGTAAATGGATGTACATTTTATTGCCGAATCTCTTATGGTTTACCCGTTATACAAGTCATTGTCAAAGAAGAGGAGTTTACAAACGATTGCCAACGTACACATTTTATTTGTCACGGAAATATCCTATATGTATGGTATTCTATAAAAATGTTAGGGCAGCTTTTAAGAAAATACAAAATATAGAAAAGTTTTCCATGTAAAGAGTTGTTTGGGTGGGGAATTTCTTAGAAACCTTTGCAGCCATGTGAGATATCGAACTTAAGTAGGAAATTTGTTGTTTATCGGACATTTCTGTTCACAGACACACAAAGGACCTTTTAGAGGATCATAACATGTATTCTAATTGTTATCTTGGTATCTAAGTTTTGTGTGGAATGAACACACTCTCTCCCTTCTATGGAGCTCGTGTTTACAGAATGTCACAACCGATCATAAGAAAATGGCCTCCCTCAACACCAATGGCCTTATAAATTCCCGTGGATGTCGTTGTTCCCTAATTGTAACCAACCCTGTACGTCGTTTTTACTTCCCCCAACACGTACATACTAGACAGAAATTATGTTATTCCACCCAAAAATTCCATATGGAGATTTCACCGGAAATACATGTTTTGAGGCCACCTGAATAAAAAAGCAGTTTTAGAAAAAGTTGCGCATGTGTGTTTGTGAACACATGACTGAAAAACAATAACTCGGATAAATACCAAACTTGATATTCAGGTTCAGTACCTTCTAAGGATGCGACACCCCCAACTACCCTTTACATCGAACAATTTTTGAAATCTTTATCTTATAAAAGATGGCTGTAACGATTTTGATTAAAATACGACACAGTAATAATGTATACATGATAAACAAGATGTATATCTTGAATTTTCTGGTAACAGCCTGTGAAGTCCTCTTCAATCGGAAGGAATTTTGTGTGATCTTGTATAACTGGTAAATGTTGAGCGATAGACGAAAACGTACTACACAAGAAATGTAGATCTCTTTAAAGTACACTTTATTTCAAAAAACTATTTTGGGATATATCCGCTATTAATGGTTCTAATTGTCCATTACTTGGTCATTCTTTAAAGTCCTGTCAACGTTCAGTTGTTTCTCGCGATGTCATGGAAACAGTATGGAATTTTAAGACCAGCATATAGCGTCCAGTTGTTAAACATTTGACTATCGCTGTTCTCTATAACGAAATGTGTAATGTAGCTGTTTATTTGTATTAAAATGTAGTAGATGGACAAATAAATTTTAATAAGAATACTTTATATACCCACTAATAAAGATAGATGGTTGAAAAAGCAATGTCAATGTAACACATCAGAAGTTTTTTAGTCCCTTTAACTCCCTCCCCCCAACTTCCTTTCTACCTAAGTGTTATGTTGGGCACAAGTTTGAGTAAATGAGCACTTCACAGTGCACCTTGGAGCAGCGAGTTGATGGCTCCATATTAAAGTTTCTGTATTTAAACTGAACTAAAAGATATTTATTACCATAGAAAAGAGCTCTAAAACTTTTAAAACCTTCTTTCACTTAAACACGAGATGGTGTTAGTGATTATTTTAAGTGTCAAATAAACACTCACCAAAGAGCATTAACTAATCACAGGTTAATTACTAAGAAGTCTATGATAGGATAATGTACAAGCAACTATTAAAATGTATCATAGTTTGTTAAATCTACATGAAGGGCCGTTACTGTAAGACATTTTGTTCGTGTTGATTTTTTGTTGAAGTGATCTTTTATTTGAACACTACTTGTTTTATGTTTTCGGTGATGTATTTAATTTATTTTTCAATACATGTGTTTTAGTATGTACACGTGTGCTGACATTCTTTGTACATGGTGACCGTCGTTCTTCGTGGAAATGAAATTGAGTTTTATTTATGGGCGCTCTTTAACTGCTCTGGTACTTAGCCTCCCATTCCATATTGAGCGTGAAAGACCGGTAATTTTGCTCAGAGGCCTCTTTATCAGGCTCGAGGTTCTTTTACGTGCCGTAAATCTACGACACGGGACCATTGGCTTTACTTCCCTTCCGAAGGAAGCCGTGCTAAGTATTTTTTACGCTGGAAAAAATCCATTGCCCTCCGCCGGGGTTGAACTCGCGACCTCGGGAACTAGAGGCTAGCGTAGTAAGCACTACACAATGGAGAACGTCGTCCTTCGTGGTGAAGTGCTTACCCTTCATTCACTTTCACTTGCTCATGTACTGCTCCTCTTAGTCATTCAGAAGCACGTTACGTCAAGAACGATCACTATGAATGCAAAACAACTGTTTACCTCATCACTATATCTTCTTCTGTGTGTTCCGTCTTCACGTGTCGCCTTCTCCGCCTCTCTTTCCTTTAGGGGCATATTAGAAAACTATTTTTGGCAGGCAGTCTAGTCCTCCTAACGCGTTCTAACCATCTTGTTATGTATCTTCTTCAGTTAAAACCTTCTACTTCTACTTCTTTTCTTATTTCTTCGTTCCTAATTCTGTCCTCTCTGGTACATCCCTTTGTTTTCCTCGAACATTTATTTGACAGGTTTGTATTGTACTTGTTGTTTGTAGCCATCAAGTGAGGTAAGGACTGACATGGTGTTATAAACTGTCATCCTTGTTTCATTATGTACCGTTGTTCTATGTCTTTATCCTTGTTTTCACATCCTCAATAATTGAGGAAGGAGATTGTTCCAGAACTTCGTCAATTTCCCACAGTTTGCCATTACTTTTGTCCTCCATCCTCATATTTCATATTATAATTCTTATATATTTGATTAAGGTAATGTATTGAACGTTGTAAATCTTCATCTGTTTCTTATATTACTACCACATTGTTAAGGTAGAGTAATACATTTAAAATATTTCCTCGGGCTATTTTTATGCCTGTGTCAATTTTTTGTTTCCAGTTTTGGATTATGTCATTAATATAAATATTAAAGAGGTTGATGACACCGGTCACCCCTGTAGAACTCCCCTTCTTCTGATTTCTCGGTCCTGAAATTTAAAACTATTTCTGTTTCTACATATAGACTTTTCACCACCTTCACTGTGTGCCTAGGGTAGCCTTTTCTTTTATTATGATGCACAGCTTTTCTCGATCAAAAGCCTTTTGGAAATCGATAAAAGCTATATGTGTCTGCTAAATGTATTCTCTTCCTGAAGCCACTTTGTTCCTCACTTATTATCCTCAGTCTTTTATTTATCATTCTGGCATATAGCTTGTACACTGAATTAAGAAGACCAATACATCTATACTTGTGTCATCTTTTCTAAACATTGATATCACCTCTGCCATTTCACATCTCTTTGGGATTTATCTTTTTATCTAACATTTATTTAAGATGCGTAGTATCATTCCTGCATAATTCAAAAGCTCTGCATTTATCTTATCTTCCCTACAAGTCTTTGAATTCATCCATCAAAATCTATTAAATCAACTGTACTTCCTGTGTCCTCATCTTATTTATTATTTTCCAGTTTGTCCTTGTACCGTAATTTTTATACTGCTTTATACAAGTATATTTTTTATCATTCTATTCTTGTCACACCCTATTCATCCTTATTTAATTGTTTTATATGCAAGCTTCTGCCCCCCCCATATCTGCTCAGTATATCTATGACTAGATAACAGCTAAATATGAGTACCTGTGATCGAACTGCTTGCGAGGCACTGCCAAGCTTCACCTCGAGCTGAACTGAAGGTAATCACAGTGGCAGTTGTTCACAGCGTACCTGAACCGTCATCTCACGCAGTGAGCAACTACTCGCGAGGCACTGCCAAGCTTCACCTCGAGCTGAACTGAAGGTAATCACAGTGGCAGTTGCTCACAGCGTACCTGAACCGTCATCTCACGCAGTGAGCAACTACTCGGTGGCACTGCCAAGCTTCACCTCGAGCTGAACTGAAGGTAATCACTGTGGCAGTTGCTCACAGCGTACCTGAACCATCATCTCACGCAGTGAGCAACTGCTCGCGAGGCACTGCCAAGCTTCACCTCGAGCTGAACTGAAGGTAATCACTGTGGCAGTTGCTCACAGCGTACCTGAACCGTCATCTCACGTAGTGAGCAACTGCTCGCGAGGCACTGCCAAGCTTCACCTCGAGCTGAACTGAAGGTAATCACAGTGGCAGTTGCTCACAGCGTACCTGAACCGTCATCTCACGCAGTGAGCAACTACTCGGTGGCACTGCCAAGCTTCACCTCGAGCTGAACTGAAGGTAATCACTGTGGCAGTTGCTCACAGCGTACCTGAACCGTCATCTCACGCAGTGAGCAACTACTCGGTGGCACTGCCAAGCTTCACCTCGAGCTGAACTGAAGGTAATCACTGTGGCAGTTGCTCACAGCGTACCTGAACCGTCATCTCACGCAGTGAGCAACTGCTCGCGAGGCACTGCCAAGCTTCACCTCGAGCTGAACTGAAGGTAATCACAGTGGCAGTTGCTCACAGCGTACCTGAACCGTCATCTCACGCAGTGAGCAACTACTCGGTGGCACTGCCAAGCTTCACCTCGAGCTGAACTGAAGGTAATCACTGTGGCAGTTGCTCACAGCGTACCTGAACCGTCATCTCACGCAGTGAGCAACTACTCGGTGGCACTGCCAAGCTTCACCTCGAGCTGAACTGAAGGTAATCACTGTGGCAGTTGCTCACAGCGTACCTGAACCGTCATCTCACGCAGTGAGCAACTGCTCGCGAGGCACTGCCAAGCTTCACCTCGAGCTGAACTGAAGGTAATCACTGTGGCAGTTGCTCACAGCGTACCTGAACCGTCATCTCACGCAGTGAGCAACTACTCGGTGGCACTGCCAAGCTTCACCTCGAGCTGAACTGAAGGTAATCACTGTGGCAGTTGTTCACAGCGTACCTGAACCGTCATCTCACGCAGTGAGCAACTACTCGGTGGCACTGCCAAGCTTCACCTCGAGCTGAACTGAAGGTAATCACTGTGGTAGTTGCTCACAGCGTACCTGAACCGTCATCTCACGTAGTGAGCAACTGCTCGCGAGGCACTGCCAAGCTTCACCTCGAGCTGAACTGAAGGTAATCACTGTGGTAGTTGCTCACAGCGTACCTGAACCGTCAGCTCACGCAGTGAGCAACTGCTCGCGAGGCACTGCCAAGCTTCACCTCGAGCTGAACTGAAGGTAATCACTGTGGCAGTTGTTCACAGCGTACCTGAACCGTCATCTCAGGCAGTGAGCACTGCTCGCGAGGCACTGCCAAGCTTCACCTCGAGCTGAACTGAAGGTAATCACTGTGGCAGTTGATCAAAGCGTACCTGAACCGTCATCTCACGCAGTGAGCAACTACTCGGTGGCACTGCCAAGCTTCACCTCGAGCTGAACTGAAGGTAATCACTGTGGCAGTTGTTCACAGCGTACCTGAACCGTCATCTCACGCAGTGAGCAACTGCTCGCGAGGCACTGCCAAGCTTCACCTCGAGCTGAACTGAAGGTAATCACAGTGGTAGTTGTTCACAGCGTACCTGAACCGTCATCTCACGCAGTGAGCAACTACTCGGTGGCACTGCCAAGCTTCACCTCGAGCTGAACTGAAGGTAATCACTGTGGCACTTGTTCACAGCGTACCTGAACCGTCATCTCACGCAGTGAGCAACTACTCGGTGGCACTGCCAAGCTTCACCTCGAGCTGAACTGAAGGTAATCACTGTGGCAGTTGTTCACAGCGTACCTGAACCGTCATCTCACGCAGTGAGCAACTACTCGGTGGCACTACAAAAGTTCTTCACTGCCAAGCTTCACCTCGGGCTGAACTGAAGGTAATCACTGTGGTAGTTGCTCACAGCGTACCTGAACCGTCATCTCACGTAGTGAGCAACTGCTCGCGAGGCACTGCCAAGCTTCACCTCGAGCTGAACTGAAGGTAATCACTGTGGCAGTTGCTCACAGCGTACCTGAACCGTCATCTCAGGCAGTGAGCAACTACTCGCGAGGCACTGCCAAGCTTCACCTCGAGCTGAACTGAAGGTAATCACTGTGGCAGTTGTTCACAGCGTACCTGAACCGTCATCTCAGGCAGTGAGCAACTACTCGCGAGGCACTGCCAAGCTTCACCTCGAGCTGAACTGAAGGTAATCACTGTGGCAGTTGTTCACAGCGTACCTGAACCGTCATCTCACGCAGTGAGCAACTGCTCGCGAGGCACTGCCAAGCTTCACCTCGAGCTGAACTGAAGGTAATCACTGTGGCAGTTGTTCACAGCGTACCTGAACCGTCATCTCACGCAGTGAGCAACTACTCGGTGGCACTACAAAAGTTCATCACTGCCAAGCTTCACCTCCAGCTGAACTGAAGCTAATCACTGTGGCAGTTGTTCACAGCGTACCTGAACCGTCATCTCACGCAGTTAGCAACTGCTCGCGAGGCACTGCCAAGCTTCACCTCGAGCTGAACTGAAGGTAATCACTGTGGCACTTGTTCACAGCGTACCTGAACCATCATCTCACGCAGTGAGCAACTACTCGCGAGGCACTGCCAAGCTTCACCTCGAGCTGAACTGAAGGTAATCACTGTGGCAGTTGTTCACAGCGTACCTGAACCATCATCTCACGCAGTGAGCAACTACTCGCGAGGCACTACAAGCTTCACCTCGAGCTGAACTGAAGGTAATCACTGTGGCAGTTGTTCACAGCGTACCTGAACCATCATCTCACGCAGTGAGCAACTACTCGCGAGGCACTACAAGCTTCACCTCGAGCTGAACTGAAGGTAATCACTGTGGCAGTTGTTCACAGCGTACCTGAACCATCATCTCACGCAGTGAGCAACTACTCGCGAGGCACTGCCAAGCTTCACCTCGAGCTGAACTGAAGGTAATCACTGTGGCAGTTGTTCACAGCGTACCTGAACCGTCATCTCACCCAGTGAGCAACTACTCGCGAGGCACTACAAGCTTCACCTCGAGCAGAACTGAAGGTAATCACTGTGGCAGTTGTTCACAGCGTACCTGAACCATCATCTCACGCAGTTAGCAACTGCTCGCGAGGCACTGCCAAGCTTCACCTCGAGCTGAACTGAAGGTAATCACTGTGGCAGTTGTTCACAGCGTACCTGAACCGTCATCTCACGCAGTGAGCAACTATTCGCGAGGCACTACAAGCTTCACCTCGAGCTGAACTGAAGGTAATCACTGTGGCAGTTGTTCACAGCGTACCTGAACCGTCATCTCACGCAGTGAGCAACTACTCGCGAGGCACTGCCAAGCTTCACCTCGAGCTGAACTGAAGGTAATCACTGTGGCAGTTGTTCACAGCGTACCTGAACCGTCATCTCACGCAGTGAGCAACTACTCGCGAGGCACTGCCAAGCTTCACCTCGAGCAGAACTGAAGGTAATCACTGTGGCAGTTGTTCACAGCGTACCTGAACCGTCATCTCAGGCAGTGAGCAACTGCTTGCGAGGCACTGCCAATCTTCACCTCGAGCAGAACTGAAGGTAATCACTGTGGCAGTTGATCAAAGCGTACCTGAACCGTCATCTCACGCAGTGAGCAACTACTCGGTGGCACTGCCAAGCTTCACCTCGAGCAGAACTGTAGGTAATCACTGTGGCAGTTGTTCACAGCGTACCTGAACCGTCATCTCACGCAGTGAGCAACTACGCGGTGGCACTACAAAAGTTCTTCACTGCCAAGCTTCACCTCGAGCTGAACTGAAGGTACTCACTATGGCAGTTGTTCACAGCGTACCTGAACCGTCATCTCACGCAGTGAGCAACTGCTCGCGAGGCACTGCCAAGATTCACCTCGAGCTGAACTGAAGGTAATCACTGTGGTAGTTGCTCACAGCGTACCTGAACCGTCATCTCACGCAGTGAGCAACTACTCGGTGGCACTACAAAAGTTCATCACTGCCAAGCTTCACCTCCAGCTGAACTGAAGGTAATCACTGTGGCAGTTGTTCACAGCGTACCTGAACCGTTATCTCACGCAGTGAGCAACTACTCGCGAGGCACTGCCAAGCTTCACCTCGAGCTGAACTGAAGGTAATCACTGTGGCAGTTGTTCACAGCGTACCTGAACCGTCATCTCAGGCAGTGAGCAACTACTCGGTGGCACTACAAAAGTTCATCACTGCCAAGCTTCACCTCGAGCTGAACTGACGGTAATCACTGTGGCAGTTGCTCACAGCGTACCTGAACCGTCATCTCAGGCAGTGAGCAACTACTCGGTGGCACTACAAAAGTTCATCACTGCCAAGCTTCACCTCGAGCTGAACTGACGGTAATCACTGTGGCAGTTGTTCACAGCGTACCTGAACCGTCATCTCACGCAGTGAGCAACTACTCGGTGGCACTACAAAAGTTCATCACTGCCAAGCTTCACCTCCAGCTGAACTGAAGGTAATCACTGTGGCAGTTGTTCACAGCGTACCTGAACCGTTATCTCACGCAGTGAGCAACTACTCGCGAGGCACTGCCAAGCTTCACCTCGAGCTGAACTGAAGGTAATCACTGTGGCAGTTGTTCACAGCGTACCTGAACCGTCATCTCAGGCAGTGAGCAACTACTCGCGAGGCACTGCCGAGCTTCACCTCGAGCTGAACTGAAGGTAATCACTGTGGCAGTTGTTCACAGCGTACCTGAACCGTCATCTCACGCAGTGAGCAACTACTCGGTGGCACTACAAAAGTTCATCACTGCCAAGCTTCACCTCCAGCTGAACTGAAGCTAATCACTGTGGCAGTTGTTCACAGCGTACCTGAACCGTCATCTCACGCAGTTAGCAACTGCTCGCGAGGCACTGCCAAGCTTCACCTCGAGCTGAACTGAAGGTAATCACTGTGGCACTTGTTCACAGCGTACCTGAACCATCATCTCACGCAGTGAGCAACTACTCGCGAGGCACTGCCAAGCTTCACCTCGAGCTGAACTGAAGGTAATCACTGTGGCAGTTGTTCACAGCGTACCTGAACCATCATCTCACGCAGTGAGCAACTACTCGCGAGGCACTACAAGCTTCACCTCGAGCTGAACTGAAGGTAATCACTGTGGCAGTTGTTCACAGCGTACCTGAACCATCATCTCACGCAGTGAGCAACTACTCGCGAGGCACTACAAGCTTCACCTCGAGCTGAACTGAAGGTAATCACTGTGGCAGTTGTTCACAGCGTACCTGAACCATCATCTCACGCAGTGAGCAACTACTCGCGAGGCACTGCCAAGCTTCACCTCGAGCTGAACTGAAGGTAATCACTGTGGCAGTTGTTCACAGCGTACCTGAACCGTCATCTCACCCAGTGAGCAACTACTCGCGAGGCACTACAAGCTTCACCTCGAGCAGAACTGAAGGTAATCACTGTGGCAGTTGTTCACAGCGTACCTGAACCATCATCTCACGCAGTTAGCAACTGCTCGCGAGGCACTGCCAAGCTTCACCTCGAGCTGAACTGAAGGTAATCACTGTGGCAGTTGTTCACAGCGTACCTGAACCGTCATCTCACGCAGTGAGCAACTATTCGCGAGGCACTACAAGCTTCACCTCGAGCTGAACTGAAGGTAATCACTGTGGCAGTTGTTCACAGCGTACCTGAACCGTCATCTCACGCAGTGAGCAACTACTCGCGAGGCACTGCCAAGCTTCACCTCGAGCTGAACTGAAGGTAATCACTGTGGCAGTTGTTCACAGCGTACCTGAACCGTCATCTCACGCAGTGAGCAACTACTCGCGAGGCACTGCCAAGCTTCACCTCGAGCAGAACTGAAGGTAATCACTGTGGCAGTTGTTCACAGCGTACCTGAACCGTCATCTCAGGCAGTGAGCAACTGCTTGCGAGGCACTGCCAATCTTCACCTCGAGCAGAACTGAAGGTAATCACTGTGGCAGTTGATCAAAGCGTACCTGAACCGTCATCTCACGCAGTGAGCAACTACTCGGTGGCACTGCCAAGCTTCACCTCGAGCAGAACTGTAGGTAATCACTGTGGCAGTTGTTCACAGCGTACCTGAACCGTCATCTCACGCAGTGAGCAACTACGCGGTGGCACTACAAAAGTTCTTCACTGCCAAGCTTCACCTCGAGCTGAACTGAAGGTACTCACTATGGCAGTTGTTCACAGCGTACCTGAACCGTCATCTCACGCAGTGAGCAACTGCTCGCGAGGCACTGCCAAGCTTCACCTCGAGCTGAACTGAAGGTAATCACTGTGGTAGTTGCTCACAGCGTACCTGAACCGTCATCTCATGCAGTGAGCAACTACTCGGTGGCACTGCCAAGCTTCACCTCGAGCAGAACTGAAGGTAATCACTGTGGCAGTTGTTCACAGCGTACCTGAACCGTCATCTCACGCAGTGAGCAACTACTCGGTGGCACTACAAAAGTTCTTCACTGCCAAGCTTCACCTCGAGCTGAACTGAAGGTACTCACTATGGCAGTTGTTCACAGCGTACCTGAACCATCATCTCACGCAGTGAGCAACTACTCGCGAGGCACTGCCAAGCTTCACCTCGAGCTGAACTGAAGGTAATCACTGTGGCAGTTGTTCACAGCGTACCTGAACCATCATCTCACGCAGTGAGCAACTACTCGCGAGGCACTACAAGCTTCACCTCGAGCTGAACTGAAGGTAATCACTGTGGCAGTTGTTCACAGCGTACCTGAACCATCATCTCACGCAGTGAGCAACTACTCGCGAGGCACTACAAGCTTCACCTCGAGCTGAACTGAAGGTAATCACTGTGGCAGTTGTTCACAGCGTACCTGAACCATCATCTCACGCAGTGAGCAACTACTCGCGAGGCACTGCCAAGCTTCACCTCGAGCTGAACTGAAGGTAATCACTGTGGCAGTTGTTCACAGCGTACCTGAACCGTCATCTCACCCAGTGAGCAACTACTCGCGAGGCACTACAAGCTTCACCTCGAGCAGAACTGAAGGTAATCACTGTGGCAGTTGTTCACAGCGTACCTGAACCATCATCTCACGCAGTTAGCAACTGCTCGCGAGGCACTGCCAAGCTTCACCTCGAGCTGAACTGAAGGTAATCACTGTGGCAGTTGTTCACAGCGTACCTGAACCGTCATCTCACGCAGTGAGCAACTATTCGCGAGGCACTACAAGCTTCACCTCGAGCTGAACTGAAGGTAATCACTGTGGCAGTTGTTCACAGCGTACCTGAACCGTCATCTCACGCAGTGAGCAACTACTCGCGAGGCACTGCCAAGCTTCACCTCGAGCTGAACTGAAGGTAATCACTGTGGCAGTTGTTCACAGCGTACCTGAACCGTCATCTCACGCAGTGAGCAACTACTCGCGAGGCACTGCCAAGCTTCACCTCGAGCAGAACTGAAGGTAATCACTGTGGCAGTTGTTCACAGCGTACCTGAACCGTCATCTCAGGCAGTGAGCAACTGCTTGCGAGGCACTGCCAATCTTCACCTCGAGCAGAACTGAAGGTAATCACTGTGGCAGTTGATCAAAGCGTACCTGAACCGTCATCTCACGCAGTGAGCAACTACTCGGTGGCACTGCCAAGCTTCACCTCGAGCAGAACTGTAGGTAATCACTGTGGCAGTTGTTCACAGCGTACCTGAACCGTCATCTCACGCAGTGAGCAACTACGCGGTGGCACTACAAAAGTTCTTCACTGCCAAGCTTCACCTCGAGCTGAACTGAAGGTACTCACTATGGCAGTTGTTCACAGCGTACCTGAACCGTCATCTCACGCAGTGAGCAACTGCTCGCGAGGCACTGCCAAGCTTCACCTCGAGCTGAACTGAAGGTAATCACTGTGGTAGTTGCTCACAGCGTACCTGAACCGTCATCTCATGCAGTGAGCAACTACTCGGTGGCACTGCCAAGCTTCACCTCGAGCAGAACTGAAGGTAATCACTGTGGCAGTTGTTCACAGCGTACCTGAACCGTCATCTCACGCAGTGAGCAACTACTCGGTGGCACTACAAAAGTTCTTCACTGCCAAGCTTCACCTCGAGCTGAACTGAAGGTACTCACTATGGCAGTTGTTCACAGCGTACCTGAACCGTCATCTCACGCAGTGAGCAACTGCTCGCGAGGCACTGCCAAGCTTCACCTCGAGCTGAACTGAAGGAAATCACTGTGGCAGTTGTTCACAGCGTACCTGAACCATCATCTCACGCAGTGAGCAACTACTCGCGAGGCACTGCCAAGCTTCACCTCGAGCTGAACTGAAGGTAATCACTGTGGCAGTTGTTCACAGCGTACCTGAACCATCATCTCACGCTGTGAGCAACTACTCGCGAGGCACTGCCAAGCTTCACCTCGAGCTGAACTGAAGGTAATCACTGTGGCAGTTGCTCACTGCATACCTGAACCGTCATCTCACCCAGTGAGTAACCGCTCGGTGGCAGTTTCCACGCGGTTACCCGTTTACTTAGTCCACAGTTCATAACCAAGGAAGTGGTCGCATAGCTGCTGCCACTGTGGGAACACAATTACTTCCAAGTGAAATTTCAATTTAGCAGAATATGGGGTTCAGTTGTTTAACTAATGTTTGCTGCAGGTATGGGTAGTTGTTGTTACGTATCATGTAGGACTGTGTTCGTATCCGCTAATTAAGATCAGTGCCGGCGAGCGGCCATTAGATGAGCTGTTACACTTCTCAAGGCGATTGGGTCGCTCTATTTATAATTGGGAGGTGAGACCCTAAGGTGAGCAAGGTCCAGGGCAGGACTCTCACCTAAGCTGAGATGGCACCTAGGATGTGAGCATGCCATCGGAGACATTTGTAATGGTGGAGGTTTTAAGTGCTATGGATCGGAAGAAAACACCACTAAGGTCAATGGAAAATAGGTAGTGTGTCTTGTGGTCCTCGCTACTCGGAACAGAGAAGGGAAAGACATTTACATAGGCGAACAGTTCAAAAGAGTCTCGATAAAATTGCTGGTTCTATTAACGGCCTGTATTACGATCTCCGGTTAAAAGTCATGGTTTGTAACCTATCAGTTATCGCTACCTGAAGGTTAGGTGCATTGCCGCGTATTACAAACGCATATCAACCCATGGTTAGTAACCCTAAGGTTTATGATGCTGGGCGAGAAGTTGGCAACACCAAAGAGATATGTATTTCTCCTTGGCAATAGTTTTCTGAGTGATTTCGCTGTTTATACAACGCTATCTCGTGGTAATCTGCAACATTATAGCGTCATTATTGGTCATTAGTAACAAGGCGAGCGGACAGACTATTATAGATTGTGAACGGTTTTGGAGATTTTTTTAGAGAATTTTGACATGAACATAACCTAAAATGTAATTTATATACATGTCATTGAGCATACAAGATGCGGTTCTAGTACGTTATTGGATTACTGAGCTACAATAGGATACCGTAAACAATAGTTATAATTACCTTTTTATTAGCTTTTCCGTTCGCGAAAGCTATTATATTTATAGAAAAGCAACATCGATGGTTCTAATGTTGATTCGGATTTACACATGTTGCCTGACATTTAAGTTCAACACAATATTCTTAAGTTTGTTGCATCTTTCTAATACCGTTCCTTGGTTATTCTATTTGGAAAACTATGCCACACTTCAAAGTTTCGTTAAAAATAGTGTTAAGAGTTTTGACGTAAAAGTTTTACGAATATCACTTTAATAACCGAAAACCATAGTCTTTTGACGCAAACATTTCATGAATATCACTTAAAACTAACGTGGAAAGCCATTCGACA
This sequence comes from Deroplatys truncata, assembly GCA_030765065.1. NCBI lineage: Eukaryota > Metazoa > Arthropoda > Insecta > Mantodea > Mantidae > Deroplatys > Deroplatys truncata. Next base: position 3,933,958 of record CM060979.1, read on the forward strand.
ATTTTAAAAACCAACCTAAATATAAACTAACACGCAAAATACGTTTACCTTTGCCCACACTGCTTGTCATTTAACCTAAAATGTTTGGCCTTCCAAAAACAATCCAAGCACAATGGTTAGTTCCTTACGCCCTGACAGTAATATTTAAGACTGGGTGTTGGAGTGAACTATTCTAATGTATAGATAACATTTCCAAAAACTTGAAAATATATTCTGAATCACTCTCAATAATCAATCTCTGCCGGTGGTACGCCATGTTTCATTCGGAAATACGAGTTAACTCCAAGGTATCATCTTTATCCACCACTTAAGGTGGTGGTTAGTTTACCTCCAAAAATAACTCCCGGGTAGCCCTTAACCAAAGATTGTAATACAGTCGCAGTACGTAACTATCAGGTAAATCTTACCCCAAACCTTAACCGGAGATCGTAATACAGGCCGTAAGTCGTGCATTAGAAGTCGCAATGGCACGCTCCTGGTTAAAGTCAGCGATTATCTTGAAAGCAAACTTGTTAGCAAGCTATCTGATTCGAGTTGCACAAGACCTTGAACTCCTCGCGCGGTGTAGTAAACACTGCATTGGATGGCATGTCCAATGAAGAGGTTCAAGAAAATCTTGAAGATCAAGGTGTGACATTGGTATATCGGGTTCAGCTGAAAGAGCTGAATTGTGCAGATTCGTACCCTGTTTCTTACGTTTGATCGGGTAGATCGCCCTCTAAGGATTAAGGCACGGCATGAAGCCATTGAAGTTAGGCCATGTATCCCAAACCCGTTGAGATGTTATAAGAGTCGCGCTTTAGACAGACAAGTGATTCCTATAACAGCGAAGCTACCTGCATTAGCTGCGGAGAATTCTCACACGAGGGAGCATGTACATCAGCTCCAACATGCATTAGCTGCGGAGAATTCTCACACGAGGGAGCATGTACATCAGCTCCAACATGTGTTAACTGTGGAGAATTCACACACAAGGGAGTATGTACATCAGCTCCAACATGCGTTAACTGTGGAGAATTCACACACAAGGGAGCATGTACATCAGCTCCAACATGCGTTAACTGTGGAGAATTCTCACACGAGGGAGCCTATACATCAGCTCCAACATGCGTTAACTGTGGAGAATTCACACACAAGGGAGCATGTACATCAGCTCCAACATGCGTTAACTGTGGAGAATTCACACACAAGGGAGTATGTACATCAGCTCCAACATGCGTTAACTGTGGAGAATTCTCACACCAGGGAGCATGTACAACAGCACCAACATGTGTTAACTGTGGAGAATTCTCACACCAGGGAGCATGTACATCAGCTCCAACATGCGTTAACTGTGGAGAATTCTCACACAAGGGAGTATGTACATCAGCTCCAACATGTGTTAACTGTGGAGAATTCACACACAAGGGAGCCTATACATCAGCTCCAACATGCGTTAACTGTGGAGAATTCACACACAAGGGAGCCTATACATCAGCTCCAACATGTGTTAACTGTGGAGAATTCACACACAAGGGAGTATGTACATCAGCTCCAACATGTGTTAACTGTGGAGAATTCTCACACGTGGGAGCATGTACATCAGCTCCAACATGTGTTAACTGTGGAGAATTCTCACACGTGGGAGCATGTACATCAGCTCCAACATGCGTTAACTGTGGAGAATTCTCACACAAGGGAGTATGTACATCAGCTCCAACATGCGTTAACTGTGGAGAATTCTCACACCAGGGAGCATGTACATCAGCTCCAACATGCGTTAACTGTGGAGAATTCTCACACGTGGGAGTATGTACATCAGCTCCAACATGCGTTAACTGTGGAGAATTCTCACACCAGGGAGCATGTACATCAGCTCCAACATGCGTTAACTGTGGAGAATTCTCACACGTGGGAGTATGTACATCAGCTCCAACATGCGTTAACTGTGGAGAATTCACACACAAGGGAGTATGTACATCAGCTCCAACATGCGTTAACTGTGGAGAATTCTCACACGTGGGAGCATGTACATCAGCTCCAACATGCGTTAACTGTGGAGAATTCACACACAAGGGAGTATGTACATCAGCTCCAACATGTGTTAACTGTGGAGAATTCTCACTCGAGGGAGCATGTACATCAGCTCCAACATACGTTAACTGTGGAGAATTCACACACAAGGGAGTATGTACATCAGCTCCAACATGCGTTAACTGTGGAGAATTCTCACACGAGGGAGCATGTACATCAGCTCCAACATACGTTAACTGTGGAGAATTCTCACACGAGGGAGCATGTACATCAGCTCCAACATACGTTAACTGTGGAGAATTCACACACAAGGGAGTATGTACATCAGCTCCAACATGTGTTAACTGTGGAGAATTCTCACTCGAGGGAGCATGTACATCAGCTCCAACATGCGTTAACTGTGGAGAATTCACACACAAGGGAGTATGTACATCAGCTCCAACATGTGTTAACTGTGGAGAATTCTCACACGTGGGAGTATGTACATCAGCTCCAACATGCGTTAACTGTGGAGAATTCACACACAAGGGAGTATGTACATCAGCTCCAACATGTGTTAACTGTGGAGAATTCTCACTCGAGGGAGCCTATACATCAGCTCCAACATGTGTTAACTGTGGAGAATTCTCACACGAGGGAGCATGTACATCAGCTCCAACATGTGTTAACTGTGGAGAATTCTCACACGAGGGAGCATGTACATCAGCTCCAACATACGTTAACTGTGGAGAATTCTCACACGAGGGAGCATGTACATCAGCTCCAACATGTGTTAACTGTGGAGAATTCTCACTCGAGGGAGCATGTACATCAGCTCCAACATACGTTAACTGTGGAGAATTCACACACAAGGGAGTATGTACATCAGCTCCAACATGCGTTAACTGTGGAGAATTCTCACACGTGGGAGCATGTACATCAGCTCCAACATGCGTTAACTGTGGAGAATTCACACACAAGGGAGTATGTACATCAGCTCCAACATGTGTTAACTGTGGAGAATTCTCACTCGAGGGAGCATGTACATCAGCTCCAACATACGTTAACTGTGGAGAATTCACACACAAGGGAGTATGTACATCAGCTCCAACATGCGTTAACTGTGGAGAATTCACACACAAGGGAGTATGTACATCAGCTCCAACATGCGTTAACTGTGGAGAATTCACACACAAGGGAGTATGTACATCAGCTCCAACATGCGTTAACTGTGGAGAATTCACACACAAGGGAGCATGTACATCAGCTCCAACATGCGTTAACTGTGGAGAATTCACACACAAGGGAGTATGTACATCAGCTCCAACATGCGTTAACTGTGGAGAATTCTCACACGAGGGAGCATGTACATCAGCTCCAACATGCGTTAACTGTGGAGAATTCACACACAAGGGAGTATGTACATCAGCTCCAACATGCGTTAACTGTGGAGAATTCACACACAAGGGAGTATGTACATCAGCTCCAACATGCGTTAACTGTGGAGAATTCTCACACGAGAGAGCATGTACATCAGCTCCAACATGCGTTAACTGTGGAGAATTCACACACAAGGGAGTATGTACATCAGCTCCAACATGCGTTAACTGTGGAGAATTCACACACAAGGGAGTATGTACATCAGCTCCAACATGCGTTAACTGTGGAGAATTCACACACAAGGGAGTATGTACATCAGCTCCAACATGCGTTAACTGTGGAGAATTCACACACAAGGGAGCATGTACATCAGCTCCAACATACGTTAACTGTGGAGAATTCTCACACGTGGGAGCATGTACATCAGCTCCAACATGTGTTAACTGTGGAGAATTCTCACACGTGGGAGCATGTACATCAGCTCCAACATGCGTTAACTGTGGAGAATTCTCACACGTGGGAGCATGTACATCAGCTCCAACATGTGTTAACTGTGGAGAATTCTCACACCAGGGAGCATGTACAACAGCACCAACATGTGTTAACTGTGGAGAATTCTCACACGAGGGAGCATGTACATCAGCTCCAACATGTGTTAACTGTGGAGAATTCTCACACCAGGGAGCATGTACATCAGCACCAACATGTGTTAACTGTGGAGAATTCTCACACGAGGGAGCATGTACATCAGCTCCAACATGTGTTAACTGTGGAGAATTCTCACACCAGGGAGCATGTACATCAGCTCCAACATGCGTTAACTGTGGAGAATTCTCACACGAGGGAGCATGTACATCAGCTCCAACATGCGTTAACTGTGGAGAATTCACACACAAGGGAGCATGTACATCAGCTCCAACATGCGTTAACTGTGGAGAATTCTCACACGAGGGAGCATGTACATCAGCTCCAACATGCGTTAACTGTGGAGAATTCTCACACGAGGGAGCATGTACATCAGCTCCAACATGCGTTAACTGTGGAGAATTCTCACACGTGGGAGCATGTACATCAGCTCCAACATGTGTTAACTGTGGAGAATTCTCACACCAGGGAGCATGTACAACAGCACCAACATGTGTTAACTGTGGAGAATTCTCACACGAGGGAGCATGTACATCAGCTCCAACATGTGTTAACTGTGGAGAATTCTCACACCAGGGAGCATGTACATCAGATCCAACATGTGTTAACTGTGGAGAATTCTCACACGAGGGAGCATGTACATCAGATCCAACATGTGTTAATTGTGGAGAATTCTCACACGTGGGAGCATGTACATCAGCTCCAACATGTGTTAACTGTGGAGAATTCTCACACGTGGGAGCATGTACATCAGCTCCAACATGTGTTAACTGCGGAGAATTCTCACACCAGGGAGCATGTACATCAGCTCCAACATGTGTTAACTGTGGAGAATTCTCACACGAGGGAGCCTATACATCAGCTCCAACATGTGTTAACTGTGGAGAATTCTCACACGAGGGAGCATGTACATCAGCTCCAACATGTGTTAACTGTGGAGAATTCTCACACGAGGGAGCATGTACATCAGCTCCAACATGTGTTAACTGTGGAGAATTCTCACACGAGGGAGCCTATACAACAGCACCAACATGTGTTAACTGTGGAGAATTCTCACACGAGGGAGCATGTACATCAGCTCCAACATGTGTTAACTGTGGAGAATTCTCACACCAGGGAGCATGTACATCAGATCCAACATGTGTTAACTGTGGAGAATTCTCACACGAGGGAGCATGTACATCAGATCCAACATGTGTTAACTGTGGAGAATTCTCACACGTGGGAGCATGTACATCAGCTCCAACATGTGTTAACTGTGGAGAATTCTCACACGTGGGAGCATGTACATCAGCTCCAACATGTGTTAACTGCGGAGAATTCTCACACCAGGGAGCATGTACATCAGCTCCAACATGTGTTAACTGTGGAGAATTCTCACACGAGGGAGCCTATACATCAGCTCCAACATGTGTTAACTGTGGAGAATTCTCACACGAGGGAGCCTATACATCAGCTCCAACATGTGTTAACTGTGGAGAATTCTCACACGAGGGAGCATGTACATCAGCTCCAACATGTGTTAACTGTGGAGAATTCTCACACGAGGGAGCATGTACATCAGCTCCAACATGTGTTAACTGTGGAGAATTCTCACACGAGGGAGCCTATACATCAGCTCCAACATGTGTTAACTGTGGAGAATTCTCACACGAGGGAGCCTATACATCAGCTCCAACATGTGTTAACTGTGGAGCATTCTCACACGAGAGAACATGTACATCAGCTCCAACATGTGTTAACTGTGGGGAATTCTCACACGAGGCAGCATGTACATCAGCTCCAACATGTGTTAACTGTGGAGCATTCTCACACGAGGGAGCATGTACATCAGCTCCAACATGTGTTAACTGTTGGGAATTCTCACACGAGGGAGCATGTACATCAGCTCCGACATGCGTTAACTGTGGAGCATTCTCACACGAGGGAGCCTGTACATCAGCTCCAACATGTGTTAACTGTGGAGCATTCTCACACGAGGGAGCATGTACATCAGCTCCAACATGTGTTAACTGTGGAGAATTCTCACACGAGGGAGCATGTACATCAGCTCCAACATGTGTTAACTGTGGAGCATTCTCACACGAGGGAGCATGTACAACAGCTCCAACATGTGTTAACTGTGGAGCATTCTCACACGAGGGAGCATGTACATCAGCTCCAACATGTGTTAACTGTGGAGAATTCTCACACGTGGCAGCATGTACATCAGCTCCAACATGCGTTAACTGTGGAGCATTCTCACACGAGGGAGCATGTACATCAGCTCCAGCATGTGTTAACTGTGGAGCATTCTCACACGAGGGAGCATGTACATCAGCTCCAACCTGCGTTAACTGTGGGTATTCTCACACGAGGGAGCCTGTACATCAGCTCCAACATGCGTTAACTGTGGAGCATTCTCACACGAGGGAGCCTGTACATCAGCTCCAACATGCTTGCAGTGGTGAACATCCATCTGCCCCCGTTTTACACAGGAGGAGGCGATCCAAGAGATCCGGGTTAGGAAGGTTTCCTTCTCGGAAGTCCGGAAACTCCTACGAAAACCCTCTGTCCCGAAGTCCGCTACCTATAGCTTAGTTGCAGCTAAACCGGTACCGAGGCGGGAAATCGCAAATCAAACTAGCGATATTAGCGTGATCACAATTTCAGAAAAGATTCTCGTAGCCAGAAAACTCCCAAACCCCACGAAATCAACATCTACATCTGTATCAACATCTGCCAAGTCTGTTACTGACAAGATCCCTTCAGTAAAGTCACCATAAAACCCATCGATCTCAAACAACAAGACTGGAAAGCTCGTAACTTATAATACACAACAGATAAAAGTTCAAGACCAGCTATAACAGAAACGATTTTCTGAAAGAAAACGAAAAGTTTTAGCCGGGACATCCGAGGGAAAGAAAAGTTCACCATCATCTCCTTGCATATTGTTTTCTGGGAAGGACTCAGGTCGGCATCTTTGCTGCTCTTCACTTCCAATCGGTTCATGGTTCTCGAAGCGAAACTTTCTATTGGAAAAGGATCCCCCTCGTGGAGGAGATGGATCAGGAGAATTCGGCCCACACTGCCACAATGACAGCGTAAAAGAGGCAGGATAAATCCTCCGTTAAAGACGTTAGTCCGACACCAAAGAAAACGGGCAAAATGATTGGACCACGGCTATGCTCAACGTAGTAGGCTATTACGATTGAGAACTTATTCCATTTTAATTACTACGGCTATCTACAATGGAACAATTAGAATACATCAACTAGTGTTTGAACTCTTGCTTAACAAGTATGAGAATTTGGTCGTATGTTTGCAAGAGACTAAACTCCGTCCGCAAGACAGCTTTCAAATTAGACATTATACCCCAGCATTGCTGCCAACGGGGGCACTATGATGCTCATCAGAGATGATATATTCGTGGAATCTGCATCCACACGGACCGGTCAGTCGCTGTAAGGATTAAACTGCCATGCACCCGATATCTGACTGCAACTACGACCTCTTGCCCACTGATTTACAGTTTGTAATATATATCTGACTGCAACTACGACCTCTTGCCCACTGATTTACAAGCTCTAGTTTTCCAGTTACCAACGCCTTTTCTTTTGGTGGGAGATGTCAATGCCCATCACCCTCTTTTAGGCTCACCTCGGGCTTGTGCGAGAGGTAAGTTAATCGGCGATTTCTTGGGCATTTATAATCTAGCTTTTCTGAGCACCATAGAGCCAACACTTCTTTCAGACTCCTTCAACACCTTTTCGTGTTTAATTACAATGAGCACGAATCTATGAATGTTTTAGTCGAACATCTCACAGAGACGATTCTTTCTGCTGCTGAGCAATCTATTCCTCAGTCAACTGCTCACACAGGTCGATTTCCGGTCCCCTGGTGGACGGATGAATGCCGAAGTAACAGGCGTGCTCTTAGGACTTTCCGGCGTCGCCCTACACTGGACAGCCTGATGAAATACAAGAAAATGTGTGCCAAGTCTAGACAAGTTATAAGGAATGCTAAAAGACACCATGTACCAAGTTTGTGGCTTCATTTAATCGACATACACCTTCCTCTGTCGTATGGAATAAGTTAAGGCGCGTGGCCGCAAAAATCGACCCACATGCTAATCGCCGGTCTTAAAACAGCTGCAGGAGCTGTTGTTGACGTGGCTAACACATTTGACCGGCTTTCGCTCGTGTCTAGCTCAGATAATTCGCTCGTGTTCCTTCCTGTTAAGGCTCAGGTGGAATCTCAAGGTTTCTGCTTTTGTTCTGAAAACCTTGAAGATTACAATTGTCTTTTCACCATCGCGGAGTTAGAACATGCTCTTAGCGACTATAAGCACCAGGTCCAGAAGGTATCCACGTACAAAAGCTGCAGTAGCTCTCTGCTGAAGGTAAGGCTTTCCTGCTCGAGGTGTATAACCGTGTTTGAGTTACATCACTTTCTCAGAAAAGTGGCCGGAAGCCACCGTCATACCCATCTGGAAAGCCTCAAAGGACCGCCATTTCCGTCCAGTTACCGTCCTATTTCCCTCACCAATTGTGTTTCCAAGGTGATGGAATGCTGATATGGTGGTTGGAAACTAACACGACCATCTGTGCTGAGAAGATTGGAGGAAATCCATAATAAGGGCATTCCACTGGCTGTCGGTGCTTTTCCAACTATCCCTTTACGCCGAATCGGTAGAACCTCCATGCGATATCGGCGTGATGTCCTATTAGGGAATTATGGCTGTAGGCTTAAGTGAATGTCTATAACGCAAATGTTTGCTTTCTTTTTCAACAGCACGCTGAACGAACCATTAATCCAAGACCTGCAGATGTTCGTTTCCGAGAGTTTCTTAGAAAGCATGACATTGTAATGCCAAGCATGTTTCCTAAGGGGGAGAGGGTGTTCCCCCCTTGGTATGTGTGACATCTATGTCGATCTCAGGATGAAGGTATACTGGAAGTCTACAATATCTAAGTTTAGTATTCGCACTTGCTTTTTTAGAATTTCTGTCAGGTTACAATGACCAAACTTTTATCTGCACCGAGGGATCTAAGTGGTGCAGCGGTGTTGCATGTGCCTATGTTATGAAACCGAACCCTATACATTCGGTTTTCATGATATCACTTCCATTTATAGTTCAGAACTGTATGCCATATACCGCGCCATTTCGTCTGTGCGCCGACGTAAATTGGGAAACTGTCTCATTTTGAGTGATTCCCTTACTGCACTTCAGAGCCTTCGTGAGCTGTACAACTACCACATAATTGTTCAGGATGCCCTTCATGTTTTATACGCCTCTGGCGTTAATGTGGAGTGTGCTTGGATGGATACCTGATTACGCTGGCATTCCGGGAATGAACTGGCGGATTTGGCACCTAAGGCGGCGACCACAGAACACAGTGTTACAATACCTCGGGTAACGTCGTGCTACCGTGCAGGCACGAGGAGTGGTTAGCTCTCCGCGGAAATAAGCTTAGAGTAGTGAAGGACATTCCAATAAACTGGGTAACTTCCTCTTGTGTATCTCGTCGCGAGGTGATTTTGGCTCGGTTGCGTATTGGCCACTACAATTTTACGCACGGTTATCCTTTTAAGGCTGACCCTGCTTTTATTTGTCCGGTTTGAAGCGAAGGTCTATCGGCCCGTCACGTGCTGCTAGAGTGTGTTGGTCTAGCACATCTTCGGGGCACTCTGCAACTGCCGGCCACTCTTGCAGAGGTCTTAGCGGATGATAAGCAAACGGTTGATAAGATTTATAAGTTTGTGTCAAAGGTAAATTTCCAAGTGCGGATTTAGTCATGGATATCAGGTATTTCATAGTTCTCGGTTTAGTTTTATATATTCATATTTATTTCTGACCTTTGCCATGATATTTTGTAGTGATCTTTATCGCTGACCTTTGCCACAGGGCGGTAATGACCTAGCTTTTGAGCGCCCTTAAGCGCAATCATATCATCATCGTCATCACTGTATTAATGAGCATAGGCCACCTTTAACTCACAGCCTACCACACAGAGTGGGGACAGCACTGATGCCTTAATATCATTACATTTTCCCAATGCTGAAGGATTAATGAGAACACTATACGTCCCGAACCTGATCAAGGGTAACCTCGCGCACGTTAAACCTATATAGATCCACCATCACAGAAGTTTTAAGAATTTCAGCTGTTCAAAGTGGGCGACGAACGAATCCTGCAAGCAGACGACCCTTGCCAGATGGGAGCAAATTAAGTCGTCCAGTATAGCTGGTCAACAAACTGGAGATAGAGGTGAGGACGTGAGGGATCCTGCGCTACCTAAGAGTGCCTACTGACGCCTTCTGATGGAGGACAGCAGAGTGAAGTTGTCCTGTATAGTTGGTCAACACACCGGAAATAGTAGGTGAGGACGTGAGGGATCCTGCGCTACCTAAGAGTGCCTACTGATGCCCTCTGATGGAGGACACCAGAGTGAAGCCGTGATGTATAGCTAGTGAACATACTGGAAATAGAGGTGAGGACGTGAGAGATCCTGCGCTAGCTAACTGAGCCTACGGACGCCCTCTGATGGAGAACAGCAGAGTGAAGCCGTGATGTATAGCTAGTCAACATACTGGAAATAGAGGTGAGGACGTGAGAGATCCTGCGCTAGCTAACTGAGCCTACTGACGCCCTGTGATGGAGGACAACAGAGTGAGGCCGTGATATATAACTGGTCAACACACTGGAGTTAGAGGTGAGGACATGAGGGATCCTGCGCCACCTACGTGTGGCTACTGACTCCCTGTGATTGAGGACAGCAGAGTAAAGGCGTCCAGTATAGCTGGTCAACACACTGGAGATAAAGGTGAGGACGTGAGGGATCCTTGCGCCACCTAAGTGTGCCTACTGACGCCCGCTGTTGGAGGTCAGCAGAGTGAAGGCGTCCAGTATAGCTGGTCAACACTTTGGAGATAAAGGTGAGGACGTGAGGGATCCTGCGCCACCCAAGTGTGCCTACTGATGTCCTCTGATGGAGGACAGCTGAGTGAAGTCGTCCTGTATAGTTGGTCAACACACTGGAGATAAAGGTGAGGACGTGAGGGATCCTTGCGCCACCTAAGTGTGCCTACTGACGCCCGCTGTTGGAGGTCAGCAGAGTGAAGGCGTCCAGTATAGCTGGTCAACACTTTGGAGATAGAGATGAGGACGTGAGGGATCCTGCGCCACCCAAGTGTGCCTACTGATGTCCTCTGATGGAGGACAGCTGAGTGAAGTCGTCCTGTATAGTTGGTCAACACACTGGAAATAGAGGTGAGGACGTGAGGGATCCTGCGCTACCTAAGAGTGCCTACTGATGCCCTCTAATGGAGGACAGCTGAGTGAAGCCGTGATGTATAGTTGGTCAACACACTGGAAATAGAGGTGAGGACGTGAGGGATCCTGCGCTACCTAAGAGTGCCTACTGATGCCCTCTAATGGAGGACAGCTGAGTGAAGCCGTGATGTATAGCTAGTCAATATACTGGAAATAGAGGTGAGGACGTGACGGATCCTGCGCTACCTAAGAGTGCCTACTGATGCCCTCTAATGGAGGACAGCTGAGTGAAGCCGTGATGTATAGCTAGTCAACACACTGGAAATAGAGGTGAGGACGTGAGGGATCCTGCGCTACCTAAGAGTGCCTACTGATGCCCTCTAATGGAGGACAGCTGAGTGAAGCCGTGATGTATAGTTGGTCAACACACTGGAAATAGAGGTGAGGACGTGAGGGATCCTGCGCTACCTAAGAGTGCCTACTGATGCCCTCTGATGGAGGACAGCTGAGTGAAGTCGTCCTGTATAGCTGGTCAACACACCGGAAATAGAGGTGAGGACGTGAGGGATCCTGCGCTACCTAAGAGTGCCTACTGATGCCCTCTGATGGAGGACAGCTGAGTGAAGTCGTCCTGTATAGCTGGTCAACACACTGGAAATAGAGGTGAGGACGTGACGGATCCTGCGCTACCTAAGAGTGCCTACTGATGCCCTCTGATGGAGGACAGCTGAGTGAAGTCGTCCTGTATAGCTGGTCAACACACTGGAAATAGAGGTGAGGACGTGAGGGATCCTGCGCTACCTAAGAGTGCCTACTGATGCCCTCTAATGGAGGACAGCTGAGTGAAGCCGTGATGTATAGCTAGTCAATATACTGGAAATAGAGGTGAGGACGTGAGGGATCCTGCGCTACCTAAGAGTGCCTACTGATGCCCTCTAATGGAGGACAGCTGAGTGAAGCCGTGATGTATAGCTAGTCAACACACTGGAAATAGAGGTGAGGACGTGAGGGATCCTGCGCTACCTAAGAGTGCCTACTGATGCCCTCTGATGGAGGACAGCTGAGTGAAGTCGTCCTGTATAGCTGGTCAACACACTGGAAATAGAGGTGAGGACGTGAGGGATCCTGCGCTAACTAAGAGTGCCTACTGATGCCCTCTGATGGAGGACAGCTGAGTGAAGCCGTGATGTATAGTTGGTCAACACACTGGAAATAGAGGTGAGGACGTGAGGGATCCTGCGCTACCTAAGAGTGCCTACTGATGCCCTCTAATGGAGGACAGCTGAGTGAAGCCGTGATGTATAGCTAGTCAATATACTGGAAATAGAGGTGAGGACGTGACGGATCCTGCGCTACCTAAGAGTGCCTACTGATGCCCTCTGATGGAGGACAGCTGAGTGAAGTCGTCCTGTATAGCTGGTCAACACACTGGAAATAGAGGTGAGGACGTGAGGGATCCTGCGCTACCTAAGAGTGCCTACTGATGCCCTCTAATGGAGGACAGCTGAGTGAAGCCGTGATGTATAGCTAGTCAATATACTGGAAATAGAGGTGAGGACGTGACGGATCCTGCGCTACCTAAGAGTGCCTACCGATGCCCTCTAATGGAGGACAGCTGAGTGAAGCCGTGATGTATAGCTAGTCAACACACTGGAAATAGAGGTGAGGACGTGAGGGATCCTGCGCTACCTAAGAGTGCCTACTGATGCCCTCTGATGGAGGACAGCTGAGTGAAGTCGTCCTGTATAGCTGGTCAACACACTGGAAATAGAGGTGAGGACGTGAGGGATCCTGCGCTAACTAAGAGTGCCTACTGATGCCCTCTGATGGAGGACAGCTGAGTGAAGCCGTGATGTATAGTTGGTCAACACACTGGAAATAGAGGTGAGGACGTGAGGGATCCTGCGCTACCTAAGAGTGCCTACTGATGCCCTCTAATGGAGGACAGCTGAGTGAAGCCGTGATGTATAGCTAGTCAACACACTGGAAATAGAGGTGAGGACGTGAGGGATCCTGCGCTACCTAAGAGTGCCTACTGATGCCCTCTGATGGAGGACAGCTGAGTGAAGTCGTCCTGTATAGCTGGTCAACACACTGGAAATAGAGGTGAGGACGTGACGGATCCTGCGCTACCTAAGAGTGCCTACTGATGCCCTCTGATGGACGACAGCTGAGTGAAGTCGTCCTGTTTAGCTGGTCAACACACCGGAAATAGAGGTGAGGACGTGAGGGATCCTGCGCTACCTAAGAGTGCCTACTGATGCCCTCTGATGGAGGACAGCTGAGTGAAGTCGTCCTGTATAGCTGGTCAACACACTGGAAATAGAGGTGAGGACGTGACGGATCCTGCGCTACCTAAGAGTGCCTACTGATGCCCTCTGATGGAGGACAGCTGAGTGAAGTCGTCCTGTTTAGCTGGTCAACACACCGGAAATAGAGGTGAGGACGTGAGGGATCCTGCGCTACCTAAGAGTGCCTACTGATGCCCTCTGATGGAGGACAGCTGAGTGAAGTCGTCCTGTATAGCTGGTCAACACACTGGAAATAGAGGTGAGGACGTGAGGGATCCTGCGCTACCCAAGTGTGCCTACTGATGCCCTCTGGTGGAGGACAGCAGAGTGGAGCCATGATGTATAGCTAGTCAACACACTGGAGATAGTGGTGAGGACGTGAGGGATCCTGCGCCACCCAAGTGTGCCCACTGATGCCCTCTGGTGGAGGACAGCAGAGTGGAGCCGTGATGTATAGCTGGTCAACAAACTGGAGATAGTGGTGAGGACGTGAGGGATCCTGCGCCACCCAAGTGTGCCTACTGATGCCCTCTGGTGGAGGACAGCAGAGTGAAGCCGTGATGTATAGCTGCTCAACAAACTGGAGATAGTGGTGAGGACGTGAGGGATCCTGCGCCACCCAAGTGTGCCTACTGATGCCCTCTGGTGGAGGACAGCAGAGTGAAGCCGTGATGTATAGCTGCTCAACAAACTGGAGATAGTGGTGAGGACGTGAGGGATCCTGCGCCACCCAAGTGTGCCTACTGATGCCCTCTGGTGGAGGACAGCAGAGTGAAGCCGTGATGTATAGCTGCTCAACAAACTGGAGATAGTGGTGAGGACGTGAGGGATCCTGCGCCACCCAAGTGTGCCTACTGATGCCCTCTGGTGGAGGACAGCAGAGTGAAGCCGTGATGTATAGCTGCTCAACAAACTGGAGATAGTGGTGAGGACGTGAGGGATCCTGCGCCACCCAAGTGTGCCTACTGATGCCCTCTGGTGGAGGACAGCTGAGTGAAGTGTGGGGTGTTTGTAATGCAAATGATAGATGCGTAAACTTACACTCTCTTGTTCCAAAACTGAGAATGACCAAAACGGAGGTTAAAAGTTCCTGGTTGGAGTGTGCTTCATTATGGAGTCTGCTATGTATACATTAACTTTACAAAACCAAATATTTGGTGTAACATGGTCTCGATTAGTGTGCAATATTACAGGAATACCGGTGTGTTATTGCACCAGTCTATATTATAAATGTGTGCGTGAACAGCAAAAACGAAAAGTTCGGATAAATATCAAACTTGGCATTTAAGTCCAGTATCTTTCAAGGATAAAACACGTTGATTTTCAAATGAATCCCCCACACTAAAATATCATTTACAGGTTCGTTATTTTTTATTTTCTAGAAATGGTTCCAGTAATTTTATTAAAATATCACATTTTAACATATTTACATTTCATTTACTCTTCATTTGCAACTAACTTTGTATAAGTGGTAAAGCTTAAGAGATTGAAGATAAAACTTGCTAGACAGGAAATTTAGATACCATATTTAAAACGCAACAGTTTGTTTCATATAACATTTTTTGTGGTATCAGCCATTTACGAGATATTCGTTATTAACGGCTCGAATTGTCCAATACTTGACCATTCTCTTGAGGTCTTGTCAACATTCACTTGTTTCTCGCGATGTCATGGAAACAGTATGAATTTTAAGGCAGCATATAGCGTCCAGTTGTTAAACATTTGACTATCGCTGTTCTCTATAACGAAATGTGTAATGTGGTTGTTTCTGTAAAGGTTTATCTCAATTAAAATGAAGTATTTAGGGAAGTAAACTTTAGTAAAACTAATTTGTATAGTCACTAATAAGCGATAGAGGGTAGAGAAAGTCATGTGAATGTAACTCACCTGAAGTTGCTTTAATGCAGCCTGACGAAGCCTCCTCCAGAACTTCAGTCTCGGCAGCCTCAAGTCTAGAAAGCAGCTTACAGACCGTGTGCTCGGATACAACTTGTGAGTTAGGAACGGGGCTTCTTACAGCACTTGTGGGGGAGTTAGGTTCTGATGTCTTACATTCACATGACCTTCTTTACTAACTCTTATGGAAACTATTGCTTTTTATTAATCGAGATAAACTTTCATTACCCACTCACACTTCTCGTTGTAGGTGTAGCAGGCTAAAGCGACAGTCAGATTTTTAGAGGGCGTGTTGCTATTTGATGGCTTTGAAATGACACGTTCTTTGTGTGACCACGAGAAAAAACGAATAACTGCTTACTGCTTGAAAAAGGCGTTAACATTGCAACGAATAACACGGAAATAGTTAACGCAAAAAAGGTTTCACACAAATTGTGTTCTTTAATATCATCCAAACGTTTTATGTAGTAGGATTTTGTCTATCTCTTACGATTTACCAGTTATACAAAAGTCATTCAGAACGAAGAGGACTTTACAAGATATTGTAAGAACGTAGGCTTTCACGGCCGGTGTCACAATTATAACTAATATAATTTTCCGGGCTGTTATGCCGTGGTCTGCTGAAGAAAGATTTCCCAGACGTTTCGTCCACAACTGCGGTGGACATCTTCAGTGGCGCGGACGAAGTCCTTTCACCGAGAAGACTTCGTCCGCGCCACTGAAGATGTCCACCGCAGTTGTGGACGAAACGTCTGGGAAATCTTTCTTCAGCAGACCACGGCATAACAGCCCGGAAAATTAAAATTATATTAGTTATAATTTACAAGATATTCCCAAAAATTCAAGAAATAAATCTTATTTGGCATGTAAATATCTGAAAAATATTGAGTTTTAATCGAAATCGTTAGAGCGAATTTTAAGAAAATCAAATGCAACAAAACGGTAGCCTGGAGTGGGGGGATGTTGAAAATTTACGTCTCACTTCCTTGGAAGATGCTATCAAGTTTGGTATTTATCGACTTTTGTTTTAGAGTTATGCTCTTCACAGACAGACACGCACACGGAGCCTTTTCAGAAATGTTGTTTTAATTAAAGGGGCCTCAAAACATGTATTTTTTTATTGAATGTTATACCTCCTAGGTATGTGGTAGAGAAGGTAGAAAGTTATACTGCTCACATCGGGAAGACATTTTAGCCTGGTATATTTCAACAGTGTATGTAGTTTGTCACTGACCTCTTTCTACAAAATGTTGATTCATTGGACTTCAAAACGTGTAGTCCGGTGAAATCTCGGTTAGGACCTTTTGGGTGCAATACAATGTTTCCTCTACTTTCTAGAGTATCAATTTGTTTGAAAAAACTAGGCACGGAATGATACGACTCATAGGAAGGGCAAAACCACCGACCAGAACGTCACTAAAGAAGTTACAGTATTATTGTGCAATTTTCCTTGCTACGTAACAGTCGTGATGGAGAGTAAAATTTATAGAGCCGGAACCCAGCTGCGCCCTAGACCCAGGGAGGCGATCTTCCGTGAGCGGTACCAACTTTACATTCCGCCCTGCTTTTCCCTCCTTTCACAGGCACGAAAGTGGATCTGTCAGTTACGTGCATCAACCCCAAAGGGAAGACTACCGAAGACCTCGGTGGAGGCAACAGTATCTAGCCTCAGCTCTTCAGGTTGGTGCCAGGAGGACATTAAGGCGCCTTACACCCCTGCCGAAGCTAAGCCCAACATTATCCAATCGCCCATTGGAATCGGGAACCTCTACCCGAGTTCAACCCAAACCGAACAGCTCCCTTCCGGAAGGGGCTCAGATGTTCGGATCGGCGTACTTCTCGTGACGTCAGAAGTACCAGGAGAGCTAGTGGTTCGCAGCGCTCGCACCACGGAAGCTGAAGGGGTCGGAACCCTCTCTACAGGGTGCTAAGGAAACATAAATATCGGGCAAAATTTGCGTTACCAATATTTCATAAATTGGACCCTCCCCTAAGACCGATAGTTGGCGCCATCAGTTCTTGGCAATAGCTAGTGGGATAAACTTCGTCATATGTAAAATATTCTGATCGTTTTGTAAAAATATTTAGAACTTCTTTCAAACTTGAGCCACATCATCGGCATCATATTGTGACCGCGCGCGCAAAGCTACCTGCGGGCCGCCGCTGAGCACATCCCGGCCCGGCACTTGAGTGGATCCTCGACCGGCCTTCAGAACAATAGCCCACGAAACGTAACCATCATGTGGCTTCCCAGCAGTTTGGGTAATTACTACTCCAGAAATTTTCTGTCCTCAGGTTCTAGTAGCCTCTCCTTCGAGAATGTTCCGCTTTGTATGCGGGACCTATATAAGGGCATGACAAGCACCGGGTTGGACAGTTCAGTTATTCGACAGATCTGAACAACAGCTACTGAAGTATAGGCTAAGTGTGTTACTGTAACTATCTTCATCGAAGTGTTGGACGATATGGTGAACCACTGCCTTTCCTCACATTTTTCAATTATACAAGGGAAATATTTGAACAAATGAAAGGGGCTTCCCCAACATATTCCTGGAAGAACTTGAAAGCACAGACAGCATCTGCAACATTTGACACCAGCACTGTGGCTGAGATATGTGGATAATAACTTTGTTGCTTGTCATTCACAGATATTTGGAACACATAAAATAAACAATTCACCCTGGAGCTCAAAAAGTTTTTCCAGTGCAAGGAAACACATCCAAGAGGTGCTCAGTGTACCAAAACCAACCCCCTCTGTTGTGAAAATTGCAATTGTATGTGATGAAGAAAAACTGCAACAGAAATATTTAAATTATATTATCAAGCCCAAAGATTGTGCTAATTGTGCATTGATACAATAAAAAGAAAAGAAAAAGCGACGGTAAAAACAGAGAAAAACAATAAAATAGCTTTGCTGACATACATACGTGGAGTAACGAAAATTATTACAAACACACTACAACGACACCATTAAGGGTGTCAAGGGACCATCGTCACCTGATGTCGCAGATTGAGGTATGATTGTTAACACGCTCAACAGCAAGGTCCCGGCTTCCCTCCCATAGGGTCCCTATTGCCGGCTCAACCACCATCTGCTGCAGTAAATGTATGCAACGTTGCCACGAGGTCGTATTCTCAAGAATCGCAACTGATAAATGAAATACGTCATATACATACATTGAAAATATATATCCTGCATGTTTAAACAGTTTTCATTTCAGAACGTAGGTAAAATTTGCACATAAGATATTTTATTACAAATAGTTTTCACGTTGCTCCAAACATTACAAATCTGATGTGATACATTCACATAGGTTTCCTTATCTCTATCGTTTATTAGTGGGTATACAAACTATTCTTACTAAAGCTTATTTTTCTATCTACTACATTTAATCCAGATAAACCTTTGCAGAAATATCCACATTACACATTTCGTTATAGAGAACAGCGATAGTCAAATGTTTAACAACTGGACGCTATATGCTGCCATACTGTTTCCATGACATCGCGAGAAACAAGTGAATGTCGAGAGGACTTCAAAGAATTGAACAATTCGAAACATTTATAACGGATATGTCGGAAATGGCTAATGCTACAATAAAGGTCATTATAAATAAATTGTGTGTTTTATAGACATCTTCATTTCTTGTGTAGTGATTTTCCGTCTATCGCTTAACGTTTACCAGTTCTACAAGATTAGGCAAAATTCCTTCTGAATGAAGAGGGCTCCACAGGTTATTCCCGGAAAACTAAAGATATAAATGTTATTTGTCATGCAATTATCTTTCATATATGGATTTTAATCAAAATCATTAGAGCCGTTTTTCAGAAGATAAAAGGTTTCTAAAAATGTTCTACGTAAATGGTAGTTGGGGTGGGGGATTTTCTTGAAAATCTTCGTGTCGCATCTTTCGAAGGTACTGGGCCTAAATACCAAGTTTGGTATTCATGCGTCACTTCGTTTTAAAGTTATGGTGTTCTCATACACGGAGATTTTTCTAAAAATGCTTTTTAAGAATTCAGGGACCTCAAATCGTGTATTTCTGGTGACATTTCGGATGGAATGCAATACCTTTTTCACCAACTACATACGTGGATGAGAAAGAATGAAAAATAAGATAAAAATTGCACGTTTTTGTAAATTCTCTTCTTTAATAGTTTTTAAACATAGATATGTGCAAGGAATCAGATATTATTAGTGAATAATTCTAATTGTAAATATGTTTTTCTTGTCAAACTTGAGTGCACAGCAAGCCGAGGCTGGGGTATTTTTATTTTCGATGTACTTTCACTAAAAAATCCCCAGCTTGATGTGTAACATCAATGTGACAATGTCCCCTTGTTAGATGGTTTACTCGGCCATTTAAAGACAAGAACCCCGCGATCAATAATGGTGGTGTTTACGAAACAACGTGGAGACAGATCGATAAACACGAGCTGCAAGACATTCTCAGCTGCGAACAGACTCACATATTGGACAAGAGCTTCTCTCGCTGATTGGTGACGAAGGCAGGTGATACCGCTTTTTGTTGGGTGAGGGGCGTAACGATCCTTCTGCACCTCTGCTGCAAGTGCTTTTCAAAAGTTTTGCTTATTTTGATATTTCTGTTCTAAATTCTGAACAGATTATACAGGAGCTCTTTTGTTACCGTTAGCAACTGCAGGTGTCGTGTTCTGGGGTTATAATCCCCAAGAGACCGGCGGCAGATTTCATCCTCCACGTATGGGAGAGATGACTTCATGAAATAGTCTCACGAGGGAGGAAGGAAAGGCATACATAACAAATTGCCCTGAGGTGATTGCAGCCCCAGATGTGGCAGGCCTAGTGAAGTACGGATTACGTGAAAGGGAGTGGCATTCCCGACCTGAGCTACAGGTCTCCTGGCTTGATGAGGGTTAACAATTAAATAACAACGTGGTCTTCTTCTTCATGGACTAGACAAATTGCTGCTCCGCCCTCCATCCTCTCATAGGCCTTCGTGAATTCGTTTTACCCTTTGGATTATAATCATATGCTTGTCTAGGTAGTGGTTTTCCATCCGGCTGTGTACTGTGAGTAAGGTATGTTTTTATATGGTCGGGTAACCAGCCCAGACGCCAACCCTAGTAACGGGGAGATATTTGCGGTCGAGGAGCCACGGCCAGGATACGCAGCTGCGGCAGGTCTCGCGTGGCATGGAAGCTGATCTCATAGCTTCCGTTCTTAAGCTCTGACAACTCGTGTAGGTCCAAGGAGTGGAATAATCTTGGAGTAGTGCATAATGAAGAAATAGTATGAATGTGTACCAACAGGTTGTGTTTAGATTGCCTTTATACTCACGCTCGACTCTACCTAATTATAACCATTACCGTCACAGATTTCTACGGAGAACCGCGTGTCCTGGCTCGATGTGCAGTATGACGACGAACTTCACGATGAGCTCCCGCAGATACGAAAATATTTTCACCTGCTCAGAGCAACTCTTAAACGTATTTTAGAAAAAGGCATACAGCAGTTTTTACCACTCCTAACACATCACTAGCTTATTTCGCCAAAATCTTCCGTCACGTGATTCCTCACATGTCCTTGGATTTGCTGCTCCACTTCTTATATTTACTGAATGGGAAAGTTTCTCTGATAGGCCTTCAAAAGTTTCCGCTGCTCGATTCTGCGGATCCCACATACACTTCTGTGTACGACTGTCACAGACAACGTTTAAAGACGAACCGGCGCCAACTTATGTTTTTATCACGTGAGCAGGTACAGTATTTCCCCGCCACTTGCCAGCAACAGCTGCACACAGCAGTTTCTCCACTGAAGCCCCTGCAACACCACCTTCATTTACTGTCTCTATACTCCGGACACCAGGACGCGACCAGCACACGCCGGAAGCCCTTTAAAACTGATGTACGCTCAATCTCTTTAAAAATCACCATTATCATCATCTTCGAGCCTCTAGACACGGGACAGTTTGTCATGACCCTACATCCACGCGGGTGCTATGCGGGACCAGTCTGCCCTGATTTTCTTTGTTTTCATTATGTTTCTTCCTTTCAGGTAGAGGAGTTTTAGTGGGTAAGGTCCTTCTCTGATGGCGAGTCGCACACTCCCAGCTTCTCTGGGGTACGTAAATGTACTTCCCCTTTACTAAAAAGCGCTATTTCCCTAACAGTGACCTTTACAAACACAAGACAATATAACTCATGTTTCCATTTCAATACATAACATCCGATGATTCACCAAAGCGAGAATTACACAATATTCCCGATTAATTTCATGACACATTGTTTATTCTAAGTTTCCCAATTGTTTCGGTCAATTAATTACTCCTTGGTGTCTGATTGCTGCCTTAAGGTCTTGACCACAACAACGGCGAGGACCGACTTTTCGTAACGCAATGGGTCAGCATCAGCACGGACAGACAGTTAGCAACACCAAATAACTGTTTAAAGAGTCATGATCTCAGAAATTGAGACTGAAATGTTTCCACTAATCTACGCTTTTGTATTAAGGAAGATAGGATTATTTTAACCAAGCACATCATTAACACCAAAGTAGAATCACAACAGCACTTAGAGGTTGTTATCATCCTAAAATTCAATTTAGCTATCCTCAAATTTCCGAGGAAACGGTCATTTATGTCAGAAAATGGAATTTACAGAAAAGGCTGTTCAAACCAAAACAAACTCATATATTTACAAAGAAACAAAAGAGCACACAGAAGCTGCTATACTTAACAGTGCTGCCAATTTGTAAAGCACATTTTCCCCATAAAGATGGGCTACAGTTTATCAGTCTGCTCAAAAGTAGGATGGCCTATACAGTACAATTTTAAAATATAAATGTTGTATATACAATGATAAAACAAATTCCAATTTATTAGACTGCACAAGTGTCATTTTTGGCAATAAATAGATTCTGTGTTTAACGAATCTTACACATGAGCCCGATGTCGCATTCCTTTGTTACATATCTCAAAAATTGGGAGAAAGTAAATTGAAAACGTGGGAATTACCGAATCTCGCTCCTCAAGCCCAATCATAGGGAGAAGAAAATAAAAGGAAAGGGCGCACAAGAGTGTTTAGTGGAACAAATCCCAGCGATCGTCTTTTCTTCACGTTCTGCTCGCTGACATTATTTCAATTACTGCGCCGCTGAGCAAACAGCGCTGGGTAGACATGACACAGAAACGTGTTTTAAATCACACAGTAGATACACATTCACTTAATTACTTACCTATACCAAGTATTGTATGCAGCCAAAAATTCAATACCGAGATTTCACCGAAAATACACGTTTCGAGGTACCCTGAATTTAAATAAAGCAGTTTTACTTTCAAATTGTTCAATACTTTGTCATTCTTTAAAGTCCTGCCAACATTCAGTTGTTTCTCGCGATGTCATGGAAACAGTATGGAATTTTAAGGCCAGCGTATAGCGTCCAGTTGTTAAACATTTGACTATCGCTGTTCTCTTTGTATCTATAACGAAATGTGTAATGTAGCTATTTCTGTAAAGGTTTATTTGGATTCAAATGTAGTAGATAGAAAAATAAGCCTTAGTAAGAATAGTTTGTATACGCATTAATAAACGACAGAGTGTACAGAATGTCATGTGAATGTAACACATTAGATTTTTTTTAGTTAACCATTTGCAAGATAACGAATAAATGAATTACAACTATCCGGGCTTGTAGGCCGTGGTCTAGAAGGCATCGTGGATACCGACGTTTCGTCAAGTACAGCGCTTGGCATCTTCAGGGTGAAGTGATTCAGTGTCTGCGGTGTTCGGAGTCTAGACCACGGCCTACAAGCCCGGATAGTTGTAATTCATTTATTAGTTATGACGCCGGCCGTGAAAGCCTCAGTATGTACATATGCAAGATATTTCTTATTATTGGTTTGAATTTTGGAATACTTGCAGTTTTCTCAAATGGGAAGTCGTTATAGCTTCTTTCTCGTGGTTGTGCAGAAAGTTTGGAATTTCAATGATCCCACAGCGCCACGGTATCGTGCTCTAATAATGTACAACGAAATATGTAAATGGAATTGAGAGTTAGCTTGAATAAAGAAGAAATACATAGAATAAACTTTTATGAAATTAGTGAGTGGAGAGAAGGTCATATGATGCTGAGGTGGGTATATATGGTCATATATAAATTTGTACGGATACAGAGAATCACGTGGTTAGGATGAAGCAACCTGTTTAAATGTAGAACCCAGGACTTTGAGGGTTCACCAACATTTCTGGCAGAGTGTAGTGCCCCACATAAAGTGGAACTGGACGAGTCAAGAAGCGAACAATGGCGATATTGCTACAGGCGGGCGGGTTCTCTTTCAACTTTGTAACGTTTATGATCACCTTAACAGGCAATCATAAAGATAAGCAAATGGTTGAACGTACACTGGTGTTACCGGGGACTGTGATCAAACATAAAGTATCACGTTCTATTGCATCTTCCATAACCTTTCTTTTCTACCTACGTCATGTTTATCAGATAAATGTTCACAGAAACAGTTTCGTTGTGGGTGTAAGAGCGATCTTGGAATACGAAGCAAATATTTATCTTTAAAACCGAGTCGCTGTTCACTGGCCTTGAGTTTCCATGACACCGCGAGAAACAAGTGAATGGGCCAGCACTTAAAAAAACTGACGATATATTGAACAATTCAAACCAATAATAACGGACATCTCGTAAATGGCTGATGCCACAAAAAGTTAGTTGGATGTTTTATTATGATAGACGTTTTTGGTGAATTAAGTTTTGGTCTATTTCTTATAGTTTACGGGTTATACAAAATTAATTCAGAATGAAGGCGATTTCACAGGCTATTCCCACAAAATTCAAGGCATGCGTTTATTTATCTTGTAAATATCTTAAACATATAGTATTTTAATCAAAATCGTTACAGCCATTTTTCAGAAAATCAAAAATATCTAACATTTTCCTATGAAAAGTACAGCTTCATGTGCGGGGATTTTCGTGTCGCATCTTGGAAAATGTTGAACCTAAATACCAAGTTTGGTGTTTATCCGACTTTTCGTTTTTGAGTCATACTGTTGACTGACACATACAGAGAGAGAGAGAGAGAGAGAGGTTTTTCTAAAAGTATTTTTATTAGATTCAGGGGTTCTCAAAGCATGTGTTTTCGGTGAAATCTCGGTATCGAATTTTTGGGTGGAATGCAATACTTCCTGTACGTACTAGAGAAAGTAAAAATTGCTCAAGGGATTTCAACGAGGCGGGTCATGAAATAGATCTCAGAGCACTGTTAGAAAATAACAATGAAAAGTAAATTGCAGTGATATTGATTTACCGCGAAGAAAAGCAAGCTCGAATGTCTTCTGTTTGTCTTGCACGCGCGTGGGATACGAACCGCTTCCACCTTGGGCTTGAAGCCAACACTAATTAGTCAGTTTGGCAATACAAAGTCGTTTTGTTGTTCACTTATAAATTAACTTTATAATTAAT
The DNA here is from genome assembly GCA_030765065.1 of Deroplatys truncata. NCBI lineage: Eukaryota > Metazoa > Arthropoda > Insecta > Mantodea > Mantidae > Deroplatys > Deroplatys truncata. Next base: position 3,958,868 of record CM060979.1, read on the forward strand.
CCACGTTACAGAACAGAAAGCGGTTTAAAATTTAAAATAAACGTAACATCACCAGCCTCTCTATTTTAAAGATGAAATGCACGATGTATATAGTTAAAACATTTAATTGAGCTTTGTATTTTGAAATAAGGATCCATCAGAGCCTTAGTTGCGGTGTTCTTTGTATTCTAGAGTGCCAAAAACATCCCAAAAGTGTAAATTATCTAGTGGCATTAAATTTCTTTTATAGAAATGTTTTGGACATGTACACTGCCATCTTAGTTATGGGGAAGCAAAACCTTTATCTGATTGTAAAACACTGTTTATTAAACTTTGTTCTCCCATCAGTAATTATCTCTCAGGTCTTGTATATGTTAAAAACAATATTGATGGATACATTCAGTGCTTTAATGTTCATTGTCATTTGACTAGTAATACATCGAAATTATATATTAACAAATGTAAATATTCTAAACTTCAAAATAGCTTTGAACACGTAGCATTGAATTTATTTAATCATCACTTGCTGAGGGTATCAGACAGACTCTATCGCCTTCAAAACGCACATTACGTCTACTGTTTTAGCTAATCCTTTGTATACTGTCCACGAATTTTATGACTTGCAATTTTAATGTGCATCTCTTTTTGGCATTGTTACACATTTTTTTAAAATGTCCTCAGCAATAAAATACACTATTATTATTGTTATTATTCATATCGAATTTAAAGTCCGCATTTTATGCACAGCCGAGTATTTCCGAAGCACTTTAACATTTGTAAAATACAGTGAGATGAAATATATGTTAATGGAGTGCAACTCGATGGGGGGATAAACCGGCTGTTTTATTTAATGTATGTTGTCGTTAGAGGTGAAAACTAACGGATGCAGCAGTTGTGACGATATTAATGTTTTTATAGCCAAAAGCGTACATGACAATGATTTTTTTTTTTGAAGCAGTGTGCCCTTTAAGTGAGCAAAAGCACTCCTCCGTGGTAGGATCGCAGCAAATTTTTTTTTTAATTTTTTTTTTTTATTTTACAATTATTTAAGCAAGGAAGAACAGGATCCTAACAAAAAAGGAAAAGGGTATTACTTTGCTAGTGGAGCTTAAATCTGAATATCCAAGGCTGGAATGGCCCTGTTCTGTGTTGCCGAATCATCTGCCATCTCTCAGCACGTAAAAATTGTCGTAGATGAGGCAGTACACAATCAGCTGGATCGTCCAACGTTTGTAGCCAAGTAAAGGTGCCCATAATCAGCCAGAGTAGGGAATTATACAATGGGGGGCTTACTTTAGGAAGGTTCAAATGCAAAATATCAAAGGGTTGAGGAATCCATCCGGTAGGTATCCAAGTACGACAATATCCTAAAACCCAAGTCCAGACCACCGTTTTACCGGAACATTCCATCAGTCGATGAGGAAGGGAATCTGCGGCATTACAAAGTGGGCAGTTGTGGGAAATAGCCATCCGGTGGCGATAGAGTTTGTCCGCCGTTGGAAGGATTTCGTTTACCACCGCATACGTTACTGCCATCCAATCGAAGTTAATCTGTGGCAGGCTAAAACATCTCCAAATGCGTCTCCAGGGCAGTTGTGGGTATTTCAGCTGGACATGAGGGATAATAGGAGTAGCTTGAACAAGAAAGGTGTAAATCTTCTTCACCGTACTAAAGTCACCATTCCCCACTTTCTCCGGTGGTAACTTCTCCAAGACCTGATAAACTTCACGTAACATTTGGGGAACCTTGTCACGCTCGCCCCGATTAAAAAAGGATGAGTATTGTCGTTGTAGCGCAATATCCACGGGGTCACCCTGGTTATTCATGGCAAGCAAGAGCATTCGAATCATCAAGGCCTGAGACTGACGAACCACCTCTAATAATCCCCAGCCACCTTCACCTTTAGGGAGACGGAGTTGCGTACGCGCAATGCGATAAAGTTTTCCTGTCCAGATAAAATAACCTAATATCTGTTCTATTCTCTGGCAATGGCGTTTTGAGGGCGGAAGAACAGATGCAAGGAACCAAATTCTGCTGAGCGCAAAGCTATTACAAAACCATATACGTTGTACCAAATTCAGCATCCTGGTTTTCTGCTGATACATCACACCACGTAAGATATTAATACGAGACGTCCAGTTGTATTCCCGCATATCCTCTGCGTCAGTACTAAAGTAGATCCCCAGAACTTTCGTACGCTGCACAACAGGTATGCCCAAAACTGATGTATCCGGAGGTTGTAACCCAATGGGCAATATCTCGGACTTCCTCATATTAAATGTCATTCCGGTATTCTCGTCATATTGCTGTAAACAATCTTTTAGGCGTATAATATCACGGGGTGTGGTAACCATTACAGTAATATCGTCAGCGTAGGCTCGTACCACCAGTCTCTGACCATACACATCGATTCCGGTAAGAGTAGATTGAAGACGTCGAAGTAAAGGATCAACATACAAGGCAAATAGTATCATAGACATGGGACAACCTTGTCGGACGGAACGTTTAACCGGTATAGCAGCTGTGAGATACCCATTGCAGAGAATCTTAGACGAAGCAACATCATATAGGGCTCGGATAAGATTACGGAGCTTATCGGGCACTTTCAAGGCAACCAAACGTTTCCATAGTGCCCCGTGAACGACGTTGTCAAAGGCCTTCTCAAGATCTAAATTAATGACTGCCGCGGACTGGTGTTCCTGTGCACAGTGCAATATACCACCTCTCAATGCCGCCAGCGTATGATGAATGGCCGTCCCCTTATGTACGGCAGCCTGCATCTCGCTAAGTATATAGGGTAGAATCTTCTGCATACGACCACTAATGATTTTAACAAACAACTTGTAGTCACAGTTCAATAACGTGATCGGCCGATAATCCTGTGGAGTCTTCGGCTGCGCACACTTCGGAAGCTGGACCACTATCCCATCTGCAAAAGTAGGCGGCAATCGCTCTGAGGTCCACATTACCTGGAAAACCTGAAGTAATTCTTCCCGAATATAGCGCCAACAGTGCTTGTAAAATTCATATGGTAGACCATCAGGTCCTGGAGACGCATGCAACTTTGACGACTGGATCACTTCCATGAACTCTGCTGCTGAAACAGGCGTCGTATCATGCCGCAGCTCCTCCGGGACAACCGGAGCAACCCCAGACATATACTCGTCCACAACACTGGAGCATTCCGCTGGGACGGAGAAGCGTTGGACGTAAAAGGAGTGCACTTCACGAAGAATTCCGGCTGTAGTGGAAATTTTCTGTCCATCAACCTCCAAATGAGTGACGAGCTTCCGGCGACCATGTTTACGTTCCTTCGCCAGATGGTAAAAACTCGCCTTTTCCCCAAACACCACTTCCGCCGAGTGTACTTTGGACAAACACCCCTGTAACTCGTTAGATTTTCGGGCCTTAATGTGTTCTTTGATGCCTCTCATAAGAGACTGAACATCATCACCTTGCTGTTGGCGTATGTGTAGTTCCTGAAGGACTTGCAGGTAATAGTTCATGGTTTCCCTCCTAGCCAGAGCTCGACGACAGGCTGCAGCCCGAAAGAAATAACGATGCGCAGGCTTGGCTTTACACACCCACCAGAAGGCTTTATTCTGTGCTAGCAGAAAGGATACCCGCAACCGCGACCAAAGATCCTGGAAATCCCTTAGCACGTCCTCATCCATAAGCAACGAGCAGTTTAATTTCCAATAACCTCTACCTCTACTGTAGATCGCTGCCCTACCTTCAAAGGCATGTATGAGTGCATTATGATCACTGAAGGCGACAGGCACTATCTCTGTACGATGAAGACGTGATAAGAGTTCAGCCGGCACATACATGCGGTCCAGTCGCGATGCTGATAGGCCTCTCACGAAAGTAAATTGTACTGCGGAACCATGCGTATGCTCCCAGGTATCCTTTAACCGCATTTGCTCCACCAGCTGCTGCAAAGTAACACATCCATTAAAGGCTCCACGTTGATCTTTGGCCGCCAACGTACAATTAAAGTCACCGACAAGTACAAAGGTAGCACCCGATGGGATATGGGTCAGGAGGTCTTGCCGAAAAAACTCCTCTCGTTGTTTGCGTTTATTACTACCAGCAGGTGCGTAGATATTCACGAAAGTCACGTCATCATACACTGCCGAAAGAACCCTACCGGAAGGATGGTATCCAAAACTGTGTAAGCGTAAGCCTTGTCTGTAAACAATCGCCGTACCGGAACCCTCGGGGCCAAGATTGGCCTCGTAATCGAAGCCATACAAAAAATCCAGATTACAAAGATTCACCTCCTGTAAAAAACAAATGTCTATGTCATTACTGATCAAAAAGTCCCTTAAAAGTTGTTGTTTAATAACCTGTCGCAGGCCGTTAACGTTGAGCGAAGCCCATATTTGAAGACCTACCGGCATTTAAAGGGCAAAGATCGTATATTCAATAGTTGCAAGGGGAGAACAACCAGTGAGCACTGCAGAAACAACACAATCTCAATCATCACTATCCGGGTGCGGGTCATCCTTTGTAAGTTTAGGGGAACGTTGGTGATCCTCAAAATCATCGCTGTCATCTACTGCCGGCCGCTTGCCTGAGTCCGCCTCTTTCGTTGTGGAACGAGCCGGAGAGTTACCGGGCAACGGTTGCATATCTTGGGAGTGCTGTCGTGTCATGGCACTTTCTACATCCATCCGCCTATGCTGGCTCCGTATCCGAGGATCTCGACTAGACAAAGAAGCAGAAGGTTTTTGCCTTAAAAGTGCTACCTCACTCGCCGATATCTCTACTTCTTCATCACAAACGATCTCCATGTCCCCATCCTGAGAATTTTGCGAAAAAGAGGGTACCTCGGGCATTTCGAATGCCGACTTCCGATCAACAAAGGGCGTAATAGATCCGTCCACAATTGCATGTTCGGTTGCTGCAGTCAACAGCGGTGTCTCCGCCCCAGCAGGACCACCACTTCCTGAATCTGAAGAGTGCGCTGGAAGGTTCACCGACAAAGGTTCTACCACAGACGTTTGTGACATAATGGAAGCCTGCTTCTGGGCGACTGCATCAGAAGAGGTGGCAACACTCGCCGCCTCACTGAAGGTTACCGGTCGATTCCTTGGAGTTATAGGTAGCCGTGTGGCACGTAGAGGACAAGCTGCTTTTAAGTGGGTAGTGTCATGACACAAATGACAAGCCTGTGGTTGGCCGATGTAACTGATGGCAATCAAATACGAATCGATAACTAAACTAGCCGGTATATGACGTTTGAGCCCCATTTTTACAGCATGCACTCCGTTGTTAGACGAAAGAAGATACTGCGAGCCCCATCTTTCCCTACGGATATCATACACTGTACCATATTTACTTAGTTCCTGTGACAGTACCGTAAAGGGCACCTCAGAAGGCAGGTTAAACACCCGAACATTTACTGTTTGCTGATCACCCGGTGTAATATTCACTTTTGTTATGTCGCCGGAGGCGTATGTAAAATTTTGTTCCTCTTTAAACCGCGAGAGAAGATTATCATACAATACCGCCGATAACAATTTCACATAGATAGCTCGTTCCCTGGTGTGAAGCTGGAGCGTGTCGACCTGATCAGCTTGAAGCCCCATGAAGTTCACTAGCCACTGGTGGATTTCTAGTGCAGTGGGTTTAATCGCCGTCGTCGTAAACTGAATTTTGAGAGTATTTACACGTTTATAAACCGCCATGGTTACCGTTTAGAACTTACAAAACAAGAAAGAAAGTATACCCAATTAAACAAGCGTGTACTCGGAGACACTGAAAACTGTACACAACAGCAAACAAATAACTCGCACCAGTGCCGGCCGGTTACACTAACACACAGCGGACAGACAACCTCACGGCACGCCTGCCACTGCACGACTATGATTAAGATAGTTACTTGCCACGTGTTTGACTCGGGTTTAGATACCTTGTTAACTTCGTTTTTCTTTTTAATGATTATCCGTATTCTCACTCATGTGCATTTTGTCCACGACCATCATTATCACACTTTTGCTGTGATGAGTTGAGAATACACTCGGATATGTCAGGACATCGCCTAAGATATAATGGAATGCTACCGTTAAAAGTAAATAAAACTATGGGGAATCTCATAGGTTTACAAAACATCCAATCACACAATGCAGCCCCATACGGAGAGATACGTTTCGAAATGTAAAATAAAATACGTTCACCAAAAACTTTTATATTTTGACTGAACTGGGAGTGAATGACAATTTATCAAGGTTGTGCGAATTATATGAACAACAGTGAATGTGTGTGTGTGTGTGTGTGTGTGTGTGTGTGTATTCTTTAGAACAATAGGACAAAAACTGCGGCCACATTGTCACAAATACCGCCTCTAACGGAAGAATGGCGGAAGGCAATTTTGGGAATTCTCAGCACGAATGGCCTGTTTTCTCAATACTTTTGCTGTTCATGTCAAAAATACCACCCCTAATGGGAGACAGTCTGGAGGAATAGGAAATTCGGAACACATCTTCTTTAGGAAAGGAGGTAAAATTATTGTGGGAAGCTGTAAGAAGAAGAAGAGAGGCGGAAATTGTTTGGCGGGAAGTAATTTTGAGATCTTTCAGCATGCACGGGCCTCTTTTATCAATACTTTTATGAAATAAAAATACAATATTAAATAATTTTCAGTTTATTGTTTTAGGAGTGGTATAATAAAAACCACACCCCCGAGGGAGAGGGATTCAGAAATATTTGGCGGGGGGCAATTTTCAAGATATTCAGTACATAGTAGCCTATTGTCTCGACAGTTTTACTTGTCTTCATTCGTTTAGAGTTGTCAATGCGAAAACCCACTCAGGGGGTTCAAGAATATTTGACAGGAGGCAATTTTGAGTAATTTCAGTAGGAATAGGAAATGTGTCGCAAAGAAGTTCAGCAGCACTAACACCTCTGTTGCTTAATTATGGTGGCACTCTTGTAGTATAATTATTCTAGTGCCAAAGAGGCATCTTCTGTTCGTATCCATTGGTTACCGCCAGCTTTGTGCTGTCTCTACCCGTACTCAAATACTCGATATCTTCCAAATATGCGACCTCAAGTTTCCCAAGAAAACCTCCCACCCTTTACACAGAAAGCGTACTTCACTTTCTTATAAATAGCTCTAACGAGTTTAGTTAAAATATTGAGATGACAAATGAAGTGTATATGTTAATTTTTGTGGGAAGTTCTTCGCTCTGAATGCCTTTAGTCGGCACACATAATTGTTAACATATAGACAAGATGTTAGTACACAAAAAATGTAGACCTTGTTAAAGCACACAATTTATGCCAACCAAACATTTTTGTAGCGTTAACCATTTCCGAAATACTGTTTGTTATTGGTTTTAATTTTGAAATACTTATACTTTTTTTCAAGTGGTAAGAGCTATTGTTTTTTTTCTCGTGGTCATACAAAGAGCAGGGATTCAGTCATCGCTTTGTATTCTTCTTATAGCTACAACGAAATGTGTAATGAAGGTTTATCTGTATTAACAACAAGTAGAAGAGTAAGAATAAGTTGTAGAAGAGTGAGTAGCGTATTTGTGTTTTTATTTCCATTTGTTTAGTGGAGTGCGAGCACACAAGTTGGGTAAAGGCAGTCAGAAGACATCGGCTATGTACTTCCTGTATGTCGTTCACTGCATGTACCATCTACGAGGGATGTTTTATGAAGGTATAGTGGTACCATGCTAGCCTCTAGTTCCCGAGGTCGCGGGTTCAAACCTGGAGGAGGGCGATGGACTTTTTTCGGGCGTAAAAATCCTTAGCATGGCTTCCCTCGGAAGGGAAGTAAAGCTGGTGGTCCCGTGTCGTAGATTTACGGCACGTAAAAGAACCTCAAGCCTAATAAAGAGGCCTCTGAGCAAAATTACCGGTCTTTCATATCCAATATAGAATGGGACGCTTAGGACCACAGCAGTTAAAGAGCGTCCATAAATAAAATTCAATTTAATTAATTTTGTTATGCAATGAAATAACAAGTACTGATTTTTTTATTCCATTGTACATAGCTTTAAATTTCTTACACACAGTTTTTACAGTCAATTAAATTGTAATTGTGGCGTAGAATGCATCTTGGTGGTTCCTCCTACTAGACGTTCTCCGCCAATGATACACCTTCTGAGATGCAGTTTTCTGTGTCCAAGATTCCTCGCAGAAGAAACTGCGTTATTGCTATCGTTGGTTTCAGACTAGTTACATCTTTATCACTGATAGGTTGAAAAAAAAACAATTGTGAATCTACAAACCGAAAACAGACGACTCAGTACTTATGTCCTTGAAAATGCTTTCCTACCACCGCCACCCTAAGATGTTATCACAGTTCGTTTTTAACACAGAAATGGCTACAGGTTTCCTATGAACTGGCGGCGGAGGTCAGTGACCAGGTTCTAAAAAAAAGTTACTTATGCTACGCTAAGACGTCCGAAAAACATTGATAATTGGTAGAAAAGTAGTGGAAGGTTAGAAGGGCAAAAAATAAATTATCCAAAATATTTAGTAGCTCGTACTTTATTCCAAACCAGACCTTACTTTTAAAACAGACGTCGTGTTTTATTTTACCCTGTTGTTGGTAGACTTTGGACAGTGAACTATGCAGACGTTAATACCTGTTTGTTAAAGGAAACTACGAGCGCATGCGCAGACCACTATGCCACTAATTTAATGTACTTATCAACATGGACAAACAAATAACAGTGTTTACTTTAAATATATCAAATTATAGTAATTTTGAGAATCATACCAGAGAGACGAGACCTATACATACACAAGCGTTACCTCCTTTATATTAGGTACAATTTATACACTAATGTGTCACATTCACTATCGCTTATATCGTTTCTTACGAGACCACATTTTTGTCTCTGCTTCTTGTTAATCAGATGAACTGCTCTCCTAGAAATTCCATGCTCTTTCTATGACATCATAGGAAACAACTGAATAGTGACAGCACTTTAAAAATGTCAAAATTATTGAAAAATTCACACCAATAATAACGGAAATCTCGGTAATGGCTGATATAGCAAACAATTATTTTATGGAAAAGCTAAAAGTCCTATCCCGCCAACGTTAAATTTGCTAAGTTTATATGACGTGTTATCTTATAACCTACCTATACAGGATGTAGATGTTCTCTTGTCTACTTTGTACAATATTGTGCTTTATTAAGAAAGGAAACTCCTTATCAAAATGTTTCAACAATTAGTTTTAAAACATAAGTTACGGACTAAAGTAGATCAATAAGACGACTGACGTGTTGTTTTTATCACATCACGGAAGCTGCCAGTGGTACAGCAAAGCTTCCCCTAAAACATGAGCTAAAATGATCCTACCCCTGTACTCCAAAGTGTACAGGAAATATTATTTTCACTTTCTCTACCACGTATCTGGTAGGTATAGAAGATATTGCATTCCACCCATAAATTCGATACCGAGATTTCCCCGGAAATATACAGAATGTATCTTTATTTGGTGTCATATATTTGGGGGACGTGTTCCTGACATCAAAACAGTAAAAAAAAGTTCATATTACATGGGTCTGAAAATCAACCGTTTCGTTGTTATAGGTCAAATAAGATGTATTCAAAGAGTGAACAGACGGATATAGCCGTGCAGCAGAAAGGTACCCTGAACATGTGCAAGAACATTCGCACGAATTCACCAACGCTTGAGAGAGAATTGAGAGGAGTACTAGGACTGTTGGGAGACCAAGAGTGGTACGAGGCATTGAGCTGTGGATGCAGACCCATCACAAAGCACAAGACGTATGGCTGTAAGGGAAGGAGACTATCTGGAGAATTCTGCATGAAAATCTTCTGTACCCGTATCACCTTCAACGTGTGCAAGGATTAAATGAGGTGGACTTTGAGCCAAGAAGACGTTTCTGTCAACGCATGTTATAGCAGTGCGCAGCCTGTATCTTATTCACGGATGAGGCTGGTTTTACTCGCGACGGCATCTTCAATTTTCATAACACTCATAACTGGGCATTTGAAAATTCTAATGTACGACAGAACAACCATCAACAGAGGTTCTCTCTCAACGTTTGGGGTGGAATCATTCATGATCACCTTATTGGTACCTACTTCTCTCCGCGTCTGCATGGACAAACCTATCTCCAATTTCTCAGAAATGAGTTGCATAATTTAACTGATAATGTGCCTCCAGCTCATTTCAGTATGATAGTTTCGTAAGTTTTTGAATGATCGATTTCCGCAACGATGGATTGGTCGAGGGGGACATATTGCATGGCCTGCTCGATCGCCTGATTTGAATCCAATGAATTTCTTCGTCTGAGGACATTTGAAGTCCTTGATTTATGCGACTCCTGTGCCTGATGTTGAAATTTTGAGAGTACGTTTCCAAATTGGATTTGACGAAATACGAAACACACCAGGAATTTTCAACAGAGTACGCCAGAGAATGGAATGCAGGCTTACTGCATGCACAAAGCAAGAGGAAGCCACTTCGAGCAATTTTTGTAACTTTCGATTTTGTGTTGTAACTCTGAAATAAATGATTTTCAAACTCATGTTCATATGAACGTTTTTTATTGCTTGGATGTCAGGAACACGTCCCCCAAATATATGACACCAATAAAGATACATTCTGTATGTTTTGAACCACCTTGACTAATAACAAGCACTTTTAGAAAACGGTCCTTGTGTGTGTGTGTGTGTGTGTGTGTGTGTGTGTGTGACCAGCATAGCTCAAAAACAAAAATCGGACATATACTAAGCTAGGTATTTAGGTTCAGTATCTTCCAAAGATGCGACACGAACATTTTCAAGAAAATCGCCCCACCCCAAACTACCTATTACATGCAACATTTTCCGAAGTTTTTATTTTCTCAAAAATGTCTCTAACGATTTTTATTAAAATACCACACATTTACATGACAAATAAAACGTATATGTTGAATTTTATGAGAATAACCTGTTAAGTCCCCTTAATTCTGAAGGAATTTTGTATAATGTTGTATAACTGTTAAACATTTTTTTTAAGTTCCCTATTTTGGCCAGTCATTGCTGTGTTTTACTGTTATTCATTACAGCTTATTAACGCAATTACACACACACCCATGATGCACTTGGCGGGACGCGAACTCGTGACCCTCAGCTTAGCAGAGCGCCGAAGCTACACACTCCAGCGACCACGGCTACGATCGTCGACAACGTTAAGCGATAGACGAAAACGTATTACACAAAAATATAGATATCTATAAAAACATATTTTACTTCAAATAAATGTTTTGTGGCATCAGCCACTTCCGAGATATCCGTTATTAATTGTTTGAATTGTTCAATACTTAAGTCATTCTTTTAAACTCCTGTCAACATTCAGTTGTTTCTCGCGATGTCATGGAAACAGTATGGAATTTTAAGGCCAGCATATAGCGTTCAGTTGTTAAACATTTGACTATCGCTGTTCTCTTTGTATCTATAACGAAATGTGTAATGTAGCTATTTCTGCTGAAGTTTATCTAGATTAAAATGAAGTAGATAGGAAAATAAACTATCGTAAGAATAGTTTGTATAACCACTAAATAAGGGATAGAGGGTTGAAAAAGTCATGTGAATGTAACACATTAGATTTGTTTTGTGAAGTGCTACAAAATTAAAAACAACTACCATTCTTAAAATATATATTTAAGATACAAGTATTGGTCTAACAATCGTAAAACGTATATCAAATTAAGGAGGAAATAACAATTTATAAGGCTGTACAAAAAACAAAAAAGTAATTTTGGGGCAAGTTTACCGTTTAGTCTCATGTTTTAAACACATCCGGATTGTTTGTGTAGTTTCCCTTACCTACGTCAGTGTACTATAAAGTGAATGAATATGCTATTTTCAGCCATTACATTTTATAGTGATAAACGCATGTTAAATGTGTGACACTTTATTATATACCATTAAAGGTATTTCTGAGAAAATAAAAAATACTGAAAATTTTAAAGTGACACCCACTGGCCCTACTTCCGGTTGTGATGAAATGAACTTCAAGTGAAAATTTTAGTTATGAATATTTTCCGTTATAAATGACTTTTATGGGTGGCCGTCATGTTGGAAATATTAGTGAAAGTTGCTATAACATATGACGGTACTTTACAGAGATGAGCAAGGTGACGTCACGTGATGTCCTGAGTGGAAGTGGCTTCTCGATCATGCTGACACTGTTTCATACTCTACCACAGCCAGTAGCTACTGGCCTTATGTCCCCACGGTAACGTGTGAGACTCGCATTCAGGAGGTCCCGGGTTTGATTCCCGGCGGTCCCACTCTGACCAGGGCTTTTTATGGGGGTTTCCCCGAGTCAGTAGGCGCATGTTGGGGTGGTTTTCTTCTCTTGCACAACTACTTCCTGTCCCTCGTTTCCTTCATCATCATGATGATCTGTTTCAGGGTGGAAGGACCAGGCGGTGACATTCTGCATGTTGCAGCTGGGCGGTGGGGAAGTTTCTTTCCTAGCGATACGGTCGCACTTCTCAACTAGGTCATGCCTCTGAGTGCTCTTCTGGGGTCCAGGGGCTTGAGCAGTGTTGGATGGGCTTCACGATAGAAGCATAGAGAGCCGGGTGGCGTGCCCCAGTTTCGGGGACCCCCTCCGTTCGTCACTACGTTTATCTTTCATAAGGCATAGGGCAGTTTACATCTGAACACCTTCTGTTGTTATTTTTCTGTCTACTTCGTGTTAATTGAGATAAACCTTTTCATTACACATTTCCTTGTAGGTACAAGGGGAATAGAGGAAACTAAATTAATAGTCAGATGTTTAAAATTGGGTCACCATATGCCCGTAATATCACTAGAAACAACCGAATGGCGTCAGTACTATAAAAAATAAGGTGTTGAAAAAAAATCAAATCAATTATATCAGATTCCCGAAAATGCCACAAAAAATCTATTTGAAATTATGTGAGTGTGATAGTGCGTGTTTGTTTATCTCTTACCAGTAATACAAAATTATATAAAATTGCTTCCGAAAGACGAGGACCTCACAGTCAAAATCGTTAGAATCATTTGGAAAACTTGTCTATATAAAGAATAGTTTGAAGTGCATGCGTTACGTTTCGGTTCTATGTATCACGTTTGCTATTTATGCGACATTTTGTTTTAGAGTTACACTGTTACCAAGATGCAGCATGTCGAAAGAGAGGATTGTGCTGTAGCCGGGTAGACACCAAGAAAACGATGTTAAGACACGTTTTGAAGCCGGAACAAGCAACAGTGCCTAATCCCTGGAAGAAGAAGAACAAATACACAGACCTTTTTTCTAAAAATTTCCTTTTTTGCTTTCAGAAGGCTCCAAAAGGTGTATTTGCACTGAATTTCGATATTTACTTTTTGGGCGCAATGCAATACCTACCGAGGTGCATAAAAAGTTTCCCTACACTACAATAGTGGAGGTTTCCCTTGGGGTATGTGCACCCACCGGTGACTGGCCTCAAATACAATTCAGGGACATAAAACGAATTATAATTGGTGTAAAGTTAAGCCACACAAGAACTAACACAGGCCTTCTAGAGGAGGAGGTCGTTAAACTGGGCGACAGTTATATGAGAGCTTTCTTCAGCGACATGGACACGAAGGTCAAAGTTAATAACAAAACACTAGTGAAACTACAAGCCTTAAGTGTATTAAAACAACAAAAAACAAAGAGTCCTACATTTTTATTACACTGTATTTTATGCTTGCGTCAAATTCAATGAGCCTGGTCCTCCACTATGAAAACACCGGCCACATTTTGGTGGAGATACAGTAGTACTGACGCTCTGGCTCGGGGGTTTTCCCGGGTCGTCAGGAGTCGATTCTTTCAGCGCCCGATTTAACTCTCTCTCCATTTCCTTCCATCCATTATTCATCCAGTTAGGGTGTTTCAGGGTTGGAAGTGTCGGCGATGTTTCGGTGCGGCGGGGCAGGGAAAATGCATTCCCTCTATAGAATTTTCTCCGTCCCTCAGCTTTCTGCTGGCTGCCGGAGGTAAGTGGACCGCCCCATCGTCGGTGAGGGCGGGGCTCCCCAGTCTGCCTGTCGACTGTCGGGGCGTCTCAATCTGCAAGCTACAAGGACCCGGTCATTGCTGTGCCGTCACTGCTGGTTACGGTTGCACGGTGTCTCCCGGGGCCTACGTGTAGCATCCTCTCTGGAGCAGTGTCGAGTCCCCTCCGATAATTCAGAAAAGAAAAAACTATTGATATTTAAGTTGAATATTTTTCCGAAGATGCAATATGAACATTTTCAACAACGTTACTATACGGCAAATTACCCTTTTAAATTTTTTTTATTTCAAATAAATGGCCATAACGATTTTGATTAAGATAATATATTTCCACGAGAAACAAAATGTATCTTTTCATTCGGAAGGAATCTTATATAAAGGATAAACGTTATGACATAGGCAAAAAGTGTAGATATATCCTTTTAAATAACTTTTTTGTGTCACCCACCGTTTTCGAGATACCTTCATTATTGGTTTGAATTTTTCAATACTTTGTTCTTTCTTTAATGCGCTGCCGCTATTCAGTTGTTTCTGACGATGTCAAGCAAAGACTAGGCCAGCATATAGCAACTCGCTTTTAAACATCTGACTGTGAGTTCCGTTTCCTCTATCCCCCTGGGCGTGTGATGACGTTATCTCCATTAATACGAAGCAGATAGAAAAATAAGCCTGTTTAACAGCAGCTTGTAGGAGAGTGAGTAGAGAAACTCATGTGAATGTAACACACCAGAAGTTTTTTTTTTAAGATATGAATAAATGTGCTCCGCTTCCGTTTGATGTATAGAGGAAAAGAAAGAAGGAACACATGCAATAAAGAAAATAAGAAATGTGTTAATAAGTGTAAAAGAAACCTTGTGGTGGTGAGGTCTCAGCTTGCTTGGGGCACCGCAAGTAGGCCACAGGGGCCCCTTTCTGCTTCCAACGTAAACCTCGAGGGGAAGGGACCAGATCCGGACGATGATGTGGACGGAGTCCCTAACAATTCCTACATGCCACGAATCCTGATATCGACTAGCTCTACATAAGCCCTGAGTCACTCGGGCGTCCCAGGAAGGAACCCAGCAGTCCCACCAAACTCCAGGGAGAAATATTTCCAGAGCGCAATTTCCACCGTCCTGCCGCAGCATACTAACCGCCGTCGCGTGGTCCTAAACCCTGAAACATATGAAACAAAATGATGGGGACAGGACATTTGTGACAGAGGGGAAACCCTCCCAGCATTCGCCTGCTGATCCGGGGGAACCAGGAAAATGTCCCATGGTGGGAGTGATCGGGCCGACGGTATTGGAACCCGGGAGCTCCTGAATGCAAGCCTCATACGTTACTGCAAAACCATGTCACTGGATAGGCAGGTTGAGCACCTTGGCTCCCCGAGCTCATTTACAGCAGTGAAGGTTGAATGTGACCCAGTTGGTTGCCCTGGCATCACCAGCTCTAGATGCTAATTGTTCCGCCCCCTTTATTGCAGAAGTTGTTGCAGTTTTATATTTTCCTCAAGTGTACCATCAGACATTCAATTTACAGCACCCAAACCGTCAACTGTTACTGTGCCTCTACCGTTTATCTATTGACCCCATCCAAAAATAGACTTCACCGGAAACCAAAATCACTTGAGCCAGTTTTCAGAAAATTGTTTTATCTCTAAAATAAGAAAGATTAATTTATAACTTTTCTGTAGTAATATTTATTTATTTTATCATCCGATAATTTTAAAGAAGTTATTCCTGGTATACAAATGTGAAGTTTTGTTACAAAGGTTTGAAAACCGCAACGGAAGGAGCGTTCTTTGTAGCGCAGTTAATTTTTTTTTCTTTCTCAAAAATGATTTGATGGTTTGATGACGTGTCTCTCTTGTGACACTTTTGGTGTCGTCTCCAATATCCGCTGCCAGTTGCTACAGAGGTGAACGATGAGATCTTCCTCTGAGTGTGGATGTGATGGTAGACAACACCAGTTAAATTTAATGTAAGCTAGTGTTGCCGAGTGAAGAATTAAACTGATTCTGAGAAACTCTAACTGCTGGGTTGCGTAACTTGTGACCTATCAAACTTACAACTGTTTCCATAACAACAGGTAATTTGTCGTGAATCGCTGAAATGCTATACAACAATGAGAAGGTATGTGGTGAAAGTAAAAAGGTACCCTAATTTCAGAAATACGCGCTCTTTTATTAGCTTAAGTCCCTCCTACTTTCCTACTACCCCACCAAAGTTCTCACGTTGCCAAATCTTAAGCTTCTTAAACACAACTTTTAGTCTTTGACTAGCTAAATTCTAAGAATTCTTTCTTTCTAATTTTTCTGAATGGTATACGTGTGTTTTCTCTCATTTCTTAACGCACTGAGCTTCAATACCCGAACCTTGTTGACTGAACAACTAATTGCTTTGCCCGAACACTTAATTTGCCTTGTCCACTTTCAGAATTGTAACTACTTCTACCTGCATTATGGATTGATTTTAATACATAAAAATAATTATTGCAATTATGTACCTCCCTATTATCTCTTTACAAAATTATAAACCGTGCTAGTTAGTAATTATAGTATTACGTTTGTTAAAAATTTGGGCATGTAATGGCCTGCGGTAAAAATGAAGTTATTTGCTTGAGAAACAGAATTTGGAATTTTCACAGGTTGGTCCCTTTAACTTAAGTGGAGGTTAAAAGCCCTGTCCCACGAATGTTAAATCTGCTAAACTCATGACCAATTATCTCACTCAAAGACTGAAAGCTTTGCAGCATGTAGATGAATGTCTTCTAAGTTCACTGATGTACAATAAGTTTGTCTATTAAGAATTATTAATTATACCACATTTTCAAAGTGTTATGAGCCATTACTTCTTAAAATATGATGTGATACAATCATATGACTTTCTCTACCCGCTATTGTTTATTACTGAGTATACACGCTATTATTACTAGAGCTTATTTCTCTATATACAACATTTTAATCGAGATAAACCTTTACAGAAACAGCTACATTACACATTTCGTTATAGAGAACAGCGATAGTCAAATGTTTAACAACTGGACGCTATATGCTGTTTCCATGACATCGCGAGAAACAACTGAATGTTGACAGGACAGGAATAGAATGACAAAGAAATGAAGAATTCCAAACATTAATAACGAATATCTCAGAAATGGCTGATGTCACAAAAAATACGTTTGAAGTAATTGTATTTTTTAAGAGATCTACGTTTCTTGTGTAGTAAAATTTCATTTATCGCTTAACGTTTACCAATTAAACAAGATTATAACAAATTCCTTTCGAATAAAGAATACTTCACAGGGTATTCCCAGAAAATTCAATATATACATTTTATCTGTCATGTAAATACCTTTAACATACGATATTTTAATAAAAATTGTTATAGCCATTTTTTAGAAAATAAAAATTTTCGGAAAATGTTCCACGTAAAGGGTAGTTGGGGTGAGGGTACTTGTTGAAAATCTCGTGTCTAATCCTTGGAAGATACTGAAGTTAAATACCAAGTTTGGTACCTACTCAAGTTTTTGTATTTGAGAGACACACACACACACACACACACACACACGGACATGAATCCAAAGGTGCTTTATTTGGATTCAGGGGCATCAAAACATGTGAAACCTCGTATCGAAGTTTTGAGGGGAATGCAACACTTCCCCTACCTAGAGAAAGTAATAACAGCACATGACTTGCTAACATTTAATTAAGTTATGTTCAATAGTTTGTGGGAAAACAAGTGATTCACAGACAAAGCAAATGTAGGAAAATAAAATCGCAAAGAAAGAAGCCACATGGCACACAGAAGCTGCGCTGAAGACGTGTCCACTTCAAGTGAGTAGGAGTTGTGGTTAAGTGGGTCAGAACTCACATACTCTGATATGTGTAGATATCAACTGCAACTAATAAGAATGTACAAAAACTTAAAATTGTCATTTTCGGCAATTCAGTGCACACAGAGTACGTTAAAATGTTCAAAAGTCATACGCAGTCTAGGTGACGCTAAAGCTACCGACGAACGGAAGGGGCCCCGAAACCGGGGCACAGCACCCCACGCAGCCCATACGGCTCCTTGTGACCCTGGGAGGGAGAGATGGATGAGGAGAGAGACCTGAAGGGCGATCAGATCCGGATAACGACGTGCGCAAGCATGGATGGGGTCCCTAATGTTTCGAGATCAAACGCCTCCCGAGCCTACCCATTGGGCCCAGAAGGAGCGACCGCTTACAGTCCCTGGACGACGTGAGGAAGAGACCTCCGCAGGGTGCACAGCCGAACACCGTCGCTTGGCCCTACAACCCTGAAGCAGATGACAAGGGAGATGATGGGTATAGGAGAGTCGTGCTAGAAGATGAATCACCCCAGCATTCACCTGCCGACCTGGGAAAACCACGAAAAACCTATGGCTCAGAGTGCGCGAACCCAGGTCCTCCCTAATGCGGCGCTTAAGTAACCTTGAGGAAAGTGTGTTCTTGAAGCCCATTCACTGAGCAGACAGATCAGTAAACACGAACCCAGGTCCTCCCTAATGCGGCGCCTATGTAACCTTGAGGAAGGTGTGTTCTTGAAGCCCATTCACTGGACACAAATCTGTACACACGGGTACAAGTATGTGATTGTATCACACAGAGGAAGGTGTGTTCTTGAAGCCCATTCACTGAGCACACAGATCTGTACACCCAGGGCACAAGTATGTGATTGTATCACACAGAGGAAGGTGTGTTCTTGAAGCCCATTCACTGGACACACAGATCTGTACACACAGGGACACAAGTATGTAATTGTATCACACAGAGGAAGGTGTGTTCTTGAAGCCCATTCACTGGACACAGATCTGTACACACGGGTACAAGTATGTGATTGTATCACAGAGAGGAAGGTGTGTTCTTGAAGCCCATTCACTGAGCACACAGATCTGTACACACAGGGACACAAGTATGTGATTGTATCACACAGAGGAAGGTGTGTTCTTGAAGCCCATTCACTGAGCACACAGATCTGTACACCCAGGACACAAGTATGTGATTGTATCACAGAGAGGAAGGTGTGTTCTTGAAGCCCATTCACTGGACACACAGATCTGTACACACAGGGACACAAGTATGTGATTGTATCACAGAGAGGAAGGTGTGTTCTTGAAGCCCATTCACTGGACACACAGATCTGTACACACGGGTACAAGTATGTGATTGTATCACACAGAGGAAGGTGTGTTCTTGAAGCCCATTTACTGGACACAAATCTGTACACACGGGTACAAGTATGTGATTGTATCACACAGAGGAAGGTGTGTTCTTGAAGCCCATTTACTGGACACACAGATCTGTACACACAGGACACAAGTATGTGATTGTATCACACAGAGGAAGGTGTGTTCTTGAAGCCCATTTACTGGACACACAGATCTGTACACACAGGGACACAAGTATGTAATTGTATCACAGAGAGGAAGGTGTGTTCTTGAAGCCCATTCACTGGACACACAGATCTGTACACACAGGGACACAAGTATGTAATTGTATCACACAGAGGAAGGTGTGTTCTTGAAGCCCATTCACTGAGCACACAGATCTGTACACCCAGGACACAAGTATGTAATTGTATCACAGAGAGGAAGGTGTGTTCTTGAAGCCCATTCACTGGACACACAGATCTGTACACACAGGGACACAAGTATGTGATTGTATCACAGAGAGGAAGGTGTGTTCTTGAAGCCCATTCACTGGACACACAGATCTGTACACACAGGGACACAAGTATGTGATTGTATCACGCAGAGGAAGGCCCAGTTATTAAACTGTGTAAGAGCGCCATAAGCCGAGGCAATTAGCTATCATGTAGTAGCCATAGTAAAATGTTTATATGGGGCCAGGCATGCAACTTAAATGGATTCCCTGTATATTTGACAAGCTCTTCGCCAGACCGAGCCGGACGGCGGACACAAAAGCGTTCTACGATAAAAGCATCCCTCGTAAGTAACAGCTATTAAAATTATATGTGGCCTCCGTTATGTGCAGAACGGAGTGACGTAAAGCCTGGGGGATAGAAGAGAACAGAGCACTCGTAATACTTCACTTTTTATCAATAAATACTCGCAAGAAATTAAATAAAATATAGAAGCAATGAAACATAAACAATCACTATTTTTATTCTACTTCTATTGGAATAAATACAATATAAGTAGGTTAATATGGTTTTCAAGCATCGCGCCAGGGTTGTACACCTACAATGACTTAAACAGTCTTGACAGCATTCCATAGAGTGTGTTTTATTGTTTATTGACTATAACAATGCAACTTTCTCTACCAATTATCGTTTATTTTTATATTAACTTCTACAAATTATTCTTAAGAAAGTTTGTTTTTCTATCTACTTATTTCATTTTTATTGAGATAAACCTTTACAGAAACAGCTACATTACACATTTCGTTATAGAGAACAGCGATAGTCAAATGTTTAACAACTGGACGCTATATGCTGTTTCCATGACATCGCGAGAAACAACTGAATGTTGACACGACTTAAGAGAATGACCAATAAATGTACAATTTGAACCTTTAATAACGGATATCTCAGAAACAGCTTATTTGAATTTTAAAGAGATCAACATTTCTTGTGTAGTACGTTTCCGTCTATCGCTTAACGTTTACCAGTTGAACAAGATTATACAAAATTCCTGCCGAATGAAGACGACTTCAGGCTATTTCCAGCAAATTCAAGATATACAACGTATTTGTCATGTAAATATCTTTAACATGTGGTTTATTAATCAAGGCCGTTACAGCGATTTTTTAGAAAATAAGAAATTTCGGAAAGTGTTCTATGTAAAGGATAGTTGCGTTGGAGCATTTCTTTAAAATCTTAGTGTTGCAACTTTGGGGGATATTGGACCCAAATATTAGGATTGGTATTTATCCTACTTTTCGTTTTTGAGTTATACTGTTCACAGACACACACTTGAACATGTTTCCAAAATGGTTTATTTGGATTCAGGAGGCCTGAAAATGTGTATTTCCGATGAACTCTCAGTATCGAAGTTTTGGACGGCATGCAATACCTTCTCTGCTTATACGTACGTGTTAGAGAAAGCTCTTGAAAGATTCAAACAAATAGTAGGGGATTCTCAGAAAGACCTATGCTGCATAAAACTTATTTGAAATAAATTCATTATTCTAAAGAGATTTGCGCTGTTCCAAGAAAATTCAAATCTTATTTTTCACGTAAGTAACGTAAATTATGACATTATAATAAAAAAACGTTATAGCCATTTTTGAGAAAGTGCCAAGTTAACCGCTTTGGGGAAGACACGCGGTCTGCGACCATCGAGAGAAATAATGTTCTAAAATATCGGTTCAGTCATGTTAGCTGGACACAATCTTCTCTCTTCTTGTTTTACTTGCCCCGATAACAACATACGAGGGTAAAACTTTCTTACTCGACCTTTATCTAAATGTTTTGGCATTGGAAGCATGCGTTTGTTTCGTTTTAATCAGGTTCAAATCGTGACCATGTACACACATTGCTTGCAATGAAATATCCGCGGCATTTGTCTTATTTTACATACATATTCTGTGAAGTAACAACAATTCTCGACTAAAAGTCACGCAAGTACCTACCACGTGTTCGTGTTCAAGTAGAAGTGATCTGTAAATTCTTTTTAATCTGTTAGTAATTTATGAAATGTAATTTGAAGGTGTTTTGTAAACTATGCCCGTCAGAAAGACTTGGGGTTTTCAACGGTGAAAAGTTATCCTAATCGGTTGAATGGTTTTTGAGATTCCCCCCCCCCACAGACACACATTTCCTCTCTTTATTATAAACACTGTCTTGTTTCTTTGAGACATGCTCACGGTCAAACCGCAGCCTTTGTGGTTTACGATGAATCAGATCGCTGAGAGTAAGGTAATCAGATGCACTTGTGCGGTACTGCTAATTAACATCGGCCCTCCCTTCATATCCCTGACGTAGCATCCTCAGACAGGTAAATGCTGGCCATTCAAGTGGGTAATGTAAACATGGTCGGTTGGCAGCATATGCAATGAGGTAGGAATTCAAACAGACTGTTCCCGAATGTTCAGACCACTTCTTATTTCTTTCTTTTCACGTACAGAAGCTCTCCTCGCAATGCACGATGTGAGTGTTAAACAATTGTGAATCACATTCTGCTCGGGATATAAAGAATATGTTTACTTCGAGTGGGATCTGGAACACATTTGTTTTATAATACACTCATTCTAATCAAATAGAATATCTAGAAACGAAGGGTTTAAGTAAGGGAGGGCATAGGTTTTGCTTCCATATTCCCCGCGTGGACTGCGGCGGTTTTATGATTCCACGAATGACATTTGTTAAGGCTACTCGATGTAACAGATTACTTTCTTATTTGCGTCGTTAACAATCCTAACTCTGATCTTAGGTTTTCCTGGTCGGTAGTCCAATGCTGGGGTGGTTTCTCATCTACCACGTTTTCCTTTCATTACGTTTCGTTTTCATGTTTCAGGTGTGCTGCTAGGTTTCGTGGCATATGGCGGTACCGGATGCGGGAAATGGTATTCCCCGGGGATACTAGAAGGTGCTTGGTTGAACGGGTCGTTTACCGCACTCTCTGGGCAGCTCCAGTAGCAGGACGGGTATTCGAGCCTGGTCCAATTAGGGACCTGCGCGCGTCTCTGGGACCTCACGTAGGTCGCCTGTGTTGTCTAAAATGAAGTCCTATTGTCTCAGTTGCTGAATCCTCTGTGAAGTTATCTTTGTTCCGAACAGAGAAAATGTAGATCTCGTTGAAACACAATTTGTTTGCAGACATTCCTTGTAAGTAATATGCTCCTTCAAGAGGCAACTCGCTATTTGGTTTCTTCTCGTAGTCAAGCAAAGAGCAGAGGGTTTCAAAGCCATCATTTAGCCGCCTGACTATCACTCCAGCCTACTCTATTCTTCTTATAGCTACAACGAAATGTGTAATGGAAGTTTATCTGTTTTAACAAGAAGTAGATAGAAGAATATACTTTTTTACTTTCTCTACCAGTGCCCACCAGGTAGAGAAGGTATTCCATTCCACCCCAAATTCGATACCGAGATTTCACCGGAAATACATGTTTTGAGAGGCGAAACATTCTTTTACTGGAAGCTCTGTATGTGTATGTCTGTGAGCAGCACAACTCAGAATGGAAAAGTCTTGGTATTTACGTCCAGTACCTACCAAAGAAAATCACCCCACCCCAAACTAACCGTTACATGGAACGTTTTTCGAATTGTTTTATTTTATAAAAGTAGCTGTGATTTTTATTAAAACATCATGCATTAAAGGTATTTAGATGATAAATAAAATGTATATCTTGCATTTTCTGGGAAGTCCTCTTCATTCGGAAGAAATGTTATATAATCCTGTATAAATGTCAGTGACAGACGAAAACACACATTTTATTGCAAATAACTTTTTTGTGATAGAACATATAGCCATTTCTGAGATATCCATTATTAATTGTGCGAATTGTTCAATACTTGGGCATTCTTTTAAATCTTGTCAACATTCAGTGGTTTCTCGCGATGTCCTGGAAACTGTATAGAATTTTAAGACCAGAGAGAGAAATAAACTTTCGTAAGAATAATTTTTGTACCCACTAATAAACGAAAGAAGGTAGAGAAAGTCATATGAATATAACACATCCGATTTTTAAGAATAGCTCGTAGAAAAAGAGTAGAGAAAGTCACGTGATACAACATAATATGTTACTTTTAACTTTGTCCTTGTTTGGTTTACAGCATTTAGTTGGATTTACAAGGTATCTTTCTATAATAATTATTGGTAACATCAGGTTTAGTGCAGGAGGACGGAAATCAAGAGTCATAAATCTAATTTCGGATAAATATTAATGCTTTCACATCCAGAGGGAAGCACACCGAGTTTATGTAACAAGTGACAGGCAAGGGTTCATTTGACGTTTAACCTGAAACCAAGAACGCAATTAACAGTCGCAATAAGCTAAGTAATGCTACGTTGTGACTGAATAATGAGATATCTGTCGTCTTGTGCAATGCTTTGTCAACTAGAGCAAGAAAACTTTGTTTTTACTCTTTTCCTTGAGAGATGTCTTCCCAACAAAGAGAGACTGATATTCTTGTTGGCTTTGCAAAGAATGAATCTCTACTTGTCAGTCAAACAATAGCTCCAGCAAAGTGGTCTGGGGAAAATATTAAAAGCTGCTGCCTAGTCGGTTCATACTGTACCAGCTACATGACTCCGAGATAGCATAGGATGGGATGGAATAGGGTAGAATAGGATAGGATAGGACTAATTAACGTAGTCGATTCATACTGTACCAGCTACATGGCTCCGAGATAGGATAGGATGGGATGGAATAGGGTAGGATAGGAAGGGATAGAATGGGGTAGGATAGGATGGGATAGAATAGGATAGGATAGAATAGGGTAGGATAGGATGGGATAGAATGGGGTAGGATAGGATGGGACAGAATGGGGTAGGATAGGATAGGACAGGACTAATTAATCTAGTCGGTTCATACTGTACCAGCTACATGGCTCCGAGATAGGATAGGATGGGATGGAATAGGGTAGAATAGGATAGGATAGGACTAATTAACGTAGTCGGTCCATTCTATACCAGCTACATGGCTCCGAGATAGGATAGGATGGGATGGAATAGGGTAGAATAGGATAGGATAGGACTAATTAACGTAGTCGGTCCATTCTATACCAGCTACATGGCTCCGAGATAGCATAGGATGGGATGGAATAGGGTAGAATAGGATAGGATAGGACTAATTAACGTAGTCGGTTCATACTGTACCAGCTACATGGCTCCGAGATAGGATAGGGTGGGATGGAATAGGGTAGAATAGGATAGGACTAATTAACGTAGTCGGTCCATTCTATACCAGCTACATGGCTCCGAGATAGGATAGGGTGGGATGGAATAGGGTAGAATAGAATAGGATAGGACTAATTAACGTAGTCGGTCCATTCTATACCAGCTACATGGCTCCGAGATAGGATAGGATGGGATGGAATAGGGTAGAATAGGATAGGATAGGACTAATTAACCTAGTCGGTTCATACTGTACCATCTACATGGCTCCGAGATAGGATAGGATGGGATGGAATAGGGTAGAATAGAATAGGATAGGACTAATTAACGTAGTCGGTCCATTCTATACCAGCTACATGGCTCCGAGATAGGATAGGATGGGATGGAATAGGGTAGAATAGGATAGGATAGGACTAATTAACCTAGTCGGTTCATACTGTACCAGTTACATGGCTCCGAGATAGGATAGGATGGGATGGAATAGGGTAGAATAGGATAGGATAGGACTAATTAACCTAGTCGGTTCATACTGTACCAGCAAATGGCTCTGAGGTTGGATTGGATAAAATAGGGTAGGATAGGATGGGATAGAATATGATAGGATAGAATAGGGTAGGATAGGATGGGATAGAATAGGGTAGGATAGGATAGAATAGGGTAGGATAGGATGGGATAGAATAGGATAGGACCAATTAACGTAGTCGGTTCACTCTATACCAGCAGATGGCTCCGAGGTTGGATTGGATAGAATAGGGTAGGATAGGATGGGATATAATATGATAGGATAGAATAGGGTAGGATAGGATGGGATAGAATAGGGTAGGATAGGATAGAATAGGGTAGGATAGGATAGAGTAGGGTAGGATAAGATGGGATAGAATATGATAGGATAGAATAGGGTAGGATAGGATGGGATAGAATAGGGTAGGATAGGATGGGATAGAATATGATAGGATAGAATAGGGTAGGATAGGATGGGATAGAATAGGGTAGGATAGAATAGGGTAGGATAGGATAGAATAGGGTAGGATAAGATGGGATAGAATAGGATAGAACTAATTAACGTAGTCGGTTCACTCTATACCAGCAGATGGCTCCGAGGTAGGATAGAATAGGATAGGACTAGTTAACTAGTCGGTTCATACTGTACCAGCTATCCAGCGACATGGCTCCGAGATAGAATAGGAGACTACTAATTAACGTAGGGGGACACATGCCGCCTCGACCCCCAATGGACCATTGATACGTACACACCCGGGAGGAACGGATGAAGTGAGGGAATCGCTGGAGACGTATGGGTTGCAAAGCAAGGCCGGCGCAAATCGACAGAGACGAGCAGAGTTCCCTAACGGCCCACGGGAGGGTGCTCGGAGACGTCCCTCTAGTAAAACCGCGGAAGTGCAGGTTCGACAGGCTTCCCTCTAGCGGGCCCGAGAAGAGGTTCCAAATCGCAGACCTCTGCGCCCGACATCGACCGGAGTCAACCTGACAGAGGAAATCCGTGGTAGAGTACACCACTCGCCTTTGTCAACCAGAGAAAATCACGAAAAACCCATCGCGACACCGGGAATAGAAGGAGGGACCTCCGGAATGCGAGTCTCACTTTACCTCAGTGGCTCGACGTAACGCCTGAGCCAAGTATTCGGCAGGTCCCGAGTTTGACGGTAGACGGGTACCACTGACCTGTTTTTTGCGTGGTTTCTCTGGGTCGGTAGGCGAATGCTGCGGTGTTTCCTCTTGTGCCACCAATTTCCAGTCATCTATTCCATAGTTGTGGGACGGCGTTCGGTGTGATGCGGCTGGACTGATGACGGACCCGCTTTCTGGGGGGCACCCTGAGCCTTAGCGGCCTGCCGGCGTCAGGATACGCTGTATCTGGAACCGTTAGGGACTCCGTACATTCTTGCATACATCGTCGCCCAGATCTCCCCTTCACTTCTCCCTCCCAGGAGTCGCATTAGAAGCAAAAAAGGGCCACTCTGGCCTACTTGTGGTGCCCCACACCTCCGTCATCTGTAGTTCTACTCGACATTCGCATTGCAGGGAAAGAACGGCCTCCGTGTCCCTAGTTCGCATCCAAGTGCCTGATCTAATTAGATGCCGAGAACCTTCTCTGTTACTGAACTTCAAAAATAGGAACTTGATGTTTCACCACAAATGTACCTACATTTTGAGCTCCCTACAACAAGTTCTCTCTCTTGTAA
Source organism: Deroplatys truncata (assembly GCA_030765065.1). Classification (NCBI taxonomy): domain Eukaryota; kingdom Metazoa; phylum Arthropoda; class Insecta; order Mantodea; family Mantidae; genus Deroplatys; species Deroplatys truncata. The sequence goes on from CM060979.1 coordinate 3,985,861, forward strand.
ACACGAGAAACCTAGCTGCGACGTGCGGCGAAGGAACCAAGGCCGCAGAGACGTGCGGAAGTCCATAACATTTACAGTGGTGGAGCCGCGAGAGAGGGCCTTGGACGACATCCGCACCACCATACGCATAAAAACACACCTGAAGGATGAGAAGGAAAGAAAACCGTGGTAGTGGGCGGTCGCCGGGGATCGAACCCGAATTCGAGTCCCACACGTTACCACGGCGCTATCTCGCTTGGTACCTGAGTCCTTAAGTGTAGCATGTTTCAAAGACGCATCACGATGACTTTTAACAAAAACCCCAGCCCCAAAATATCCTTTTCATAGCAAACACACTGTTGTTTTAACTTTGTCAAGCAGATATAAGTAGGGGAGCTTTGTGTTCCACCCAGAGATTCGATACCGAGATTTCACCGTAAAATACATGTTTGAGGCTCCCTGAACCATTTGTGTGTGTCATTGAATTCAAAAACAAAAGGTTGGATAAATGTCAAACTTGGCGTTTAGAAATAGAATTTTCCAAGGATGCAACACATTTTACATAAAATCGCTTCAACCAAACTACCCTTTACAGTGAACATTTTTCGAATTTTCTAATTTCTCCAAAAATGGCTCTAACGATTTTGATTAAAGCAGTATACTTAGGACATTTAATTCACAATAAAACATAGATTCAATTTTTTAAGAATGGGCTGTGCAGTGCTCTTTATTGAAAAGCCATTTTGAAATACACAAAAAGTTCACTGCACACACGTCTTTAAGTACACCATTTATTTCAAATAATTTGTTATAGTATCAGCATTTCGGAGATATCCATTATTGTTGGTTTGACTTTTCTAAACCTTAAAAATATAACAAAGAGCTGCTGCTATTCAGTTGTTTCTCGCGATGTCATGGAATTTCAAGGTTAGGCTATAGCAACCCGCTTTTCAACATCTAACTTCTGATTCTATCTGTTGTATACCTACAACGAAATGTGTAATGACACTATTTCGGTGCATCTCGATTAAGATGAAAAAAGCAGAAAGATAAGGAAGTTACTACAATAAACTATGCTGAGTTGACAAAGTCATGTGAATGCAGTACATTAGAATAGTGAAGCACAAGTGGTAAGGGCAGCACAAATAAAATGTACATATATTGAATTTGCTGTGAAGTGTTGTTTGTCCTTGTAGAATGTTATATAGGGTCTTTCAACAAGAGTGTCCTATCTTTGAACTTGCGCGTATACGGTTGACCCAATTTTCAATGACAGAAGAACGTAAATTAGGTCCAACTTCACGAATAACACGCGTGATGTTACTCATAAGATCATTTACTGTTTCTGGCTTGCTGACATAAACTCCAGATTTAACATAACCCCACAAGAATTAATCCAACGGCGTTAAATCTCATGATCTCGGGGGCCAGTTAGCATCACTACCACGGGAAATGATGAAACCTCTGAACTTCTCCTTCAAAAGATCGATTGTTTCGAGAGCAGTATGACATGTAGCACCACCTTGCTGGAACCAGATGTTTCTGAGATCCATACCATCCAATTGAGGCCAAAAATAGTCCCTTATAAGAGGCCTTATCTTTCTCCATTGGCAGTTAGAGCTTCTCCATCTTCATCTTGGAAAAAATATGGACCAATGATTCCACCATACCAAAATCCACACCACATAGTAACCTTTTGGGGATGAAGTGGTCGTTCTTGAATCTGCATTGGATTGTGATTGCTCCAATAGCGGCAATTTTGTTTGTTAACACAACCATCCATCCAAAAGTAGGCTTCGTCGCTGAAGATGATTTTTCGACAAAAATCCGGGTCAGTTTCCAATTGCTCCATAGCCCAGTCAGCGAATACACGGCGCAACCTATGGTCGTTGGGCTTAGTTCTTGAGTTAACACTATTTTATAAGCGTGAAAATTCAAATCCAGATGCAGAATTCGCCAAGTTGTGGTCGGCGAAGGCCCCAATTCTTGCGCTCAACTAGCAATTGATTTGTTTCCGTTCTCGCATACACTCTCACGAACGGCGCCTATGTTTTCGTTGGAGGGCTTACGTCGATTACGTACAGGCGTTCTTTGGTCGCTGACAGAACCACTTCTTTCAAATGTATCGATGAAACGCCGAATCGTTTTCTCGCAGGGACGATTATGCACACCGTAAACTTCACGCAATACACGGAAGGTTTGGCGAACAGATGATCCATTTTGATAATAAATGTTCACAATTTCTACGTGTTGCTGAATGCTGTAACGTTCCATGGCTATTTGTCAACAACAACGGCAGCTATCACATGTTAAAGAAAGGACACTCTTGTTGAAAAACCCTATACAACTTATGCGAAACTCAAATGTACAATGAAATCATTTCTGACTCTGCCCATGTGGTGTATGACCTTCGGGAATACCTATTCCACCAAGCGATGACTGGGGTGGAGGCACCCCGTTGCCTGCGATGATAGGGGGATGATGATAGCGGTGGAATGAGCGGACCTACAGCTTTTACCGTGGACTCCCAACCATTGTGAGCCTTGGGGATAGTTCACATGAGACGTGAATAGGGCCGACTTAAAATCGCCACCCCAGAGCCGGAAATCGAGCCCCAGGCCCTCAGTAGAGCCGGAACTAAACCTCGGCGTCCCCATTTCTAGAAGTGGACGTGTGAGTATCTACTCCTTGTCATAACAAGTGACCGTGACACATTAATATCTGTGTTGCATCATGAAACCATATTGTTTAATCTACAGCAGATTAGGCATACAAATTAAATTGTTTTAATTTAAAGGTTTTCATGCTAGCGTAAGAGCCAACGTCTGGTTTGCAGAAGCGACATCTACACAGTCTCCTCGTGCTGTTTGACTTTAAAAAGATATCCACTTTCCTGTTTCGTTATTCCATAGCTAATTCGCTTGAAAGTTATTTAGCTCTGAACGCATGCGCTTCCCCTGCACAGACTTCTTTTTCCGACGATAGCTGTTTTTGTTCCGGTTCCCATTCGTGCTGTGATGATGGAACAGTCAAATGTCCTGCATTCAGTGCTGGTAACCTACCTGCTCTGTTACTACATTAAATCCTCAAACTTTATTATTGCAGACATGGAATACAATTGAGTTGAGTTTTACCATTTAAAGCTCAGCCGGTCTTTTCTTCCTTTTTATCTGTTGTTATTTACTTAACGATTTAATTCATGCAGCAGCCAAGTGTGTGTTGCAACTTATTGGTTCTTTAGGCTAATATCAGGCGTGGACAATCGATCGCCAACAATTGCTGACCTTGCTATTGAAACCACCTTGTTGAACACATGTTATTTGATGTAAATATACTGAACTATTCACTCTCGTGGAAAAGATGGCGGGTAATAAACACGCGTTAAGTACATTGCACAATCTCGCATTCTCTTCCTCGTTCTCCAATGATGCGATAACCACACTTGGGTCGTAACTATCATTCTCCTTCTTTCTTCCGCTTGTATGACTCCTTTAACATCTCGGGTCAAATCGACGGCGTTTTACGTTACGAGCCATTGTTCAGCAGCAGTGATGTTCTCTCGTTTTACAGTTGGTGCTATTACTTTCGGTAATTGACACACACACACACACACACATTCATGATTCCAGACTATAGGAAAGATGGGGAATCGCCCCACCTTCCAGCCGGGACCTCTGGATCTGAAGCCTAGCATGCTAAACACTAAGGCTTCTCGCTTTTTCTGACTACACTGTTTTCTTGATTTGTGTGCAAACTTGACCAGTCTTGACTTCTCACTCAGATATGTATGTGGAGATCACTGAATCATGTAGCATTTTTTAAATTGTATATATCAATATAAATATTATGCCAAAAGGAATTTAGCATTTATATAACAGTTGGATAAATTGTTGCATTTAATGTGTGAATCTGAACTGATATTTACCCAAAGTAATTGTTTTCAATTTCCAATTAAAAATCAGCTACAAACTTGTTTGCACTTTTCTTAGGCGATTTAGCCTTTTGAAGTGTTGTACTTCCTTTGTCCCGAAATAATAGTCGTATTTCTCTAGCAAGTAATTTATTGACAACAAACAGTACTGAAAGGAATATACTTAGGGCACAACAAGCCGATGCTATTGACAAGGCAGCACGAGCTGGAATGACAAGAGGTAAACACCCCTGTCGTTGACTTCTCTGTTTCCCCATGTGAGGCAGTTTCTAGCAATTCCTTCCATGAACCTTGATGCATTCAAGCATGACTTGTTGCAGGGTCACTTGTTCAGTGTCTCAGCAGGAAGGTCCTCAAGGCTCTTACAACAGCAGTAACAAGTTCACCTGCTGTGGATGGGTCTCTTGATATTGAAGAGACTGTAATGACATCGAAGAGGCCGATACATTCATAGCTGGGTTATTTGCAGGCCTTACAATACAAACGTATGGTAGCTACAAACAGGATGAACGTGCGGTTCTCCATTATCCTGCTGTATGTAGACGGGTTTTGATGACTTAAATGAAGAGCCATTTTAACACGATAACAGGAATAACTTTCTCGATGAGCATTTGTCTGTATTCGTCTTGTGTAATAGACTCGATAGGTTTTGCTGCTTCCTGGAAGATGAATTTTACCATCAAAAGTACTCGATACTTATTGAATCAAGACGGGGACGTGCCACTACTGCTAGAAACATCGCTTTCGCAACAAGTTCGACGTGCATCAGGTTCTTCTGCTTGCCTGTTTCTTCAGTCATGTAAAACCAGTTTTCATCAATATGGATCCGATCAAAAAAGTCCTGAAATCTTGTTCTACGAATCCAAACTGCTGGATCCAGCATTGACAAGTGAAACTGCAAAATTTCTGCTCTCCTGTCAAGTTTAGAGTTGGTTTTAATCTTGAATGTCGTCGCACATATTTTTCTTGGATTCTGCGATGCTCTGTTGATTTTGCCATACCCAAAGCGACAGCCACAAATCTGATAGTCTTTGACGCAATGGAATTTCTTGAAGTCCTCGTATTCTGATATATGGAATTTGTCTTTCTGCCGACTGTCCCTTTCATTATAGACGAAAGATCAGCAACAATGTTGTCATTCACGATGTAGTTCTCACCTTGTTTCCATATGCACTCTATAAGCGGTAAATTTCATACATGCCTTTGCAAGACGCCATTATTGTTTACACGAAGTACAGAAATGTTCATAAATGGCCCGCCGCTAATATTTGTCACTCTTGTCATTGCTTCAATATTACCTAGTCACAAAGTCTACGCTATATGTGTAAACAGTATTCACTTCTCAAGTAACAACCGATAGCTTGCTTTGAACTGAACCTACCAAGGTGATGCGTATTGCCCAGAACCCTTTTTCAATGTCTGTGACAGACAAAAAACATCTATGCTCTTTGCTTAAATGTATATTAAGTCTGGTTCCTAAACAATGAAAGCTCATTCTTTGGGACAGAGGAAGTAACGGATATAACTTATGTCTAGCGCCTCTACAGACACTTTCTAATGTTTTTGAAACGGCTTTTTTAAATTTTATATCTGAGTTGCACGCAACGGCAATTAAGGAGTTATCTACGATTCTGATTGTCATGAATATCCACCAAAAAACGCGTTATCCAAGAAACACACTGCCTTATACTTTGTGAGGCAGACTCGCTACTGTTCAGTTCCTTGCTTGTACCAGATTCATAAAAGCAGCTAGGAGTGTGTTAGTGGGGGAAACGTGGATACAGAGTGAACCTTGTGGCAAGCGATTATTGCTTGCAATTCACTCACGTTCAAGCTGTTTTCTTAATAAAATATTTTTGGTGTGCATTTCTTTTTCTTTTAAACAAGACGTGATTATGTGTGGCACAGAAAAATAAATCTTATGCGTTATATTCACTTGAGTTTCTCTGCCCCAATCGTTTATTTTTATATAGTTTGCAGAAACCATTCTTACAAAACTTTATTTTAATCGAGACAATTCTTTGCAGAAATGTTTCATTGCAGATACACGGGATATGTCGCTCAAATTCCATTACTTTTTCCTTTCCATCGCGAGTAACAACTGAATGATGACCCCTTCAAGCAGCACAAAACATTCACGTGACCTTCTCTACCCGCTCTTCTTACAAAAGCAGTTTCTTGTTAATCCAAATAAATATTTACAGAAATTGTTTTACCACACATTCTAGCTACAAGAGGTACCTATAGAGCAGACTTAAGCGATAGTCAAAGCGGTCTATGCGCAATAGCTTTGAAACTTCGTCCTGTTTGCATGACCACGAGGGTAAAAAAAAGCGAAGTAAATGTAAAAGTATAAGTATATGTCAACAAAAGATACCTCGGAAATGGCAGATACCACAAAAATTATTTGAAATAAATGGTGTATTTTAAAGCGACGTACATTTTGTTTTCCTTGGTAAGATATAGTTTATCTGTCACACTTTACCAGTTAAATAACATTAAGTCAGAATAAAGAGGGCCTCACAGGCTGTTCACAGAGAATGTAAGATATACTTACATTGGTTAAATATATGATGTTTTAGTGAAAATGTTTCAGAAAATAAAAGTATGGAAAATGTTTCCCTTTAAAATACGAAGTTTGGTATTTAACCAACACTTTGTTTTTGAGTTTTACTCTTCATACCGAGCGGGATGGCTGTAGCCTGAATCGGGAGGTCGTGTGTTCGATCCACGCGGCTGACCTTCCTGACCAGTAGTTTCTTCGGGGGATTTCCCCGGGTCGCTAGGCGAATGCTGAGAAAGTACATTATATCCCTCCATTTCAATGCTTGGTCTGAACGTGTCGGTGAGAGTCTCAGCGTTGCATGACAGGGCTCTATGTTACACTTCGTCTCCCGGAATGAGGGAGGTCTCCGAGACCTGCCCCTTCCCGCCTGTAAGGGAGAGGGGACCTGTTACACCAGCTGCCATTCGGGGAGTTTCAGTCTGGAAAAGGATAGGGACCGTGCCCTCTGCTCCACGTGCCGCCTCTGACGTCACCACATAGGCACAAAAGAGGTGCTAAGGCCCCTTCCGCTCCTAGTCGTATGCTACCCATAGACACAAACCTTTTTGTAACAATTCCTTTTCTACTTCCTCTTCCTTTTTTAAATTCAAGAAGTTTCAAAACCTGCCTTTTTGGTGAAATCTCGATATCGAAAAGTCCTCTAAGCAGCTTTAGACTGTCAGGATGAGTTTTATTGGATGTTTGTTTATGGGGGAACATAAATTAAATTCTGCGCTCTTGTTTCCAGGGTCTCCTTTGGGCATTCGCTTCATCGCCCGACAAAGGACGTGAACATAGTGTCATTATCATCTACTGTCACAGCTTGTATCAGGTTAATAACATTCTCTTGTTTTGTACCAGAAACACTTTTTATTTGTCAATCACTAATGTGTAAAGCAAACAAACACACAAGGCAAAACAAAATAGACTTCAGTGTATAGTGGTTAGTTACCTTTACCAAGGAGAAGAAGAAGAAGAAAACTCATTTACACAAATGGTACTTTAACAAGAATTATATTTTTTGCGCCTTAAGCGATTTTTTATCTGTTAGGTTTAGATGACAGTGACCAGGAAACGGATGAGGTCCAAGTTTCATGACCGGATACTCAGAGAAGGCTTCCCTCTGGTGGAGCGAGAACAACTTTCTAACGAGCAAGCATCTGTCCAACACTGCACAGCCTGAAACATGAAAGGGGAAGCAAATTCGCCTTGTCAACGAGGGAAGGGCACGAAAAACCCACGGTGAGAGTGGTGGGCCCCAAGAGTCGAAGCCAGGGCCTCGCAGGTTAGCACGGAGCCATCTTGCTCGTTTCCCCAGTTGTATAAAGTTCAATAAGAAATTACAGAATTTCAGAGGGTAAGCTATATCAACTGATAAATATACCTCAGTCCTATCCGAGATTAGACGTTTTGGTGAACCCATTTTACATTTAGCAAGCGTTTCTAATCCTGTGGGGAATTTACGGCTGTTTCACAAAATAACATATGTATGAGAATAAATTATTAAGGACTAATCAGGAAAAAATGTTAATCTGTACTGTATTATGAAACGCCGGTCATACTTCCGGCACTCTGCTATCTTAACCATTACACCACGGAAGTACTAAACAACGTTCACATATGAAGACATTAATACCGATATGACGACAGGGTGGTGTAGATAAAAGTGGCCCATCTACCGTTTAAATGCAAATGCGATATTACCGTTCTATATCAACATACATTTCTGTTAAAATTGAATCGAGCTACAGTATAATAATGGACAATTTTATGCAATATGAATAATCGATAGTTGACGTTCTTCTGCCAGCATTTCAGTGTATTTCACCAGTTCATGTACAAGTTGCTGTTCACATTCTGGAAAATGACTTTCTCAATACAAGAAAGAATTCAAATTGTGAAAACAGGTTCCATTTACGAACGAAGTCTCAGCAAAACTTTGTGGTCACCTCGTTCCCCGTATCTAACAACTTCTTTTACTTTTCCTTTCTTGTCGTGGGGATGTTTAAAGAGCAAGGTCTATGAAACAAAGCAACTGGAAGACAACATCAGCCGCCATCGATATCACAACTTTATACCGGTGTATCCGAATATGGGGCCACATCTTCAATAAATGTGAGTATTTACTTGCCGGGCCATCTTTATCTCCGCCAACTATCGGTATTGCATAAAATTGTCCTTATTGTACTGAAGCTCGATTCAACTTTAACAGAAATTTATTGAATCTCCAAACACTTAAAATCCCATTTCTTCGCCAGAAGGGCATGTTAGGGTTATAACTTAGACAACAGTAAGTAAATCGACAAAATTGTAGCATTACATTAAAGTAGTTATAAACTGCATAATAACATTGGTTCTTGAAAACAATCACATTCTTCAGAAAGAAATCTTTTTCTTTGAAATGTCGGACAATCAATTAAAACATGTTTTACAGTTTGTATAGATTCTTGACATTTACAATAATAACCTCTGCCTGAATTAATAATAAATTTCATGAAATAACTTCCAAATGGCCTATCATAAATTGAGTTCAAATGAAATTTGGGGTAAAATGTCTTACATTTAGGCTGTAGAGTGCTGTAGGAAAGAAGAGTTCTTTAGTCAAAGCACCGTTTGCACTTCTTGTAGAAAGTTCATTGCAACAACCAAAGATGTAGTTCAGAATCTAACACAAGATGTGGGACACTGTAGACGAGAGGATGCTGCTGATTTAGCCAATTGGTGCGCACGTTCATTTCTTGCATTTCTCTGATTCTTTGTGTGGTTTCTAATGCGATTTCTAATTTGAACAGAGTTTGGGTTTATCAGTGATAGATAGAAGCGCAACTTGAGAGTTACTAAATATTCGCTCAGCGTCTTTTATAGCATACAATTCTGCTTGGAACGAGCGGGGCACAGCTTAAAGAAAACCTCATTGTCTTCACGATAAGCACATCCAACTTGTACTTCATTTTCTTGCTCAATAAATCGTGAGCCATCTGGATGTACAAAGGATGTACCCGACCTGATGTATAGATAGTGTTTCAAACAAATGACTGTGGTACAAAGTATCACCCTTATAAATCTTAAGTTTGAAGTTTAACGATGCTACGTTGTTTAGTAATTGTTTGGCAGCCATTAATAGTGAACTCTCTCAGCGAATTTGTAAACATGGATAAAACTGACCATCGTTATGTGATACAATACTTTCATTTGAAAGGTCTTAGTCCAACTAATATTAAAGCTGAGCTACTCTGGGGGGGAGTCTGCTCCTTCGTTTACAACAGTAAAATATTGGGTGGCAGAGTTTAAGCGAGGCCGTACGAGCTGCCAAGACGAACATCGCAGTGGTCGACCAAATAATGACCACGCCAGAAATTGTCAGGAAAATCCACAAAATGGTACTGGATGACAGTCGACTGCGAGCTAGCAGATATCGTAGGCATTTCAAAAACTGCTGTACATCGCATACTGACTGGAAATTTAGATATGAGAAAGCTATGCGCAAGATGGGTGCCGCGTTTACTCACAACGGAACAAAAGCAGCGTCCTGAGTCGAGTGTTTGGCGATGTTTAGCTGCAATAAAGCCGAGTTTTTACGTCGATTCATAACCATGTATGAAACATGGGTCCATCACTTTACACCTGAGACGAAGGAACAGACAAAACGGTGGATTGAAAGGGGAGAATCCGCTGCAAAGAAGGCGAAGACAGTTCCATCTGCAGGCAAGATCATGGCGTCAATTCTTTTTGGGGATGCGCGTGGGATAGCTTTTATTGATTATCTTCAGAAAGGAAAATCAATCAAGGCGAGTATTATACAAACTTACTGCAGCACTTGAATGATGAAATCAAGCAAAAACAGTCGCATTTAGTGGAAAAGAAACTTTTGCTTCATCAAGACAATGCACCAGTTCACGCATCCATTATCGCCATGGCCAAAATCAATGAGCTAAAGTTCGAATTGCTTCCTCATGCAACCTATTCGCCAGATTTAGCCCCCTCTGATTATTTTCTATTTCCAAAGTTGAAGAAATGGCTTGATGGTATAACAGATTTGCTAAGAATGACGAGTTGGGTCTGCAATTGATGTCTATTTTGCAGAACTCGAGGGTTCTCACTATAAACAGGGTATCGAAGCTACTGAACATCGCTGGGAAAACTGTATCGAGCTGAAAGGAGACTATGTAGAGAAATAAAGATATTTTTTTCCACATTTTTTGTGTTTTATTTGTTACGTGGGGTACTTCTGGAACAGCCCTAGTATGTTTATGTCCAAGTTTAGAGCAGAGGTGGCCAAATCGAGTTTTTATTTATGGACTCTCTTTAACTGCTATGGTCCTTAGCGTCCCATTCTATGCTGGGCGTGAAATACCTATAATTTTGCTCAGAGGCCTTTTTATCAGGCTTGAGGTTCTTTTACGTGCCGTAAATATGGGACCACTGGCTTTACTTCCCTTCCGAAGGAAGCCATGCTAAGAATTTTGACTCGCAGGCACCGTTTCCTCTCTGCAACGGTCCATTTGTTTTTCACATGCTGCTGAGTGATGCAGTGCGTGTTGCATATTTGGTGTCTCGCGGAAGGAAGTCGTTTTCACCACCCTTGGTTTAGAGTATAAACGTTGTCGTCGTATTGTGTGACAGGGTGTCCATAAACGACATAGTATATTCACGATGAAAATTTACATGTTGAAAATGATTTTTACGATTCCTTATAATATCACTTATACCAGATGAATAAAGCCCCCTGAGACGCAAGTGCTGCATCTGTGGAAAGCGTACGATACCCTTTACATTTACGTAATGCAAATCATCGCTGAATTTTATATAATTTCTTCTCGACATACTTTTTTCTCAAAACATCTTGATACGCAGCAGCACTATATAGTATAATAGTTTGACAGCTCTGATAAACCTCAGCAACCTTTAGACACTAGATGCTCTAAACGAGGTTCAAACCTAATCTCTTTATCTATGAAAATATCGCATTTGCATTCAAATGGGAGACGGGCCACTTTTATCAGCGTCGCCCTTTTGTTTCACATCTAAGACAATAAACCCCCCTCCAGTACATTACGTATGTATTTGATGGCACTGTACTTTACTTTTAGGCAACAAACGTTCTAGGGGTTTCGGAAGCATTCGGCTGCTTCCGCACGGCTATGAATAACATACAGGGTTTAAAATCGATTTTAATACCTCATATGCCAATAATTTACAGCTTTTGTATTTTCTTAGAACAGAAGCACTTGCAAATTCTTGTTATATGTTTGAGTAGAACATCAAGAATCGCCTCTACAAACACACAGCACCGGCCGCGGTATTAAGAGTGTTGGCTATGGGCAGCATTCCTCTACTTGAACGCAAGCCTACTGTACTTCTGGAAACCTCCAGGAGGAACGGGCGAAGCGACCAGAACCGGGGCGGCAGGCGGGGTCCCTAACGTCACACATATTAATCTTGACACTGGTGAGATCCCCACAGCCCGTTATACAGGCAGGGCACTGGTGTAGACATAGGCGGGGTCCCTAACGTCACACATATTACATCCTGACCCTGGCGAGATCCCCACAGGTCGTCACACAGGTAGAGAACAGGTGTGCACACAGGCGGGGTCCCTAACGTCACACATATTACATCCTGACACCGGTGAGACCCCCAGAGGTCCGTCACAGTCAGAGCACAGGTGTGGACACAGGCGGGGTCCCTAACGTCACACATATTACATCCTGACACCGGTGAGACCCCCACAAGCCCGTCACACAGTCAGAGCACAGATGTTCACACAGGCGGGGTCCCTAACGTCACATATATTACATCCTGACACCGGTGAGACCCCCACAGGCCGTCACACAGGCAGAGCACAGGTGTGGACGCAGGCGGGGTCCCTAACGTCACACATATTACATCCTGACACCGGTGAGACCCCCACAAGCCCGTCACACAGTCAGAGCACAGATGTACACACAGGCGGGGTCCCTAACGTCACATATATTACATCCTGACACCGGTGAGACCCCCACAGGCCGTCACACAGGCAGAGCACAGGTGTGGACGCAGGCGGGGTCCCTAACGTCACACATATTACATCCTGACACCGGTGAGACCCCCACAAGCCCGTCACACAGTCAGAGCACAGGTGTACACACAGGCGGGGTCCCTAACGTCACATATATTACATCCTGACACCGGTGAGACCCCCCCAAGCCCGTCATACAGACAGAGCACAGATGTGGACACAGGCGGGGTCCCTAACGTCACATATATTACATCCTGACACCGGTGAGACCCCCACAGGCCGTCACAAAGGCAGAGCACAGGTGTGGACACAGGCGGGGTCCCTAACGTCACACATATTACATCCTGACACCGGTGAGACCCCCACAAGCCCGTCACACAGTCAGAGCACAGGTGTACACACAGGCGGGGTCCCTAACGTCACATATATTACATCCTGACACCGGTGAGACCCCCACAGGCCGTCACACAGGCAGAGCACAGGTGTGGACACAGGCGGGGTCCCTTACGTCACACATATTACATCCTGACACCGGTGAGACCCCCCCCCCCAAGCTCGTCATACAGACAGAGCACAGGTGTGGACACAGGCGGGGTCCCTAACGTCACATACATTACATCCTGACACTGGCGAGACCCCCACAGGCCGTCACAAAGGCAGAAAATACATTTCCAGAAAGGAAACTGTATCGCCACATGCCTCCACTGCCGTCCACTCGCCTGATCCCTCAACCCTAATACATAAGGAAATGAACCAACACGGGAATTTGCGACGTAATATAACCCAGCCCAACAATCGCCTACCAACCAGGGAAAATCACGAAAACACTCACGGTCAGATTGGCCGGCCCAATGGGTATCGAATTCGGGACCTCTTGAATGCGAGCCTCACACGTTACAGCGTGTTTTTAAGTGTAAGATCGTATACGAAGTGTTTTTTACTTTCTCTACTACGTATAGTAAGTAGAGGAAGTATTGTACATCACCCAAAAATTCGATACCGAGATTTCACCGGAAATACATATTTTGAGGCCCCCTGAATAAAAAAAAGCATTTTTGGAAACATGTCTGTGTGTGTGTGTCTGTGAACAGCATAACTCTGAAACGAACAGTCGGATAAACACCAAACTTAGTATTTAGGTTCAGTATCTTCCAGAGATGCGACACGATGCTTTTCAAGAAAATACCCCACCCCAGATTACCCTTTACATGGAACATTTTTCGAAAATGTTAATTTTCTCAAAATGGCTCTAACCATTTTGATTACAATATCATATATCTAAGATACTTTCATGAGAAATAAAATGTATATCTTGAATTTTCTGGGAATGTCTCCAAAAGTATTCTTCATTGTGAACGACTTTGCATAACTGGTAAACCATAAGAGATAGACAAAATTTTACTGCACAAAAAATGTAGATCGCGTTAAAATACACAATTTATGTCATATACATTTTTGTTGTTGAGTGAACCGTTTTCGAGATATTGGTTGTTATTCCCTTAAATTTTCCAATACTTAAACTTTTTCTCAAATTCGTTATTCAATTTGTTTTGTCCTGATAATGCAAAGAGAATGGAATACTCCACATAGCAAACCAGCTCTTAAAACATTTGACTATCGCTTAAAGCCTACCATATTCCCCTTGCATCTACAAGAAAAATAGCAATAAGATTAACATCTCGATTAACATGAAGCATATGGAGAATAAACGTTTGTAAAAATAGTTTGTACAAGAGTAGAAAAAGTCATGTGAGTGTAACACATCAGATTTTTTTAAGATACGAATGTCTCAAATTTCTGATGTTTTAACAGAAATTGTTGGTGACGCCTTTGGAGTAAAAGATAATGGATTTCTGCATGTACGAGGTTGTCTGGGGTGAAACCTTCGTCTTAAAAGATGTCTGAAACTTTGAAAGTTTATCTGGGACTTCATTAATCTTTCTAAGATCAAAGTGACATGCTTGAAAATGAAATGTCAGTGGAAATGGAAACGGAAACCAAAAGGAGAACTGTAAACACTCTAATAGCAGTTTTTATGGTTACATTTTCTCTTAAATGTCGCATTAGTAGATCAAATTACACACAGAAATGTGAGTTGATAATAATCCCAGAGTTGCAGCAAGGCAGTAAAGCTGGTATCCCTGAGTGGTCAGTATCAAGTGCGTACACCTGGCAATAAGTGCCACACTCTTTACACTACACTAACACACCTGAGTGTTGTGTTGGAAATGTCGACGATTCTCTGTCATTTTGGTGGAAGTGTTTACGGTCCTTAAAACAGTGCTTGCAGAAGTGAAGTTCTTCATTTCTGTTGTTCAACAATAAGGCATCAGCAGAACTATTTAGGATCTAGTAATGCACTCCTTCAATTCCGGTACAAACAAACAAAACACTTCTGCGGTAGAGCGGTCAACGTTGTCAAATCAGTGGCCCCGGCTTCAATTCCCGACTGGTTCGGGAAGTTTTTCTTTCGCCAGAATCCTTCCCTAGGGAACGTGTGGGAGTATTTAATAGCAAATACTGAAACAATCCAGGTTACGAAACGCTACAGTTCAGCGAGCTATTGTAAGGTCAAAGCCTCTGATATGCGCTATACAAATATAACAATTAACTAATAAACTCACAGGAGTGTTTAATTTGTAGCACAATCGCTGGGACGTGTCGCCCACTCCATGGAGATTCATATGTCCAGGTCAGAAACCGGCACGTTTCAATGTCGCCCTGAAGGACCTAATTAATGAAATCGTCCCTACCCACTCAAGACGAGAGAGAGGTGTGCAGGAACCTACTGCACGTGTTCTCCCCCAGAAGAAGAGCAGTAAAGGATAGTCAGACGACGAAGGCCTCCAGACACTGGAACTGACCACCGCACTCAGGCCACCTCAGTAGGCCCATTGTCTTACGTGACCCCTGTGAGGAAGGGATGGAGGAGAGACCTGAAGGACGACCAGGGGTCCCTAACGATTCCAGAGTGACACAAATCCTGACACTGCAACCCGGTGATTCCCGGAAACGAGTACACGTCCGGAAGGGACACAGCCGTCCATGCGAGCAACATTTTAAATATCGCAAACTCAACCTTCGGCCAACACGCACTAATGAACACAAGGGGTGAAACATATGAAAGGAAATGACGGACAGACCATTCGTTGTAGAAAAGGAACCACCCCAACATTCACCTGCCAATCTGGAAACACCCCAAATGGGAGCCTTACTCGGTAAGAGCAGCAACTCCTGCCATGACGAGGTTTTGCACGGTAAATTACTCGAGGAAATGCAATGTGTTATTGGTCCGTTCGTGCTCGGAATAGCTTCTACTGAACAATGACTTGGGAACGAGTCGGCCGTCATCAGATGAAGGAGAAACCCATATGACAATGGTAGCAGTGAACAAACACGCTAATGGGGCCACATGACAAATGTGCATGGCAAGAACTGAGGAGGTTGGGTTTGTATTCAAGCATTTGCTCTTAGGAAGAAAAGTATGATTGACCGATTGATAGCTCATAACGTAATATCCCTGCCACGTACCTAGCAGGTAGAGGAAACACTGCATTTCATCCAAAAATTCTTTATGGATATTTCATGTTTTGAGACGTCTGAATCTAAAGAGCACTTTTGGAAAAAGATCCGGGGCACGCGCGTTTTTGAACTGTATAATGTCAGTTAAGTAGTATCTTCCAGGGATACGATACCAACATTTTCAAAAGCTGTAAAAGTAGTGTTTACATGAAAACGTTATCATGGAATGGGATGTGTATCGGAGGGAATGCGGATGTCGCCCCCGGGAGAGAGGGATGAGGTCAGAGGACGGCAAGGGGCCTGCAGTTTCTAGATCGAAACGTCCCCCAGTCGACAAGTAGACCAAGATCCAACGCTCCAATGGTCCGTATCTAACCCCAGTAGGCACACGAAGGCCGAGACCAACCCTGAAACAGACCCAGTCGACAAGTAGACCAAGATCCAACGCTCCAATGGTCCGTATCTAACCCCAGTAGGCACACGAAGGCCGAGACCAACCCTGAAACAGACCCAGTCGACAAGTAGACCAAGATCCAACGCTCCAATGGTCCGTATCTAACCCCAGTAGGCACACGAAGGCCGAGACCAACCCTGAAACAGACCCAGTCGACAAGTAGACCAAGATCCAACGCTCCAATGGTCCGTATCTAACCCCAGTAGGCACACGAAGGCCGAGACCAACCCTGAAACAGACCCAGTCGACAAGTAGACCAAGATCCAACGCTCCAATGGTCCGTATCTAACCCCAGTAGGCACACGAAGGCCGAGACCAACCCTGAAACAGACCCAGTCGACAAGTAGACCAAGATCCAACGCTCCAATGGTCCGTATCTAACCCCAGTAGGCACACGAAGGCCGAGACCAACCCTGAAACAGACCCAGTCGACAAGTAGACCAAGATCCAACGCTCCAATGGTCCGTATCTAACCCCAGTAGGCACACGAAGGCCGAGACCAACCCTGAAACAGCGGGGTGAAGGACGTGAAGGAACAGGAAATTCGGAGGATGACAGAAACATTCCAGCATTCGCCTGACAACCCGGGATAGAACCGTGGACATCCCGAATGCGAGTCGCACGCGTCGCCTCGCTTGGTTAAAATACCATACATTTAAGATATTTACATGAGAAATAAAATGTATATATTGAAAGTTACTGGGATATCCAGAAGGAATTTTATAAAGTAAATTATAAACAAATATTTCACAAAAAGTGTAGATCTCTTTAACACCCAAGCTTTTGGCATCAGCCTTTCTGCAATACTCGTTGTTATTATTTCAATTTTTCTATATTTATGCCATCATTGAAACTGTATGGTATTGCCATATAGCTACCCGCTTTTAAGCATCTGCCTATCGATTCGGTTTGTTCTATCCCCTTGTACCTACAACGAAATGGAACCATTTTCCCCATTAACATGAAGCAGATAAAATAATAAAGTTCTGGAACAATAGAAGCTATGTAACAGAAGAACGTTTCATGTGAATATAATACTTCAGTTTTTTTTGTTAACTGTTAATCGTACTGAGGCTCCAGCAACAAACGACACTCGAGCAGAGCTCTTCCCCTTTATAGTCCGGGCAATTGGTTGCTCTTATGTATCGCATTTTCTGAGCACAGTTGTGTTATACAAACGAAATGGACATACAGCAACACGCATGCTGTATTTGTTTTGTTTAACCAGTACACGCCGCTTGAGTCGCACGCACGCACGCACGCACGCACGCTTTGATCACCTCATCTTCAAATCAAACTGAAGGAGATAGCGCACTGCTCCGCTAGGATCAAAGCCCTGAATACATTTTAGAATCCCGTTCGGTAAAGTTATAATGTTTTTTTTAATCGTTATAACTACGTCGTCATATCGCGACGGGTCTGTTAAGAGATACCTCCTGGCTCGGTGTGTGGCGATCAGTTAACGTTCCATGTCTCATCCCGGTACCATATCATCTTGCTTCGTTACGGGCCCATAAACACCTCTGTCGCTATACATGACGGGCAGATGGCAGCTTCGATACCTGTCTATAGAAACCTTAGAGCTAGGCAACTGTACCCTGTCTCTATACGTGACGGACAGATGGCAGCTTCGACACGTGTCCACAGAGGCATTAGTGCTAGGCAACTCTACTCCTGCCTAATACGTAACGGGCATATGGCAGCTTCGATACCTGTCCACAGAAACCTTAGAGCTAGGCAACTGTACCCTGCATGTATACCTGACGGGCAGATGGCAGCTTCGACACGTGTCCACAGAGGCATTAGTACTAGGCAACTGTACTCCTGCCTAATACGTAACGGGCATATGGCAGCTTCGACACGTGTCCACAGAGGCATTAGTGCTAGGCTATTGTATCCTGCCTAATACGTAACGTGCAAATGGCAGCTTCGACACGTGTCCACAGAGACCTTAGTGCTAGGCAACTGTACTCCTGCCTAATACGTAACGGGCATATGGCAGCTTCGATACCTGTCCACAGAAACCTTAGAGCTAGGCAACTGTACCCTGCATGTATACCTGACGGGCAGATGGCAGCTTCGACACGTGTCCACAGAGGCATTAGTACTAGGCAACTGTACTCCTGCCTAATACGTAACGGGCATATGGCAGCTTCGATACCTGTCCACAGAGGCATTAGTGCTAGGCAACTGTACTCCTGCCTAATACGTAACGGGCATATGGCAGCTTCGACACGTGTCCACAGAGGCATTAGTACTAGGCAACTGTACTCCTGCCTAATACGTAACGGGCATATGGCAGCTTCGACACGTGTCCACAGAGGCATTAGTACTAGGCAACTGTACTCCTGCCTAATACGTAACGGGCATATGGCAGCTTCGACACGTGTCCACAGAGGCATTAGTGCTAGGCAACTGTACTCCTGCCTAATACGTAACGGGCATATGGCAGCTTCGATACCTGTCCACAGAGGCATTAGTGCTAGGCAACTGTACTCCTGCCTAATACGTAACGGGCATATGGCAGCTTCGACACGTGTCCACAGAGGCATTAGTACTAGGCAACTGTACTCCTGCCTAATACGTAACGGACAGATGGCAGCTTCGACACGTGTCCGCAGAGGCATTAGTGCTAGGCAACTGTACTCCTGCCTAATACGTAACGGGCATATGGCAGCTTCGACACGTGTCCACAGAGGCATTAGTACTAGGCAACTGTACTCCTGCCTAATACGTAACGGGCATATGGCAGCTTCGACACGTGTCCACAGAGACCTTAGTGCTAGGCAACTGTACCCTGCATGTATACCTGACGGGCAGATGGCAGCTTCGACACGTGTCCACAGAGGCATTAGTACTAGGCAACTGTGCTCCTGCCTAATACGTAACGGGCATATGGCAGCTTCGACACGTGTCCACAGAGGCATTAGTGCTAGGCTATTGTATCCTGCCTAATACGTAACGTGCAAATGGCAGCTTCGACACGTGTCCACAGAGACCTTAGTGCTAGGCAACTGTATCCTGCCTAATACGTGACGGGCAGATGGCAGCTTCGACACGTGTTCACAGAGACCTTAGTGCTAGGCAACTGTATCTTGCTTCTACACGTGCCAGGCAGATGGTACTAGGGTGCCCTTCACATTAACTGTGGATAGATGGCAGAGTATTCGTTATTACCATCTATTTTTCATGTTTGCCTCTTGTTTTAGACTTAAGGTGAAACTTTGGGTCGTGGTATTATTGAATCCGGTGTTTAGCTTGGCGACTGAGGGATATCACGGAAAACCCCCAATCACATTGGCCAGCCCAGGGGACTGCGGGTCACAAGGTTGCCACCAGGTGAAGCACATTTGGAACCAAGCGCCTACATCACCGACTGAGCCATTCAAGAACTGGGAACTGCGCCCCAAACGAGTACGTTATGTGTTCTTGGATAGTTTACTCATTTTAATTGTTATTAACCTGCCCATAGTAACCGCAGGAATTATTGCATTCCACGCAAAAAAAAATGAATACCGAGATTTCACGGAAATACGCGCTTAAAAAGAGAATTCCATTAAATACCAAACTTCCAGCGTTTTCTATGAATACGACACGAAGATTGTGAAGAAACTCCCCCACCCCTTAACATGGACATGTTTTATATGTTAACGATGCGATTATGTTTAGGATATTTGCATGATGAAGCAACTGTATATCTTTATTTCAGACTGAGACTAAAGATCACAGCTAGACATGTTTGGTTATGTGTTCCCTCAAAGGATACATAAAAAGAAACGATAGTGGGTAGAGAACGTCATGTGATAGCAACACTTCAGGTTTTGTTCTCGTGGTCATAGAGAGAGCATGAAATTTTAAAGCCATCACGAGGCGACACGCTTTATAAAAATCTGACTATCGCTTTAGCCTTCCTGGTTTCTTCTTATGGGTACAACGAAATGTGTAATGAAGGTTTATCTGTATTAACAACAAGTAGATAGAAGAATGAGCTTTTGTAAGAAGAGTGGGCACAGAAACTTATGTGATTACACCCTTTGTTAGTTATTATTGACTTTCTTTTGTAGAAACCCGACGTTTCGAACAAAAGCACAAAGACTGGCTGCAGGATATGTATACCAGAGGTCGCATGGCAGGCCTGTGCAAATACAGCGGAAACAACGTGGTCTCCAAAATCATTTATGCAAGAGGACCAGCAGCTGTTACCTCTCATTGTGGGAGTAAACGGAGCGTTCAGTGACAACAGCTGCTCTATCGCTAACAAATGTGTCTGCAAACAGTGGACGCGATTCTTAAAGGTGACATTGTCCACACCGAGATATCAGGTCTCCAAGACCGTGTGCGAGTCGCCCCCGCCCACTCTAACCCATGTGGTCGCCTAGGCGAATGCCGGCTGGTATATTCTATCCTGTCCCTCCATTTCATTCATCCTTCACTGGTTAGGTCTTTTTCAGGGTTGGAAGTGTCGACGATGGTGTTTCGGTGCGGCGTGCTCTCTGTGAACTCTGTCCGTCCCTTGGCTGATTGCCGAGGGTAAACGGACGGACCCTTCGGAGTTAGGGCGAGTGACAGACTGTCGGGGCGTCTCAATCGGGAAACTATACAGAGCGTCATTCCTGCTTCCGTTGGCCCGTGTCTCCTATCACCTCTTGTCCCCTTGTGGGGCATGGGTACAACATCCTCCCTGGATCGGTGCCGTCCGATGACAAGAATAAAGAGAGAGTTATATAAAAATAAACGATACTGGATAACGCTTCAAATATTTGTCGTGGTCATGCAAACAGTATGGGATATTAAATCCATCAATTGATTATTATTATTATTATTATTATTATTATTATTATTATTATTATTATTATTATTATTATTATCGCTTACCTGCTGTATGTTTCCTTCAGCTACAACGAAATGTGTAATGAAGTCGTGTGTCAAGAAGAATAAGAAGAGTGAGTAGAGAAAGTAATTCCCCATCGTAATTGGTGGTAGGTATGTGAGCACCGCCGCAGAGAACACTTTACGCTCCAACAGTTTGCTGCGCCAGCTAAGTGAGATGAAATATGGAATGTCTAACTCGCTGCTTCTTCGCTAACTGGGGCGAATAATTATCAACATATTAAAGTGCTGATTCTCTATCTCTTACCTGCTACTTTCTGTTTACCTTCAAACATCAAAGGTCTCATTAACAGTTTATACATTCACATCACCTTCTCTACCTACTACAAACTATTCTTAAATCAACTTATTTTCATATCTACTTCAATTTATTGGACATAAATGTTTGCAGAAATACTTTCATTTCTTGTAGGTAAAAGGGGCATTCAGAAAGCCGAATCGATAGTCAAATGTTTAACAACTGGACGCTATATGCTGCCATTACATCCATACTGTTTCCATGACATCGCGAGAAACAACTGAATGTTGACACAACTTTAAGAGAATGACCAAGTATTGAGCAATTCGAACCATTAATAACGGATATATCGGAAATGGCTTATTCCATAAAAGAAGCATTTGAAATAAGCTCTTCGGATAGTAAGTTTACATCTTATCGCTTAGATTATACAGGCTCATAAAAAAATTCCTTGAGTATGTAGCACATTTCACAAGCTTTACAAAGAAAATTGAAGATATAAATGTTATTTACCGTATCTTTAGTTTAATCAGAATCATTAGAGACATTTTAGAAAACAAAAAGGTTCAAAAATGTTCCATGTAAAAGGTAGTTTGTGAGGCAGTATTTTTAACACTTAAATGGTTTCAGTGTAATTATATAATATATAAATTCAATAACAGCCCGCCTTAAAGCAATATGTGTATGTAACAATATATAAAAAGTGTATATTACAATGATTGTATATGTTTGTATTACTGTATTCATGTGTAATAATGTTATGTGAATATATTACATAATTTAATAATGTAGGAGCTGTGAGAATAATAGGTTAAAAGTTGCTAACAATGAGGTAACAATGAGGTAACCTTGAGGCAATAATAAATTTGAAAGTTTAACAATACTACTTGTGATTCTTGGAAGCAATAATGTGATTTTTGTGACAGTTTAAAAATAGCCAATCAACAACCAGAAAAAGCTTTAGTTAAATGAAGGTATTCTATTGGATTAGGAATAGCCAATCAGAGACTTGAAATATAGAAATTTACAAGTTTAGGCGGTGAAATCAGTTCTGTTGGTTGCAGACAGCGCTACTAACCAGACGCAAAACGTGTCCTCAAGAGATTTAATACGTATTCGTGTGAGACGAAAATAGTTTACGTGTTAAAAAGTGCAAGTAATTAATTAAAGAACCTCACAGCTCTCTATATCAGTGAAGTGTTATTTAAATCGTACCAAGTATTAATAGAAGGAGTGAAGTAAAATTATAATCTTTATAAGCTACATTCTTAGTCGCACCACAACCCTGCTAAGAGAAACGTGTCTCTAACAATAATACTGACGCAACCGAGGCAAACATAAATATATAATATTTAAAGAAACAGTAAAAATACATTTGGGGCGAAGGCTACCGGAAACTGTTTACTATACGTGCGCTTGCAACTACTACAAGTTCGGTTCCCCAACAGTTGAAATATAATACAACTCCTACAAGAATAAAACATCTTCAAATTGGCTCTCATACGTGGGGCAAACAACGTAAAGACAATACACTTTCTCATTTGGTGTGGGGAATTTTGTTAAAAATCTCCGTGTCGCATCTTTGGAAGGTACTGAACCTAAGTACCAACTTTGGTATTTATCTCAATTTTCCTTTTTGAGTTATGGTGTTCACAATCACACGCATCTTTTTTTTAAAAATGTTGTTTATTCGGGGGGCCTCAAAACACGTATTTCCAGTGAAATCGCAGTCTTTGGTTGGAGTGAAATAGAGAAAATAAAACGACAAAGTATTGACAATTCAAATTAATGACAATGGATATCTCGGAAATAGTTCATGAAAAAAAAAATAATTGTGGACTTTAAAGGCATCTAAGTATTGTAAGTTTTCGGCAATGTCTCATGGTTTACTAACTCCTTCCGAATGAAGAGGAGACGATTGCAGAGAATTCAAGATATAAATAGTATTTGTAATGGAAAGGTAGAATCAGGCGACTGAAACATTCAATGCCATAGCCGGGATTTGATCTCCCGGTCTCCTACCATGGCATCATGCCGGCACGACATTTAATTCTCCAGCTGATTCGGTAAACCACAAGGAGATCTCAAATTGTATTGAGATGACGTACCCCAATGGCGACTTACATTGCTGTAAGTACGTTAAGTCCCAGGCTTCATAGTTTCGACCACTATTAGGTCAATTAATGGAATTAATTGTTCTTTCACACAAGCTGTGTGTTGGACAAGGTTGACAGCTGAAACATTCAATACCATAGCCGGGATTTGAACCACGGATCTCCCGGTCTCCGTCTGATTCTACCTTTACAACCTTGTCCAATACACGGCTTGAGTGGAAGAAGTTCCATTATTTGTAATGTACATATGGTAATTGACACTTTTGAAAAAATAAAAGATAGTGGAAATGTTGTGTGTAAGGCGTAGTTTGACAATAGTAGCAGTGTCGCTAGTTCAATTTGTCATGATAATTATTTATTGGTCTCGGAACAATGAACACGAGTTTGCAATCTCTAAGAAAAATAAGCCAAAGGGACTTTGTAAGATAATTAAAATGCGAGAACGATGTCATTTTGCTTGCACTTTTAGTTCAATTACTGAACTGTCTCCTTTATTTTTTGTTTTATTTGTGGACGCTCTTTAACTGCTATGCTTCTTAGCGTCCCATTCTATATTGGACGTGAAAGACCGGTAATTTTGCTCAGAGGTCTCTTTATCAGGCTTGAGGTTCTTTTACGTGCCGCAAATCTACGACACGGGACCACCAGCTTTACTTCCCTTCCGAAGGAAGCCATGCCAAGGACTTTACGCCTGAAAAAATCCAACGCCCTCCGCCGGGTTTGAACCCGCGACCGCATGGTAACCACTACACTACGACAAACGTGTCTCATCTCATATTATACAACGTACCGAATATTTTATATTTTAAATTGCACATCGCCATTTTTACTTTGTCTACCACCTTGATATTGCATTGCACCCAGAACTTCGATTCCGAGATTCTACCGGAAATACACGTTTTGAGGCCCCTGAATAAAAAAGACTTTTCGAAGAAGATCCGTGTGTGTGAACACCATAATCAAAAAAGCAAAGTCGGATAAGTACTAAACTTGGTATTTAAGTTCAGTATCTTCCAAAGATGCGACACAAACATCCCCTCCCACAACTACCACTTATATTGCACATTTGTTTGAAATTCTTTATTTTCTAAATTATTAAATACATTTACATGAGAAATAAAATGTATATCTTGAATTTTGTGGGCATAACCTGTGAAATCCTCTTCATTCGGAAGATAATTTGTATAATCTTGTATAACTGGTAAACGTTAAGTGATAGACGAAAACGTACTACACACAAAATTAGATCTCTTTAAAACAGAATTGATTTCAAATAATTTTTGTGGCATCAGCCATTTCTGAGGTATCTGTTATTAATGGTTCGAATTGTCCATTACTTGGTCATCCTCTTAAAGTCCTGTCAACATTCAGTTGTTTCTCGCGATGTCATGGAAACAGTATGGAGCATATAGCGTCCAGTTGTTAAACATTTGACAATCGCTGTTCTCTATAACGAAACGAGTAATGTAGCTGTTTCTGTAAAGGTTTATTGGTTTAAAATGTAGTAGATACAAAAGTAGGCTTAGTAGGAATAGTTAATACACCCACTAACAAACAATAGTGAACAGAAGAATGCTTCCTAGGTGCATAATCGAATCGAAGCAGAGATTATAGCAATAAACAAATGAATGTAGGAACACCATGGTTCGATTCTGATGGTGAATAAGACAACACTCATTGGCTGTCGCTTGTTATCTTGAAAGTGTTCATGTCGCATAGGTGCTGCACTTAAATGGCAAGTTTGCTATCTAATCGCCATTTTGTTTTTGAGTTGTCTTCTTCACACGCACGTGGATCCTGTTCTAAAGGTTTTTAATGGGGTTTCAAAACATGCATTTTCGGTGAAATCTCGACATGGAATGCAACACTTCGTCTGTGGGACAGCGAGTAAAAATGACAGAAAATGTTTTATAGTTATTTCCTTTTCGCTGGAAATTTAAAGTTTTGACAGCCGTAAGAAGGAAGTTGAAGTTGAAGTGGAGAAGGCCAGACTGAAGTGTTAATGTGAAGATGCACAGTACTATATCACGTGACTCATTACGTAAACGGGAGAGAGCTTGTTAAAGGGGCAATATCATTGAGACTGGCAGAGAAAATCAATAAAGGAAACTCATTTCGCCTTTAAACTTGGCAACTGTTTAGGAAGGTCTGCACGGCGAAAATCTAATTCAAGATATCTGTCCTCTTTATTCTCAAACAATAGAATGCAAATGTCTCTCTATCTATGTATGACAAGGTTTATCAGCTCTGTATGACCTTATACTCAACTGACTTTACCTACTCCTATTTTTACAAAACCGTATTTTTGTTATGTAATTCTTGTTGATACAGATAAACTTTCATTGCACATTTAGTTGTAGCTATAAAAACAATACAATAGGCTGGAGCGACAGTCACATGTTTATAATGGCTTTGAAGTAACATCGTCTTTGCATGACCACGAGAAAAAACGAATAGCGGCTTATCACTTGGAAAAAGTATAAGTATTTGAACATTGAAAACAATAACAAAACCTATCTCGGAAATGACATAAATTGTGTGGTTAACGAGATTTATATTTTTGTGTATCTCTTACGGTTTACCAGTTATACAAAAGCTATTAAAATGAAAAGGACTTCACAGGATATTCCTTGAAAATTAAAGATGTATATTTTATTTTCTTTTAATAGACATTGTTGCGTTAATTTTTGAGAAAATAAAAGCGGCTACATTTGTTCCATGTAAAGGGTAGTTTGGAGTAGAAGACATTTCTTGGAAATCTTGGTATCGCATCCTTGGAAACTGCCGAACTTAAATACAGATATGGCATTGTTTATCCAACATTTCATATTACTTTCTCTACCAGGAACCTAGTACGTATTGCATTCCACTCAAAACTTCGATACCGACATTTCACCGGAAATACATGTTTTGAGACTCCCTAAATCCAAGAAAAAGCATTTTCAGAAACATTTTGTTTGTCTGAACAGCATAACTCAAACATAACGTCGGATAAATACCAAACCTCGTATTTAGGTTCAGTGCCTTCAAAAGATGCGACACGAAGATTTTCAGTTAAATCCCCGCACCCCGAATTACTCTTAGCATGGAACATTTTTCGAAATCTTTTATTTTCTAAAAACTGCTATAAGCATTTTCATTAAAAGAGTATATATTAAAATATGACAAATAAAACGTATATCTTTGAAGTCCTCTTCATTCGGAAGGAATTTTGTATAATGTTGTGTATAATTGGTAAACGTTAAGTGACAAACGTACTACACAAAAAATGTTCATCTCTTTGAAACATACAGCTTAGTTAAAAAAAAGGCACGAGCCATTTTTGAGATACCGTTATTAAACGTTCGAATTGTTCGTTACTTGATCATTCTTTTAAAATCCTGTCAACATTCAGTTGTTTCTCCCGATGTTATGGCCAGCATATAGCGTCCAGTTGTTAAACATTTGACTATCGCTGTTCTCTATAACGAAATGTGTAATGTAGCGGTTTCTGTAAAGGTTTATTTGGATTAAAATGAAGTAGATAGAAAAATAAGGTTTAGTAAGGAATAGTTTCTACGCCGACTAATAAAGATAGAGGGTACAGTGAATGCATGACATCAGATGTTCACAGATAAACTAAAACATTGGTGAAATCTCGGTATAGAATTGCTATGTGGAATACAATACTTACCGTAAGTACGTAGCAAATGTATGCCAGCACATAGCTACTCTGGGAACACGTAAGACAGGAGCCAGACCACAAACACGTGCTTGTTTCTCACGACACATTAACATCATATTTCCATAATACATACAACATTTACAGTTCTTGACGAACGTTTCCTCGAGATTCCACAGTTTATGTCCTTCAATTAAAACTCCAGCTTCCTGTATTCTTCCTTCTTTGTCTCTTTTTCTGCCCGAAGTTGTTTTCAGAGTGCAAATCCATCTAGTTGTTTGTTCTATCTCTTTCTTATTTTGGGGCAATAGTCATTGTCTGGTGAAAGTATTATCATAATCAATCGCATGCAGGTGTAGAATCTTGAGTTGCTACTGTCATTTTCTATCTTCAAGTAGTAAACTCCAATTACGTTGTACACAACCTCGTTTATCCGCACTGATTTTTGGTCAGTTTTTCTGCATAAAAGTTGTGCGTTTTTGATAAATACCTTTTGTCACGCAACGGTTAACGTGAGGTGGGCTCCAGGCAGTCGCACATAAACAAAGATAAGTCACGCTCGCGCCCGCGTAAACACCAGAAGCACTATCGCCAGATAACCAGACTTCTCTGGAGGTTTCTTTCTCCCGCTTCCAGAACATATGTCCAAATAGTTCTAGAATGTTCTGGGGTAGATTCCATTGACTAAATAAACGAGCGTTCTCGCGAGACGAGTGTTGCCAAGCGCAGCGGAATTGCGCTACGTGTAGCGAAATTTGAGCCTTCGGGAGACATAACGAAAAAGTGAAAATGTAGCGACTTTAGTCAATTTTATTTTAAAAAGATAAATTTATAATTATTACTAGAGTAAACATGTCAAAAGTTGCAATTGTATTTTACATAACTAATTTAGTCACTTTAAGCATTACCAATTTATATAATATATATATATATATATATATATATTAAAGCTCCCTTGCTTACCCAGTTTATCATTACTGTGTTTTTACTGTTTTTGCATTAAGGCTTATTACCGCAATTACACAAACACACAAACATCCATGCCCCTCGAGGGACTCGAACCCACGACCCTCAGTTTGGCTGAGCGCCGAAGCTACACGCTCTAGCGACCACGGCTACGAGGGCCGGCAGATAATTATGAGTTACTATAAACCCCAAAGACAAAATTTTGTTGCGATGACTTTCTCTACCCTCTGTCGTTTATTAATGGGTACACAAACTATTGTTAATAAAGCTTATGTCTACTCCATTTTAATCGACATAAACCTTTACAGAAACAGCTACATTACACATTTCGTTATAGAGAACAGCGATAGTCAAATGTTTAACAACTGGACGCTATATGCTGCATACTGTTTCCATGACAACTGAATGTTGGAAGGACTTTATGACCAAGAAATGTCTTAGAAATGTTCGTGTCGCATCCTTGGAAGATACTGAACTTAAATACCAAGTTTGGTAGTTATCCGACTTTCTTTTTAGTTATACTGTTCACAGACACACAGACAGACATGTTTGTGAAAATGCTCTTTCTTTATTCGGGGGCCTCAAAACATGTGAAATCTCAGTATTGAGTTTTTGGGTACGATGTATGTGGTAGAGAAAGTAAAAAGGGAAAACGCGGAGAATTGTCGAAAGATAAGAAAGTAAGAAAAGAGTTGTTAGTTACAACCAGTTTAAGAATATAATGTATTAGAAAAGTAGGGGGCAAAAAAAAGCGATCCTTTGAAACACTGTGAAAGTCAGAAACACACGAACAATCTAAAAGTTACTGACAGCACAAACATTTCTCGGATAATAATTAGTAAATTAATAGATTTACATTTCACTAAGAAGTTTACAATGATTAAATTCATTTTAATTTAATTGTTTACTTAATCAAAAGATAAATTACTGCCAATAAAATAGTTAGGCCGACAGGCATTTTGTTGCACCTCTTTTTTGGTTGGCAACACTGCGCGAGAGGAGTCAGTGAGCGAGTGTGTTTCTAGTGCGACATCCAGTGCGGTTCTCCGAGCGAGTGTAACGAGCGCTACTGCTCGACTCCTCAGCGGGTGAACGTCCGGAAGAAAGTGAAGTGACAGTGACAGTTGTAAACACAATATGACGTCAAGCTACACAGAACAACAAAACCAAAGTGTATGCATGAGATTAAGCTTCACGTCCATTCCGTTGCGGTGATGATCCGTATTTCAAACCTCGTCCGGAGGTTCTTGTGTACTCGCCGTATGCCTTTTACAAGAACTTGCATTCATTCGTGTTACTTTACTTCTCTGTTGCCAAAATCTACAAGAAAATAAAGTATAACAACCCTAATGTTTTTCATTTATATAACTTTCTCTACCCACTATCGTTTATTTTTAATTCGCTCCGACAAGCTATTCCTACGAAAACTTTTTTCCTCTATCTACTTCATACTAAAGCAGAAATAATCTGATCACAAATTTCGTTGCAGGTAAAGAGGGATAGAGGAATCGATAGTCACGTGTTTAAAGGCGGGTGGCTATACACTGTCCTTGAAATTGCACTCTCTTTCCATAGCATTGCCAGAAACAAGTGAAACCACCCGGAAATGGCCGAGGCAACGAAAAGTGTTAATTGAAATAAATTGTGTGCTTTAAGGAG
Organism: Deroplatys truncata; assembly: GCA_030765065.1. Taxonomy (NCBI): domain Eukaryota; kingdom Metazoa; phylum Arthropoda; class Insecta; order Mantodea; family Mantidae; genus Deroplatys; species Deroplatys truncata. The sequence continues at coordinate 4,015,818 of CM060979.1, forward strand.
ATCTACGTATACTTCTGTGTAGTAAAGTTTAGTATATCTCTTATAGTTCACGCATTATATAAAACTGTACAAATACTTTCGAATAAACAGAACTTCATAGGTTATTTCTACAAAATTTAACAAACAGATTCTATTCGTCATGTATATATATATATACATCATTATATATATATATATAATTCATATTTCGATCAATATTTGCAGGTTGATTTTTGAGAAAATAAAAAATAACGAAAACCTTTACATGTGCAAGGTAGTTTAGGATGCAGGATTCCTGAAAATCTTCATGTCGCACCTTGGCAGATACTCAACTTAAATGTAAGGTTTGGTATTTATGCAACTTTTGTTTTTGAGTTATGTGGATAACAGAAAGTAAAAATCCAAAAACACATTTTAAATCAGCATAAAACATCCATATACAATTAATTTTTTACTGTTATCTGCTTAGTTATAACCGGGCGGCTGACTTCAAGTTAGCTACCCACAAACCAGCATCAATACATAAATGTACCGTGAGTCACTGACGGCAGGTAAACACGGTCACGTGATTGGTCTGCACACGTCAGCAGACTGTTGGAGGGATTAGGGGGTTGTTATCTGCGACGTCATAGCTTCAAGATAACTACACTGAAACCATCATTAATGCGCAGAGCGTAGCTTGAGTCACTGACGGCAGGTAAACACGGTCTGCACAAGCCAATAGACTGTTGGAGGGATTAGGGGGTTGTCATTTGCGACGTCACAGCTTTAAGATAACTACACTGAAACCATCATTAATGCGCAGAGCGTAGCTTGAGTCACTGACGGCAGGTAAACACGGTCATGCACCATTAGTCTGTACGAGGGATGGGGTGATTCCTTATGTACTAGGTCGCAGCGTCAAGTCCGGTAAAGGTACTGACGAACGGAGGGGTCCCCTAAATCGCTGTCCTTGGAACGACGTCAGCAAGAAACCTCCGCCTGCCTGGTCCTTCGACCCTGAAACAGACACAAGGAAGATGATGGACACGGGAAATGAGGGGGAGGAAAGTCTGGTAGAAGATGAACCACCCCAGCATTCGCCTGCATGTCCGGGGAAACCACGAAAATCCCATGGGTCGAGTGGATGGTCGCCGGGGTTGAATCCGGGACCTCCCAAATGCAAGTCTCACACGTTACCGCGGCGCCAACTCACTCAGTTTAATTCTGGTAACAGTCCGATCCCTAACTTTAATGCTCGGAAATTCCTATGGCTGGTTACAGTTTTTGGTATGTGGGATAATGTTTATAGAAAAAACATGTACATAATTAATTAGACAGTTTACGATCATCTTCTCTTGCTGTGTTACGAAGGGTATTTAATAGCTGTATACCGCATTACATACTAATGTCTTGGCACACGACGGAAGGAAGATAGCAACTTCAGAGCAAGGTTTATTGACGTTACTAGCATGAATCTGCTCCCAGTCACAGCTGTGTGGTTTAACGCACCAGTCACAAGAAAGACCTTCGGGAGCACTAGTGGTTACAGCATTTGGAGAAGCAAACCACTCCCGTTGCCACCCAGGGGAAGGCGCTAAAATCCCAATTATCATGCTAGCTCCTCGGTTGTCTTATTAAGGTACCTGAATATGCAGCACATGAGAAACACACACATAATTACTACTATTCCTCCTCCCGTATCACATCTCTGCACCTCCTAAAAGATGAATTGTAGTTTTCTAGCAATTACACGCTGCTCTAACAAAGTTCTACCTCTGTGACACAAGTAGATAGTTGGTGTAACACCCTTATTTTTTCTACTCCTTCCCTATAGCACGTATTGCGCTCCATCCAAAAATTCCACACCGAGATTTTACTTCAAATTCACGTTTTGAGGCATCCTGAATGACAAAAATTGTGTGTATCTGTGAAACGCGTAACTACGAGGGGCGTCCAATAAGTAAGATTCCCTATTTTATAAAGAAACATTACACACAATTGATCTTGCTGAATTAGTTTTATTTATATTGAACAATCCTTCTGTTACTTTTCTACATAGTCAACATGTTTTTCCAAGCATTTTTGGGGGCATGAGGCACGTTTTTCCAAGCCACTTTGTACCAGGTCGAGTCCTGTGCCCGCAACCAGCTGTTCAGTGATTTGACTTCATCATCGCCGTTAATGTTGAATCTTCTGAGCTCAGCCTGGGTCAAGATTAAACTCGGAAGTTTTCTCGTATCCTCCGTATTCACCGGAGCTTGCCCCAAGTGATTTTCACATGTTCCTCCAACTCAAAGGTAAGCATTTTAACACCGATGATGAAGTCAAACCATAAACAGCTGGTTGCGAGCACAGGACCCGACCTGGTACAACACTGGCTTGGAAAAACTTGTGTCACGTTCCCAAAAATGCTTGGAAAAACATGTTGACTGTGTAGAAAAGTAACAGAAGGATTGTACAATATAAATAAACTAATTCAACAAGATCAATTGTGTGTAATGTTTTTTTTATAAAATAGGGAAACTTTCTTATTGGGCGACCCTCATATAAAAACCTGATGCGTTACATTCACATGATTTTCTCTGTCCTTTGTCGTTTATTAGGGGTATACAAACTATTCTTACTAGAGCATATTTTTCTGTCCACTTCATTTTAATCGAGACAAACCTTTACAGAAATAGCTACATTACACATTTCGTTATAGATACAAAGGGAACAGCGATAGTCAAATGTTCTGTTCTCGTGGTCATGGAAAGTGAAGGGAATTTTAAAGCCATCACACAGCGACCCGCTTTCAATACATTTGACTCGTTTAAGTCTTGTATCTACACGAAATGTGTAATAGAACCATTTCTCCATATGTTTATCTCGATTAACAGAGAAGAATAACATTTTGTTAGAGGAGTGTGTAGAAGAGCGGGTAGAGAAAGTCATGTGAATGTAACGCTCAGTGTAATTTTCTGTGTTAATATTCAGGACCAGGAGGTATGCAGCAATAATTTTATTCCATGAACTGTTGTTTATATTAAAAGAATGCATTTTTGATAGGCTATAATCCCAATGTTTGTTTATACCACTTAATCCCTAAAATAGAACAGTGTTATCGAGTAACGTCTCTGATAGGTTACTGCTGTAGCGAAACCATTTTCTTTAAAACTGGATACTGCTTCATCAATAAATTTGTGATATTTCCCTGTGAGCGATATCGAAGATGCAGGACTCGGAACAGGAACATCTCTTCTCCCTCGTGGCTTGTAAATCAGTTCCTGTCTGCTCAGATGGCTTAACCAACGAGTCAGCTTCTCTATAATTGAGAGTAGGTTTAGTTCCCTCCTTGTTTTATGTCTATCCACTGTTGGGCATTGCTTTAACCTTCTAGGAAATTCATTTCCTGTGAAAATCGCCAAAAAATTACTTTTTAGTTTTTTGTGCACTTTTGTAATGTTCTCTTTAAGCTGATAAATAAATTATATTTGTAGGCACATTACATGTATTTTAAATAAATGTTTAAAATGAATCTACATTTGTACTCCATATTCTTCACCACTTTAGAGAAACATTCACAACTGCTATATTCTCTGCAGTAAACACCTCATCTTTTAGGGAAATTGCGCCCAAAGTGAAAAAAACAGAAATGTGTTGGAAATGTCCAGAAGAGAATGGCACACAGCTGAGGAAAATGGCTATTATGAGCAATTTGGAAAGCAGCCACATATTTTCACACTATTGCTTCTAAGTCGAAACCACTGCACTACTAGTAACTATCAGCACAATAAATAATAAAGGCAGTATATGAAACACTGTCTGCATGGCAAGACATTGACAGTATCTTAATGAATCTTTTAATAACATTTTGTCTACCCACATTTGTAGGAAGAAAGGAAAGATTAGAGCGCTAGAATATCTAGGAGTGAAAGTGGGTAGAAACACGGCCAGCATCCTAACAGAACTCGACCAGCTGAGGCTGACCAATTGGTCATGCAAAACATCAAACAGGCCAAGAAGAAGAGCCACGCTTCAACAGGTCTAGGATTACACACCAGGAGGACTCTATGTGTATGCGACTTTATCTCCAAGTTTTAAAAGTTTAACATTTCCTAATATAAATGCCCCGAATTCTCGGAAATTACTGTAGAAAATTCAATAAAATTTTGGGATGATAAAAACACCTTGATACTTTTATGGAACTATAATGGTGTTAAAAAGATTGTTGGTTAAGCTTTAAAAAATTAATTAATGTTAAAATAAAAATAACCCAGTATCAGAAAAAACATTATGGTATGATTCTAGTTCTGAGAAATTATCTATAAAATTTCATCATGACATCTTAAACGCTTTCTGAAATTAGCTAATTTAACATGAGCGGGATGGTCTCCCATTAACATACTTTTCCTTTAGGGTACATGTTGCACGTCCATACAGCAAAACTGGTACAGCCATCGTCTTTGGTGTGTTCAAGGAAAAAGTTTTATTTATGCCACATTTCGTTTATGGGCTATACTGTTCTTAACCTTGATACACACAGACACAGCTTTCTAAAAATATGATGTGATTCACATGGCTTTCTCTGGTCACTATTTTTTATTTTTATAATATCCCTTCTACATATAGTTCTTACAAAGTTTATCTTTCCACCTAGTTCAAGTTAATCGAGATAAACATTTGCAGCAATAATGGCATTAGAAGGGAGACCGAGTACGCTGGCAGTCGCGAGAAATACCTGAATAAATTGAAAACTTTAAGGGCATCTACATTTTTGTGTAATAATGTTTTGTCTATTATTTACTAGTTATACAAAATTTCTTTAAAATTAAGAAGACTTCACAAAAAATACAACATATAACTGCACTTTATTTGTCTTGTAAATATCTTAGGTATTTTAATGCAAATCTCACTGCAGTTTTTCAGAGAATGAAAATCAATGAAAAATGTTCCATGTAAAGGCTAATTTGAAGTGTGAAAATATTTGTGTTGCATCCTGCTGCACTTAAATACCAAGTTTCATATTTATACGTCTTTTTTTATTTATTTTGTCCGTAGACACACGCGTGCGCCTATACACACACACAAGGTCTTTTTTCTATTTTTTTTGTTTTGTTTTTTATTTCACGCAGGGAGCCTCAAAACGTGTACTTATTTTTTGTGAAATCTCAATTATAAAGGTATGTATGAGCCCTAGCAGAATTAGTGTATAAGAAGAGAAATCAGTAGGTATGCTTCTGAGGCTAGGAGTCTGATGGGGCTCATCAATTATACATGGCGGAAGCTCAGCTTGCTTTCCTTCACAACCTGCATATTTTATGCGGCACATCCTTTTTCTCCTTAGCAGCATTACTTTCCGCTTCGTCCAACTATAGGCCAAGTTTCTGACCGAACTCAAAGATGGTCTGTGCTTTGACAAACTAACAATATTAACAAGCATTTTAACACATCTCCATATTTTATAGGATCTCATATTTAATACTACTACCGCCATACATAAGTCATCCTCTGGTTTCCGAGGTTGCGGGTTCAAACCCGGCGCAGGGCAATGAGCTTTTAGGGTGTAAAATCCTTTGCATATCTTTGCTCGGAAGGAAATAAAGCCCTTGTAATGTTCGTTTACACGTAAAGGAACCTCACATCTTGAAAGAGAAGGTATCTGGCAGCCGTTTCAGCGTCCTGCTTCTCTCCCGTGGCGCTAGCTATGGGCTAATCCCCTGCGCACCTACTGGTGAAATCTGTGACTCATCTGATTGCAGAAAACATCACCACGGTGTCGCTTGGGAGTCACGGCGTCAGAAGTAATTAACTAATAGGAATACGGCTCCGCGGTAACGGTGAGGCTCGTATTTGGGAGTCCCGGGTTTGATTTTATTCCGTTTCCATAACATATTTCAGGGTGCTTCTAAGTTTCGTGGCTGCGTCGCCCTGTCTGGCCAGCTGTCCCTGTCTGGGACAGGTCTTCGAGTCAGTTACTGTTAGGGACTTGTGCGCGTCTCTGGTGAGACTCCCTCGCTACATCCCTTCCTCTTGGGGCGTGGCAACGCGCGAAGTGTCCCGCTCCGTTGCATGCCCTATACTCTGTAATAGGAATAGCATCAAAAGGTAAATAAACAGCACTGCTAAATATTAATGTAGCAATTTTCATTGTAATGGCTTCCTAATTCCTTACAATATCCGACTGTAGCGTCCAGAGCCCAGGTTGGGAATTGGCTTTAATAATTATTGGAGAGATTAGCTATCAGAATCTGCCTACAGAGAGAGAGAGAGAGAGAGAGAGAGAGAGAGAGAAGCCTGTAAAACAAGCTAAATCAATTACAGTACGTGAGTGCTTTACAGTTTAGCCTAGGCACCAATTACTCTGTTCCCGCTGAAACAGAAATTACAATTGACAGGGCTTCTCATTGTCATCAGTTGTATCCTTATAGCTTTATTTTTCTATCTACTTCCTGTTGATCGAGATAAACGTTTACTGTTCAAATAGTTTCGTTGGATACCGAGGCGATGTAGCATGTGTTCATCGGAGCGGGACACCGCGCCACCTGCGACCATTGTGATCTATTGTGACTCCGGGGGGCAGGGATGAGGTGAAGGAGCGCAGGAGGTCCCAGGTCAGCAGGCAGAGAGACGCGCAGAAGTCCCTAACATTTCCAGTCTGCACATCCGCGCACTCGTGGCGAGGAACCCAAGAGGGTGACACCTCACAGGGAGAAATCTTTCCAACGCTCATGCAACCACGCCATCTGCCCGGCACCGCAGGACCTAAAACGTGAAATGAGAGCCAATGGGAGAAAAGAGAAATTGTGGTAGAATACACCACCCCGGCATTCGCCTGGCAACCAGGGGAAAACCGCGAAACCCTTCCATGATCAGAGAGGCGGCCACCCGGAATCGAACCAGAGACCTCCCGAATGCGAGCCTCACACGATACTGCGGAGCCATCTCGCATACCGAAGCGATAGTCAGATGCTGCTACATGTTGGCTTGAAACTGCGCTCTCCTTCTGTGATATCATGAGAAACAACTGAATAGTGACAACACTTTTAAACAATGACAAATTATTGAAAAATGCAAACGAATAACAACGGAAATCCGGTACAAAAAGCTTTTAAAGAGTTGTACATTTGTTGTGTGGTAAAAGTTTGAATATCTCTTACGATTTACCTGTTATACAAAAGTCGTTCAGGACGAAGAAGACAGCTTGTTGTGTAAGCATCCCAAATAATCAATATAAAACATTTGTTACCACATAAAGGATAGTTTGTGGTGGCAGGGGAACTTTCATGTAGCATCTTTGGAAGATAATGAGCCTGTATACCAAGTTTGGTATTTATCCAACGTTTCGTTTCTCAGTTATGCTGTTCACACGCACGCACGTACGTGTTTTTCTATTCAGGGAGTCACGTATTATCTTCTGTAAAGGAGGGGACTCGGCATCGATCCACAGACGATATTGTACCTACACAACCACGAGCGGCCGGAACCACCGCTGACGGCATAGCAATGACAGGGTCCCGACAGTTGAGACGCCCCGACAGTCGGACAGGCTGACCGGGTATCCGCCGCACACAAAGGGTGCAACACCCCGCTCCGAAGGGGTAGTCTGTTTACCCCGGCAACCAGCCGAAGGCCAAGGGATGGAGAAAGTTCTATAGAAATCAACCTTTACCCTGCCGCGCCGCACCGAAACACCATCACCAACACTTTCAACCCTGAAACAGACCTAACGGGGTGAAGGATGAATGACACGATGAACGGAACGAAATGGTGGTACAGGGAATTCGGAGGCTGAGAGGCACCACTCCAGCATTCGCCCGACGACCCGCGAAAACCACTGAATAAACCCATGGGTCACAGCGGTCGATCTCCAGGGATCGAAACCCGGGCCTCTCAAATGCGAGCCACAGACGTTACCGCTTGAGCCATTCTGCTCGGTTAAGGGAGTCAATCTTGTGAAATCTTTAGACGGTACGATGATATCGTGATCAAAAAACTTAATCTCAGGTCACAGCAAAGAAACGTCAGGGGCTTTGGCAAACAACGAGTTGCTCAACAAAAAATTGATGTCTTGCTATTCTTCATTTTATTATCTCCTCGTGCTTTTGTTTCCTTTGAACACAGTCAGCTATTTGTGTTTACACTGAAAGACAGGCAGACTTCATCAGAAGTAAGTATGAAGAATATTATGTGTGCACAAACACTGCACGCTTAAGGCTGCGATATTGCGAACAGGTCAACAGCAAAATTAAATTATTTTAGCTTATCATCAGGTTTCAGATGTTGCAGCAACTCTTTAGATGCATCTGTGGTCTTGGCTCAAATGATACGCGACATCTTCTCCAGGGAACACAGGTAGGATCAGTAAATAATTGATATAAGTAATATTAGAATGTGTGCAAACAGAACTGAATGTTGTAAAGGGTAGCTGGCAAATAAAACCTATCACAAGAATTAGGCTAATGAGATGTGTAATATTAGAAGCAGCTACAGATAACTCCTCGGAATTCCCAAAGTAGTTAAGTCTTGCCAGAGAAAAAATAAATGAATGATTTAATTTTCACGAGACGGCAAGCAGTAGCCAATGGGAGATCATGCTACACATTACAACGGAAAAGTTAGCGTCTGTCTGGCAGAGTATAAAAGGGGGACGATTCCGAGAAATGTTCTTCCAATTCTGATCTTCAAGAGATCCATTCGAGTAGATCTGAGAAAGCGTGTGAACTCAGATATAGATCTTGACAAAGTAGCGGGGAATTGCAAAGTGGTCTGGACTAGAAGTGTACAGAGGTAGGCAGTTTCCAGCGGGCGTAGCTAGTCTAGGGAGGTAGTTTTCCTCAATGCTGGGAAGGTCAAGAAAACCTGTGCTACACTACCCAATGGCAGGGAGGGAAGGTTTAGAGAGGATTGGCAAACCTGTCTGTCATATTCATGACTACTGGTACTGGTAAACACATTAATCGTTATTTCATGCATGGCCTTAAGATACGACAACCTCCTAATGCTTATTACGTTGTTTTCCTCAACTATATGTTAATGAAGTAATAAAACGTCAGCACTTTGAAACGTTATCACTCGGATTATTTCACCATTACGTTGACGTTTTAAAAATAGCTTGAGATACTTGCAAATGTTTTCAGATTTTCAATTTGATATGATTGTTATTAATAAGTGTTACAAAGGTAAAGGTACGTATCACGGAGGGGACCGCACGCAGGCCAGTCGGCTCTTTATGCTTCCGTGGCCACTCGGAGGAAGGATGAGGGAGAGATCCGAAGGGTGACCAGATCCGCAAGCATGGAGGGGATCCCTAACGTTTACAGATAGAACGCATCCGATTCCGCCCACAAGCCACCAACCTCAGGGTCCCTCGGAGAAGAGCCCCACGCTGAGGAGAGACCTAACTGAGCGGTACCGCAGCGACGCCAGGGAAGAAGCCTTTACAGAGCACAAGCCACCGTCGCCTGGGCCTACAACCCTGAAACAGTTGATGGGTACAGAAAATGAGAGAAAGGAGAGTCGTGGTAGAAGGTGAATCACCCCAACATTTGCCTGGTGATCCGCGGTCGTCGGGGATCTATCCTGGATCCTCCCAAATGCGGACCACAGACGTAACCACGTGAGCTATCCCGCTCGGTTAATAAGTTTATACCTTTCTTTCTCTTTAACAGAGCACGCAAATGACCTCAAGTATTTCATGACTGATAATTTGTTTTCTGTTTTGTCACCTTGAAGACGATGCGCTGCCAGTTTAATAATGTACACCCCTATACAAGGTGATTTAATGTTTTATCTCCGTCACCACAAATACTCATTTTAAACTGAACGAAATCTACGTGTAAGAATGTAAAAACTGTAAATGACGGAAATATTTACATTAAAATAAAGTTAAAACATCTAAATATGTCGAAAACATGTAAAAATGTCGGAAAATGCATAATAGTGTGGGATCCAGAAACAAAATAGTGAAATGTAAAAAGTTAAACGTTGTAAAACCGTGGAAAATGTTTTCAAAAGGTATTACGAAAGAAAGCATCATCGCTGCCAAAGAGTTTTCAGAAAATATGACGTCGTAACTTTCAAACTAGCGTGAACACATAATAGAATTGTTTGAGCTTCACTAACTCCAAATGCATCTCCAAAGTAAGCGTTATTTTATTCGCGTCGCAGTGTAGGAGTGGACGATAAACCTCAGAGCGTACAGCGAGGTTCCAGGTCCTGTAGGCATACCATAGGACCGGCTCAGGGTTGAAGAAAATACAGTACTGCCTCTTCTCACGCCAGAACGAGATCTCATTCGTATTGCCTAAGCAAACAACTGTACACCTCCAGTCTCGAACTAGATAGCACTGTTGTTGGCATCAAAATAGCAGTCTCTATCATCCAGAGCATTCTAGCTTCTCGATTGTCCAGTTTCTGGAAGTATTGCTGCCCTAGTGACATCAATACAGCGCCACAGTTAATATCCTCAGTGTGAGGCTCGTATTCAGTAGGTCTTGGGCTCAATTCTCGTCGACGTTGAGCTTTCCCTGTCGGTAGCCGAAAGCTGGGGTGCCTTCTCATCTGCCACGATTTCTTCCATCATTTTCCGTTTCATTTTGTTTACTTCTCATCTTTCAGGTTTTGCGGCGTATGGCGGTGCCGGAGACAGAGAGGCGGGAGCTTGCTCAAAGGAACGAGTACTTCCCGTGAACACTAGAGGGCTGCTTAGTTGTTCACCGTCCTCTCTAGACAGCTACAGCAGCGGTACGGGTCTTCGAGCCTGGAACTGCTAAATACTTCTGCGCGTCTCTGTGGCCTGTCTGCCTGCGACGTGTAGCCTCCTGTGGCTTCTTCACCTCATGCGTTCCTCCCGGGAGGTGGTAGCTACAATAGTTCTGGAGGAAGTATTGCATTCCAGCCAAAAATTCAATACCAAGATTTCACATGTTTTGTGTACAGCTGAATAAAAAAAAGCATATTTAGAGGAACGGGCCTGTGTGTCTGTGAACAGCACTACTCAAAAATGAAATTTAGAATAAATAGCAAAATGCTCCAAAGATGCTAAGATCCTAACTATCCTTTATGTACGCAATGTTTTGTCAAAAATGGCTCTAACGATTTTGATTAAAACACTGTGTGCTTGAGTTATTTACAAGACAAATAAACTGTACATCTTGTTAAAGGACACAGTTGTTTGTGGCGTCCGACTATCGCTTTAGTCTGCAGTAGTTTTCTTGTAGGACTGGAAGCGGAGGGGACCTAGCCACTGACGGAGGGTCTCTAACGTTTACAGATTTAAACTACTCCCGGATAGCAGCTGGTGCAGCCGGCTCCTCTGCTACCCCTGGGGGCCCGGGACTCGGAGAGCGCCTCTATTCCGGGGGACGAAGGTTTACTCAGAGCATCCTTTTCCTCTGCCATACACACGCCACACTTGTAGCCAAACAGATGATGGTAGAAGTGAAGTGAGAATGGGGGGACAGGAAATTCTGGGGATGTAATGATCCTTCCTAGCATTCGCCTAGCGACATGGGTCAGGAAGGTCGGTCGCGGGAATCGAACCCACGTCTTCCGAATGCGAGACACAGATGTCACCGCCTGAGGTTATGTATAAGTTTATCTCGATTAGCAAGAAGTAGATAGAAGAATAAGATTTTGTGAGAATAGTTTGTAGAAGAGTGAGTAGAGAAAGCTACGTGAAAGCTATTTTTTTAACTAGTGCCGCAACTCGGGGTAAATTGAGACAACCTGTAGTTTTCAGCTTTGGTATTTCTTGAGCAAAGATAATTGTGCTTGTTGGTGGCTTCATTCACAACTCCGGAAGTGGAACGAACGCGTGACTCCGAAACTTTAGGTAGGGAAGATGTGATAGCTGAGTTTCTGCTGCTAAGGTAGCGTAGTCACTATATCAAGGGAACGAGTGATCGCACACTTTCGTTACGTCATGTGACCTTCTTACGTTACCGAGCGCTGGGGTCCTTCCTCGTCACCTGTTTGAGGGTTGTAGGGCCATGTAGAGCTTTCTTCCCCGGCGTCGTTGCGGGTCTGCTCAGTTAGGACCAGGGGTACCGCCGGAGTTTTGTGGGTGGGCCCTGGCGTTCGATCTGGAAACGTTAGGGACCCCGCCTGTGATTGCAACCGTCGTCATCCGGATCTGGTCGCCATTCGATTCTTTTCCCTCGTCCCTCCCTCCCTCTCAGGGGTCACCGTAGATGCAAAGGCCGTGCGGTGCTCTGCAGGGGCCCCTCCGTTCCTCCGTTTACCTTGTTACGGTTAATAACTTCTTGTTCAGGGTTCAATACAAGAGAACATCCGTATCCTCCCCTGCTGCCTTTAGAGCCATTTGACACCGTCTCTTTGCTTGTTTCTCCACATCTATAGAGAAGGCATTACATTCCACCCAAAAACTCGATAGCGACTTTTCACCAGAAATACATGTTTTGAGGCCCACTGATTCCAAAAAAGCCGTTTTAGAAAAAGGTTCGTGTGTGTGTCTGTGAACAGCATAACTCAAAAACGAAAGGTCGGATAAACACCAAACTTTGTATGTAGGTTCAGGACCTTCCAAAGATGCGGCACGAAGATTTTCAAGAAAATTACCCCACCCAAACTACCCTTTACATGGAACCTTTTTCGATTTTTTATGTTCTAAAACTGGCTCTAAACGATTTTGATTAAAACACCATACATTAAATATATTTACATTACAAATGAAATTTATATCATCAATTTTCTGGGAATAGCCTGTAAAGTCTTCTTCATTTGGAAAGAATCTTGTATAACTGGTAAATGTTAAGCGACAGGCGAAAACGTACTACACATAAAAAATGCAGCTATCTTTAAAACACACAATTTATTTTAAGTAACTTTTTTGCAGCATCAACCATTTTCAAGACACCCCTTATTAATGGTTCGATTTGTTCAATACTTAGCCATTCTTTTAGTGTCCTGTCGATTTTCACTTGTTTCTCGCGATGTCATGGAAACAGTATGGAATTTTAAGGTCACCATATAGCGTCCAGTTGTTAAACATTTGACTATCGCTGTTCTCTTTGTATCTATAACGAAATGTGTAATGTAGCAGTTTCTGTAAAGGTTTATTTGGATTAAAATAAAGCAGATAGTAAAATAAGCTTTCGTAAGTTTAATGTGTATCCGTAATAATAAACGATAGAGGGTAGAGAAAGTAATGTAAATGAAACGTATCAGAATTTATTTGTATTTACTTCATGTTAACGTTTTTGCACAAATAGTTTCATTACACAAGGGACAAGAAGGGTAGAGGAAACCGAATCAATAGATGCTTAAAAGCGGGTGGGTATATTCTGGTCTAGATATTCCGTACTGTTTCTATGATATCGCGATAAACAAGTGAAAATCGACAACTCTTTAAAAATATTACTCAGTATTGAAAATTGAAAGCAATAACAACAGATATCTCGGAAATGGTTGATGCCACAAACAAAGTTATTTGAAAGAAACATTTTGTTTTAAAGAGGTTGCCTAGTACGTTTTTATCTATCTCTTACACTTACACAAACATGTTTACAATTGAACAGGGCTCTCTATAGGATATTGGAGATATGAGTTTTATTTTTCATAGGAATATTTTAAACCTATAGGTAGTATTATAACCAAAAAGCTATGTTTGAGAAAATCGAAAATTTTGAAGTCTTCCATTTAAAGGGAGGTTTGCTGTGGGTCGATTTTATTGAAAATATTCAGGTCGCAACGCTGGAAGATTCTGAACTAAAATACGCTTTTTGGCATTTATCCTGTTTTCGTTTTTGAGTTATGGTGTTCACAGTCACACACAGCGAACCTTTTTCAAAACGTAGTTGCAGTGAAATTTCGATATCGTATTTTTGGGTGGGATACAGTACTTCCTCTACGTACTCTATTTGGGTGGCAGAGAAAATAAAAGCACAAGTGTGTCGCAGAGCTCTACTTAGTGTATTCGGAGTTAAGGCAACCGGCGCTAAGTGTTGCATATTTGTGAACGGGGACCTGCATCACACAAACGGCGCCGCGAGGAATGTGCAAGGTAAGACTTGATCTCCTTGTGTTTCTGTAGACGTAAACGTGGAGAATGTTGAACATGTCTCGGAATGTGTGTGCTTGTCTCAGCACAAACACTTGCTCTAAACTGAAACATGTCTTATAAATGTTCTCGGCTCTACCAAAACGTAGGCGTATAGTAGGTACTCTTGTTCGGCAATCCCAAATCGATAGTCGCCAACATCCAATTAATCGGAAGCTTCCGTCGACTGTTCACCCAATTACTTTTATATCAAAACGTATAGGTAATGGAACTGAAGGGCACACAAGCGTCTACCCCCCCCCAGAATGAAGGGATGAAGTGAATGAACCACACAGCAGGCCATAAGACGCATCTCAGTGCTGGAGCCACCAGTGGAGCAGTAACATCATGCCTAGGGGGGGCGGAAGTGTGTCCGCTTCAGAATCGCATTACCTGGGTAAGGCTATTTTCGGGGGCTTCTCTTATCCTGAAAAGATGAACGTCAGGAGACTGTACGTTAAATCGAGTCACGTAGTTGCCAAGCTTCAGTATGTGTCCACCAGGGAGCTGCGTATTGCAGCTGCGCAGTAATATTCTCTAACAGGACACAAGTGGGCCACCCAACCTACTGCTCAGTGTCTATCCGAGCCACCCAACACATTACAACATGCAGGGATATTTCTGCCGAGAAGAGTATTTTCTCGTATATGGTGTTTTTTCAAGAATGAAATCATTCAAAAATGTAAAAGTAATATTTAGCTGTACATCGAATTTCTGTGTCAATTTATGTACATAAATGTACTTTCCTTTGTGCTCAATTTGTAATTCAATAATCATTTCTTACTTTTACTTTGTCTACGAATGTACCAGTACGAGAGGTAGTATTGCGTCCCACCCAAATATTGTATAACGATATTTTACCGAATACACGTTTTGAGGCACCTGAATAAACAAAAAACAAGTTTTAGAAAAAAGTTCACTGTGTGTGTACAGTAACTCAAATAATAAGTCGGATAAACACCAAACCTGGTTTTCAAGCCAATCCCCCACTTCAAACTATCCTATTTTGTATTTTCTCAGAAATTGTTTTAACGGGTGTGATTAAAGCCAGAACCAAAACCCGGCGCCCATACACAAAAAGTTGCAAATCTCGTTAAAGCACACAATTTATTCCAAATAACCTTTTTTTGTAGTAGAGATGGTTTTGAAGCAAGTACCTTCTAGCCCTATAGTAAGTGTGTGGGAGGTTGAAGTATTACATTTTTTGTAATATAATCGTATAGAATCAGTCCAGAAGGAGAAAAAGGAATTAAGTTGAGAGTAGGGTTGATCTTTGTTTCTGTGAAAGGATAAAAACACAAGCGTGTTACGGGATTGGGAAATGCTTTTAAACGAGAGCGTTGGGCCCTGGGGACCTAATCCTCCGCTCCATGATCTTCTCCCTGCAACAAATGTGTATTTATGTCGCATGCTGTTTCAAATGAAACGAGATTAAATGAAAACTTCAGGATTATGCCTACGTTTACATGACATTACCACTTTAAGTGTATTGTATGCTAAATACCTTCATCCCCTTATCATAAATAAAACACGATCTATCGCATTCACATTACTTTTTCCGCCCACTGTCGTATTTTTTCATATCCGCTTTACGTTTACAGAATGCTATATACTGGCTGCGAAATTCCATAGCTACTCTTTGCATGACATCACTGTAAGAAAAGAATGGTTACCCAGTATAACTAATATTTCGGAAATGGCTAATGCCACCAAAATATTTATCTACACAAACTCCGTGCACAGAGTACCTTAGTTACCTTATAGTTTATCAATACAACAAAGTTCAACCCGATGAAGAGGACTTCAGAGGCTACTCGCACAAAATTTAACGTATATATTTTGTCATGTTATTTAAATAGAACTATTCTAGTGATAAGCTATACATTGAAATTTACAAATAATGTTTGGCAATTCCTCAAATACCGAGCAATCAAGATCGTTTATCTTCTCTCGACATGCATCAGTCCTGCAGAAACGACGTAATCCTACTACCTCAACTTCCATTTCAATTTCCATTACCAAGACATTCCTTCAACTTTAAAAATTGTCTGTTTTATGAATGTACATCAAGTAGTGTCAATTTCCAAATAAATGATATTCTTGGGGAAAAATGTGCATTTGTTGTGTTTATCTTAATTTTGATGTTTCACTCTCACTGGTAACACAATCATTTAGTGCGCTGACAAAATGATCATTTATTTTAAATAAGACAAGTAATAAAGTAATCATTATTTATATAATCTGTTGTTGGATAGTCTTAAAAAACCCCATTCCTAACCTCTTGTGGTTTCGTGGTCCGGGGATCGATTCTCGGCCCTATCCACGCCTTCACCTCTGACTGGCTCACGTGAAGTATCTCCACGGTAACAGCTGTAGGTCCTCTCATTCCACCGTCTCAGAAATGGGTGCAGTCAAGGCTCACTGGAACGAGGTATCCCCCCATAGCGTTAGAAAGACGGGATTGCCTGTAATAAACACTTACTACAGTAGAATCACTCAAATATACGGAGCGGGATGATTCAGGCGGCAACGTCTGTGGTCCCGGGTTTGATTCCCGGTGGCCGCCCACTATGACCATAAGGTTTCGTGGCTGGTCGCCTAGGCGAATGCCGGGCTGGTGTATTCTATCACGACTTCTCCTTTCCCCCATTTCACGTTTCAGGTGTGATTTCGCGTCCTGCGGTGCTGGCCGATGGCGTGGATGAATGCGCATTGGAAACATTTCTCCCCGTGAGAGAACGCCAGAGTGACCTGTCCCGCCAGTTAGGGTCGCTGTGTCGCCCTCGCCACTGGTGGAGTTCTGCGGTGCTAGCCGATGGCGTGGATGAATGCGCATTGGAAACATTTCTCCCCGTGAGAGAACGCCAGAGTGACCTGTCCCGCCAGTTAGGGTCGCTGTGTCGCCCTCGCCACTGGTGGAGTTCTGCGGTGCTGGCCGATGGCGTGGATGAATGCGCATTGGAAACATTTCTCCCCGTGAGAGAACGCCAGAGTGATCTGTCCCGCCAGTTAGGGTCGCTGTGTCGCCCTCGTCACTGGTGGAGTTCTGCGGTGCTAGCCGATGGCGTGGATGAATGCGCATTGGAAACATGTCCCGTGAGAAAACACCAGAGTGACCTGTCCCGCCAGTTAGGGTCGCTGTGTCGCCCTCGCCACTGGTGGAGTTCTGCGGTGCTGGCCGATGGCGTGGATGAATGCGCATTGGAAACATGTCCCGTGAGAGAACGCCAGAGTGACCTGTCCCGCCAGTTAGGGTCGCTGTGTCGCCCTCGCCACTGGTGGAGTTCTGCGGTGCTGGCCGATGGCGTGGATGAATGCGCATTGGAAACATTTCTCCCCGTGAGAGAACGCCAGAGTGACCTGTCCCGCCAGTTAGGGTCGCTGTGTCGCCCTCGCCACTGGTGGAGTTCTGCGGTGCTGGCCGATGGCGTGGATGAATGCGCATTGGAAACATTTCTCCCCGTGAGAGAACGCCAGAGTGACCTGTCCCGCCAGTTAGGGTCGCTGTGTCGCCCTCGCCACTGGTGGAGTTCTGCCTGTTTCTGTGAGACTTCCTACAGCTCCTTCGCCTCATCCCTGCCTCCCGGTGATTGTAGCTAGAATAGGAAAACTGGTCGCAGTATGCTGGGTGTCCCATTCCTACAACCACGCCCTGCAGATAAACATTTCCCTGCTTCTCCAATTGAAAGCAGTGCACTGTGAAACGTAAGGTTATTGAAAGAGCGTGCAATATCAAGACTTGTGTATTCGGCGGAACTATAACACATTTATATCGCCTCCTGAACCAATAATCTTCAGATGAAAGCCAATAAAAACTTTCAGAGAAAGTCGGCTGTTTCATATACATCACATTTTTAAATAATTTTTACGCGTTTGTTGCTCAAGCTATTGTTAAGTTCAAGGGAATATATAAAAATGCTTACTTCTTTCATTATCAGACAGTACGTGAAACTCTTGAATAATTAAGAAATTAATTCCTGAACCTTATAAATTTATGAAAGTACGAATCACCTTTATTTAAAACACTTAATCCGGGTGACTCCTAGTTAAGGCGTTCTACTAAAACAAGGTGTTTATGTTATAGATTGTTCAATAAATAAATAAAACTAAATTGTTGGTATTTAAGCTATTAAAATCTAATTTAAAACCCGTAGTTTATGCATAGCCGAAACGTTTGTTAGCTGAAAGTAAAATACTAAGGGATCAGAATGGACTGTGCGGGGATAAATTGTCAGTTTTATTTAATGTTTATTTCATTAGAGGCGGCGCCGTGGCCGAGTGGTTAGACCGCTCGCCTCCCACCGAGGCGGCCCGGGTTCAATCCCAGGGACCTGCATGTGGGATTTGTGGTGGACGAAGCGGCGTCTGGGCGGGTTTACTCCAGGTTCTCCGGTTTCCCCCGCCATTCATTCCATCAACTGCTCCATCATCACCTTTTCTTTCATCCATTTCACGAACATTTCGTTTCATCTACTTCCTTCATCCCATACCAGGCATCGGGTTGATCACCCATCCTGGATGTTCTGTCTGATCCATGAGTGTCTGCTCCTCGACACCTGTAAGTCCTGGGGGTGAAAGTCCTACATAAGAGGAGGGTAAACAGATAATGAATGAATATTTCATTAGAGGTTACACATATACACTATGTAATTCTGTGCAGTAGTCGTAGTAACGTCCTTATAAACTGAGATGTAACGGTTAAGATATTTGTCTGTCCTTACCCGTATTCTCGTTCATCTACTGTTTTGTCCGCGACCATAATTGTTCTGCTTTCTGATGAATTAGAACACAGTTAGGGCACCACCTAAGATACAATCTAAGTAAATCAATCATATCACAGATATACCAAACATGCTATGACACAACGCAGCCGGATAGGCACATAGCTGCACTTGGGAGCGAACGAGGGAGGATACATGGCTGTTTGGATAGTTATCAAGGTGTTGTCAATAATTAACACGGGTTGTCTAGTATTGAAGTAATGAAACGTTTAACGTCCTATACCTACAAGCTTCACGACCCATTATTTCAGAAACTACTTCAGACTGGAGTTTCTACAGGATGTTAGGTAAAGGTATGAATCAATGGAGGGGGTAGAGTACCGCACGCAGGCCACTTGTGCTTCTACCAGCAAGGGAAGGATGAAGGGCGACCAGACGTGCGCAAGCACAGACGGGATCACTAACGTTTCCAGATGTAAAGTATCCTCCGCCGCCACCCGGGCCCGCCCACTCGGAGGAAACACCTAACTGAGCAGTCCCCACAGCGACGCGAGGAAAGACACCTCTACAGTAGGCAAGCTGCCATACACCGCCGTCTAGCCCTATAGCCCTGAGCCTCCCTACTAGATATAGATGTAGGTATGCCTTCTAAGTTCACTGATCTATTTTTATAGAATAACGTGGTTCATTAAAAAAGGTAGGATCTTTTCTTAACTCTACATTTATTCATCAAAATTCATTATCAATTAGTGTTTTAAATTATATGTAAGCAGTTTATTAACCCAATACAACTGAGATGTTTTTATCACATCAAAATTTCATTTAGGTGCCTTCTGTAGTTAAAAAAAGAAAACGTCATTCAGAGAAAAGGTGTGTCACACACAAAGGAAAACTCACATTCGGACGCTGCCATGTTAGAAGTAGTACAGAGCAAAGCTCTAAAGATGAGGTTAAATCTACCGCCTTCTCCAAAGATACGGTTTTTTCTGTTGCAGAACATGGAGGAGAAACAGCACCAGTTTTAAAATATAACTACTGTGCACAGTACCTATACCAAATTAAAGAGAAAATTGCAATTTATGATACTGCATGAGTGTTTTTTTAAAGTGCTCATCAGGGAGGAAATACTCAAGAATGAGCGAGTTATAAGCATCAATTATATTTAGAATTAGCTTGATGAGTATAAAAAGAAAGCATATTGTCCTTGACAATCGAGAAATAAGTTTGTCAACAACACTTAACACGCCCGGTTTTTATTGCTTCTTCTTCAAATTCTTTGTTGATTGGCAAATATTTCCCATTTTTCGTTATCAAAGGATTGCAGGGATCCAGATGGCAGGCCAATAAAAACCCTCCACTTGAGAGCACTCGATAAACCCCCGTGTAAGCCTTTCAACATGATTAACTCACATTCGCACATTGAGAGTGGCCGTGACGTCAGCAGCTAGTACAACCGTGATAAGAAGAGTCAACTTTGGTCGTGATTTACATCTGGTCTCCAAAATTAAATTAACTAAATGTGATAACGAACAAAAATCAAAGTTTAATGCACCACACAGATATTAGAGAGATAAAATGAGCAACCTGGTGCACGGAGATCGATAATCTCAGTAGAACAAACTGCCTCAGTGCGCGTTTCTTTCCTTCCGGAAGTGCTTATTTGCTAATTACTTCCTTTACCATCCCCCTATAGTAGGCAGAGAAACTCAACGTCGACATTTCACCGGGAATGCACGTTTTGAGGCCCCTGAATTAAACAAATTAGTTCTATGTACCTGTGAACAGCATAACCAAAACCAATGAACATCCTTCAAACACAAGATGACGCCGTGGCAGACCGCTCGCCTCCCACCATGGCGGCCCGGGTTCAATCCCAGCGGCGCGCATGTGCGATTTGTGGTGGTGGAGCGGCATCTGGGCGGGGTTTCTCGGTTTCACCCGCGCCATGATCACCTTTCCTTTCATCCATTTCACCTTCGTTTCATATCATCTTCTTTAACACTTTCACGCGGGCCGATTCACTCGGATTCTTTTCTCTGATTCAATGTCCGTCTGGTTCTCAACAGCTGCTCTCACCCTAGGCGCGGTTGTAAGTCCTAGAGGGTGTCAGCTCTACATAACAAGAGGGTAAGTGGACAAAGTCAGTACGTATGTTTCAAAAATAGACACGAAGAACCCCTACCCGACATTACCCTTTAGATGGAATATTTTTCTAAATTTTGGATTTTCTAAAAAATGACTCTAATGAGTTTGGTTAAAGTATCATATGTTTAAGATATTTACATGACAAATACGACGTATAACTTGAATTTTCTGGAAATAGCCTGTGAAGTTCTCTCTATTTCGAAGGAGTTTTGTATAACCGTTAAACCATGAGAGATAAACAATGTAATTTCTCTTTAAAATGCACAATTTATTTGGATTAACCCTTTCTTTAGCAATTTTGTTGTTACCGGTTTGAATTTTTCAATACGTTTATATATATATTTTTGAAAGTGTTATCGCTGTTCAGTTGTCTAGCGAAGTTATGTACAGCCACCCTGTTGTTTCTTCCTAGGTGAAACTATTTCAGTAAACATTTATCTCGATTAACATGAAGTAGGTAGAAAAATAACTTTTCTAACAATAGTTTGTAGAAGCTATGTAAACATAAACGGTGTAGGCAGAGAAAATCATGTGAATGTAATACTTTATATTTTTGTTTCTATCACATCCAACAGGCCTAAACATTCTTCCCAATTCGAGCCAGTGGTTCAGAATTAAAATGTGCTTGAAGACCAGAGAAAAATGTCGACAGACTGTTCCATTCATACTACGCGTATTTTTATATTGACCAATAACGTTTAGCGACGCCTGGGATATCGACCAATCACGGTAGCTTATCTTATAATACGTATGTTTGCGACTTAACGTGAGCTCGTTTCTGAAAGGCATCCATCTCCTCATTAGTCAGTTCTCTACTACCTCAACATACACTCCATTAATGAAAACCGACAGATTTCTTCAACTTTGAAAGTTGTTTTTCTTTAATCAGTGTACATTCAGATAGTGCCAACTTCTAAATAAACTGCATGTCTGTGTATTGCTTTTAGGCTTCTACACCGTTGCACCGATTTCGACCAAACTTGGCACAGATAACCTTTGACACAAGACAAAAATTCTGTTCCCGTCATCACAGGATTAGTTATTTAATTTTATGTGATGCTCGCGAGATTAGCGATAATTGTAATAGGTCGAACATTGCCAACATAAGAATAATAATTACTTAGACTTTCACGATCTCACAAAATAACAAAGGAACAGCGAGTTCCCGTATTACTCGTTGATCTCGTCTCTGACATTGATCACAGAGCAATAACACAGTCAAATAAATAATTATAAGAGCAACAGCATCAAACCAGACAAAATACCATTTCCTCTTCTTCTTCTTTATCTTCATTTGATTATTTATTGTGTATTGATATAAAAGAACACATAATTGCATTGAGTACAAAAGTCTGAAAACATTTTTAACACAGGAGTAATAATCAAGTCCAGCTTCTGCAATCATACACACTCCGCTATTCTTTTATTATGATTTGTAGCTTCTCAAGCGAGTTTACTTCTCTATGGAAAGTTTGTGATGATTTTATAAGCAGAAAAACAAAAACTGAACGTCATGTAAAAATAAAAGTGGGCGTGGACAACAACAATAGAATCATACCAGACAATTTACCACTTCTTATTCTTCTTCTTTTTTGTATATTAATTTTGGCCTTTATTTATTTTTCTTTCATGTGTTTTCTTAGCAGTTTTGGCTACTGAGAATAAACAAGGTTGTGTTGATGTTACATAAACTGCTGTTATTTCTTCCCAAGTGAGATTTTCTCTATAAATAAGGACGAGGCAGCAGCCCGAATGTGACACGAGCCGTCAAATCTCATCAGAAACTCTGATATTCGTGCTTGTTCAGCATTTTATTTATTTGTTTTAACCAACTCTTTGTTTAAGTATTTCTTGTAACGCAAGGCGATTGGTTAATTGCAACCTACGGTAAATGTTGTTGAGATAAACCGCACGGACATTTCAGCTGGTTATTATTTACATAATCTGTGACATTAACAAATGGCATTCCTAACCGCTCGTCAGATTACCTATGATAAACTTAGCACTAGATCTGGAGACGTGTTTGAGCCCCAGTTGAAGCTACAAGAACGATGTGACACGTGATGCCCAAATTTAATTCCGAGCCACTCAGGCAGGCCTGGGCTTGCACGCATTTGCCTGTAGACAAGACTCATCAACTCAACAGGTACTGTTATTTTTTCTCTCCTTTCCTGAGGGTGGGGGCGAGCTGCGAAACAATTAAAAGTGGAGAAGAAGGGCTGTTACGCTATCCCTTAGGGGCACTCTTCGTGCTGCCTGCCGTCAGCCAACACTCAAACCTCCCTTCCTTGGAGTAGACAAGCTCCACCATAACCACAAATAAGTTACAGGAGGGAAACAAAGTTCCTATCTCAAGGGATTCAGCTGTTTGTTAATCGTTATTGACACAAACCACTGCAGACCCAGCCTTCTTCATTCTTCCCTCCTTTTTGCTTTGCTTTATATTGTCTATCATCTACCATTCTTTACTGCTCACCTATAGCAGGTATTGTATTCCTTACATAGATTAAATACCGATATTTCACTGGAAATACACGTTTTGGGGCGCTATGAATATAACAAAAGCATTTTTAGAAAAAACATCCGCGCGTGTGTGTGTGTCAACAACATGACGCAAAAACGAAATATTGGACAAATATGAAACTTAGTATTTAAGTTCAGCACATGCAAAAATGCGACCCAAAAACCTTCTAATAATTGTTATTAAACTATCAATATTTACATGACAAATAAAATATGTATCTTGAATTTTCTGGGAATAGGCTGTTGACTGAATTTTGTATAACTTGTAAACAGTAAGAGATAGAATAAAGCATACCAAATAAAAAAAAGTGGAGCTCGTTAAAACGCACAATTTTTGTCACATAATATTGTTTGGTCGACTGCACTATAATACGCCGATTACACGTGAGTAACTGAACTAGAATGGCATACATTATACTTGAGCGACTCACTGTGATCTTACTGGGCCGCGCGCGCAGCTCTCCTATACCTATTAACACCTTCAAAGCGGCAGTCTTCTGAGATACATTTCCTGATAAACGATAAATATGTGTATTTAAAATAAATTCTGTTTATTGTAATTTTAATATTCCAATAAATTGAGGTGATTTATATTGTTTCAATATTGCTCAATGTACAAATGTTATGTACAAAAAAAATCAATAAATATGGCCTGGACTCAATGGTACTGCCATCTGTTGTAGTACTCGCAAACACGCTCAAGATTTTGCCATCTGAGCATTATTTAATTACACACAGCTTACAAGGTCAGTTTTTTTTGTAAAAACTTAAAATTTTTATATTATAGTGTGGACGACCAAAAACAGTCTATCGCCTTGCACCGAGTTCAAACCCGGCGGAGGTTGATGGATTTTTTCGGGCGTAAAAATCCTTAGCATAGCTTCCTTCGGAAGGGAAGTAAAGCCGGTGGTCGTAGATTTACGGCACGTAAACGAACTTCAAGCCTGATAAAGAGGCCTCTGAGCAAAATTACTGGTCTTTCACGCCCAATATAGAATGGGACGCTAAGAACCACAGCAGTTAAAGAGCGTCCACAAATAAAACTCAATTTAATTTAAATTTCAAAAACAGTTTATGCAGCTTGACTATGATGGAGTAATTAAGATACTTGCATGAAAATTGTGAAACTCACCGTTTCCTAAACATACTCGTGTCTTAATGACTCCATTATAGTCTTATTGCATAAAGTTGTGACTGTTTCGTTTTTCACCTTCACTAATGTCACTTTGTCCAAGGTCCTCCGTCCCTTCAATTCTTTTTCATGACGCGGATTCAGGAGTCGAACACAAGACTCCTACAACCCCACATTGCTCGGAGAATCACTCACTTGAACAACCCCACCACTCGCAACTCAACTCAACTGTTGCGAGCACACTCCCTTACATACGGCTGCAGAGTTCTTGCAAAGTCGTGCTGGATGTTCTGGAAACGCCGAGAACAACAGAAGGATCGAGAACGATCAGCTCTCGGCCTTCCTGGAATTGTTTACATCAACCGGAAACTCTTCCCACTAATGTGCCCCCTAGCGTTACATTGGCTGCTGGCTTCATCACACTCATAGATCCAATTCTCTCTATAGTAAGATTTAGTGTTTACTAGTACAACATTATACCAAAGATATTCAGAATAAAGAGAAATTTGCAGGCTATTCCCAGAAAATTCAAGATACGTTTTGTTTTTCATGTAAATATTAGTAATACGTTAGAGCGGTTTTGATATACGAGATGTGATCAAAACGTTTACGTAATGGCTTCACAACAATGCTGACGCTCAGATTTCTTTAATTCTTACCCAGACTGTACATGCAGCGTTTCTTCCCGATAAAAACGAGAGGTCACGTGACTTCATGTGACCATGCAGTGACGAGGTAGACGCTCTGAAGTGAACACGTGTTTTGCATGTGCTGCGATTTTTCCGCGTAGCAAAAATGTCAGATTACGAAGCAAAGAACGAACATCAAATTTTGCTTTAAACTCCGTAAAACTCAACAGAAGCCTATGAAATGTTAACAACAGCTTATGGGGAGGAAGTTATGGGCAAAACTCAAGCATTTGAGTGGTTTTCGAAATTTAAAAGTGGTGTGACATCAGTTAAAGATGCAGATCGTTCGGGGCAACCCTGTTCCAGCAAAACTGATGAAAATATCAATCAGGTGAGGGAAATGGTCTTAAATGATAGGCGCATTACAATAAGAGAACTTTCTGACTCATTAGGACTCTCCTTTGGAAGTGTTCCAAGCATTTTGAAAGACAATTTGGAAATGAGAAGAATTGCCGCCAAGTTCGTGCCCCGCCTGCTTTCAAATGACCAAAAGGAAGCCGTGTGATTGCCTGGACAGATCTTAAAAGAACAGCTACAAAAGGACTCACAGTTTATGGAGAAAACTATTACTGGTGATGAAACATGGATTTATGTGTACCATCCAGAAACGAAGCACAATGGAAGATTCCTTCATCCCCATGCCCAAAAAAGGCCAGACCAGCTCGATCCAAAGTGAAGTCAATGATGATTGTGTTTTTTGACATTAAAGGCATTGGCATAAGGAACTTGTGCCACAGGGTCAAACACTGAATCAAGTGTTCTACAAACTAGGGCTGCAAAGATTAAGGGAGAATGTGCGACGCAAACGGCCGGAGAAATGGAGGAGTGGTGACTGGTTCCTGTATCATGACAATGCGCCCGCGCACAAAGGCCTTCCTGTTCGCCAATTTTTGGATAAAAATAGGATGAATACTGTTCCCCATCCCACCTATTCTCCAGATTTGGCACCAGCGGACTTTTTTCTTTTCCCGCGACTTAAAACGCGGCTCTGAGGACACCGTTTTGAGGACATTGATGTCATCCATCGCGAATTGCAGAAGGCTCTGAACATGTTGAAAGAAGAGTGATTCCAGCAGTGGCAGAAGCGCTGGGAACAAGTGTATCAACTCCCAAGGAGACTACTTCGAGGATAACAGTGCAGATTAGACAAAACAAACTGTTTTGTAGTATTTATGACGTCATTCCGGAAACTTTTTGATCACACCTCGTAATAAAAATAACGAAATATTTTACACGTAAAGGATAGAACTGTTTTATTTATCCGTTCACAAACACGCACATCGAGCTTTCTGTTAAAATGTTTCCTTTAATTCAGGTGACTTAAAAAAACATGTATGTACGGTGACATCTTGGTATCAATTTTGAATGGAATACAATACTTAGGTACGTGGTACAGAAACAAACAAGTAGCTGCCACCTACTGAGAATGCAAGAAGCCTGTCTCACTGTAATGCCAATACTCAAGCATGGAAACTTGAAGAGGAAGCATGCCTATCTGTAGCTTTATTTATGAAACAAACTTTATTTGGTTAGCAGCGAGAGTTGCTATCTCTTGCTAAACTCTCTCTCTTTAACGTTCCTCCCTGCAAACTAACAACAGAAAGCTATTTCCAATAAACCAAGATAAAAGTTCGGTGTCTACCCACTGCAACTTGTAGAGTTGTAAAAGAAAACATTGCTGCTTTTCCCCATTTTAATTTCTCTATAGTAAGTAGAGGAAGGATCGCATTCCACTGAGATTTCACCGGAAATACACGTTTTGAGACTCCCTAAATACAAAAAAGCGTTTTAGAGAAAAAAGAGGTCCCTGTCTCTCTCCTCTCTCTCTCTGTGTGGCTGGCTCTGAACACCTGAATCAAAACGAAAAGTTGAATGGATTCTAAACGACACAAAGAATTTCAAGAAGATTCCTCCACCCAAACTACCCTTAACATAGAAAATGTTTCGTTATTTTTTATTTAAGTCAAAAATGGCTCTACGATCCACTCACCAGGTGGCCATCGTTTGCAGTTTTATGCTTCCCGCACACACACGTGCAAGAAAAGTTGCCGCGTCACAGGGGCAGTGCAGGTACACTCTCTGTATGTGTTTACTTCCTGGTGGCGAAGAGGTAACATGTTATCATCTTTGGGAAGACGCGCTGAAACTGGCTGCAGCTGACCTGCGAGTTGAATACAACGGTATACACCCAGAGCTTTATGGGAACGTATCTGTCTTAAATAAAGTAAATGCGGCAACATTGTTATTTTGTTGATGACTCCAATGGGCTCCTGAGGATCCTCATTGATTACGAGGCTCAGTGGGGTGTTAACATGTAGTACGGGGCCACCATTGGGCCAGTTTATTTGACTCCTAGGCATAGCTTTATTTACAATTGCTCCACAATGAGCTAAATATTGAGAAACTTCTAGAAGACATCCCATTCTAAATCACTGGTTTCAGCACAATGGTACACCATCCCATTATTCTAGAAGAGTTAAACAAAGTTTCGACAATGTGTACCTCGGACGGTGGATAGGTTATAGTGGTGACATTCGGTGGCCAGCGAGAACGTCCCTGGATGTTGTCTTATGGGGATGCATCAAAGCCAGGCTTTACGAGACGAAACCAGAACATCTGGAAATTTTAAAGAAAGAATGTCAATATCAGCAGAAATGTTAAGACGGCGCTACATGAACCAGGAGAACACGTATTTGACATGTTTATATGCACTAATAGAATATAATTTAATTGTAGTGTAGCTGTAAAGGAACATAGCGTTTTTCTTGATCCTGTCAACATTGTAGCACCAATTGCTGCCCTGTAGTTGTACTCATTGTAGATTAACTATAATATAATTATGTGCTCAGCGGCATTCTCGTTTATGGACGATTTCGTTATGAAATAACTGATAAAACACATTCAAACACTGACTATACCGTGAAACGCTCTTGATTTAGACAACATTTTCTCGAACCTAGCCGGGACCCTCACACAGCATCGACTGAGCTACGGAACCAGTCATAACAGCCAGCGTAGGTCTTTCAATGTCTCCTGTCTCTCTGTCGGTATGGACCCTGCAAACCTTTTGGCATCCGCGCTACCCGGGATAAACTAACTTCAAGGAAGAACGGCTTGTGTGGGACAACTTCTACTTGCATGACAGGCAAACCTTTACTACACAACACTCTCGTTAAAGGACACAGCGATCGGGGGCAGGTCACCCAGCTTCGCTTGGACGGAATGAAAATCGCCACAGTACCTAGTCGCAAATGCGATATAATAGGAAAAACAGTTTTACGCAAGCTTTTTGTTTTCTGTCTATGCGCGGAGTTTACCCTTCTGCACTGCCATTCGCTGGGTCTCGGTGATCCCATCTGGGCGGACAAGCGTCCATGTAGTCACCAAGCCCAAAGCTGCTTAACTTTGGCGAACGCTTGCGTGGTCGTCAAGCCAAGCAGGCCGGCATGGCAGCAAAGCAGGATGGAATTTAGGTTGCGGTGTAAGGAATATGCAAGGTAGCAGACGGGCGGGTCACCGCCACTCATCCAAATAGTGACCAGGCCCGATACTCCTTAACTTGGGGCAACTTGTGGCAGCCCTTAGCCTCATGGCCCAAGCCGTCCTTCAGTAATCGGTAGCTCTTTCTTCGTCCTGGTGCCCCATGGCCATAGAGACGTAGGAGTACACCAGCTGGTTGGTGTGGTAAGTTTAGTGTGTATGGTACCGGTTCTCTCCCGCACCACGTCCACGATGTATGGAAGACCGGAGTGGGTGTGTAGGATGTGCGACGGGAATCTACGCCCGGTATCATAGATCATCCGAAGCGCCCTGTTCTGGACGGTGTGCAGCCTGCGGATGGTGGTCGCTGCCGCCGATCCCCAGACCTTGCAGCCATACAGAATCAGGGGCGGGATAATTGTCTGGTATAGGCGTAGCTTGAGGTGTGTAGGAATACAGGGTACAGCTGCCTGAGTGCGGTGTGGCCGCGGCCGACCTTTGCCCTGACATGTGGAGCGAAAGTGAGCCCGCGGTCGAGGGTGACTCCGAGGTATTTGGCAGAGGTGACCCAAGTTAAAGGACACAGTGGTTTAAAATAAATTAAAGGACACGAGAGATTTCTTTGAATTTTCAAATACTTATCCTTTTATCAAATGGTAAGTCGCCATTAGTCTTTTCTCGTGATCTTGCATGGCCATGGATTTTCAAAGCCATCACATGGTGACACACTTTGTAAAACTTGACTATCCCTTTAGTCTACTGTATTCTTCTTATAGCTATAACGAAATGTGTAATGAAGGATTATCTTTGTTAACAAGAAGTAGATAGAAGAATAAGCTTTTGAAAAAAGAGTGAATGCAACATATACTATGTTTTCGTCCTATCTACCGCATAAAACACGAAGACACTTAAGAAGTGCTAAGTGATTCTCAAAAAGCGAGCTTATGTGCAGCTTCAGCCAGTGCAAGAAACACTACCACTGGTGTAGATATTTTAGTGAGGAAAGTGTCTACATCCCTAGCCTGGAGTATCCCTCTCCTTTTCTCTCGCACCCTCTTCCTGTTTAGGTATGCAATATATCATTCAGTTAATTGCGTAATTAAATATTTCTGACTTGCTTGGCATTTGTTTTCGCTGCTTGACTTTCTTTGGTCATAGCTTTATATTGCATGTAACACTACTGACCTGAAAAACATGCTCCTAAAAGCCTGAAATTAATTTTTTTCTACTTATTTGTTTAAATATAATGTCTTACTTTTCAATGAACACAATTCTTTCTGAGAATAGACGGCACTTGAGGCAGAAACTCCGCTAATCAGTTGTTTCTCTCCTTCTCTAGTTGATCAACACAAGCACGCGAGACCATTACGTGTTACAAGTGGACTGTACACAAAGTACGAGGGCGTTCTAAAAGTTCTCATTCTGACTCAGAGATGTCGTGAGCACCTTTCAGCCAATGTACGGTCTCATAGATGCCTTATTCACCAATCAGAATCGATACTTTTAAAGCGTGGTACTCAAAAACTATTAACTGGTAGGTTTTTTACTTTATCTACCAGAAGGTATTGCATTCCACCCAAACATTCGATAGCAGGATTTCATCAGAATTGCATGTTTTGAGGCCCCTAAATAAAAATCATTTTTAGAAAATGTCCCTGTATGTGAATGGAATCGCAAAACTCAAAAACGAAATGTCGGATACAAACCAAACTTGGTACTAGGTTCAGTACTTTTCAAAGATGCGACCGCGAAGTTTTTTAAAGAAAATCCCTCCATCCCATTCGAACATTTCTATTTTCTGAAAAACTACGATTTTTATTAAAATACCACATATTAAAGCTATTTACAAGACAAATAAAATGTAAAGTGCTCTTCATTCGTAAAGACATTTATGCAATCGTGTAAACGTTGAGGGATAGACGAAAACGTAGATCTCTTTAAAACACACAATTGTTTCGAATACATTTTTGTGGCATCGGCCATTTCTCAGATATTCGAACTGTTTATTACTTGGTCATTCTCTCAAAGCCCTGTCAACATTCACTTGTTTCTGCCGATGTCATGGACCAGTTGTTAAACATTTGACTATCGCTCTTCTCTATAACGTAATGTAGCTGTTTCTGTAAAGGTTTATCTCGATTAAAATGAAGTAGATAAGAAAATGAACTTTCGTAAGAATATTTTCTATACCCACTACTAAGCGACAAACAGTAGAAAGAGTCGTAGGAATGTAACACATCAGTATTTTTTATTTCTATAATCCCTGCTTATATTCGACAAAGCCTATCCTCATACACATTGTTGTTCAGTATTGGCGGTTGCTACATCACTTCAGTGATGATACTAAAGGTGCATCGCTGTCGCATTACCCTTTTGTTTGTGAGTTATCTTAGGTAAATTAATTTAACTTTCAAACTCAGTGCCATTCTATACCTTCGCTCCGAGATAATTCTCATAACAAGAAGCCATCTTCATTTTCGAAGGTTCAGTGTGGTCGTGCATACATTGAAGACGGTGAGCGTCCCAAAATTACCACAATGGACGATCACAATGGCGTACTCAGTGATCGCCGATTGAAGGTGCCTGAAATTACAAATACCTTGAGAGACCGTGTCCACTACATTTTACACCAATTTTTGGGTATCAGAAAGTCTTCCGCTCGATGGATGCCCCAGTTGTTAACAATGGACTAAATATATATTCAAATGAACATTTGTTCAGACTTATTTACACTCAATTAAAGATTCTTCCATGTTTCATAACAATAGATGAAATATAATCAATCACTACACGCCAAACATTGGGTGGAAAGTGGATTAAACAAAACAAACAGGGTTCCGTCTTTAGGAAAATCCATGACTACGGTTTTTTGGTATGCTCTTGGTGTGGTGAGAAGGGCAGAGCCATTACTGGGGAGTATTACACTTCACTACTGGACCAGTTGAAGGATGATATTGAGGCTAAACATCCACATTTTGCAGTAAAAAAGGTTCTCTTTCATCACGATAATGCGTCTTCACGGATTGTTGCTGCATGACCTTCACTTCCACATCCACCATATTCACCGGATTTGGCTCCCAGCGATTACTTTTTGTTCCCAAACCTGAAGGAATGTCTATATTGACATCAAATGGCGCTTACTTTGTACAGTTGGACTTAATGTATTGATTTACAAAGCTGACTCCGCCTCTTTAATCAGAACTGGTACCATTCAATAACTTCCTTATGACAGACACGGTTATTGTTATGTTTGGTTTTTTATATTTTAAAATTTGATGCGTTGCACTCAAATCACTCAGTTTTCTACAAAGTATCCTTACAACATCTTATTCTTTTGTCTACTTGTTAATCGACATAAACATTACAGTATAGGTATAAGAAGAATAGAGTAGGCTAAAGCAAAAAATGATCGCTATGTGATGGTTGTTTGCATGGCAACTGACCACTTGAAAGAAACTATAAGTATTTGAAAATTCGAACCAATAATAACGAAAATGAAGAACGCCACAAAACATTTGTCATAACTTGTGTGCTTTAATGAAATCTACCTTTTTTATCTTTACGGTTCCCAATTATATAAACAAAACTCATTCAGAATGAAGAGGATTGACAAGAAAATTCAAGATCTACACTGTATTTGTCTTGTAAATATGTTAAATATATAGTACTTTAATAAAAGCCGTTTGAGTATTTTTGATTAAATAAAAAGTAATTAAACAATTATTATATATAGTGTAGTTTGCTGTGGAGGGGTTTCGTTGAAAATCTTCATTTCGCATCTTTGGAAAATATTGAACTTATCAGATACTTCGTTTTTGATTTATGCTGTTCAAACACACACAAGGACGTTCTTCTAAAATGCTTTTTGGAGTCAGGGGCCACAAAACATGTAGGTATTCCGGTTGAAATCTCTTTATCGACTTTTGAGTGGAACATAGCACTTTCCTTTCGAAACAGCACAGTACGCGTTTACTAACCAGCAGCGTGGAACAATATTTAAAGTGCTAAGTAAACCGGCAGGAGTTACCTAGCAGGTATAGACATTCCACTCTACAATTCACTTACAACATTTCACCGGTAATACATGTTTTGAGGCCCCCGGAATAAAAAAAAACACCTTTATAAAAATGTTCTGTGTGTATGTGTGTCAATAGTATAAATGAAAACAAAAATGCGAATAAATACCAAACTTGGTTCAGTATCTTCCAAATTGCGAGACACACCCCAAACTACTCTATACACGAAAAATATTCATTATTACTTACTCTCTGGGAAGTGGCTGTAACGGTTTTTATTAAAATAGCATTCCTTTAAAATAATGTATATCTTGTGTTTTCTGTAGACAAGCAATTTCGTATAACTTAATACTACCTACTGATAAACCATAAGAGAAACACAAAAACACACACTTAATTTCAACAGCTCCTTAGCATCAGACATTTCCGAGATATATGCTATTTTTGCTTGAATGTTTTAATACTTTCTCTTTTTTTATAAAGTGCTGTAGGTATACATTTGTTTCTCGCGATGAAATGGAACTAAGAGAAGCAGCGTTTAACATTTGACTATCGATTCGGTTTGCTGTATAACGAAGTGTGTAATGAAGCTATTTCTGTAAACGTTTATCTCCATTAACATGAAGAAGCTAAACGATAGTGGGTAGAGAAGTGCATGTGAATGTAACATCTGAATTTTTTTTGCTAACTTTTGACTTACAAACGGATCACAGTTGCACATTCTTGCATTCAGTAGATGTTCATGCTCACCATATGTATCATTTCTTTCAATTTTAAACTAATTAAATATATGAGTATTTGTTTAGCTTTTGTTGAGATATGTTTACGACGATAGCCTTTTGATCCAGCTCCCCTTCATGCTGTCGAATGGAATATTGAATTTCCTGCATTCACTGCTGGTAACCTAAGCTACTTGCATGTTTTTATCTATGTATTTTACTGCACATATGCGCAGGACTATATTAAATTCTCTAAGTTTTGTATGTCTTTTTATTGTAGACATGGAATTTGATTGCTCAACTTTACATTTTAAGTTTTACCTGGCTATTTACTTCTACTTACTTGTTAATATTTACATACGATTTAATGTATGCAAGTTACTGTTTGAGGTCATGTTATGCCATAATTATTGATAAGAAGATATAAATAATTAAATAAAGAAATAATAGTGAGATAGAGAAATACTTGTAATAAATAATTTTCGTATTTTAAATCAAAGTGTAATGTAATAATTTGCAGTTGAGAGGTTTTTTTTCCGGAAAGAAGAAGGTAATTAGGAGTCAGAAAAGTCATTAGCAAGAGCCGAAGGAACGAACAAATTAGACATAAAATTCTGCGGAGGTAGTTTACGGGTAAACTCAGTAGGCTTGTACATACACGTATGCCAATTTTAGAAATTAGAGAAGCGAAGGAAAGTCTTAGAAAATCCATCTATCGCCTAGTAACTTTTTCTTTTTATTTATGGACGCTCTTTAACTGCTGTGGTCCTTAGCATCCCATTCAATATTGGGCGTGAAAGACCGGTAATTTTGCTCAGAGGCCTCTTTATCAAGCTTGAGGTTCTTTTACGTGCCGTAAATCTACGACCACCGACTTTACTTCCTTTCCGAAGGATTTTTACGCCCTATCGCCTAGTAACAGTGTCATATTCAGACAATTAAGAGTTTTGAGAATCGACAGAATTTTGGAGAGAGTGGTTAAATACTAAAAGGACGTGTTGTAATGAAATGAGAGAGTTGCGCTTGACGGCTATCGCGAGGGATCTTTCGAGCAACATTTCACAGACTCGTGCCTACTTTCTTTTACAGCGGATACAGTTTTCTCCAACTGTAACTGTGATATTGCAGAAGATAGCAGGTATAATAATGAAGTGCTCTCAGTTTCGATTGCAACAATTCATCTCAAACGGTCGGCAACTCGCTTCAATATCTCAAACATAAATTTCTCAGTCAATTTAAAGTGGGGTTATCCTTTAACAATACGCCCACGCATACCTTGAGAGATAGATCTCATAGCGTACCACTGCAGCAGCTGGCACACGAGACAACAGAACGAGCTACGAGATCATGACAGCAGAACCAACAACGAGGCAGGTAAAGTAAATGGCTTCAGGACGATCATCGTTCTTGTATCACGAGATGTGCATAATCGACCGCCAATTCGCCACCTAGGTATATTAATATTGGTGACCTTGCTGTTGGAATCACCACGCCGGACAAATGTTAGCAATTAATTTTATTTTTGTATAAGTATTATTTACTAGCGTCGAAAAAACAGTATTAAGTGTGCGTTAATTAAATTAGAGAGTAGAGAGCGGTAGATGGTGGTTCTGCAATAATGCACTTGTATCTGATACGGTCGGTCTAAGAACTGAAGCAGGATTTCCGTTAATTTTCTAGCAAACTCTTATAACCGTATCCTTGCTTACGACGGACGACAAAGATTGCTCGCCATAAATGAAGCAATAACACATTCCTATTAAATTAAGTTACAGTAGCTATATGAAGAGATGTGCTCCGGAAGGAATTTCTCTGGCTAAACGAGAACCGGCTTTGTAAGAAAGCGCTTCAATCAAAACAAATGAAACACTATATAGTTTGAAATGAATTACTTGAGTGCTTCAACAGAGATACAAAAACTTCAAATGGAATGCAAGTCTTTCTTTTAATGAAACTGAAATGAACACATTATGTGCGAGTAACAATATTTTATAATGCAGATAAATGTTTTAAAATATTAAATGTATTGACTTATTATGAAGACAATGAGATCGGCTGTTGTTGTTTAAGCTTTACCAACTGAATCTGAAAGTTTTGAACGGCCATGCTTTCTGTACATTTCTCTACCCACAAAATGTTCTTCTTCTGTCTACTTCTTGTTGATAACACAGATAAACTTTCGTTACACGTTACCTTGTAGCTACAAGAAGAATACAGTAGGCTTTGAAACCCCACGATAAAAAAGAACAGCAACTTACCACTTGAGTAAAGTATAAATATTTGAAAATTCAAAGCAATAATAAAGGATATCTCGGAAATGGTTAACGCTTTAACGAGATGTACATTGTTTGTGCATGTAAAAGTCATTCGGAATGAAGAGGTCTCGACATCCTACTCACAGAAACATCAATATAAAATACGTGTTATTAATAATGCAACTATTTTAAACATATGGTATTTTAATCAAAATCATTTCAGCAATTTTCAAGAAAATAAAAAATAACGAGCATTTTTCATGTAGAGGGTAGTTAGGGGTGTGGTGATTTTCCTGAAAACCTTCATCGCTGTAAGATGCTGAAGTTAAACACAAACACTGAACCAGTTTGTGAATAGCCACATTTACAATGTTGATTTAAAACTGAAGGGCCAGAGTTTTGATATATCGACCTATGTTTACTTACCTATAGTAGGAAGTGAGAGTATTTTATGCCATCCAAACCGAGATTTCACTGCAATGGTCCCCTGAATAAAAAAACATTTTTTCCAACATCGGTATATGTGACTCGAAAACTAAAACTCACTCGTATTTAAGTTCAGCGTGTTACAAGAATGCAACATGAAGATTTTCAAGAAAAACCTGGGAATCTTTCTGCAAGTCGTACTTTCACTTGGCGAGCTGACCGAGTTAACACATACGAATCATAAATAAATACACGCTGTGCAGTACAAAACATATAATGAGCCATAATATACTTTGTGACTAAGTACAGGACAAAATAATAAATAACTCGTAATAACCGAACTACATCACATCACCGTCAACTCAAAACTGCACTTCACACTGCACAGCAAAACCACGTCAACAGCAGCAGTGCGTTATCATGTTTCTACACGCCCAGCTGGTTCATAGTTTATTGGCTCGCCCGTTATAATAAAGTGGTAAACCGTAAGGGTTAGACAAACGCGTGGACCTCATTGAAACACGAAGCACACGCTCGTTACCATCAACAAATAAACATGTAATCCTCTAAAGATATGTTTAGCTTAGGAATATCTATAAACGTGCATTGAGTCTGGCTTCCAACCGCACAGCAACAGGTGTGTTCTTATGAAATATGCAACTGTCTACCTGGTTCCATGTTGTGTTCAAACCCGAGTCGGCCAAACATTGGAGGAGGCTTTGACTGGCTACTCTTCGAGAAAGTTCGCTACATTGCATTAACGGTGTCTCTCTAACAACAGGGGACTATCAGAACATAAATGTGAGTGATTTGTATGCCAGAAGCCTGTAATAAATAAAGTTTGTTACGAGTTAACCCGTGTTTTCCTCATAATATTGAGTAAATACATCTTTATGTTCATAGAAGCGTAGGATATATTGTCTTCATCGTATATATCAGGTGGCCCAACCGCGCCGTATTTCAAGTGTGTACATGTCCCTTCGTGCGTTAAAAGAGTGGCACAACTCAGCGGGGTAATTTCAAGTAAACACAGGTCAGCGAGCTTCTTCTACTTTTAAGTTCCAATTATACCTTCCTTTAACTACAATGCTCTTAAAGACGGCCTTCACTTTGGAACATATTGTAGCCGATAGGCAATGGTATTAGCTCGTATTCGCCTTCTTTGGGTTTCTAGTAAACCTTGCGTTTTAATCATTAGCTGACACTCTCATTCGTGATTACAGACTCTGGGGAGGATAGGGAATGATCTTGGCTACAGCTCCAGACGGGAATCGAAACCGGAACTCCTCGCATAGCAGTTAGATGTTCTACCGATAGAACTAAAAGGCCAAGCGAGCTTCGGTCTACAACCCTTGCTTATCACCAAAGACGATGATAATTGCGCTCATTGAGAGACACTTTCCAGGCTTGCAATACAGTTTACAGTTCGTGATGATAGACAAAAACCGATCCTTGTACTAGAGTTTACTGTCCATGGTGATAGAAATAGACCGACAAGGTGTTAGAATATTTTCCACTTGAGTTACACAGGCTTTATCTTCGAGAGAATAAACTCACTTTTTAGACTAACACATAATTAAAATATCTTTATTTCAACTATCAGTATACGCCCATAGCTATTTTTAATTGTGTTTACGCTCTTGTTGTCTAAGGTTACGAACTACAAGCAACAAACATGAGAGCACACAGTATCTCGCTGCCATTTTTTCGCTTGCTATTATAAATGTTATTGTTACTATTATCATAGAGTACTGTCATGTTGACTTCGCTCATTGAATAGGCAATCGAAAGTTTGCACCTGTTGATTGATACGATGTTCCAGGCGTCTCCGTGTATCCATATGAACGTTTTCGAGAACCGCAGCAGCAGCAGGAGTAGTAGTAGTAGTAGCAGTAGTAGCAGTAGTAGTAGCAGTAGTAGTAATAGTAGTAGCAGCAGTAGTAGTAGCAGCAGTAGTAGTAGTAGCAGTAGTAGTAGTAGTAGCAGTAGTAGTAGTAGCAGTAGTAGTAGTAGTAGTAGTAGCAGCAGCAGCAGTAGTAGTAGCAGTAGTAGTAGCAGTAGTAGTAGTAGTAGTAGTAGTAGTAGTAGCAGCAGCAGCAGCAGCAGTAGCAGCAGCAGCAGCAGCAGCAGCAGTAGTAGTAGTAGTAGTAGTAGGGCGCTAACACACCACATTTTGGGATAGTCCCGTTGAGTTCTGCAACTCTTTTAACGCACGAAGGGTTATCTGCACACGTGAAATACGGCGCGGTTGGGCCACCTAGTATACTACTAAAGTATATATAGGCTAAGTGTTTAAAAGGCATGCGCCGCTTCTGGTCCTGATTTCGCTGTTCTATGCAACGCTTTTCAAAGTTTTCGCATGAAAACAGCAGAATGATGTACAACAGAGTAAAACCGAGCAGAAAATCGTTACTAAAACAAGTGCTAATGTAGGGTTTGACCTGTGAAACGTTAAGATGGAGAGGTAGAATGATACTAAAACATTCATTGGTATGGGCCGGCTAGAGTATTGAATTTTTCTGTGAGATTCTACCCTTACAGCTTTGGCCTGCAAACCGTGTAAAGCGTGTAATAATTTTTCATTCATTTACATAATAGTGATCAACTACAACTCCTGGCTTTTAACTGGAACTAAATGGTTAAAATTGCCAAAAATAGTTGTTTTAATTTTTTACTTTCTCTACTACGTATAGTAAGTAGGGGAAGTATTGCATTCCACCCAAAAATTCGATACCGAGATTTCGCCGGAAATACATGTTTTGAGACCTCCTGAATCCAAAAAAAGCATTTTTGGAAACATGTCCGTGTGTGTGTCTGTGTGTGTGTGTGTCTGGATGTCTGTGAACAGCATAACTCAAAAACGAACAGTCGGATAAGCACCAAACTTGGTATTTAGGTTCAGTATCTTCCAGAGATGCGACACGAAGGTTTTCAAGAAAATCCCCCCACCCCAGACTACCCTTTATATGGAACATTTTTCGAAAATTTTAATTTTCTCAAAAATGGCTCTAACGATTTTGATGAAAATATCATATGTTTAAGATAATGTCATGAGAAATGAAATGTATATCTTGAATTTTCTGGGAATGTCTCCAAACGTATTCTTCATTGTGAACGACTTTTGCATAACTGGTAAACCATAAGAGATAGACAAAATTTTACTACACAAAGAATGTAGATCGCGTTAAAATACACAACTTATGTCATATACATTTCTTTTGTTGAGTGAACCGTTTTCGAGATATTGCTTGTTATTTCCTTAAATTTTCCAATACTTATACTTTTTCTCAAATGCGTTATTCATTTTTTTTATGTCCTGGACATGCAAAGAGAATGGAATGCGGCACATAGCAACCAGCGTTAAAATATTTGACTATCGCTTAAAAGCTACCATATTTCCCTTGCATCTACAAGAAAATTACCAATAAGATTGACATCTCGATATCTCGATTAACATGAAGCATATGGAGAATAGGCGTTTGTAAAATTAGATTGTACAAGAGTAGAGAAAGTCATGTGAGTGTAACACATCAGATTTTTTATTCTATTTTATTTTACGTCGCTTTAATTCCTTGGTCATATCGCGACAGATCTGTTGGTGGATAACTCTTTGAACGATATGTGATGGACAGTTAGCCGTCTAGGTCTCATTCCTGTAGCCCCTGCTTCATGCCGTGCAGATGGCATTAGGATGCCGTCCAGTCTAACTGCTTACATTGTCTGTAGATAGATGGCATAGCATTCGCTGTTACCACTTATTTTTCATACTACTATTGTTTTAGACTTAAGATGGAACTTTGGGTCGGTATTTACCTTGGCGATTGAGGAAAACCACGAAAAAAACCTCAGACAGATTGGTCGGCCCACGGGATTTGAACCCGGGACCACAGACTTTACCGCCTGACCCATTCCGCTCGGTTTTAATTTCTTGTGCAGTCTTATTAATTGAAGTTTCTTTTTAATGTATATATGTGTGTGTGTATATATATATTATCATTTTAGGCAAAATACTTATTTTAAATGCACTTTTAATAGTGACACGCATCTGCAATTTTGTGCTGTGAATTCTGCAGCTCCTTTCTACACACTTTGGAGTAGAGAGGTCAACTTTATCCTATCTTATAGGGAAAGTTTTGCTCCACAAATTGGTACTACTGTTAAGTATAGTAATTTCTTTTCTCCCTCAAGATGTGTGGTTTCTTTCTTTGCAAATGCACCCGAGTTTGTTGTCTCCATTTTTGCTTTGAAACAGCTGTTCCTGGTAATGACTCGTTTTCTCAGAAACTGTTGAAGATGCCTGAATTACACTTTAGGATGGTAAAAACATCTTGTGGATCATATTTGGTGCTAACATTGTCTTTGGTTATTTTTAAAACGATATTTGCTTATAAATTTTAATGAAATGGTGATACTATTAAGAAAATGATCCCATCTTCCTTAACAAACAAACATTTTGTATAAAAGTGGATCAGTGAACTTGGCATCTACATCCTTCAGTCTAATATGTCTGAGATGATGGCTCATCATTGGTGGGATAGGACTTTAAAATCCTTACCAGATTATAAGTCATCATAGGCCATGTTCTTTCAAAATAAATTTGAGATACCAAGGTTAGTATTTATTGGACTTTTCGTTTTTGAGATATGGTGTACATAGACACATGGACCTTTTTAATGTGTTTTAGATATGCAGATATATGGGAGATCTATTGGGGCTACCACCCTCCAGGGGGAAGGAACCACAGGAGGCCACAGAGACGCGCGGAAGTACCCAACAGTTTTTGGCTAGAAGACCCGTCCCAATGTTGGAGCTGAACTAGAGTGGGCGATGAACGAGCCCTCTAGTGTCCACGGGGAGTAATTTCTCGTTTGTGCAAGCATCCGGCACCGCCACATACCACGACACCCGAAACGGAATAAAAGGGAAGAGGTTGAAAGGTAATGGTGGTAGATGAAAAACCACCCCAGCATTCCCGTACCTACCAAGGAAAACCACGAAAAACCAAAGGTCAGAGCGGGCGGTCGAAGCCGCGACCCCCGGAAAGCCAGACTGACAAGTTACCGCGGAGCCACACTTAGTGTAGGTAGGTAGTAGAGAAAGTAAACATACGGCACTGTACTGAACTCTAAATTTTTATTTACAACTCTGTATCTTTCTTGTTGCCCAAACGACGAAGAAAGAGGACTTTAATAGTTATCAAAAATTAAATACATATACATTTTAATCCAAATCATTACACCTGTCTTAGAAAAATAAGGAAAAGAATGGTTTCTATACTAAGGTTATTTGTGTGGGGAAAATTTATGGAAATTTTCGCCTTGGATCCCTAAAGCATGTGTGTCGTCCTCCGCGGTGTAGTGGTTACCGTGCTAGTTTCTAGCTCCCGGAGGGCGATGGGTTTTTTCGGGCGTAAAAAAAGTTAGAATGGCTTCCTTCGGAAGGGAAGTAAAGTCGGTGGTCACGTGTCGTAGATTTACGGCATGTAAAACAACCTCAAGTCTGATAAAGAGCAAAATTACCGTCTTTCACGCCCAATATAGAATGGGACGCCAAGAACCACAGCAGTTAAAGAACGTCCATAAATAAATACCATATGTTTAAGATCTTTTGTATAATTTTGAATGAATTTTATATAACTTATAAATGTTAAGACATACTTAGACAAAATCATGCTGTATTAAAAACGAAGATGTCTTTAAAGCACACAATAAATGTTTTTATAGCGTTAAGCATTTCCGAGATATTCCTTATTATTGTTTTGAACTTTTAACTACCTACTAGGGTACCTTTCTTTTTTCTGGTCATGCAAACAACATGCACTTTCAAAGCCAACACACAAGACACGCCTTATAAAAGTCTGACTACCGCTTTAGCCTACTGTATTCTTCTCATAGCTACAACGAAATGTGTAATGAAGGTTTATCTGTGTTAACAAGAAGTAGATAGAAGAATAAGCTTTTGTAACAATAGTTTGAAGAAGAAAAACGAGTATAGAAAGTCATATGAATGCTTGCTGGAACAGTAATGTGCTCGAAGGGATAGTGCTGCTATCTAGCGCCGGATATTTGTATATTTATCACAAAGATCGCCACAACGACCACTACCACGACTCAACAAAAGCACCATTACCGCACCACAATGGCATCATTGTCGCCACACACGAACAACAATTAGATCTGTAAAGACAAGCGCATGTATGACCTAGTAAGGAACGAAGTCCACGCGAACATTGCAATACGCAGATTTCACTGGGGCATTTGAGACTGCTCTGCGTGAACAGCGCATCTCATTAAACAAGTGAAACAAGGTTGTACAACATTTAAATCATGAGAAAAAAAAGTGCATCTTGAATTTGCATAACTGGTAAACCGTAAGAGACAGACAAAATCTTGCTACACAAAACATGTAGATCTCGTTAAAGTACACTTAACGCCAGGTAACATTTTCGAGATATTCTTTGTTGTTGCTTTCAACTTTCAAATGCTGGTACTTTTTTCAAGTGTTAAGTCGATATTCGTTTACTTTTCGTGAACATGTCAAGATCAGGCATTTCAAAGGAATTACTTACATACCCGCTTTTTAAGCGTTTGACTATTGCTTTAACTTGCTGTATTCTTCTTATAGGTACAACGAAACGCGTACATGTGATAGAAGAATAAGGTTCTGTAAGACGAGAAGTACACGAACAGTTTCTCAATGTAATGTTTGCTTAGAAGCAACTCAACTATTGTTGCTTGCGCTAAAGGTTACAGCTAGCCGAGGTCCGGGTGCTAGAACGAATACTAGGGTAGTTACTCTTCTACAACTCTGTCAGGTTTGCAGGTGCAGGCGACCACGATTGGTGCGCGGCGGTGGAGTTGGCGCTTAGATGACTGACTGGTGTCCCTTGCTGGAGAGTAAGCTACAGTGGGCCTACTACTGCGGTGCTAGGCTGCAGTGGCGGGGGACTATCGAATCCTGTCGTACAGTTAGCAGACATGGGGGAAGCTACGCGACATCCACATCTTCAACAGCGTCTGCAGGAAACTGAGGGTACCTAGATCAAACACGTTGCACCGCAGAAGACGTGCTCAGAAACAGTTCGAGTGCATGCAGGAAGACCAGCAAGGACCGTGACAGCTCATTTCTTCTCCCAGATGCTGTTTCACCGAGGAGTATTGTTTTGCAAAAGACGGAATGACATTAAACAGCCCGACAGTGCACATGTTCTGGCATAACCTCATTTCTTTTACCGCCCAGGCTAAATGGGCTCGCATATCGACATTATTGGTCCATGTGGTGCTGTTTCTGGAGGACGTTCATGACGGACCGCCACTTTCTTATGATGAGCTAGGACACCTCAATAACATCTGCCTGTCGTGAATCCAGCGCCTTCTTGATCATCAACACTGTCTGTGCTTGCAGGCAGAAGGATGTCTCTTTCAACAATTCCTCTCAATCGAGTCTTGTACCAAAGCACGAATAACAATAATTCTTTATTATTTTCAAGCTTCTTCCACACGCAGAAAAAAAAAACTTTTAATTTCCTTGCCCTTACTTCACTGTTTAAATACATTTTTCATCAGAGGTTTCAATAACATTTTGTTTTCATAATTTCTGCTGATCACTTTCAAGTCTTGTTCGCCCGAGGATAAACAGCAACCTTAATATTCGCTGCTCCTCTTACCCGAGCAATAAAAACAATTTTATGTAATTGCGTCTCATTCGTTTTCTTCGCTCTGAGGTATTAACATGTCTCTCTCTCCTAAGAGAAGTCGTCTCTTTACAACGTTCTTTCTGTTCTCGCCTATACGGTTTGCTACTATATAACCTATAATAGTATTGTACAAACATTTCACCGGAAGCACACGTTTTGAGAGACTCCGAATAAGAAAACTATATTAACAAAAATGTCCATGTGTCTGTGATCAGCAGACCTAGAAAAATAAAATTTAAATAACAAACTTGGCGTTTAAGTTCAGAAGTTTCCAACGATGCGACAGCAAGAGCTTTTAGCAAAACCCCTCTCCTAAACTACCCTTTATTGCAAAACGGTTTCGTTTTTTATTTTGTCAAACACGGGTCAGTTTGTATTAACAGTCATTTAGTAGATATTTACATATATCTTTGAGTATTGTTGGAACAACATGTGAAGTCCTCTTTATTGGGAAAGAATTTTATGTGACTAGTACACTACGGGAGATAGACAGAAACAATTATTGTAGATCTCTTTAAAGCACGGAATTTATTTCAAACAACTTCTTGTAGTATGAGCCATTTCCGAAATATTACTTCTTATTGGTTTGAACTTTTCAATACTTGGCCATTCTATTAAGGTCCTGTCAACATTCAGTTATTTCCCGCGATGTCATGGAAACAGTATGGAGCGTCCAGTTGTTAAACATTTGCCAATCGGTTCGGTTTCTTTATATGTATAATGGAACTGTTTATCCGATCAGAATGATGCAGATGGAGAAACAAGTTTCTAGAAGCAGCGATAGTGGATACAGAAAGTATGTGAATGTAATATATCATATTATCCGCGGCAACGTCTGCTGTCCACTCTGATCCATGGGTTTTTCTTGGTTTGCCCAGGTCGACAGTCCAATGCTGGGATGGTT
Organism: Deroplatys truncata; assembly: GCA_030765065.1. NCBI lineage: Eukaryota > Metazoa > Arthropoda > Insecta > Mantodea > Mantidae > Deroplatys > Deroplatys truncata. The sequence continues at coordinate 4,060,526 of CM060979.1, forward strand.
CATCTTCTACCACGACTCCCCTGTACCCATCATCTTCCTCGTCATCTGTTTAAGGGTTGCAGCACCAGACGACGATGTTCTGTGTGCTCTGTGCAGGTTTCTTCCCTGGCGTCGCTGCGCGGAGGCCAGGTTTTCCTTCGAATGGGCTCCAACCCCGGGGGGGGGGCTGGCGGAACTTCGGTGGCTTGTGGGTAGGCCCACAATGCGTTCAATCTGGAAACATTAGGGAATCCTCTGCGTTTGCACCAATCGTTATCCGATCTGGTTGCCGTTCCGGTCTCTTCCCTCACCCCTCCCTCCTTCCCTCCTGGGGGTCACTGGTAGAAGCACAAGGGATCGGCGTGCGGTGACCTGCCGCTCCATTAGTTGTACCTCACACTTGTGGCCCTGCCTGCAGTTGGAGAACTTGAGGTAAAACGCTAACTTGGAACTGACTACACAGTTCTTTCTAGAGGAAAGAAAACTTATTTATTGAAGACGAATGCATCAGTTTATCTGCTCACCAAGTATTTGTTATTATTATTATTTTTGCCCATAAACAACCCTGAGGACACTCATAAAATTCTGATAACAACTTACCAAAGGCAGAGACTTGTAAAGGAAAGATGGAATATAGTCAGCAGCAGAGGCAACATTAAAGATGAAAGAGCCACGGCACATTAAAACTGTCTGCTGCTCTCAGCTCATTTTTGTTCCGTCACGACTTAATTCTGCGGCTGGGGAGCACAGTTTCGAGTCCAGGATCAAACACTTTCTGTTTAACTTAAATCTAAAGATTTAATTAACGGTATTTAATATCCTTTTGTAGGAATGACCACCACAGGGAGGGGAGAAGTATTTCAGCCAGGTGCTACCCGGTCAACTAATCGCGTGCTGCGACCTACATGGATCTATTATGGCTAACACCTCCCAGGAGGAAGGCCATGAAGTGAAGAAACCACAGGTCACAGAGACGCGCGGAAGTTGCTAACGCTTCCTGGCTCGAAGGATCGTCCACTACTGGAGCTGCTTAGAGAGGGCGATGAACGACCCCTCAACCAAGCAGCCCGCTCCACGGGGAGTACCCTCTCCTTTGAGTTAGCATCCGCGCCATCTGTCCGGCAGCGCCCTACACCACGCAACCTACAAGCACGCTTGAAACACGAGAATAAACGGAATAAAAGAGAAATAACGGAAAGCAAGGCGTGGTAGGTGAGAAACGAATGTAACATTTGCCTACCACCAGGAAACACCACGAGCCCGGAATGCAAGCCTCACACTCGCCTACTCACTATCATTTTTGTTACCCAGGAATTGTTTCAAGAAGGTTTCAAGCTGAGGAAACACCATTCAGATGTTTATTTCTGGTGCGTTGGAAAATAAGAAGTAAGAATTGCGAACTTTTAGCACGTTACAAAGTCCTGAACTTGCAGCACGAAAAAAAACGTTGTTTTACACACCTTAATGAACTCTACATTCATTCAAAATTCAATAATATAAAACCAAATCGAACGGAGTTGCACAGAAAATTCAAGGGGTAACCTTTATTTAAAGTATCATTATATGAAACAAGTAACATTTTGATGAAAATCAGTAGAGCCGTTTTGAGAAAATGAGAAATAACGAAATGTTCTCCATTCATAGGGGAGTATTTTCTTTAACATGTTATTGCCGCATCCCTGGAAGATATTAAAGTTGAATATCAAGTTTGGTATTTAACATTTTACTTTCTCTATCACATACCAACAGTGAAGGTAGAAACGAACCGAGGCAGAGCACCGCACGCATGCGCTTGTGCTTCTGCGGTAGGGAGGGATTAAGGGAGAGACCTGAAGAGCGACAGATCGGATGACGACGGGCGCAAACAAAGACGGGGTCCCTAATGTTTCCAGATTAAACGCATCCGACGTCACCCGGTCCGCCCACAAGCCACCATACCTCTGGCAGTGCCCCCGGGGGGAGCCCACTCGGAGGAGAGCAGACCCTGCAGCGACTCCAGGTCGAGGGAGGGAAAAACTTCCGCAGAGAGCATCCTCTTACCCTGACACACCGCACCGAAACACCATCGCGACACTTTCAATCCCGAAACAGAACTAATGTGGTAAAGGATGATCAATATAAGCAAATGGAAGGACAGGAAAATCGGGGGCTGAATTAAACCACTCCAGCATTTACCTGACGACCCGGGAAACTCCCTAAAAAGTCATGGGTCAGAGTAGGTGGTCCCCAGGAATCGATCTCGGGATTATCTGAATGCGAGTCGCAGGCGTTACTGTGGCGCCACTTCTCTCGGTTTACAACCATATACATTCATAAGTATTTATCAAAGGGCTCACATATTTACGTGGTGAAACATAAACAAAAACGAATCGAGATAAACCGGATGAATGACGGCCGGGTAAACGAGGTGGGTACTTATGTACCTTGCTACCAAGGAAAGTGCTATGTTTGTAGCATACGTTAGGAGGTTGGCGCTCAACTGCCGTGACGTGTCCGTGCGGGGATTCCTGGTTCATGTTCATAAAGAAGGTTGTGAACATAAGGGACTTCACATCATGACCCAAGTAGCCAAGATCACACTCCCAGTCTTGTGACAATGCACTGCACATATCAGCAACCTGACTGAAGATGCCACCGCCACGAACTCTCTGACTCAGATCATGTGCATCCACGTGTCGTTAAAGGCGTGAGACATTTGCAATGTGTTATCTTTGTCGAGAGAGGTAACTGCCGTTAAATTCCACAGCTTGCGGTGCTAGAAGTCTGGAGTTGACAACATAGAACGTGTGAACTCTCCTTGTCAGCACTGATTGTTTATTTCAGATAGCGACATGAGGTCAGTGAAGCGAGTGTCAGCTCTAAGAAGAAGGACGTAACGTAAGAAGAAGTTGCCTGGCAAGCACGGTGTTCAATCTGAAATGCCATCAACATTAATCGAATGTCGTGCTTGCCAGGCAACTTCTCCGACAAAGGAGCCATACGCTTCTACGAAAGTGCGTACTAGGCGAATTAAGTTCTAGGCTCCGCAGCTAGACAAGTGACGTCATACAGAATGTCCTGCCACACTTTAAAAGGAACAACCAGTATAGTTTCGCTGCTTAAGAAATTTTGGTGAAAGAGAATTTTTTGGGTGCGAGTTTTGTTATGTGTAGTAATGCCACGAGTGGTTTCCAGATCATCGATAAATACTCCAGTCACGAAATGACAAGACAATTTATCTAGGGGAACTGGAAATCAGAGTGCCATTTGCTAAGACTATTTTACAAATAAAATGAAGTGATTTACCCAAAAATCATGATTATTATAATAAAATCATAAAGTATTTATATTTATTAGCAATAAAAGTGGCGTTGTTTTCGAAAACAAGTTAGAATCATATGGTCACGTTTTGTTTGTTTGATCAATGCAACTCGATCATATAGGTATTGTTTTCTGCCATCTGGCGTGTGGAACTTGTAGTAAAAATTCGCTATTCTTTTATCTATGCTTGTAAGAATGCTCCTAGTAGAAAAAAGGTGGAACAAATAAATCTATATTATCAACATTATAGGTTATGACCTTCTTTACAGGAAAATATGTTAACTTGTTTCGGTTCACTGGTTTGTTATGAACATTATTTAAAAAGCAGAATTATCTGTTAATTTCAATGTGTATTTCTTGATTTCCTCGTGTCATGTGGAATGTCACGGCTAGAATGCTACAAGAAACGTATTTTAAGGAATAGCATATCCATTTGAAGACCAGCAGTTTCAAGCGGCGAGAGATGCTCCAAAACTTACCGGAAAAAAGAAAGATAACTGCAGTGATTTTAAAGTGCTAAGAATAAGAAACAGTGATCACTTGATGTGATGAGAATACCCCTGAAGGATTACAAATGAAGCTCATCGTTATCGCTGCCCTACAATTGGCATGCCTGTCTTCATTTGAAGCGTTCATTTACTGTAAACGTTTACTTGATGCCATGCTTGTGCAATTGTAAATTAATGTTCATGATAACAGGTCGTGGTAAGACCAGACCTTAAATAAACGTTTAACAACGTTTCTACCATTTTTACGCTTAAACGAGCCGCATTGATGTTGGTAGCCGAGTCACAGCAAGATGATGCCCCAATCTCTTCGTAGAATTAAAAGAGGAGGAGGTAATACTGATATTTCGATAAACATTGAGTAGAATCATGGTCGTGATTGGTTCAAAAACAACATTCCTTTAAACGCGATTGGTCATCATTTGTGGCTTGAGTGAAATAGTCAGACAAGGCATGACCCGAGGCCACTGCTGCACGACATTGATGGATGCATGAGCCCTGCACTAGCCTAACCCAGGTCAACTTCTCCCACAAAGGAAAGTAGGTACCTGATGTTGGCTTTCAGTACCCAAAACTTACAGCCTAGAGTTATAGATCTTGTTTATGCAAAAGCTGCGCGTGTGTGAGGAACTCACCCTTATCTCCAGATTGGGCCTCGTGAGTATCCCACAATGTGTGTGTACGTGTTATATTTGCACAGATCGCGTGCGCATTCTTTAATGAGCATATCTGTGGAGTTTCAGACTCCTGCTAACATCGCCGCGCTCAACACCGCCACTTTCTCTTGAATTTTTTAAGAGCTACGTGAAGCACACTTTCTTGTCAAATCTTTTTATTATCTAAATGAGTTTTATGCTAATGCCACCTACCTACATACCTTGTTCGCAGGCCAGAGTATCTTCAGCCTGGAAGATAATGTGACGCAGTGGTTATCGGGAGGTCGGCGCCAGGCAGTCGGAGGTAAACAAACATAAGTAGCGCTCCCGCCTGCGTAAACACCAGAAGCACTATCAGCAGATAATCACAATTTTCTTGAGGTTTCTTCCCCCAACCTCCAGTACGTGTGTAAACATAGTTCTGGAACGGAGGAATTCCATTATACAAGCGAGTGTTCTCCGAGAGGAACCAGTTGGCTAGCGAGTAGACTTCAAGTGCGGTTCTACGAGTGAGTTTGTGACGTGCAGCGAGTGCTGCTGCTGAAGGAGAGATTGAGGAAGTCTTGTGTTCGACTCCCCAGTGACTGAATCACCCGGAAGAAGTGTGTTGTATTACGCCACTAGGTCAAAAAGGAAAGCGAACTGGCGGGGAAATAAAGTAGTTCACATTAGTGAAGTGAGAGTGTGAAGGAAGTGAAGTCCTAGTGAGGTTGAACTAAATAAAACAGATATCTACCAGAGAGGGGCAGCTTAGTTGAAGGCTCCCAGGCCCCGCACCAACACCTAACTTCACCAAGCAGCCGTCTGTAAACCATGTAAGGCCCTCCCCCCTTTTTCAACGGCTACCGGCCCTCTGGACCAGTCTTCCCGGCAGGTATGCCTGCTATCAGCACGAGATTGAACACCCGACCACACCATCCTGACAGGTTATCGCCCAAGGTTCTTCTCTATATTGGGAGTAAATACATAAATTCTGAACAAAAGTGTCATTGAGCTCCTGCTAGAAAATAAAACTGTGACTTGTACATTTAACGTTCCGAGAAGAGAGTTTTAAAACTGCTGATATTTAAGAATAAACAAGAATAAGAAGAGAGGCTATGAAAAATGCTGCCCTTGCCATCTGACGGAGATAATCTAATCAAGAAGCAAATTCAATTTAAACTTGAGAACTTGCTCTCTTCCTTCTGTCTGCTACACAATTCAAATATATTCGAAGTTTCTTTCATTTTTCCCTGTCTCCCATTACAGTTTCAAGATAATTCCTTAAACAAGAAGACCAACTAAGTGCTATTAATGCACTCTAGTACGTTTGTTTTGTTACAAGTTCCCAGCATCTAGCGTATACAATAACAAAACAACGAAGTTGCAAAATTTGAAATTATGGTTTTACTCTCAACTCGGCAAACATTTACACTTCGTTAATGCACAAACTGTAAACATTGAGCCCTAATTTGTATTTGGTGCATGTAAAACGTCATCCGATTTATAAAGGCACAAATATTACATTCCATCAAAAACTTCCATATCGAGATTTATCTCATAATAAACGCTTTTACACTCCCTTATTATATACATAGGACGGTATGTTACATTCACATGACTTTCTTTAAATATTATCGTTTATTTAATATAACTTAATACAAATTATTCTTACGAAAGCTTATTTTTCTATCTACTTCACTTTAATCCATATAAACCTTTGAAGGAATATATTATACATTTCGTTTTAGATACAAAGGGTTAAGATCTGGACGCTATATACTGGCCTTTACATTTATACTATTTCCATGCAATCGCGAGAAACAACTGAAAATCGACAGGTTTTTAAAAGAATGACATAGTATTTGAACAATTCGAATCATTAATAACAGATATCCTAGAAATGGTTTATGGCACAAAAGAAATTATTTTAAATAAATTGTGTGTTTTAAAGAGATCTACATGTTTTGTGCAGTAGTTTTCGTCTATCGCTTAACGTTTACCAGTTATACAACATTATACAAAATGTGTTAATGAAGAGGACTTCACAGGCTATTCCCAAATAAATATCCCAATAATATATATATATATATATATTTGTTACATAAATGTCTATCAAAATCCTGACACCCATTTTTGAGAAAATCTATAAAGGGTAGTTTGAGGTAGAGATATTTTCTTGACTGAGCTTAAATATAAAGTTTGGTATTTATTCGACTTTTCGTCATTCAGTTTTGCTGTTACGAGACACATACACGGAGGAAGATTTTCTAAAAATCCTTTTTGTTTAATCCTGGGGCCTCAAAACATGTGTCTGCAGTGAAATCTCGATATCGAAATTTTAGGGGAATGCAAAGCTACTTGTTATGTTCCTGGTAGAGAAATTGGAGAAGTACTTTTAGAAAAAGGTATGTATGTGTTTGTGTGAACAACATAAACTCAAAACCGAAAATAAGGTCAAATACCAAAACATTTGATTCCACTTAGCACCTCGATTTAATCCTGCTATTTGATATCAAGGTCAGTAACTACAGGGTGTCCCAATGAAACGAAATTTGTTCACTCCTTTAAGAAATGTTGTCGGGTAATGTTAGCAACACAAAACTGATGTCATTGTTGTTGATATGGAGATGTGGTGACACAGCTATAAAATTGTTCTATAAGAATAGACAGTGAGAGTGCAAGGAGAGCATTGTTAGACATGATGCAAATGTTGAACAAACAGAGAAGCGAACTGGTGTTATTCGGAGTCCTAAACGTTCATTGCAGCAGTTTAAAGCGCTACTGACCATAGTGCTCTCGGAAGATTGAGAAAGACTTTCACTTTGAAGTTGCAGATTGTCCACCAATTAAAATCCATACACAAAATTTACCGGATTGAATTTTTTGACCAGTTTTAAGCCAAATTTGATGAAGATAACCAATTTATAAGCCAACTATTGATGTGGCCCCTATTTTGTTGAAGATGAGGAAGGCGAACAACAACAGCGACTTCTAATCGATTTGCTTGAGAGTTTTCTCATCCTGGAAGTTGCAACATTTCCCTTGAAGGAACCACCATGGTTCCAGCAATACAGCATAGCAACACAGCTACAATTTCTATGGCGGCTGTCCATTAACTCTTCGGGAATCACGTAATCTCTAAATAAGGGAATATTTCTTGACCTCGCAGATCCTCAGATCTGTTTGTATGCGACTATTTCCTATATATATATATATATATATATATATATATATCCAACTCGCCTACAAACCTTGAGGAACTAAAGGGAAATGCTACATCAATCTCCATATGGGGCTAGTAGCGGAATATCACAAAACTGGAGGTCATTTGAAGGGCATAATCCTTAAAAAAATAAAATAATGATCTCTATAACATAAAATGGCGTACTATCGACATTAATTTTCTATATTTGTTATTATTCTTATTTATATATAACAAGTACTACTATATAGTTTAAAATTTTCGTTTCGTCGAGACATCCTGTAGAAGGTTCTACTAACAGCTCTGAAACAGTCAGTAGTTATAACAAACTCATATTTTCATGTCCCATCTGCAATTCCAAATGAAACGGCACGCTTACAGTAAAATGTTCTAGTACATTATAGCCAGTGTTAACGAGAATTTGAGAATTAATAGCGAGGTGCTTAAGGTCAAATTAAGGTGGACGTATACCACAAATCGTACCATATGTCAAAAAGGACACTATGATTCATAAACCATTTGACATTTATTGTTTGGTACTGCTGAATTCCAAAAATGTCATTATAGGCAATGAAAAAAAAACTTGTTCTCCATTAGGAATTATTAGATTACTCCACCACTTTGCCATTTGATGCAGCGCTAGGCGGCGAATATTTGATTGTGCCTCAGCACGTTTTTGGTAAACAAGCTTTCACTCTTGTTTCGTTACAGACGATCCAAATTCAGAACTCGGCCAAACTTGGGGGAGAAGCCCCGAAGATCAAGGCTTTGATCGTATAAAAACAATTTTCAAACCCACATACAATCAGTAACGTAGTTCATTTAGCGCATTTACCTCGCGCACTTTGACCTATGAGAGATCTATTGCGGCTGTCAGGAGGAAGGGATGAAGTGAAGGAACCACAAGAGACTACAGGCCACAGAAACACGCGGAAGTCTCTGACCCGTCCTGCCCAGAGACTCGTTCAACCAAGCAGCCCTCTGGTGCCCACGAGGAATACTCTTTCCTTTGAAACCACTCCAGCATTCGTCTACGATCAGGGAAAATCAGAATAAATCCAAAGTGGTCGACGGGAATCGAACCCTGTACCTCCTGAATGCGAACCTCACCGCGGAGCCAACTCGAACGGTTTAGTTTCGTTTAAAGAAATATTTCGGGAGAGATAATTTACATGTCCTTACAAAAGGACAGTGTAGGAGTTTTTTTATCATTCTGATGCCTGAAACATGTACACGTGCTGCAGGAAGCGCAGCTGAAACAAACCTAACAATATTCATCAAAATGTTTGTTTCAGAGCTGTAAAAACAAGAGGCCTAGGCAGCAACTCTCCAGTGGCCTTGTGTTTGCTTATACCTCTTTAGTATTATCGACCATCGTCCATTGTTCGCGTGTAAGATCACATCTCTTGTTGTGCAGTCTACCTGTCTGCATGGGCATGTTGTGAGATCCTATAAAACAGTTTCACATTGCATTTGGCCATCTTCCCTTCCCTAGCCTACAAATAGTCATCAAGGCTCTTGATTGTGATACTGTCTCCTAAATCAATGTAAATATGACAGCAGGGTTACCATAACCCAGTTTTATCCTAAAACAGGTGTCATTCTTATTAAAACTAGTAAGCATACAATAGGATTATGTTTATTTTTTCTGCTACTTACCTACAGCAACTGGAGGATTGCACCCAAAACTTTCACAGGAAATCTACGTTTTGAGGATCCCTGAAACCAAGAAGAGCATTTTTAGAAAAAGGTATGTACATGTTTGTGTGAACAGCATGACTGAGAAACGGAAGGCTAAAACATTTCCAAGAAAATCCTCGCATCCAAAACTATCCTTTACGTTTACTGTCTTGAACATTTAAAACTCCAGTTAAGTTTTCACAAAATTCCATTACTGCATCGAATCATGTTGCAGTAAAAATGCAGCGATGTTCAATGCGTGTTGTTGCTAGGTTAACATCTTCACTGTTTTATTTGTTTCCACAGCCACAACATGAAGATGTGTTTATTACTAGCTGCCTTACCCGATGTTGAACAGCTGGCTTTTTAAATCTCTAATGATGATCTAATTAAATGTATGAAATGAACTCTGTATGAAATTATCTAGAACATTTTTATGCTGAATTCTCCCCTTTACGCCTTAGAACTGTAATTTCATAAAACTCCCATCCCATTCATAAAAATAGATCAAAATTAGCTGATATTCACAGAAATGGGAATGAAATATCAGCAGATTTTCTATTTCTAATCTTTGCTTCCCCCTATTCCCTCCCACGCAACAATCTTCAAAGTTGTGGAAATCTTGTAAAACATTTCAGGGATGAAAGATGCTTTCTTTCCAACCAACGAAATGTTTGTAGTTTTTACATTAGATGAAAAATTATTAAAAAAAGTTACTTTAAAAAATACTTATTTGACCAACAAGATCTTCCACCAGTCACCTGAACATTCAGTCTGAAATAAATCAATGTTATATAGATATCCATCCAATTTTTCCAGTATATCCAATATTATTTCAGTATATATACATAATTTCGATTAATATACCATATGCTTTATACCTATACATGATAAAATATGTATCTTGAATTTTCTACGAATAGCGTGTTCATTATTAGTTAATGTTGTATAAACTTGTAAACCGAAACAGATGCCAAAAATGTAGATCTCGTTAAAAGACAATTTATGCCAATATTTATAATTTCCGAGATATTGTTAATGTAATGTTGCACTATTAAAAGTAAACCATTTGTCCATAGAGTTTTTATACAGAACAACGTGTGGCTCGCATCTTCTGTGACTGAAACAATGATACTGCCACACAATACGCCATTGTTTAGGACCAATGTATGAAAGTCATTGTTTCTTGCCATCACCAGAGGCTCAACTGTGTGACATTTTCTGAACCTTCAAACTCTCCGCTTCATTCACAACCTGAGTTTGATATCTAGAGAATCAGAGGTTTAATATGATTCTATTGAAGCAGCACTCTTCTTCCATTACTGGCAGGCAGAGAAGCTATTGCATTCCTCCCAAAAATTCCATACCGAGATTTCACCGGAAACATATGTTTTGAGATCCCCTGAATCCAAAAAAATGCATTTTTAGAAAAAGGTCCGTGTGTGTGTCTAAGAACAGCATTAACTCAAAATTGAAAAGTCGGACAAATTTCAAACTTGGTGTTTAGGTCAGTACCTTCCAAAGATGCGACACGAACATCCCCCCACTATCCTGTACATGGAAATGCTTTAAACTTGCTCATTTTGTAAACAGTAACTAATACGACACATGCAAAATAAAATGTATACCTTACATTTTCTAGGAATAGCCTGTTAAGACCTCATCTTGTATAACTCGTAAACGTACTACACAAAAAAAGTATATCTCTTTAAAACACACAATTGTTTAAGTAACTTCTTTGTGGCAGTAGCCATTTCTGAGATATCCGTTATTAATCGTTTGAATTGTTCAATACTTAAACCATTCTCTTAAAGTGCTGTCAACATTCAGTTGTTTCTCGCGATGTCATGCAAACAGTATGGAAGTTTAAGGCCAGCATATAGCGTCCAGTTGTTAAACATTTGACTATCGCTGTTCTCTATAACGAAATGTGTAATGTAGCTGTTTCTGCAAAGGTTCATCTCGATTAAAATGAAGTATATAGAAAAATAAACTTTCGTAAGAATGATTTCTATACTACTGATAACCGATAGAGGGTACAGAAAGTAATGTGAATGTAACACATCAGATTTGTTTACTTTCTCTATAACTTACCTAAGCCGAGCGAGGTGGCGTTGCGGTGAATGCGACTCGCATTCGGGAGGTACCGGGTTCGATCCACTCTGACCCGTGGGTTTTTCGAGGTTTCCCCGGGTCGGGAGGCCAATGCTGGGGTGGTTCATCCTCTACCACGACTTTCCTGGCCCCCGCCATTCCCTATCATGTACCTTGTCATCTGTTTCGGTGTTGTAGGACCAGCCGGTGTGTGCTCTATAGAAGTTTCTTCCCTGCGGAGCTGCTCAGTTAGGACCCGCTTCCGTTAGGGACCCCGTCCGGATAAGGTCCCCCTCATCACGGTAGAAGCAAACAGGGTTCTGCCCCATTACTACTTGCCTGTAGTACGCAGAGTAAGTATTGCATTCAATACCAAACTTTCACTGGAAATACACGTTTTGGGGTTTTTTAGTCCAACTTTAGTACGTGTGTGTCTGAACAGCATAATTAAAAAACGAAATGTCCCATAAGTACCAGACTTGCCAGTAAATTACAAAGATGCAACTCAAATATTTGTTTTTCATTTTATTTTTTCTTTCTTTTCACAAGATGGTTTCAACCACTTTTATTAAAATAGTATAACCTAATGGGACAAGGTGGTCCGAACACGTGGAAGTTACACCTTGAGTGTGTTAAATTTCCATGCTCTTAAAGTTTTCAATGGTTTTTCCTGATATCTTTATTAATTACTCTATAGATCATTACAACTATTTTAAGTGATAGCTTATGTAGTTGAGTCCGTAGAAATTATTTCATTCAGCAGAAAAATAATAACATTTACTCTTAAAACATGTGAATTCATGTACCTTTTCTCTGATACTACTTGAAATACAGAATCACACTTCTGCTTGCTTGTTCTTAGTATAAGCAGCTATCTTCTGAACCTCAATTATTTAGTTATGTATATCAGTTCACTAGAAATTGAAAAAAAATTAATTCCAAAGGTAAAAATGTGGAAAATTTACAATGTTGTTGCTTTCTTAATATCACTAACATACATTATAAAATTATGGTTGTAGTTCAGAAAGTTTAACTATGTGTTGTATACATGTACTGAAAATTTCAGCTCTCTACCTTTCATACTTTCTGAGAAAAAGGTACATAAGTATCCAAAAACGTTGTTTTGAGAAAACTGAATTTAAAGTTTGAACGTTAAAATTCTGACACACTTCAGTACATTTCAGGGTCATTATCATCTGCACCTTCATTCCTGGATTACTGCAGCTTTTTCGATTGCATTCTTTTGGTCCTGGTCACTTTTGTTAATTGCTGAACTGTTCGCTGGGCGTGATAAAGTCGTTCGTTGTTGAAAGATACAGAAATGTTCCAAATAGGGCCCTTGCATGACAGCTTTAAAGGAATGCAGACCAGCATTTAAATTGTATTTAAATGTCTTAAAAACCTCTTAGCCCCCAAAAGTATATATTTTCTGAAACTGGAAATAATAGAGATTTTATTGGTGCCTAAAACAAAAAAATGTGACTTTTTACCATTTTAGAGTACCTACCTTGTCCCGTTAAGATATTTACGTGAGAAATAAAATGTATATATTGAGTCCTGTTCATTCGGAGTGTATAAGAGATCTTACTGCACAACAAATGTACATCTATTTATTATTTTAAATTGTTTGGCTCCATCAGCCATTTTGGAGACAATAACTAATATTAGTTTGTCACTTTTTGAAGTGCTGTTGCAAAGATTATGAGATTTCAAGACCAACATAACAGGGAACTAGGTAGGGCAGCTGTCTGCTGTCCGGGTGGGAACTGTATACTCCCCAGAGTCTGCAAGCACAAATGAGACTCATCAAAGGTATAACACCCAAAGAAAACCCATAAATCTAATGGCAACTGTATACAGGTTAACACCATTGCCTATAGGCAACAACATGGCTGCCGATAAGACCATTGCAGTTAAAGTCGGGGTAGAAATGCAACTTAAAAAAAGAATACCTAAGTTATTTAACATCTGACTATCGATCCTGGCTCTCTATCCCTCTTGTATCTACAACGAAATGTGTGATGTAACTATTTCTGTAAACGTTTATCTCGACTAACTGAAGTAGATACAAAAATAAACTTTGTAGAAGTAAACGGTAATTGGTGCGTGTAATGCTTGCAAACACGCGTCAAGCCTCTAATTCCAGGGAATGGTAAAATGAATTGCTGGTTCCTGGAGATTGCCCTTGTGGCGCCATCAATCCTAATGCATCACCATCAAGACCCACGAGGGTCAATATTTGCTTCAACAGGTGGCAGACACGATGCTGTTTGTCTATCACTTCATACAGGAGAGGGTTTTGATGCGCGAAGCCGCTGTTGGTGAGGACAACTTCAGTATACCTACCTCACGCTTTACTTCACTAGGGAAATACTTCTATCTGAACAAAACAAATGACGTGAACCAAAGTAACAAACTACTTACTAGGATCAACTGAAACGCTCGATAAATATCAAACTTAGTTAAGTATCTTCCAAAAATGCGACACGAACGTTTTCAGGAAGATCCACCAACCCAAACTACCTTATACATGGAAACATCTTAGATATCTTTTATTTTCTCAAAAACGTCTCTAACGATTTTGATTACAATACAACATATTAAAGATATTTACATGAAAAATAAATGTGTATCTTGAATTTTCTGGGATTACCCTGTTCTTCGTTCGGAAGCAATGTTATATAACCAGTAAATGAATCATAAGAAGCAGACAAAACGTGCTACACAAAGGATGCAAATCTGTTTAAAACACGCAGTTTATTACAACTAGCTTTTTTGATGTACCATCAATTTCAGAAATATCCCTTATTATTGTTTTGAATTTTTCAAAATTTTTAGCAGTTTTACTTTTTGTATCGGTTTGTATGATCACCAACTATTGCATTTCACCCAAATATTTCATGTTGACAATTCACCGGAAATACACGCTTGAGACTAGCTGAATAAAAACAGGCATACACATTCCTGTGTGTGTCAACAGGAAACGAAATATTCCGTTATTTTTTATTTTCTGGAAATGGTTCTAACGATTTTGACTCAAAAATTTAACACATTTCACGTCACATTTCGAATTTTCTGGGAGTAGCCTGTGTAAATGCTAAATCGTAAAAGATATACAAACTCTTACTGTATAAAATTTAGATCTCGGTAAGGTACACAGTTAATATCAAACAATATTTTTGTGACGTTTAACCATTTGCGAGATATTCTTCATTATTGGTTTTCATTTTCAAATATTCGTTTTTTATCATGGTCATGCAAAGAACGTGGAATTTTAGTCATTACACAGCGATTCGCTTTTTAAAAATCTGGCTTCTTTGGCCCTCTGTATTCTTCTTATACGTAGAATGAGACAGGAGCTTGATGGAAATCTCTCACATTCATGTCAGACATATTGTAGTGTATGTGTGTGCATTGTCGCGTCGGACACATTATTGCTCTGTAGCGATGGCATTGTTGCAATAATCATTTTGATTGGTAGTTTGAATTCCGTCCGGCGTGGCATTTCTTCCCCCACCTAGTCAGTAGCGTGGGTGTGTCTTCAGGTCGAGTGGTTGTGCGTGTGGGTGTGTGGAACATCTCCCTCCAATGTGTTGTGAACGATGTAGTGGCACCATATCAATTATAAGAAAATGCAGGTAGTGTGTTAAATGTGTATTTTGTTATGAATATCCCACGCCTGCTTTAGAATTATGCGGTTCAGTTCCTGGTTCTCTTGCTTCCTCTGAGTCTACGTGTCCCAATGTTTGTGCCGGGGTAAGTAAATTTAATATCTAGCTGTAAAATCTGTTGGCCTCACTCCGGTGTATAACAATATTTATCTTTTGTTTAAGCAAGTAGCGTTCTACGAGAAGCAAATATTACATCGTTTCAAGGATAATGAAGGGAATGCAACCTGTTGCATCTTATCATGAAGAAACATCCCCACACAGGACCGGCGACAATGTAACCATATCCGACTTTGAAAATTAACTGCAGGAAGATATACGATTAAGAATTCTAATAAAATAAGGCATACTTCTCCACAGAAACAACTAACAAGGGCAGTCGAGGTGGTTACGGCACGGAATCCTGAGCAGAAGGCCTATTGTTCAAATACCGCTAGGAACAACCTCCCTGACTGAGGTTTTCTCAAGGTTTTCCTTAGTCCTCTAAATAGCAAATGCGGGGAAGTACCCTATCCTTAACTTAACTTAAGAAATTAAATTAAATTGAGTTTTATTTACGGAAGCTCTTTAACTCCTGTAGTCGTTAGCGTCCCATTCTATATTGGGCGTGAAAGACGGGTAATTTTGCTCAGAGGTCTCTTTATCAGGCTTGAGGTTCTTTTACGTGCCGTAAATCTACGACACGGTACCACCGGCTTTACTTCCCTTCCGAAGGAAGCCATGCTAAGGATTTTTACGCCGAAAAAATCCATCGCCCTCCGCCGGGTTCGAACCCGCGACCTTGGGAACTAGAGGCTAGCACGGTACCACAAGTCCATGTGGTACATTTCATGTATCATCAGTGTTACCGCCTGTGGTGCCACATGAAACAAGAGCGAGCGTTAAACGCCATTCAAAAATAATCCACAGAAACTAGTCGTTTCGTCAAACGCTGCCCAATAAAACTATTCAGTGAATCATGTTATCCCCAATACTGTATTGTTATATTGCCGATAGCGGATGGGGACTCTCTTTCGAGATTCAGGGAATACGGTCCCTGTCTGGGGAGCCAGGGTGAAGGCAATTCTCCTAGGGGAAGAAACCCCTGCAGCAAATCTACTGTGTACTGGCTGGTAATCATTCACAAGAAATGTTCTCCTCGCAGCAAGTAGCCGAACACATTTGTGGGGCAGCTCCGGGAGAGGAAAAATAATAAACGATTTGGAATTTCTTATCCTAAAAAAACAGATGTTAGCACAGCCTCAGAATGCAGACAACTACGTAATGTAAAAAAATGAGAAGACACAAAAATAACTTTCTTATTCAACTTAAACTATATTATTACATAATAATAATAATAATAATAATAACAATAATAATAATAATCTCGTGGCGCCACAGACCGTCAAGGGCCTAGACCTGCCAAACCGACCACGCCCACGTACGCACGCAGAGGTGGGCGATCATGCAACCGATACAGGGAGGTGACATGGCCAGAATGTTGGCCAGGATCGCTGCCTATCCCAGCCCCTCACTTTCCTCGCGATGCTGAGTGGGCACTGGTCCTATACTCGGCACTTAAATCGAAGCCGGGCGCAATCCGTGGCTGGGAACCAGAGCTCTACCCTCGCAGGACTATCATATAATTACTCTCTCGTATGTGCTATTTAATACAAGAAAGGAATAAATGAAACGCTCATACAAATACTCTGTACTTATACACACACACACACCAGTAGGTACCGTTACTCACAATTAGAATAAAAAAATATCAGTGTCTGTGGTTTGTACTGGTTTAAAAACTCAGTGTTTCTTTGCTTCTTTCTTTTTCCTAACCAGTCACACACCAGTTGATCATGTGCACTAATCATAGAAACGTTGTCATCACTTAGGATTTGCGATCATAGATATCTAGATCTAATACTTCTTCACTACCTAACAGATACAACCTGGGAAAGAATGATACTGCTGTGGCAGAGAAAACATGTGCTCCCATAACATAGCGCACAAATGAGGAAATAAATTAATTATTTCATAAATGGGGATCACAAAAATGTGACGTGTTAATGGGAAAACGTATAACTGAGCTAAATATTAACACTAAAGTTACGTGCCTAAAAAGTTTTCCGTACCTATATTTACGAATGTCGTCCTCCGTGGTCTAAGGGTACCATGATAGCCTCCAGTTCCCGAGGTCGCGGGTTCAGATCCGGCGGAGGACGATGAATTTTTTTCGGACTTAAAAATCCTTAGCATGGCTTCCTTCGGAAGGGAAGTAAAGCCTGTGGTCCCGTGTCGTCACGTGAAAGAACCTCAAGTCTGATAAAGAGGCCTCTAAGCAAAATTACCGATCTTTTACGCCCAATATAGAATGGGACGCTAAGAACTAACTAAAAAAAAGGTATACCTCTAAAAACAACGTATAACTGAGGTTCAAGTGAATCAGAATGAATGGGTGTAACATGTTCAAATAATAATAGACTCAAGAGTGCATTTCAGTATCAACCAAAAGGAAGAACAGATGTGGGTAGATCCAACAGGAGGTGGAGGAACAACGTGAGACGGGACGGAGATTGTGTTCATGTCGTGAAGTGAAGAAAATTACCCAGAAAGCTCTTGCCTATCTGACAAACATTTACAATATAATTTCCTCAGTCATGGAACTTAGCAGAAATTATTATTGCCTTCCAAAAACCATAAAAGTCTGCACATTAAGCATCCAGCTATCCTCCAAAGGGTCTGCTTCCTACTATCAAAAGCATTTGAAACAATTATTTTAAGCAGTTATCGTCCTTATCACCACCGGCTTTTATCCACTTTTACTTTCTCTACTACGTATAGTAAGTAGGGGAAGTATTGCATTCCACCCAAAAATTCGATACCGAGATTTCACCGGAAATACATGTTTTCAGGCCTCCTGAATTAAAAAAAAGTATTTTTGGAAACATGTCCGCGCGTGTGTGTCTGTCTGTGAACAGCATAACTCAGAAACGAACAGTCGGATAAACACCAAACTTGGTACTTAGGTTCAGTATCTTCCAGAGATGCGACACGAAGGTTTTCAACAAAATCCCCCCACCCCAGATTACCCTTTACATGGAACATTTTTCGAAAAGGTTCATTTTCTGATAAACGGCTATAACGATTTTCAGTAAAGTATCATATATTTAAGATATTTTTATGGCAAATAAAAATGTATATCTTGAATTTTTTGGGAATGTCTCCAAACGTATTCTTCATTGTGAACGACTTTTGCATAACTGGTAAACCATACTACACAAAAAATGTAGATCGTGTTAAAATACACAATTTATGTCATATACATTTTGTTTGTTGAGTGAACCATTTTCGAGATATTGCCTGTTATTCCCTTAAATTTTCCAATACTTATACTTTTTCTCAAATGGGAATTCTTTATTCATTTTTTATGTCCTAGACACACAAAGAGAATGGAATACTCCACATAGCAACCAGCTCTTAAAACATTTGACTATTGCTTAAAACCTACCATATTCCCCTTGCATCTACAAGAAAATTAGCAATAAGATTAACATCTCGATATCTCGATTAACGTGAAGCATATGGAGAATAAGCGTTTGTAAAAATAGTTTGTACAAGAGTAGAGAAAGTCATGTGAGTGTAACACATCAGATTTTTCAGTTTAGATTGCGTCCTCAAGATCAGTTGCTAAGCATTGCAGAGACTATTATTATAATGTTCCAAAGAAATAAAATGGTTTCTGCTGTTTTTCTAGATATGCCACAAGCGTTTGATCCATACGGAATGAAGGGCAGTTGGATAGAACAGGGCTACCAGATTATCTCAATCTGATTGTTAACTTTTTCTCACAGAGCGTCAGTTTTATGTACACACGCTTAGAAAGCTTCACATGAACTCTTCGACCGGTTACTGCACAAGGCTCAATTCTGGCTCCAATATCTTCACTTGTGAACTTACAGAGATAAGTCCCATTCAAATTAGAGCTTACAAATGTCAATGGAATTCTCTTTCTCTGTTGACAAAATGGTTCATAACATAAAGAGGATTACTAAAAGTAAAATATTCTCATTAAAACCTCATCAACGTCCAACTCCATTATTCCTTCTGATGAAGAAATAATTTGGGTTCCAACTGAAATGTCAGTAAAATACCTTGGGATTCTACCGGTCACAAAGTCGACTTGGAATCCACAATTTCACTTGCTTCCTCTCGAATCACTAAACTATACCATCTCGTTAACACGCGCTCCAAGACAGTGTGGTTATATAAACCTGCTCATAATATCTGCTGCTCCTATATAGAGTGAACCAGCATCGATCACAGGTTCTACAAAATAAATGTATTCGAACTGCCAGAAATTCTCCTTTGTTCACCAGAAACAGGCAACTGCATCAAGAACTGGGTACAGCAATAGGATAGGACAGTAGGACGGGAGCGCAGCCGCTGGAGCTTAGGACCGCGCGTATGCGCATTGTGCTTAAGTTACCCCTGGAAGGAAGGGATGGAGAGAAGTGCGACCATATCTGGACAGCAAGGACAGGGTCCCTAACGATTCTAGAAGTCTACCTGCGCCATTTTCAATCCGGGACTGACCACTCCCAGGAAGGGGCACCAGCAGAAATGCTTTACACAGCGCCAACTCCACCTCCCGCACCAATTGCCTGGTCCTGCAACCCTGAAACGTATGGAGATGAAACCGATGCAAGTGGTAGAAGAAGAATCACCCCAGCATTCGCCTAGTGACCTGGGAATACCACGAAAAAAACCCTATGTCAAAGTGGCTGGTCCAAAGGGATGCGAACTAGGGACCTCAGCAATCTGAGCCTCACGTGTTACCGCGAAGCAATCTCGCTTTGTTACAACAATGCATCACGTTACCCTTAAAATCATTGTACAGCAAACTACATGAGGTCCTTGGAGCTGTGACATATCCCTTGGAGAGAACAACATTACCAGGACATTCCACTCACCAGCAATAACATCTGTTCCCAACTATACACTATTCTTTGTTCGCTCACATTTACTGTCAGCTATTGTAATTAAACTAAAAGAAGGTTTTAGGTCATCTTTATTATGTAAATACGTGATACATTTTCATATTCAGCTGCAAACCTATTATGATAATTGTTGAAAAATAAAATTAAAAGACAAATGTTATCTCCTCTACTCATTCTTCCACAAATTACACCTACAAAAGCTTATTCTGCAATCTAATTTCTGTTCACCGAGCAAGACTTTGTCTGTCTCTTACGGTTTACACAAAAGTCATTCAGAAAGAACAGCACTTCCTAGAAAATTCAAGACATACATTTCATTTGTCATGTAAATATCTTAAACATATGCTATTTTAATTAACTCATTAGAGCCGTTTTGAGAGAACAAAAGTAACGAAAATGCTCCACATAAAGCGTTGTTTGGAGTGGAGGGTTTCTTGAAATCTTCGTGTCGCATCCTGTTTAGTATTTAATCGACTTTTCTTTTTCAGTTATGTTGTGCAGAGAAAGGCATTATTCTAAAAATGTTTATATTAAGAGGTCTCTAAACGTGTATTTCCTCTGAAATTTTACTTTAGGTAACCAGTAGACGATTATATCAAGCCCAGAAATCAACTCGTACATTCTGTTATACAGTCATCATTTCGAGCACCACAGTACGTGTGGTTTAAGTTGATAGTTGGCCATTTTGACACTACCTGACCGGTCTAGGAAGAGCGGGGGAGGTGCGTGCTGCTGACGGTCCCAATGCTGAGAAACCCTTCACTTCCTAGTATCCCAGTATCAGTTGAATAGGGTTGTTGCCAGTGAAATATCCTGATATCTTTGGCGTCCTTGCTTCGTTGCCTTCGAACTTGCTTGTTCTCATGTTTTGAACCTAACGAACGTTTTAAATACTAACTTTGAATAGCAAAAGTTTTAAAATTAGGCAGTTACGAATCGCCAACTGTCGTGTGGAATATAGCGCTGCCTTTGCTACGTTCCATGTTAAAGCAAATACACAAAAGGATTAAGGAGGCTCGCCCTCTGCTCGTAATGCAACAACAAAGTTAAACTTAACGTCAAACATTTGATATAAGTTATAACATTATAGCATTGCCAAATATTACCCTTGTAAACATTCCTTAAGACTATAAAAAGTTTTCTGAAACAAATAATATTTAAGTTTATTGTTTTAAATCATGTACGTTTAATATAGTAGCTCATGAATTTATAAACTTGGCTGATGGTACAAACCGGTTGTTTAGTTGGTATATCAACCTCGTGTTGCGATTATGTAGTGCTGAATTCTTATTAAAATAAAATACTGCAGCCTCATATATTAAGGTTAATGTTCCTTAAAATCGTATTATTCTGTCACTTCAGTAAGTTTGATCCAGTTCAACTTGACTTATTTAACACTGTTACTTCACTAATGTGAACTACTTCAATTTTGCCTGTCACTTCACTTTCTTCGTGACGTTCGGACTCGCTGGGGAGTCGAACACAAGACGGAAGCGGCACGTCACAAACTCACTCGGAAAACAGGACGAGAAACGGTCGCTTATAGCCGCTGGAAATTTCCACAGAACGTTCTGAATGAGAGGAGAAGGAAGATAACTTAGTTCTGTTTATCACACCAACTACCCCATCAGTCGACTTAAGAAGTTTCTTGGTTCCAAGTTTAAAACAAATTCTTAACGTTTTCTTTTGAGCAATGTATACTCGTCGTTGTACCCCAGATTAAAACATTTTAAGACATAATACTATGTCCAAAAGAAAAATATACACTAAGCAGAACGTGTTCTAAAACCCTTGAAGCAAAGCAAAGTTTGCTGTGATTCCTCAGAATCCACATAAACACTTGAGAGACATCCCTCTAGTGGGAAACACGACCCTCCCTCTAGCACGCAAGTCTCTGCGCCATTTGCCCGACAACGACGAGACACAGCCCCGGAGTCAACCTCAAACAAGGAAGGGAAATGAAATTAGAGGAAATGGGGGAGAGAGGGGAACCGTGGTAGATTACACCACTGCAGAATTTGCCTTTGTCAACCAGAGGAAACCCATGGAATCGAACCCGGGACCTCCCGAATGTGAGCCTCTCACGTTACTGCGGAGCATCAGGTCCTGGTGTTATCCTGCTTCATTATTTCCACCAACTAAGGTGATTCTGAAGTCTCAACACCTACTCAATTTCAGTAGTGGCCTGTTAAAAAGGCAGGCACCTTCACGAATATTCAATGTTTACGACAAGGCTGCAGGGTCAAAGGAAATGAAACCGCAAAATTGCTTGGGGCAGTGTTATGTTTTACACACAAGGGAGAGAAAGAGGTTGGTGTTCACCTGCCAGTAACGGCTCCAGTTGCAGTCAAATTCAAGGAGAAATGGATAGATAACCTCAGCAGTGGTTCTATTAGAACGGCATTATCCTCCATCTTAGGACTCAACCTGATGTAAACACATGACGTCATTAGCGCGGAACACCATAATGCAATATAGCGATCATCTGCGGGCGTTCATGAAAATATAATGTGTTAATACATTTGATTGATATGAATAGTAAAACTAAAGAAGTTGTAGCTTCTGTTTAATTCTGTGTGGTGTCGTTTACCAATCTTCATGGTGAGCAGTCAGCTATGCTGTTAGTTGGTGACTGACAATAAAGTGAAACAATGAAGTATTCTAAAGGTAAACATTAAAAGCGGTGTTAAACGAATTGTGTTGTATTTTTAACAAACCAAAGCAGGAGAACACCAAGCGGGAAGGCTCTACGGTAACGTGTCAGACTCGCATTCGGGAGGTGCCGGGTTCGATTCCCGGTGGCTGCCAGCACTGACCATGGGTTTTTCGTTGTTTTCCCTGGTTGACAAAGGCGAATACCGGTGTGGTGTATTGCACTACGGTTTTCCTCTTTCCCCCATTTCCTCATTTCATTTCCCTTTCATGTTTCAGGTTGACTCCAGAGCTGTGGCTGTGGTTCGGTCGGTGTCGGCAGATGGCACAGAGACTTGCGATTTGGAACCTCTTCTCAGCTCTGCTAGAGGGCAGCCTGTCTAGCCTACACTGCTGAATGGTTTTCCCTGGTTCCACTAGAGGGACGTATCTGAGCGACCGTCCCGTGGCCGGGTGGTCAAGCTGGAACTTTTAGGGAAATCTGCACTTCTCTGTCAACTTGCGTAGGCCTCGCTCTGCAACCCACATGTCTTGCGGTTCTCTCGCCTCATCTGTTCCTCCCGAAGTGTACACACAAAAGATCCCTTGGGGTGTTCCCTCCGTTGACTATAGCTATCCTAAACCAGGAGAATCCAACTGTTAAACTAATAGCAGATTATAGTAGCGAGTTGCATGTGCGGGAAAATAATTAAAGGAAACGGGATCATTGCTAACATCAAGGAAGAAAAGAAACAGACGAAAGCGAGAATTATTCATTCATTCATTATCTGTTTACCCTCCTCTTATGTAGGACTTACACCCCCCAGGACTTACAAGCGGGTGCCTGGGGTGAGAGGCCCGTCGAGGAGCAGACACTCATGGATCAGACAGAACATCCAGGATGGGTGATCAGCCCGATGCCTGGTATGGGATGAAGGAAGTAGATGAAACGAAATGTTGGTGAAATGGATGAAAGGAAAGGTGATGATGGAGCAGTTGGTGGAATGAATGGCGGGGGAAACCGGAGAACCCGGAGAAAACCCGCCCAGACGCCGCTTCGTCCACCACAAATCCCACATGCAGGTCCCTGGGATTGAACCCGGGCCGCCTCGGTGGGAGGCGAGCGGGAAAGCGAGAATTAGACTTTACGAAATGCCTTTTAGGAGGAGAGTTTTCTTTAATAACGAATCTTCAACGTTAGACAAAGGCACTGACCCAACGTTGTCCTCTAGATCAACGCCTGACGTTGTATTTAGGTTTGTGAGGAGAAAGAAGTGATTATAGTTATTGACAGAGAGGACATCTGTGATTTTACACCTGCTTCCGATAATGCGAGTTTTATTTTAATTATCCTGCATTTAGTTTCAACTCAGCTTTTATGTCAGTATTGTTTATTATTATAACATGAGTCAACGTTTGTTGTCACAACTATTCGAACACGAGGATAGCCTGGAGGAAATCAAGTCCGTTTTTAACGCTGGGTCGATTGTAGCAACATTATTAGGGGTAGAGACCATGTCGCGTAACGAGGGTCGGCAAGGGTGTTACAAAATACAGAGTTTCGGTGGTGCTACACGAATATTTAACGGAGTGAACTGTTGCTAAATGTTGTGCTAAATAATAAGTTTTGGTCAGCTGATTTGGAAAGGGGTTTGACGAGAATAGGCATAGGGTCAGTATGGCAAAGAGCTGAAACAAATGACGAAAACATATAGAAAGGTGGCAAAAGAAGACTAAGAGACATCAACCAATAGGAAATAGAATCAGATTGTAAAATTAAACCTTCTCTAAGTCTAGCAAATAAAGTAAAATTAAATTGGGGTAAAGAGGCAGATATACTTAACTTAGGAAGAAAGGAAAGATCAGGAATAGCATGGTTTAGGCTGGGTGCTGGAGGGCACAGAAAATGACTGACGATTCTGGCAGGAGAATCTGCCCATTCTGTGATTTGGATGAGGACTTGGTACATATTTTGTCGGAATGTGCACAGCGGAAGAACCAGCGAACGATTAAACTCAAAGAAAAATTCTTAAGTCCCTCAAGAAAGAGATTGGCATGTTGGGAGCTACTGGCTGACCAGAGGAAACTGACAAAACATGGGCAATTTTTTGGCTAAAGTGCGCGAAGGTAGGTCAAATTTGTTCATTTAGGCAAAGATAATTTATCTCTATTTTCCTTTTTCTTGTTCCTTTTTGTTTTGTTTTCTTTTTCTGTTGTTTATTTTGTCACCCTACTTGTATCTTAAATATGCATGTACGGTCAATGACCCATGCACCAAATACTTGTGTAATAACTTCAATAATTTGAAACCAATAAAGATACCTTATCTATCTATCTACTAAATAATGAACATGATACTCTATGCCAGCCGTAGATCACATATTTCGGAAAATATGACTTTAGAAGTTTGAAGATAAAAATGTCTCTAACTAATACACGTGTCAACTTTTACTTGAGCTTGATTTCATGAATTACCAGAAGTAATGGGGGTCAGATAGATCTCTTCAAAACAAACAGCTTTCATAGGAAACCTTTTTATTAATTCACACACAAAAGAGGCTTAGAAAAGTTATTTTCAAGGAACATAATCTGGTTATTAAACTTGCAATAAGAGAAAGCGCGTTATCTAAAATAGCACAATGAAAAGTGTCGATATAATATAACAAAGAAAACGAAGTCATTTATCATCTCCACTTCTTCACGCCCGGTCTGTAATATAAACGTGACAGAGTTAACCAACTTAGGCAATGAAATATGAGCTGTAACACAATGTCAATAGACGGCAGCACAAAATAATGACAAAGCTTTCCAACTTCATATGAAATATATTGCTCAATATTCTACAAAATTTGAATATGTTTGAGTAAAACGATGTTGCAGTCTACATCCTGATTGTTTATTTCACTCTTCGAACTTCATTTGTTCAGCCTCAGCGTCAATCACTGAAACTAAGAGGGGCATTCACAAAAACCTTAACCTCCAATCAAAGTTATTACTTTTTACACAGTTACATTCAAACCAAAACTTTTATATGGTTATTTAAATAAAATACACGTTTTGATGACCTCTTATATTTTAATATAATAAGAGTTGTGTGTATGAGTGAAACGTATAACACAGAAATTAAAACTCGGATGAAACCCAATGTCTCACAAGTATGCGATACATCTGCCGAATCCAAACTGCCTTTTACATGGACAATTTTTCACTACTTTTTATTTTCTCAAAACGCGGCTCTAAACATTTAGAGTCAACTACTATACTTTAGCAGCATTGGCATGACGAATAAAATATATATCTTCAATTTTCTATAAATAGCCTGCATGATTCTTCTATAGATAGGAAAGGATAGGGCACACGAAAAAAAATGTATATCTCGTTAAAACAGAATGTATTCCACAACATTTTTTTCGACATATTCCTCAACCTGGGTTTACAGTTCAAGGAAACTTATGGCCTATTACTTGGTGAAGCAAATAACGAACTTTACTATTGGTCCTCCTGACTCTGATATTTTCACTGACGAAGATAATGGCATCCCTGATCCTCCATGGGAAACAACTTCTTGCGGAGAGAAGAGACGCGTAGTGTCCAGACTGACTCGCCTCCGCATTTCCTCTCAGCACTTTCAGGAGCAGGCGTCGGTATTCGGCGGGTTGCGCACTGTAGAGGTTTGTTTCCTACCGTCGTTGCAGGGGTCTGCTGAGTTAGTTCTCTCCTCCGAGTGGGCTCAGACCCGGTGGGCGGCAGATGCCTTACATCTGCAAACGTCCGTGCTCGCGCCCGTAATCTGTATTTGGTCGCCCTCCTGGAGGACACTGGTGGAAGCGCAAGGGGCCTGCATTCGGTGCTCCGCTCTGGTTTCAGAAACTCCTTCCGTTGCTTCATACCTTTACCGTTTGACAAAACTTAAATATGCCCACATGAAACACTATTGAGGTTTCCCTCGATAATGGACCTCACTCTTGGGTCTGGACTGAGGTCCACTTGCGGTGACTGAGGTTGCCATCGTGCAACACGGCTTCAGTACTAAACTTCAGTTGCATCCAGCAAGTTATTAAAAAACATAAGAAAACAAATCATGCTGACCACACACGACACGCTCTACTCAATTGTTTTTATACAGAAGACCAGCTCGGGCTGCTGTGTCACGGAATTTGTGTTTCACTGTTGTAAATAATCGTGTACTCACTATGAAGACGCTTACATATTTAACTTAATCCTAACTGTTCTGTTCTTCGACTGTTAATAGTAGCACGCACATTTTTTTACAAAAGCTCTGCATTCTAAAAGTCACAGGTTTTAGTTGCTAACTTTTAATTGTGGACTATGCGTACGTATATTGTTTCTCCTCATACCACACCACATGGTTGTTACAACTTCTGCTCCTGCCAGTGCCTGGTGTTACACGCATGGTACGGCGTATTACGGCCAAACCCTAAAAGAAACAGGCAGTAATGGAAACTACAACAATAGTTCGTATAAGCTATCTAAAAATAAAGGATAGTGGGTAGGGAATAACCATGTGAATGCAACACATCAGATTATTTGATTAGATATTAAAACAAAGTTCTGAAGCGATTGTGACATCTGGAACGTCTTATACACTTTCAGTCATGTTAACAGCAATGACTGATATGACGAAACACACAACTTTCAATGTTTGTGTGTGACTCCTTCCTCTTTAGACAAGGAAGGTCCTGTGTTCGTCCTGAAGAAAGAATAGAATTTAACTTAGACCCTTGTTGCCTTTGTGAACTTTGAGAAGGCCTTCGATCAAGTGGACCAAATTAAACTATGGCACATATTAAAAACAGAAAGCCACCCACAGCATTTAATAAAAGTTATACAAAGTTTATATGTAAACAGTAAAATGGTCGAGCAATAGACTAGGCCTTAGTTGCCTTCCTATAGCAAGCGAGTTTTATTAATATAAAGAAAATAAGGTGAAATTGTTAATAGTGTTGTATATTTTTATTGAGATAAAACAATGCTGGACAGAGGGGAAGATACAGCTAACCTAGACAAGATGGCTGCTGACTACCGGAGCCCTGCAAGTTCTGATAACCACAGTAATAGGTTTACTTATGCTACACCCATCACGAGATCAAGCAATCATAATTGAAGCTATAGATGATACACCACATGCCCTCACAGTTGGCAACTTGCTGATGCAAGCAACATTAGATATGTATCACGCATATCTCTACATATACCTAGCTAGCAAAAAAGTAGGAGACGAAATTATTAGTGGCAAAATATCCTAAAGCTAAAATTGCTAATCTACTCTTGGATCTGAGACCTCTCACATCCAAGAGTGTAACAGTGATGCTTTTTAATGTTAGTCCAATAACACCCAATAGTCATAGAAGTAAAGCTTTGTGCTGTAGGTATAAAACCAATATCTGACGTAACTCCAATAAGAGCTGGCTTGTCTGAACCAGCAGTCACAAACATTTTGAGATTCAGAGGGCACTGTTCATCCACAAAATACAAAACATGTTCGAATACATAAACTATTGGGTCTCCTTCTCCACTGACACTAATGCTCAATGCTTCAAGTGTAAACATGATGGCTTACAGTGCATGAATAATATCACTAAAGATAAAGGCTCTAACAACTTAGAAATACAACTCACCACTGAAGTTAAAACTAAACGAATACTTCTTATGAAATAGAATTTGCACCATTCACTGACACTATAAACTCTGACACCAACACAACAACCAAATACAGAATGTCCAACCTGAAATTAGTCTTGAAGTTTTAGAACCCCTAGGACAGGAACTCCAACCAAAACTTAAAAGCCCATCCTACTAGTAGCACTTCAGTAACCACCTGAGGATAATTTGTCATTTGATGATACTATAAATGAGGAACTACGTAAAGAAGAAAACAAAAAGGCACCTAAACCTCCCAAAAGAAACCTAAACAATGTCAAATTCTGGAATCTCTTCTTCCTCTCAGCGCAGTGATGGAAGAAAAACTGAAGATTATATCTTAGATTTATCTCACTTTTCAGGTTTCATTCAGAATACAGTTGGTATACATGACACAGTACTAGATGCACCAAGGACACCCTTAGAAAACTGTATGTTACATAAAGGATACAGGTCTTAACAACAGAATTATCCGCATTCAAAAACAGATCAATTTAGTCCTATCCTTGACCAAACAATTAGAAAATGCATTGTCAAGTAAATGGTACACTTCTCATGGTTTTAATAATGACCATACTTCAGTGAAATATGAACAATTTTAATTCACAGTTTGAGTATCTCCAACTGCTTATTAATAAATAGTTCTCCAAATATACTATGTGTACAACAAACTAATTTAAAAACAATGAAATTGTTAATTTTAAACATTGTGATAGATAGAATAAAACAGAACTTGTGGCAGTGGAGTAGTCACATATGTTAAGAAATCTAACCTCAGCAGGCTAGTTAATCTAAACACCACATTAGAAGCAGTAGCAGTCACTGTCTTATATCCCTGTTTGTATCTGTAATTTTTTATATATCAAACCGTTTTGATTTACTAAATCAACTGCCAAAACCACGTCACAGTACTATTGGGGCTAATGAGTAACTGATTCAAGAGTTCATGCTGTTAATACATTAACTGACCTTGTATTATTGAATTCTGGAGAACCAACTCATTTCAGCATAGCTCACCAAACATTCAGTGCCATGAATTTAATCGTATGTACTGTAGCTCACAATTTTGAGTAGAGAGTACTTAAGCATCCCTGTGGGAGCGATCACTTTCCAATAATTGTAACCTCATATACTACTGAAGTAATATATACCAACCCTAAATGGAATTATAAAAGGGCTGATTGGCATTAACTCCATACGGCTTTAAATGAAAATATTAATAACTTAATGCCTCTTGGGAATTTCACCCAAAATCAATTGACTACATAGTAGAATAATTTACTAAATTCATACATGATGCAGTAGATGTATACATTTTCCCAAAATCTTACTCCATCTACAAAAGAGACTTGCACCATGCTGGAATGAAAAATGCCAGATTTTAGTTAAAAGGATAAACGATGCATTTAATAAATATCCTACAATGAATAACAAAATCAACTTCTTAAAACTTAGGCAGCTCGAAGATAAGTAAAACAAAGCAAGCCAGAATGTTGGATTAATTTTGTTTCATCCCTTAAACATCGGACACTAGCGCATACAGTTTGGAATAAAAAAAATTAAAGGAATTAACCAGCGCACCAAAATAACTTCTCTTGTAAACACCTCAACTA
The DNA here is from genome assembly GCA_030765065.1 of Deroplatys truncata. NCBI lineage: Eukaryota > Metazoa > Arthropoda > Insecta > Mantodea > Mantidae > Deroplatys > Deroplatys truncata. The sequence continues at coordinate 4,090,474 of CM060979.1, forward strand.
ATTAACTCACAAAATATAGCTCGTATGTTGGCAGACACCTTCTCGCCATGTTCTGGCGATGCGAATGACAGCAATGAATTCTTAAAAGTTAAATATAACAAAACGTTAGACACAAATGAAGTGTTTATAGACATCAAACAACCTTATAATGAACTATTAACTATGAATGAACTTACAGATTCATTAAACAAATGTAACAGCCACAGCCGTGGGCCAGACAATAAATATCTCATACAAGATACTGAAATACTTGAGTCATATTTACAACCACATCTGGGTGAATAAAGTGTTCCCAAATCAATGACGGTAATACTAGCACACAAAACCTCACAAGGGCAGCTCTAATCCTCTGAGCTATTGAACAATTACATGCACACTTGGCAAATGAATTGAATAAATAGTCAATAATAGATTAAGATGGATGTTAGAACATCAAGGTTATTTCCCTGAAATACAAAATGGATTCCACCAATTTCACTCTACATCTGATAATCTCATTTTCCTTGAATATGAAATTTTGAAAGCACTCTGCAATTCGCAACAATTAACTGCAGAAAGACTGGATATTGAAAAGGCATATGACACAGTGTGGAAGAAAAAGTTATTCAAAATCTACTGATGAGTAATATTAATGCAAATATGTAAACTTCGTTTATAATTTTCTACAGGAAAAACAGTGAAAGTCCGTGCTAATGGAGTTTTATCAAAACAAGTTCTAATAAAAACTGGATTACCTCAAGGGGCAGTCCTAAGCGTTAATCTGTTACTAGCTGCGTACATCATATCTCCTATCAAGGCAAGTATATTTGCTGATGACTGCATCCTATATTGCAGAAGTAAACACCAAACAATTAATTAAATTTTACAGGCAACTATTAACAGAATTGTAAAATGGTTCTCTCAGATAGATTTCAGAATCTCCAAAACCAAATCCTTCAGTAACCTCTGTAAGCGATTTAATGCTTGTATTTATTTATTTATTGAGTCCCACGTTTGGAAGCCAATTTGTAAGCGATTTAATGTTATTTATAACCCACGTTGTGGTAGCCAATTTGAAGTAACATTATTTGTATATGTTTGTATTTGTTAGCCCCACATTTGGGAGCCAATTTGTGGGTGGTTTAATGTTATATTTAACATTATTGTTGCCCCACGTTGTGGTAGCCAATTTGCGACGGTAAATTTATAATGTTATTTGTGTATGTGTTTACTCAACATGGTGAAGCCATTTTGTGGCGTGATTCATTTGTTAGGTTTGTTAGCTCCATCTGGTGTTAGCAATTTGCGGCAGTATTAGTTTTTGTTTGAAAGAATGCTACTGTTATTTTATTTAATTTTGGTTCTCTGTCCTCCGGCTAGCTATTATCTTTTTGGTCAAGCACTTCTCTTTATACAGGTTGTGTAAACGGAAAGGAGTCTCTTATCCAAAGATAACACTGATGAAGAAATCTGTTTTACACTTTTATTGTCGAACACAGTCACTATCACATTTACACATTGATCTTGACACTCGCCAAACTGAAACTGTTATAATAACTTCATTACTGATAATTCTTAATTCGCGTACTTCAACTTTTTGTATAATTAACTTTATAACACTTGAGATTTTTCATAACTCTGTTACGCGTAACCTGCAAATTGATATCCGAAGTGTGCCGTACAAATACTTTCGACGAACTGACGGGAATGCGACGTGTAGTGTACAAAGAATTTTGATGAACTGGCGGGAATGCGACATGTATCATACAAAATATTTTCGACGAACTGACGGACTGAAGGCGACGTGTAATGTACAAAGAATTTTGATGAACTGACGGGGTCTACCTCTAACTTGGCTCTTTTTATACTCCTACACCCCGATATGCCAAAAGATTATAGCTGAACTGCAATTGGCTAATAAAACGCGCCAACATTAGCGTCTATTTTTATATTCAATGAAAATTATGAATACATATGCTCTAGGGAAATGTTCCAGAAGATTCTAAAAGAAAAACGCGCCAATATTACGTAACTTCCTCGTTTCCAATAATGATAAACAGCTCACCCCCTCGCTTCATTATTGCACGCTATTATTGTCAGTTTCAGTAAGGCAGTATAAACTTACTTCCCAACAATAATTACAATCAACAAACATTTCAAATCAATGTCACATAATAATGCATATTCATACTGTAATCACTCTTTACATTTAAATAATTTATGATACAAATTACTGCATCATATGCCCCACTAGGAACATAATTATAAATATTTACAACTTCTTTGGAAATTGTATAATTGGGTTTTTAGTCTCCTAAATCTTGGAACACACGCTATCACTTTCACTTAACACTTCACACGTATTTAACACACGACATATGTTTTGTCTTTATCTTGTCACTATTTACTGGCTCTGGTTTAATTAGTTTAGATATTAATCTGACATCACAAAATTTTTTATAGCAAATACTGTACCCTGAATTATTTAGTTACTGTTACAAAATTGGTTTACTCTCTTATATTGTTAACAAAAATTTATCAATTCAAAAATTTTTGTAATTATTACACATATTTACCAAAATATTCACCCTCTACACAAATATATTTACATCTCTTAAATCTAGACACTGTTTCACATTTTCTGTTTGCTACATAAGTATTTGTTTTAATTATTTTTACCCAATTTTTTGTTCTGAATTTTTGTTGTTGTTGTTGTTTCGTTCTGAATTTATATCTGTTTTCTCATGACATATATAGTTAACCCTCTTACATTCCAATACATTGCTCTGCATTTCATCTTTAACTATCCAGCATTTACTTTACATCTCATTGCTATTTACCCTCCTGGATCAAATTGTATGTGGCTAAATATTACTCGTAGCGTATCCTAACCTTCAAAAATTTATTCATGAATCGCCTCTTAAAGGATTCATATGAAATTTCGTCCCATGATAACATTTGAAAACAATATAAAGGTTCCTGAACAACACATCTTTTAACAACTGTCATTTTCAATTCTTCTACTAACTCTTTAATTTGAGAGTACTCTGACAAATCTGTACTAAACTGTACTGGACTGGAGTTTTCAATTTGAACAACTTGGTACTTGTTAATTTCAGAAGTTTGCTTTTGATTATTTACAGGCAAAACTTTAACTTCTTCGTACAATTTATTTCTTTGCATTTCTGACTCCTTCTGTATTTCTGATATCTCCCCTCTGAAATTAACTTGCGCCTGATTAACATCTACATTCATAACCTCTTTCATCTCTCTTATCTCACTTGAAATGTTACTCAATCTACTACCTGACTCTGTACATTCTACATCAACATGTTCACTTTTAGTATTAACCTCACGTTTTTGGTTAGATATTTCCCTGCTCATGTCTAACATTTTCTTTGAAACTTCACCTATTTCATTTGCTATCATTTCCTGATTTTCATTTCTCATTCTCATCATACTACTATCTAGCTCCATGAATTTCTTTTCAATCTCTTCCCTATTTTGATCTAATTTATGCTCTAATTTCTCATTACTCTTACCAATTTCTTCTCTTAATTCTTTCTTATTCTGATCTAGTTTTTGTTCTAAACTCTTACTAATATCTTCCCTCAATTCCCTATTATTCTTTTCCATATTCTCATTAGTTTTTTTTATATCTTCTCTCAATTCCCTATTATTCTTTTCCATATTCTCATTAGTCTTTTTCATATTCTCATTCATATTTCTCAGCATTTCCATCATCATACTAACATCAAAATTTACATTTCCTGCTGTTCTATTCTCACTTTCTGCACTAACATTTCCTCCCTCAAATACTACATTGTTTGAGCTATTTTCTGTAACCTGTATTGAATTACAGCTAACTGTTACACTATCTCCCTCCATAATTATTTCTTCTGTATTATTAGTAGCCATTGTTTTCTTTATCCTACCGCTCCTAAGATACATTTAAATTTTTTTTTTTTTTTTACAATTAACATAACACTTTTCTAACCTTTCTGATGCTGTCTGTTGCTGTTACTTTGATGTCCAGCTTCCTGCCCCTCTCTCCTAGGTTTGTATGTCGCTTCTGCGTCGTATCATGATGAATCTACGTCGTTTTGGTGTTCCGTATTTGAATTCCCCTGTTGCCTTTTAATCTCGGAATTACGATGTCCAATCATCCGCGTAGTCTGTCGTTCCTATAGTTGTTTCTGGAATCTGCGTCTTGTAGTTCAGTTCACTGCTCCATTCGCTCCACGTCCTGATTCCTTCTCCCCTTCCTGGTTATCTCACTTCTTCCTGGTTAATTCTGCTCCTTCTTGGTTATTCTGCCCCACGTTCTGGGTGCCAATTTGATAGTGTTTGAATGTTATATTATATTTAACATTTTATTATTATTGTAGCCCCACGTTTGGGAGCCAATAATGTGGGTGTTTTAATGTTTTTTATTTTTTATTTATTATTATTCTAGCCCCACGTTGGGCGCCAATTTGTAAGCGATTTAATGTTTGTATTTATTTATTTATTTATTTATTGAGCCCCACGTTTGGAAGCCAATTTGTAAGCGATTTTTATTTATTATTATTGTAGCCCCACGTTGGGCGCCAATTTGTAAGCGATTTAATGTTTGTATTTATTTATTTATTGAGCCCCACGTTTGGAAGCCAATTTGTAAGCGATTTAATGAGAGTTACTCTTCTCAGCCTTACGTCTACGAGGAAAAGCTAGAAACAGTTGACACAGTTAAAATACTGGGACTAACATTCGAGAAAACAATGGCCTGGATACCGCACATAAAGGAACTAAAATCTGAATGTGTTACAAGATTTAACATCTTAATATCACTCTCCTGAGGAGCAGATCAAACCGTTTTGATGAGAACATGCGGTCTAAGATGGAGCCGTTGTATGCAATTGAGCTTCACAAACTACGCTTAAAATGCTAGACTCTGTACAAGCTAAAGCACTCAGAATAGCGTTTTATACGAGCCCAGTCGTCAGTCTCCAGACCGTGAGATCCATTAAACATCAGAAGAACAGCTTCTACTGGTCCTTCATCTACCTACTCGTGTCTGTTTTCTATCAAATACTTAAATAAAAATCCAGAAAAAAATGAACCGAATATACGTATCTACAGAGGGATTAGATATGGCTATACCCTCATTATAACAAGGGGGATTCACAGCTTGCCACCCTCAGATCAATCTACAACTAGACCATCATACTAAAAGTGAAACTTCTGACACTGAGCTCCGTTATTTATACAACGAAATTAATATTACATAGCAATCTACACAGATGGCTCAAAATCTAGTGAAACAGAAAATGAAATAAAATGCTTCAAACTACCTGAAACCTTGTCTATTCATATTTTCATGTGAATTGTACGCACTTAAACATATACAAGATAAAGATGACAGCAAATTTATGTCTGCTCTGATTCTATGAGTTTGATAACGAACTCTTGGATAACAGAAAAGCCCATACAAGTATTATACCACACTCTCAAAGCAAATGTAAAATAAAATGACTACCTGATGCCCTCACATTGTGGAATACGAGGTTATGAAACAGACGACTTTGCAGCCAAGAAAAGTACTACAGTAGCCAAGTCCCCATCAAGATCTTATTCTAATCATTAACAAGAGAATTAAATAACAATGTATGCACAACTGGACCGAGAAGCTCCCTGGTCAACTTCATAGCAGAACACTTAGCAGGTTTGAAATTACTCGTCTGAAAACAGGGCATACAAAATTAACACATACCTTCAAGAGTGAAGTACTGGCTGAGGCTGATAACTCTACACTACGATCCAAATGTTATAAATACCAGCGAGAAAACCTGTCTCCTAAGTTTTGGGCAGCTGAGTTAGAAAGGGGTTTGAGGAGAATAGAGCTGAAACAAATGACAAAAACATATGGAAAGGTGTCAAAAGAAGACTAAGAGACATCAACCAACAGGAAATAGAATCAGATTGTGAAATTAAACCTTCTCTAAGTCTAACAAAAGAAATAAAATTGAATTAGGGTAAAGAGGCATATATACTTAATTTAGGAAGAAAGGAAAGATCAGGAATGGCATGGTTTAGACTGGGGGGCTGGAGGGCACAGAAAATGACTGACGACTCTGGCAGGAGAATCTGCCCATTCTGTGATTTGGATGAGGACTTGGTACATATTTTGGCGGAATGTGCACAGTGGGAGAACCAGCGAACGATTAAACTCAAAGAAAAATTCTTAAGTCCCTCAAGAAAGCGATTTGCATGTTGGGATCTACTGCCTGACCAGAGGAAACTGACAAAACATGGGCAACTTCTTAGCTGAAGTGCGCGAAGGTAGGTCAAATTTGTTCATTTAGACAAAGGTAATTTATCTCTATTTTCCTTTTTCTTGTTCCTTTTTGTTTTGTTTTCTTTTTCTGTTGTTTATTTTGTCACCCTACTTGTATCTTAAATATGCATGTACGGTCAATGACCCATGCACTAAATACTTGTGTAATAACTTCAATAATTTGAAATCAATAAAGATACCTTATCTATCTATTTAGTTTCAAGAGAGGGGTCTCCTACATGTCTTCTAACAGTGCCACACATAGTCATGGATTGTCCATAATATAATTAACTTAGAAAGATAACTTGTATACCAAATGACCTATCTACAGCACTAAATAAAAACACTATATTTCAGCAGTGAAGAACTACCTTACATACATTTCTGTGTACGATTTGTTGCATTTCCAAATTTGTATAAACTTCTAATTGTTACATGTATCAAAGTTGCAACCCTCAAAAAATGTACTCTAAAATGTTAAGATTAAATACTGTTTGGTTCTCTGTATTGTAACTTGTGTGTTTATGTTACCTTAAATAAACAAAGAAAAAAACGGTCAGTGAAATAAATTGGGAGCCAACAGGTGAGATTAAAACAAACGAGGGGGTTAAACAAGGATGCAGCTTATTGCTTATACCCATATCTAGACGACGTTCTTCAAGAATGCGAAGTTAAATCACACGTGGCATTGATATAGAACAAACTCGCCTCTGTGGTGGGGGATAGCGCGTCTGCCTCACATTCAACAGGTCCTGAGTTAGAATCTCAGTTAGGGTGTTTCCCGGATAATGTATTTACCGGGGTCTTCTCACTTTAATCTCTAGGACCCCGGGCTCACTTGAGCATTATTTCACCCATTTCATTCATCGTCCGATGTCACCTAGCCGGCTAAACGACGCTAAACTACAAACAAAACATAGGACAAAGCATGTTAAATACATTAATGTTTATATGATCACGTGGTTTTAGACGGCAAACAAGAATTTATAAGTTAAAGTGTACAATACTGTGCTTTGTTCACTGTCACCTCAGTAATTTCAATAGCTCTTCTTCCGGACGGTTCACCCGCTGGGGAGTCGAACACAAGACCTCTCTAACCTCTAGTAGCAGCACTCACTGCACGACACCACAGTCGTCCTAACTCGCTCGGAGAACAGCACCTATAGCCGCACCAGAAACACTCTCACTAACTTACATACTTCACGCTCGCTTGCACAGACGTTAGTAATTTCCACGGAACATCCGAGAATTTCCTGGAGCCCGAGGGAGGGGAAACTTCTAGAAGATTGTCTTTATCTGTCAATCGCGCTTCTCGTATTTGTTCTGGGCGAGAGCGTCACCTCTCTACTTATCTCTGTTTATTTCTCCAACTGCACGACGCCGACCTCCCGATAACCTTGAGCCATAGCGTCACAATATGAAAATTTCAAGTCAAAACATTAAGGTAATAGCATTCCACGACAAATTTCCAGTAAGAACAAAAAGTCAATTGAAAGTAATGCCATTGAACAAGTATCACATTTTAAACATCTTGGATGCGGTTTAGGTTACGAAGCAGATAAAATATAAATGAGAAAATAACTAAATTTCAAGCACTATATGGTACAATTAAACGAACGTTGAAACGGAAAACGAGAAGAGATACGATTTTAAAATTGTATTCCGTTATGGCGATTCCTGTGACTTGGGCGGTAGAAACAAACACTTCAGTAACTCAGTGTTGAAGGTGTACAGATCTACACATTATAGAAAAGCTACTGACATACAGAGAAAACTGGCTCCCACATTTCGAAACAATGACATCTGAAACAATACCCTAACAAACAATGGAACATAAGCAAGAGGACGGAAGCCAATGGGACGACCTAGTATTGAAGTGAGACCGGCACAGACAGTTGATTCTATAACAAGAAGACCTCTGAGCTGTTTCTTGGCAATGTCACAAAGGGAGTATTACCATCTCTCCTAACCTCGTGCAGGTCCTTCCTTGTAACGAGTCCATTGTGACTCAGATTGTTGAAGTTTTTAATAATCTCGTCTCTTTAAACTTTTAACAAAACTTGCAAACTTACAACTCTCACCAGTGGCATTGTTCTGAGTTTGAAGTTTTTTGTTAATCTGCCTAACTTGGGGCGTGTGCTCACATCTTCAATAACATTGTGTATAGCAGTGCACAGTCAAATAATCAGAATACACCCATTTGGAAGGATAAGTACAACAATTCTTACAAACTTCATATCTACAACGTAACTTTATCTTTATTTAGCAAATTGCCTCTTCTTCCGCATTATTATGGCCGGAAATTCCCTATTCTTTCAAAAATCAAGCAAAATAGAAACACCTTATTGCTCGGAAACATTAATGAAAAATATAATTATATTTAAAAAATGTGATTGTTACACTCACATGACCTTCTCTACCCTCTATCGCTTATTACCGGGTATACAAATTGTTCTTAACATAGTTTATTTTCCTATCTACTTCATTCTAATCTAGACAAACCTTTACAGAAACAGCTACATTACACATTTCGTTATAGAGAACAGCGATAGTCAAATGTTTAACAACTGGACGCTATATGTTGCCTTAAAATTCCATACTGTTTCCATGACATCGCGAGAAACAAGTGACAATCGACAGTACTTGAGAAGAATGTCCAAGCACTGAAGCATTTGAACAACAACAACAACAACAACAATAATAATAATAATAATAATAATAATAATAATAACAACGTATATCTTGGAAAAGACTGATGCCAGAAAAAAGAACTATATGAAATAAATTTGTGTTCTAAACACATCTACATTTTTTGTGTAGTACGTTTTCGTCTGTCGCTTAACGTTTACCACTTATACAAGATTATATAAAATTTCTTCCGAATGAAGTGGATTTTACAGGTTATTTCCAGAAAATGCAAGATATACATTCTACTTGCAATTTAAATATCTTCAATATATGACATTTTAATCTAAATCGCTACAGCCATTTTTATAAAATAAAGAATTTCTAAAAATCTTCCATGTAAAGGGTGGTTTGGTTAGGCATTTTCTTGCAAATCTTCGTGTCGCTTCTTTTCAAGATATTGAACCCAAATATCAACTTTAGTACTTATCCTACGTTTTGTTTACGAGTTATACTGTTTACAGACAGAATCTCACACACACGGACCTTTTTCTGAAAATGCCTTTTTTATTCAGCGGGCCTCAAAACATGTATTTCTGGTGAAATCTCGCTATCGAATTTTTAGGTGGAATGCAATACCTACTAGGTGAGTGGTAGAGAAAGCCGAAAAGAAAGCGGATTCGGCTACAATCTCATTTTCTTTCAAACGTTGACCACCTTCCCGCTTATTGCTAAATGCCTCCTCATAATGAGCAACACTATAACAACAAATGAATGGAAGAATATTTGGGAAATGATTTCTGTATTTTATGGTATGTGGGTGTTTTAAAGTGTGAATCACCGAGCGAGGTGTGAGGCTAACGTGAAACACAATGAAATTGCTCTCTCAATGTAATCTTAAACGAATGCCATATATTTATTTAACCACATAACATTTCACCTCTACAGCTGTAATAGCTTTGTATCCACGGAACGTTATACGATTCAATATAATTTTCTTTACGAAACATTCACTTCGGCTGAAACGGGAACTTTCGGTCGCTGTGAAATTTCATACTGTTTCCAAGACATGAGAGAAACAATCGAATAGCGTAAATGTACTGACGAAAGGAAGGGCCCCCCCCGAAACTGGGGCAGAGTGCTGGACTCAGACCATCCGGTCCCTTGTGCTTCTACGTGACTCCAGGGAGGGGAGGAGAGACCCGATGGGCAACTAGATCCGGATAAGGACGGACGGAAGCACGGACCTGGCCCCTATTGTTTCGAGATTAAACATGCCCAACGCCACCTGAGTCCACCCATTGGGCCCCTAGTCTCAGGGGGGTCCCCGAAGGAGCGCCTTCTCTAAAGCATCCACAGGTGGGTATGCATCCAGCGATCCCTAGACGATGTCAGGGAGAAACCTCTACAGAATCGAACCCGGGACACATTATCACGGCGCCACTTCGCTCGGTAACTGAATACGAACTTTGTAATTTTTAGAAGTACTGAAAATCGAGAATGAAATATCTCTGGGAATGGAAATGTCACAAAAGTAATTTGAAAAACAATTTGTGTGCTTTCTAGACATGTACCTTTTTAGTACATTAAGTTTTTGACTTATGGTTCACCAGTTATACAGGACTTCACACACTATTTCCAGAAAATTCGAATAAACATTTTACTTCTCATGTAAATGTCTTAAACATGTGGATGACACTTTGATCAAAATCGTTAGTCTTTTTTGAGGAAATCATAATTAACGAAACCTTTTTCAAAGTAAAGCTTAAGTGGATGGGGGATCTTTCTGTTCATCTAACAGCGGTAGCGCAGTCATTTCGTTTCCGGCTCTCGTTCTGAGAGTCCGGGGTTCGACTCTGGCCTGGAAATTTTAAGTCGGCTGCTGTTATCAAGCATCCCCAAGGTCCACGGTAAAAGTATATTCCACGCCACCCTCTTCATCACTCTAGGGAGGTAACCCCGCAGATGGGGAGTGTTTCGTTTTTCAGTTATGTCAGGCACACACACATAGTATCGAATCTTATACATCCGGTATAAGTACGTGATAAACAAAGTAGCGGAGAAAGAAACTTGCTTTGCAGTAAATACTGAACGTTAAATGTGACTAAGAGCTATAAAATGGCTCTCAACCAGATGCACCTCGAAGCAGTAATTGGCTCAGTCCCAGTTCGACTGTAAAACAAACAGGGCCACTTCGCTCGAGTTTTATTGAAAATAAATTAATTAAACTACCTCTTTTTCATGAGAGAACTTTCAAGACGAGCCCTGGGATGAAGACTTCTCTCCTCTACCGGTACAGAAGAGATAACAAAGGCGAACTGCAGGATGTAACCAGAGTTTCCATGTTAGCAACAAGTTTTGTCGGGTTGAACGCCATTGCTCGTGAGTTGAGCGTTCTCGTTCCAACTTAGGATTTGATTCGATTCTAGGTGGCATCATTTGGAACCATGCTTGTATATGTACGAGCTTCAGAAAGCTGCTTTCTCTACCACTGTTTACCTATAGTAAGTAGAGGAAGTATTGTATTCCAAACAAAAATTCAGTACCGGGATTTCATCGGAAATACACGTTTTGAGGCCCCTGAATAAAGAAAAGGTCCTTGTGTACGTGAACACCATAACTAAGAATGTAAAGTCGGTTAGATACCAGATTCAGCATTTTTAAAGATGAGACAGCAAGATTTGCTAGGAAATCTCCCAAACCCAAACTGCCCTTTACATGGAACATTTTTTGAATGTTTTTTATTTTTTTAAAAAAAATTGTTCAACGATTTTGATTAAAATACCAAAAGACGTTTACATGACAAAATGTCTATCTTGAATTTTCTGGGAATAGGCTGTGAAGTCGTCTTTATTCGGAAGGATTTTGTAAAATCTTGTATAGGTGTTAAATGTTAAGTGATAGACGAAAGCGGACTACACAAGGAATGTAGATTTCTTTAAAATACACAATTTATTTCAAATAACTTTTCTGTGGCATCAGCCACTTCTGAGATATCTGATATTAATGGTTCGATTTGTTCAATACTTCGTCATTTTTTGAAGTCGTTTCGATATTCAGGTGTTTCTCGCGATGTCATGGAAACAGTATGGAGCATATAGCGTCCAGTTGTTAAACATTTGACTATCACTGTTCTCTATAACGAAATGTAATGTAGCTATTTCTGAAAACGTTTATCTCGATTAAAATGAAGTAGACACAAAAATAAGCTTTAGTAAGAATATTTCTATGCCCAGTAATAAGCGACAGAGGGCAGAGAAAGACATGTGAATGTATGACATACTTTTTTCTATCTACTTCATGTTAATCGAGGTATAGGCTTGCATACATAGTTTCGTGTGACAGGACTAAGGCCTTCTCTTGTGCTCGGCCACACAGAAAAAGCCTGAACACAATCATGTTATAGGAAAGATAAATCCAAAGGAAACATCTGGTTATTCAGTATGAATTGTGTGTGACGTCTACAGCCTTCGTCTCTCTCATGTGAGCTTAAAAGGGAGGGCATTAAGGTGTCTCACATCCCCCCCTGGGCGTCGTCCTGACGTACCCAATCTCCCATACTTCTTCGCCGAGTCCAACTCAATCCGAACCACTCCCTTTCGGGAGGGGTCAGATGTACTTGTGGTGACGTCAGAAGCACCACGAGTGCTAGATATCCACGGCAGCTGAAGGGGTCGCACCCCCTTTTCCTTCTGAATGAAGAGGACTTCACAAAGTATTCCTAAAAAACTGAATATACACTTATTATTTATTATACAAATATCTCAAATTTATAGCATTTTAATCAAAATTGTTGGAGCCATGTTCGAGAAACTCAAAATGTTCCGTACAAAGGGTGGTTTGATGTGGGGGAGATTTTCTTGAAAGTGTTCATGAGGTACCTTTGGAAGACACTGAAGTTAGACTCCACGTAAAATGCTTCGTTTTGGATCCAGGGAACCTCAAAGCATGTGGATGCAATACTTCGTCTACCTACAAATTGTATGTGTTTGGTTATGTTGTCAGCTGCTTAAAATTCACTAAAAATAAAGAGGGCTCACAGAAAAGTCAAAATATGCATTTAACTTGCTACCCCAACATGTTAGTAGACCCTCATCAACGTCCACAGAGACCTTCGCCTTCCATCCTTGGAGAATACTCGACTTAAATACCAAATATGGCACCGGTTTGACATTTAGTTGTTGACACACACAAGTGTGGGTGTAGTGTAAAGTTTAATAACGTAACGGGACCTTCATCGTTTATTACAGATTATAAGACGAGTTAAAAGAGCGAAGAAGCATCTTCCAGTGCTTTGTCCCGAAGGCAACTGATTGCTCTGTCGAGATGAGGATATTAAATTTGTTAGCTCGAGGACATTCATTAACCAGGATACTTAGTTAAAACGTTCTCATTATCCTTAATGGACATTTACAACGCAGCATCTCCATCTTATGTTCTGTATCACGAAGCTTACCAAAGCATGTGATGTGATGGCTGCATTCACAAGGTATTTCCACTCACTCTTCTTCAAACCATTCTTATAAAAACTTACTGTTCTGTCTACAGAGATCAACTTTCATTACACGTTTCGTTGTAGGACAAAGTGGTAGTCAGGAGTTTTAAAAACAGCATCGCTATCTGACAGCCTTTGCATAACCGCGAGAAAACACGAATAGCGACTCCCCAGTATTAGTATTTGAAAGTTCGAACTAATAACAAAGAATATACATGAAATAGTTAACTTTACAAACTTTTGACACTGCTTGTGTACTAGTTTTATAAAAGTGACTCAGAATGAAGAGGTCCTCCCACAAAACTCAACACACTTCCTGTCGCATCCTTGGAACATGCTCAACTTAAATCCAAAGTTTGGTATTTAACGGACTTTTCGTTTTTAAGTTAACGTGCATTTAGGCACATGGATCTTTTTCTATAAAATGCTTTTCCTGTCTTTATTTTATTCCCAGACTCCCAAAATGTGTATTTCCGGTGAAATTTCGATAGGAAATGTTTAGGTAAAATGCAATATCTGCTTACTATAAGTACGGACGACGGAGGGGCCCCGCAACGGCCCTCTTTGCGAGACCAGATCCGGATGACGACGTTCGAAGCATGAACGGGGTCCCTAACGTTTCCAGATTGAGCGCAGCACGTGGGACCTAACTGAGCACTCCCTGGACGACTCACAAAGAAACCTCCACAGCCGCAACCCGCCGAACACCGTCACCTACTGCTACAACCCTGAAACAGGTGAAATGAGGGACACGGAAGTCGTGGTAGAAAATGAACCATCCCAGTCTTCGCTTGCTGATCCGGGAAAACCACGAATAACCCATGGGTTCGAACCCGGGACCTTCCGAATGCACGTTACCTCAGCGCCATCTCTCTCAGTAGTTACTAGAGAAAATAACAGGGTATAAGATCATTTAGACTGAAGAGGCCCGATAAACACCAAACTTAGTATTTAGATGCAATATCTTTCAAAGATGCGACACCAAGATTGTCAATAAAATTTACTCTCTCCAAACTACCATTTTCATGAAAGGTTTTTGGAAATTTTTTATTTTCTCAAAAATGTCTAATTTCTAGGAATAACCTATGTGGTCCTCTTTATTTGGAAGGATTTTCTGCAGTTTTGTATTACTGGTAAACAATAACAAATTTAAAAAGTTTAGCGTACTGCCCCAAAATGTATGTCTCTTTAAAACGTACAATTATTTGCAATAACCTTTTCGTAGCATTAGCCATTAAGACATTAAAGTAATGTGGGTATTCAGCTGTTTCTCGTGACGTCTTGGAAACAGTATGGAATTTGTAGCGCAGCATATAGCGACCCGGTTTTTAAACATCGGAGTAGCGATTCTGTTTTTTACTTTCTCTACTACGTATAGTAAGAAGGGGAAGTATTGTATTCCACCCAAAAATTCGATAATGTCCGTGTGTGTGTCTGTGTGTCTGTGAACAGCATAACTCAGAAACGAGCAGTCGGATAAACACCAAACTTGGTATTTAGGTTCAGTATCCTCCAGAGATGCGACACGAAGGTTTTCAAGAAAATCCCCCCACCCCAGATTATCCTTTACATGTAACATTTTTCGAAAATTTTAATTTCCTCAAAACTGGCTCTAAAGATTTTGATTAAAATATCATATGTTTAAGATATTTTCATGACAAATGAAATGTATATGTCGAATTTTCTGGGAATGTCTCCAAAAGTATTCTTCATTGTGAATGAGTTTTGCATAGCTGGTAAACCATAAGAGATAGACAAAATTTTACTACACAGAAAATGTAGATCGTGTTAAAATACACAATTTATGTCATATACATTTTTTTTGTTGAGTGAACCATTTTCGAGATATTGCTTGTTATTCCCTTAAATTTTCCAATACTTATATCTTTTTTCAAATTCGTTATTCATTTTTTTTGTCCTGGTAATGCAAAGAATATGGAATACTCTACATAGCAACCAGCTCCTAAAACATTTGACTATCGCTTAAAGCCTACGAATTCCCCTTGCATCTACAAGAAAATTAGTAATAAGATTAACATCTCGATTAACATGAATCATATGGGGAATAAGCGTTTGTAAAAATAGCTTGTACAAGAGTAGAGAAAGTCATGTGAATGTAACACATCAGAATCTTTTTTTTTGTCCTGACAATGCAAAGATAATGGAATGCTCCGCATAGCAACCAGCTCTTAAAACATTTGACTATCGCTTAAAGCCTACCATATTCCCCTTGTATCTACAAAAAAATTAGCAATAACATTAACATTTCGATTAACATGAATCATATGGGGAATAAGCGTTTGTAGAAATAGTTTGTACAAGAGTAGAGAAAGTCATGTGAGTGTAACACATCAGATTTTTTTTGTCCTGGCAATGCAAAGATAATGGAATGCTACACATAGCAACCAGCTCTTAAAACATTTGACTATCGCTTAAAGCCTACCATATTTCCCTTGTATCTACAAGAAAATTACCAATAAGATTGACATCTCCATATCTCGATTAACATGAAGCATATGGAGAATAATCGTTTGTAAAAATAGTTTGTACAAGAGTAAAGAAAGTCATGTGAGTGTAACACATCAGATTTTCTGCAAAGGTTATTTCGATTAACATAAAGAGGATAAAACAATAATAATTTGTAGAAGTGATATAGGTAAGGTAATCGATGAAAGCGTCTCATTGCGTCAGTCAGTCACATCTAAAAGCAGTATTTGCCCACAAAGAGAAGAAAGACAAGACCTCCCTTCTTTCGCTTTGACTTTAAAGAAAAGAAAAAACAAAGCTGTGGGAGTTGAAGTGGAAAGTGCTTCTGGTTTAAGAAGCTGCCCGCGTGCCATCAGACACGACCGCTTCTTGTGCGCATATTCGGGTAGACGTTTAGTCGATCACGGCCGCAAACTTAGCTACAGGTCACGTCTCTCATGTTCACAACTAGTGCCAGTTCCCAAACTTCACTTCCTAGTTCTGGCTCACACAAATAAACTTGCACTCTTCAAAACCAAGAATGTCTGTCACACACACACAGAAACGAAGAGTCGGTTACACACCAAAGTTGTGGTTTACTTCCACCCCAAACTAACCTTCAAGATTTCAACGGAAATACATGTTTTGAGAGCTTGTGAATCCCATAAAAATATGTTTATAAAATTATCACTGTGTGCCTGTCTATGAACAGCGCAACTAAACGAACCCGATGTCTTACATTCACTATTTTTACAAGGTTTATTTTTCTATCCACTTCATGTTAAATCTTTACAGAAATAGATTCATTACACATTTCGTTGTAGAGACTGAATCGACATGAGATGTTTAAAATCGTGTTGCTATATGCTGGCCTGGAAATTCCATGATATCGCGACAAAGAACTGAGTAGCGACAGCACTTTCAAACATGAAAATGTATTGAAAGATTCAAGCCAATAATAATGGACAGCTTGGAAATTACTGATGCCACAGAAAAAAGTTATTTGAAATAAATGAGGTGCTTTAAAGGTGCTCTACATGCGTAGTAATTTTTGTATTTTCATATGGTTTACCCGATATGTAAGATTATACAAAACGCCTTCGAAATGAAGTGGTTGTCACAAGAAAATTCAAGATATACATTTTATTCGTATATTTGAATCAAAATCGTTACAGCTATTGTTGAGGAAAGTAACAATTTCAAAAACATTTGCATGCAGTAGTTTGGGGTGGAGGAGTTTGTTGAAAATATTCCTGTCATATCTTGAAGGTGGTGAACCTAAATATCAGTTTGGTATTTATCGTTTTGTTCACACACAAACAGACATGGTAATTTTATAAATATGCATTTTTTATTTAGGGAGCTCCAAAACATTATTTCTGGTGAAACTTCGATGTCGAATTTTTGAGTGAAATACAATACTTCCTCTTACGTACTATAGATAGGTGTCAGAGCATTTACATGCCTATATCATATGAAACTAAATCTGTTTTAATTTTTAAAACAATTGTGTTATCAATCAATGCTCCTGTTTTTATTTTCCTTCTGTCCCATCAAACCAGAGTTCTCGAGTCGATATTTGACCTTCAACATAACGACAAATCTGAATGCGATATAAAATATCTAAACTCTCCACAGAGTGGCTTTGTGCAGGTATTTACAGACGGTTCACTCACAGATGCCAGAGCAGATGGAGCATGTCCCCAGGGAAACACGAAGCGGTACCACAAATACTTGCCATAAAACTCTACTAGCAAGGAAAGACATACCCTAGAAAACAGCGATGTTCTTCTGCAACTCCAGAGCAGTCTAAGATCTTCTGGCACAGCATTATTTGCCAACTTCAGCATACTTGTAGCAGGTTTCCTGGAGAAGAAGGGATCTTTCATAAAGCAATCACCAGCCTCTAAACCCAAATCGTACACCTAGCAAAACGTCAGTTCAAGTCGTGAACAACACAAAAACAAAACAGCATACCACGCAACGATGCGAAGAGGATATTGACGAACACCATCTGGACAATTTCGTTGCATTACAAAGTTGAGATTGCAAGACTGCTAAAGACCCTGCTATCAAATGCAGCACATTAGAAAACAACAAAACACAATGACAATGCAGTGACAACAAATTAAATTGACTCTCTCTGAATATGTTCAAACTTAATGATATCGAAGTTTTATACATTAATTCTCTGCTATTAAACTAATCAGATCTTACCACGCTCCTTCATATTTATTTCCTGGTATTTACCTCAAACACATCAGAAAATTAAATTGAGTTTTATTTATGGACATTCTTTAACTGCTGTGGTCCTTAGCCTCCCATTCTATATTGGGCGTGAAAGACCGGCAATTTTGCTCCTCTTTATCAGGCTTGAAGTTCTTTTACGTGCCGTAAATCTACGACACGGGACCACCGGCTTTACGTCCCTTCCGAAGGAAGCCATGCTAAGGAGTTTTACGCACGAAGTAATCCATTGCTGTCGGCCGGGTTTGATCCCGCGACCTAACATGCACGCTGGACGACAAACACATCAGATGCAACCTCAGTCGATCTTACAGACATGTGGCTATGGTGACATCACAGCTTGTAGTAATTGTTTAGTTTACCATTTAGCTTTCAGCCGTTTCTTGTAACCTTGCCCCGTTAACATGTATTCTTCCGCGCTCCCTTTCCTTCCGCTGTGCCCTGAATGTACAGCTTAGAATGGCGATGAGTAGTGTAACTCAGGCGATAAAAACACTCTGTCACGATAGAGGAGCATGCTATCGTCATCCTAAGATGACGGCAGGTTTAAACCGACGGATCCTCCTACCTATTTCAACTCCGTTACGTAGTATATTTGATTCACACGTTTATGAAAATGTCGCTGTGACAAATGATCACGTTAAATAAGGAACTACTTTGTATGGCAGCCAATCAGAGCTGGCGGGGTAAAGGAATTGCATTCGACACCGAGAGTTCATCCAAACACATGTTTTGAGAATTCCTGAATTAAAAAAAAAGTATTTTTAGAAAAAGATCTGTGTGCGCGTGTCTTTGGAAAGCATAACTCAAAAACAAGAAGTCGCTTAAATACCAAAGTTAACCACCAGAGACGACTCCGCGGTAACGTGTGCCACTCGCATTCGGGAGGTCTCGGGTTCCAATACCGGTGCACCGCCCACTCTCACCATGGGATTTTCGTGGTTTTCCCTTGTCGAAAAAGACGAATGCCGGAGTGGTATATGTTCACTTCATTTATGTTTCATGTTTCAGGCTGTGGTTCGGTCGGTGTCGGGCAGATGGCGCAGAGGCCTGCTAGAAGGAAGCCTGGGTCGTGTTTCCCCGGCCCCACTAGAGGGATCCTCCCATGGTCGGGAGCTCTGTCCACTTGCGCCGGACTCGCTCTGCAACCCTGAACTCATCCGTTCCTCCCGGGGGTTGTTAACTAGTCTTTAAGTTGAGCGTCTTACAAGGGTGCGACACCAATGTTTTGAACCCCCTCCCCTCTCCTCCCACTCCCAGTGATCACACACAGTTGACACTCAGACATTCGACATCGGGATCAGGCAATGCCAAAGGGAAACTCTATCACACGTTTTACACGGAAAAATGTTAATTGCTAGTTACCCATGTAGAGCAGATCTCACAGGAAATACGCGTTTTGAGATACCCTGAATAAAAAAACAGCATTTATGGAAAAGGTGCGTGTGTGTCTTGTGACTCAAAAACAACAACTGTTAAATACCAAACTTGGCAATCAACTTCAGCATCTTCCAAGGAGCTGACACGAAGATTTTTCAAGAAAATCCCTCTACCACAAGCCACACTTTACATGCAAACTTTTAGTCATTTTTTATTTTTTGATAAATGACAAAGGATTTTGATTAAAACACCACATGTTTGAGATATTTGTACACGAATGAAACACACACACACACACACACATATATATATATATATGTGAAGTCGTTTTATTCTGAATGACTTTTGCATAAAGAGAGAGAGAGAGAGAAAATCTTACTGCAAAAAATGTAGATCTCATTAAAACACATAATAATCCGTGTAAACTTTTTTGTGTGTGTGGAGTTAAAACCATTTCAGAGATATTCCTTGTTACTGGTTTGAATTTTCAAATACTACGTACACGTTTTTCAAGTGCAAAATCGCTATTCGTTTTTTTTACTTTCTCTACTACGTATAGTAAGTAGGGGAAGTATTGCATTCCACCCAAAAATTCGATACCGAGATTTCACCGGAAATATATGTTTTGAGACCCCCTGAATCTGAAAAAGGC
The DNA here is from genome assembly GCA_030765065.1 of Deroplatys truncata. Classification (NCBI taxonomy): domain Eukaryota; kingdom Metazoa; phylum Arthropoda; class Insecta; order Mantodea; family Mantidae; genus Deroplatys; species Deroplatys truncata. Next base: position 4,110,634 of record CM060979.1, read on the forward strand.
ATTTTTGAAAACATGTCCGTGTGTGTGTCTGTGTGTCTGTGAGCAGCATAACTCAGAAACGAACAGTCGGATAAACACCAATCTTGGTATTTAGGTTCAGTATCTTCCAGAGATGCGACACAAAGGTTTTCAAGAAAATCCCCCCACCCAAGATTACCCTTTACATGGAAGATTTTTCGAAAATTTTAATTTTCTCAAAAATGGCTTTAACGATTTTGATTAAAATATCATATGTTTAAGATATTTTCATGACAAATAAAATGTATTTTCTGGGAATGTCTCCAAAAGTATTCTTCATGTGAACGACTTTTGCATAACTGGTAAACCATAAGAGATAGACAAAAATTTACTACACAAAAAATGTAGATCGTATTAAAATACACAATTTATGTCATATACATTTTTGTTGTTGAGCGAACCATTTTAGAGATATTGCTTGTTATTCCCTTAAATTTTCCAATACTTTTTCTCAAATGAAATTCGTTATTCATTTTTTATGTCCTGGACGTGCAAAGAGAATAGAATGCGCCACATAGCAACCAGCTCTTAAAAGATTTGACTATCGCTTGAAGCCTACCAATTCCCCTTGCATCTACAAGAAAATTAGCATTAAGATTAACATCTCGATTAACATGAAGCATATGGAGAATAAGTTTTTTGTAAAAATAGTTTGTACAAGAGTAGAGAAAGTCATGTGAGTGTAACACATCAGATTTATCTTTTGTCGTTGCCATGCAAAGAGAACGGAATTTTACGAACACCTGCTCTTAAAAACGTTGACTACCGTTTAAGCCTACTGTATCCCCTTGCACTTACATGGTAATATCTAATAAAACGATTTCCGAAAATGTGTATCTCGATAAATATAAAGTAAATAAAACAATACGCTTTTGTAAGAATGGTTTATTGAGTTCGTAGAGAAAGTCATGTGAATGTAACATATCATAAATTGTTTCTCTATTTCCTCCTAAAAGTGTCTCTAAAGTACAATGTATCTGAATTGTGAAATCGTAGCAGATGAACATATAGTATAGGGCGGAAGTGCAAGGAAGTGTCTTTTAGTGGAAATAGCCTCTTTCTTCCGAGACTTGCATGGTTTTATTCTGAGAGCAGCCTCTCCCATTCCCAATCTCTCGAAGCGAGTCTAGCACTCAGCAGTATTCCCACGATACCTTTAGCTGGTACATTGCTACAAAAGTAGGGATTTCTAAGGATATCTTTCTTTTCGGGCCCTCTAGTTCAAAACTAGGGACACATTTATTGATGTTATAAACACAGAAAGTTTCTCTGATAATACACAAAACTACTCAACTGATATACATAACACCTTCAGCATTGAAAAGCCTCATTCCTTCTAACGGTCGCAGATTATAAAACACCTTCTAATTTTAATTCGTAAATTACTAAAACATTTAAAAGGATTTACGAGGCCCTTGAACTTGAATTCCAACACATTGTGGTTATAAAAGAAGGCCTTGACTTATAGTTGAGGATGTCACGGAGCAGAAAATAAACGAAAATACTCCAAGAACATGCATGGAAAATAAGACAAATGCCGCGGATATTTCTCTCCAAGCAATACTGTTTTTCAAGAATTTACCTGGATGTTATATTTATCAAACACATACTTCAGATGTTTTCGAGGGAGATGGCTCAGCGGTAGCGTATAAGGATCGTATTCAGGAGATCCAGGGTTCGATTCCCGTTGATAACCCTCTGATCTTGAGTTCTCGAGGTTTTCTCTGGTAAGTAGGCGAATACTGGGACTCTTATCATCTTTCATGGTTTCCTTTCAGGTTTCGGGGCGTGTGGCGGTACCGGATGATTTCTCCAAGGAAGGAGTATTCCCCTTGAACACCAGAGGACTGCGACTCCAGTGTGAGGAACCTCTGTGGTTGCTTCATTCCCTGCTCGGAGGTGGTAGCCACAACAGATCTCTATGTAGGTCGCGGTGTCAGACGTTCACTCAAACTGTTACATTTAATCACAGCTATTTTCATGTTCCAGTTACTCATTCCCTCCTCGGGGGTGGTAGCCACAACAGATCTCTATGTAGGTCGCGGTGCCAGACGTTCACCCAAACTGTTACATTTAATCACAGTTATTTTCATGTTCCAGTTACTCGTGGTTGATTCATTCCCTCCTCGGGGGTGGTAGCCACAACAGATCTCTATGTAGGTCGCGGTGTCAGACGTTCACTCTTACATTTAATCACAGTTATTTTCATGTTCCAGTTACTCATTTCCTCCTCGGGGGTGGTAGCCACAACAGATCTCTATGTAGGTCGCGGTGCCAGACGTTCACTCAAACTGTTACATTTAATCACAGTTATTTTCATGTTCCAGTTACTCATTCCCTCCTCGGGGGTGGTAGCCACAACAGATCTCTATGTAGGTCGCGGTGCCAGACGTTCACTCAAACTGTTACATTTAATCACAGTTATTTTCATGTTCCAGTTACTCATTCCCTCCTCGGGGGTGGTAGCCACAACAGATCTCTATGTAGGCCGCGGTGCCAGACGTTCACTCAAACTGTTATATTTAATCACAGTTATTTTCATGTTCCAGTTACTCATTCCCTCCTCGGGGGTGGTAGCCACAACAGATCTCTATGTAGGTCGCAGTGTCAGACGTTCACTCAAACTGTTACATTTAATCACAGTTATTTTCATGTTCCAGTTACTCATTCCCTCCTCGGGGTGGTAGCCACAACAGATCTCTATGTAGGTCGCGGTGCCAGACGTTCACTCAAACTGTTACATTTAATCACAGTTATTTTCATGTTCCAGTTACTCGTGGTTGCTTCATTCCCTCCTCGGGGGTGGTAGCCACAACAGATCTCTATGTAGGTCGCAGTGTCAGACGTTCACTCTTACATTTAATCACAGTTATTTTCATGTTCCAGTTACTCATTCCCTCCTCGGGGGTGGTAGCCACAACAGATCTCTATGTAGGTCGCGGTGTCAGACTTTCACTCTTACATTTAATCACGGTTATTTTCATGTTCCAGTTACTCATTCCCTCCTCGGGGGTGGTAGCCACAACAGATCTCTATGTAGGTCGCGGTGCCAGACGTTCACTCAAACTGTTACATTTAATCACAGTTATTTTCATGTTCCAGTTACTCATTCCCTCCTCGGGGGTGGTAGCCACAACAGATCTCTATGTAGGTCGCAGTGTCAGACGTTCACTCTTACATTTAATCACAGTTATTTTAATGTTCCAGTTACTCATTCCCTCCTCGGGGGTGAAAGCCACAACAGATCTCTATGTAGGTCGCGGTGCCAGACGTTCACTCAAAGTGTTACATTTAATCACAGTTATTTTCATGTTCCAGTTACTCATTCCCTCCTCGGGGGTGGTAGCCACAACAGATCTCTATGTATGTCGCGGTGCCAGACGTTCACTCAAACTGTTACATTTAATCACAGTTATTTTTATGTTCCAGTTACTCATTCCCTCCTCGTGGGTGGTAGCCATAACAGATCTCTATGTAGGGCGCGGTGCCAGACGTTCAATCAAACTGTTACATTTAATCACAGTTATTTTCATGTTCCAGTTACTCATTCTCTCCTCGGGGGTGGTAGCCACAACAGATCTCTATGTAGGTCGCGGTGCCAGAAGTTCACTCTTACATTTAATCACAGTTATTTTCATGTTCCAGTTACTCATTCCCTCCTCGGGGGTGGTAGCCACAACAGATCTCTATGTAGGTCGCGGTGCCAGACGTTCACCCAAACTGTTACATTTAATCACAGTTATTTTCATGTTCCAGTTACTCGTGGTTGCTTCATTCCCTCCTCGGGGGTGGTAGCCACAACAGATCTCTATGTAGGTCGTGGTGTCAGACGATCACTCAAACTGTTACATATAATCACAGTTATTTTCATGTTCCAGTTACTCATTCCCTCCTCGGGGGTGGTAGCCACAACAGATCTCTATGTAGGTCGCGGTGTCGGACGTTCACTCTTACATTTAATCACGGTTATTTTCATGTTCCAGTTACTCATTCCCTCCTCGGGGGTGGTAGCCACAACAGATCTCTATGTAGGTCGCGGTGCCAGACGTTCACTCAAACTGTTACATTTAATCACAGTTATTTTCATGTTCCAGTTACTCATTCCCTCCTCGGGGGTGGTAGCCACAACAGATCTCTATGTAGGTCGCAGTGTCAGACGTTCACTCTTACATTTAATCACAGTTATTTTCATGTTCCAGTTACTCATTCTCTCCTCGGGGGTGGTAGCCACAACAGATCTCTATGTAGGTCGCGGTGCCAGACGTTCACTCAAAGTGTTACATTTAATCACAGTTATTTTCATGTTCCAGTTACTCATTCCCTCCTCGGGGGTGGTAGCCACAACAGATCCCTATGTAGGTCGCGGTGCCAGACGATCACTCAAACTGTTACATTTAATCACAGTTATTTTCATGTTCCAGTTACTCATTCCCTCCTCGGGGGTGGTAGCCACAAAAGATCTCTATGTAGGTCGCGGTGCCAGATGTTCAATCAAACTGTTACATTTAATCACAGTTATTTTCATGTTCCAGTTACTCATTCCCTCCTCGGGGGTGGTAGCCACAACAGATCTCTATGTAGGTCGCGGTGCCAGACGTTCACTCAAAGTTTTACATTTAATCACAGTTATTTTCATGTTCCAGTTACTCATTCCCTTCTCGGGGGTGGTAGCCACAACAGATCTCTATGTAGGTCGCGGTGCCAGACGTTCACTCAAACTGTTACATTTAATCACAGTTATTTTCATGTTCCAGTTACTCATTCCCTCCTCGGGGGTGGTAGCCACAACAGATCTCTATGTAGGTCGCGGTGCCAGACGTTCACTCAAAGTGTTACATTTAATCACAGTTATTTTCATGTTCCAGTTACTCATTCCCTCCTCGGGGATGGTAGCCACAACAGATCTCTATGTGAGTCGCGGTGCCAGACGTTCACTCAAACTGTTACATTTAATCACAGTTATTTTCATGTTCCAGTTACTCATTCCCTCCTCGGGGGTGGTAGCCACAACAGATCTCTATGTAGGTCGCGGTGCCGACGTTCACTCAAAGTGTTACATTTAATCACAGTTATTTTCATGTTCCAGTTACTCAATCCCTCCTCGGGGGTGGTAGCCACAACAGATCTATATGTAGGTCACGGTGCCAGACCTTCACTCTTACATTTAATCACAGTTATTTTCATGTTACAGTTACTCATTCCCTCCTCGGGGGTGGTAGCCACAACAGATCTCTATATAGGTCGCGGTGCCAGACGTTCACTCTTACATTTAATCACAGTTATTTTCATGTTCCAGTTACTCATTCTCTCCTCGGGGGTGGTAGACACAACAGATCTCGATGTAGGTCGCAGTGTCAGACGTTCACTCAAAGTGTTACACTTAATCACAGTTATTTTCATGTTCCAGTTACTCATTCTCTCCTCGGGGGTGGTAGCCACAACATATCTCTATGTAGGTCGCGGTGCCAGACGTTCACTCTTACATTTAATCACAGTTATTTTCATGTTCCAGCTACCCATTTCCTCCTCGGGGGTGGTAGCCACAACAGATCTCTATGTAGGCCGGGGTGCCAGACGTTCACTCAAACTGTTACATTTAATCACAGTTATTTTCATGTTCCAGTACTCATTCCCTCCTCGGGGGTGGTAGCCACAACAGATCTCTATGTAGGCCGCGGTGCCAGACGTTCACCCAAACTGTTACATTTAATCACAGTTATTTTCATGTTCCAGTTACTCATTCTCTCCTCGGGGGTGGTAGCCACAAAAGATCTCTATGTAGGTCGCGCTGCCAGACGTTCACTCAAACTGTTACATTTAATCACAGTTATTTTCATGTTCCAGTTACTCATTCTCTCCTCGGGGTGGTAGCCACAATAGATCTCTATGTAGGTCGCGGTGTCAGACGTTCATTCTTACATTTAATCACAGTTATTTTCATGTTCCAGTTACTCATTCCCTCCTCGGGGGTGGTAGCCACAACAGATCTCTATGTAGGTCGCGGTGCCAGACGTTCACTCAAACTGTTACATTTAATCACAGTTTATTTCATGTTCCAGTTACTCATTCTCTCCTCGGGGGTGGTAGCCACAACAGATCTCTATGTAGGTCGCGGTGCCAGACGTTCACTCAAAGTGTTACATTTAATCACAGTTATTTTCATGTTCCAGTTACTCATTCCCTCCTCGGGGGTGGTAGCCACAACAGATCTCTAGGTAGGTCGCGGTGCCAGACGTTCACTCAAACTGTTACATTTAATCAGTTATTTTCATGTTCCAGTTACTAATTCCCTCCTCGGGGGTGGTAGCCACAACAGATCTGTATGTAGGTCGCGGTTCCAAACGTTCACTCAAACTGTTACATTTAATCACAGTTATTTTCATGTTCCAGTTACTCATTCCCTCCTCGGGGTGGTAGCCACAACAGATCTCTATGTAGGTCGCAGAGTCAGACGTTCACTCAAAGTGTTACATTTAATCACAGTTATTTTCATGTTTCAGTTACTCATTCTCTCCTCGGGGGTGGTAGCCACAAAAGATCTCTATGTAGGTCGCGGTGCCAGACGTTCACTCTTACATTTAATCACAGTTATTTTCATGTTCCAGTTACTCATTCCCTCCTCGGGGGTGGTAGCCACAACAGATCTCTATGTAGGTCGCGGTGCCAGACGTTCACCCAAACTGTTAATTTAATCACAGTTATTTTCATGTTCCAGTTACTCATTCCCTCCTCGGGGGTGGTAGCCACAACAGATCTCTATGTAGGTCGCGGTGCCAGACGTTCACTCTTACATTTAATCTCAGTTATTTTCATGTTCCAGTTACTCATTCCCTCCTCGAGGGTGGTAGCCACAACAGATCTCTATGTAGGTCGCGGTGCCCGACGTTCACCCAAACTGTTACATTTAATCACAGTTACTTTCATGTTCCAGTTACTCATTCTCTCCTCGGGGGTGGTAGCCACAACAGATCTCCATGTAGGTCGCGGTGCCAGACGTTCACTCAAACTGTTACATTTAATCACAGTTATTTTCATGTTCCAGTTACTCATTCTCTCCTCGGGGGTGGTAGCCACAACAGATCTCTATGTAGGTCGCGGTGCCAGACGTTCACTCTTACATTTAATCACAGTTATTTTCATGTTCCAGTTACTCATTCCCTCCTCGGGGGTGGTAGCCACAACAGATCTCTATGTAGGTCGCGGTGCCAGACGTTCACCCAAACTGTTACATTTAATCACAGTTATTTTCATGTTCCAGTTACTCGTGGTTGCTTCATTCCCTTCTCGGGGGTGGTAGCCACAACAGATCTCTATGTAGGTCGCAGTGTCAGACGTTCACTCTTACATTTAATCACAGTTATTTTCATGTTCCAGTTACTCATTCCCTCCTCGGGGGTGGTAGCCACAACAGATCTCTATGTATGTCGCGGTGCCAGACGTTCACTCTTACATTGAATCACAGTTACTTTCATGTTCCAGTTACTCATTCCCTCCTCGGGGGTGGTAGCCACAACAGATCTGTATGTAGGTCGCGTTGCCAAACGTTCACTCAAACTGTTACATTTAATCACAGTTATTTTCATGTTCCAGTTACTCGTGGTTGCTTCATTCCCTCCTCGGGGGTGGTAGCCACAACAGATCTCTATGTAGGTCGCGGTGTCAGACGTTCACTCTTACATTTAATCACAGTTATTTTCATGTTCCAGTTACTCATTCTCTCCTCGGGGGTGGTAGCCACAAAAGATCTCTATGTAGGTCGCGGTGCCAGACGTTCACTCAAAGTGTTACATTTAATCACAGTTATTTTCATGTTCCAGTTACTCATTCCCTCCTCGGGGGTGGTAGCCACAACAGATCTCTATGTAGGTCGCGGTGCCAGACGTTCACCCAAACTGTTACATTTAATCACAGTTATTTTCATGTTCCAGTTACTCGTGGTTGCTTCATTCCCTCCTCGGGGGTGGTAGCCACAACAGATCTCTATGTAGGCCGCGGTGCCAGACGTTCACTCAAACTGTTATATTTAATCACAGTTATTTTCATGTTCCAGTTACTCATTCCCTCCTCGGGGGTGGCAGCCACAACAGATCTCTATGTAGGTCGCAGTGTCAGACGTTCACTCAAACTGTTACATTTAATCACAGTTATTTTCATGTTCCAGTTACTCATTCTGTCCTCGGGGGTGGTAGCCACAACAGATCTCTATGTAGGTCGCAGTGTCAGACGTTCACTCAAACTGTTACATTTAATCACAGTTATTTTCATGTTCCAGTTACTCATTCTGTCCTCGGGGGTGGTAGCCACAACAGATCTCTATGTAGGTCGCAGTGTCAGACGTTCACTCAAACTGTTACATTTAATCACAGTTATTTTCATGTTCCAGTTACTCATTCCCTCCTCGGGGGTGGTAGCCACAACAGATCTCTATGTAGGTCGCGGTGCCAGACGTTCACTCAAACTGTTACATTTAATCACAGTTATTTTCATGTTCCAGTTACTCGTGGTTGCTTCATTCCCTCCTCGGGGGTGGTAGCCACAACAGATCTCTATGTAGGTCGTGGTGTCAGACGATCACTCAAACTGTTACATATAATCACAGTTATTTTCATGTTCCAGTTACTCATTCCCTCCTCGGGGGTGGTAGCCACAACAGATCTCTATGTAGGTCGCGGTGTCAGACGTTCACTCTTACATTTAATCACGGTTATTTTCATGTTCCAGTTACTCATTCCCTCCTCGGGGGTGGTAGCCACAACAGATCTCTATGTAGGTCGCGGTGCCAGACGTTCACTCAAACTGTTACATTTAATCACAGTTATTTTCATGTTCCAGTTACTCATTCCCTCCTCGGGGGTGGTAGCCACAACAGATCTCTATGTAGGTCGCAGTGTCAGACGTTCACTCTTACATTTAATCACAGTTATTTTCATGTTCCAGTTACTCATTCTCTCCTCGGGGGTGGTAGCCACAACAGATCTCTATGTAGGTCGCGGTGCCAGACGTTCACTCAAAGTGTTACATTTAATCACAGTTATTTTCATGTTCCAGTTACTCATTCCCTCCTCGGGGGTGGTAGCCACAACAGATCTCTATGTAGGTCGCGGTGCCAGACGTTCAGTCAAACTGTTACATTTAATCACAGTTATTTTCATGTTCCAGTTTTTCATTCCCTCCTCGGGGGTGGTAGCCACAAAAGATCTCTATGTAGGTCGCGGTGCCAGATGTTCAATCAAACTGTTACATTTAATCACAGTTATTTTCATGTTCCAGTTACTCATTCCCTCCTCGGGGGTGGTAGCTACAACAGATCTCTATGTAGGTCGCGGTGCCAGACGTTCACTCAAAGTTTTACATTTAATCACAGTTATTTTCATGTTCCAGTTACTCATTCCCTCCTCGGGGGTGGTAGCCACAACAGATCTCTATGTAGGTCGCGGTGCCAGACGTTCACTCAAACTGTTACATTTAATCACAGTTATTTTCATGTTCCAGTTACTCATTTCCTCCTCGGGGGTGGTAGCCACAACAGATCTCTATGTAGGTCGCGGTGCCAGACGTTCACTCAAACTGTTACATTTAATCACAGTTATTTTCATGTTCCAGTTACTCATTCCCTCCTCGGGGGTGGTAGCCACAACAGATCTCTATGTGAGTCGCGGTGCCAGACGTTCACTCAAACTGTTACATTTAATCACAGTTATTTTCATGTTCCAGTTACTCATTCCCTCCTCGGGGGTGGTAGCCACAACAGATCTCTATGTAGGTCGCGGTGCCAACGTTCACTCAAAGTGTTACTTTTAATCACAGTTATTTTCATGTTCCAGTTACTCATTCCCTCCTCGGGGGTGGTAGCCACAACAGATCTATATGTAGGTCACGGTGCCAGACCTTCACTCTTACATTTAATCACAGTTATTTTCATGTTACAGTTACTCATTCCCTCCTCGGGGGTGGTAGCCACAACAGATCTCTATATAGGTCGCGGTGCCAGACGTTCACTCTTACATTTAATCACAGTTATTTTCATGTTCCAGTTACTCATTCTCTCCTCGGGGGTGGTAGACACAACAGATCTCTATGTAGGTCGCAGTGTCAGACGTTCACTCAAAGTGTTACATTTAATCACAGTTATTTTCATGTTCCAGTTACTCATTCTCTCCTCGGGGGTGGTAGCCACAACATATCTCTATGTAGGTCGCGGTGCCAGACGTTCACTCTTACATTTAATCACAGTTATTTTCATGTTCCAGTTACTCATTTCCTCCTCGGGGGTGGTAGCCACAACAGATCTCTATGTAGGTCGGGGTGCCAGACGTTCACTCAAACTGTTACATTTAATCACAGTTATTTTCATGTTCCAGTACTCATTCCCTCCTCGGGGGTGGTAGCCACAACAGATCTCTATGTAGGCCGCGGTGCCAGACGTTCACTCAAACTGTTATATTTAATCACAGTTATTTTCATGTTCCAGTTACTCATTCCCTCCTCGGGGGTGGTAGCCACAACAGATCTCTATGTAGGTCGCGGTGCCAGACGTTCACTCTTACATTTAATCTCAGTTATTTTCATGTTCCAGTTACTCATTCCCTCCTCGGGGGTGGTAGCCACAACAGATCTCTATGTAGGTCGCGGTGCCAGACGTTCACCCAAACTGTTACATTTAATCACAGTTATTTTCATGTTCCAGTTACTCATTCTCTCCTCGGGGGTGGTAGCCACAAAAGATCTCTATGTAGGCCGCGCTGCCAGACGTTCACTCAAACTGTTACATTTAATCACAGTTATTTTCATGTTCCAGTTACTCATTCTCTCCTCGGGGTGGTAGCCACAATAGATCTCTATGTAGGTCGCGGTGTCAGACGTTCATTCTTACATTTAATCACAGTTATTTTCATGTTCCAGTTACTCATTCCCTCCTCGGGGGTGGTAGCCACAACAGATCTCTATGTAGGTCGCGGTGCCAGATGTTCACTCAAACTGTTACATTTAATCACAGTTATTTTCATGTTCCAGTTACTCATTCCCTCCTCGGGGGTGGTAGCCACAACAGATCTCTATGTAGGTCGCGGTGCCAGACGTTCACTCAAACTGTTACATTTAATCACAGTTTATTTCATGTTCCAGTTACTCATTCTCTCCTCGGGGGTGGTAGCCACAACAGATCTCTATGTAGGTCGCGGTGCCAGACGTTCACTCAAAGTGTTACATTTAATCACAGTTATTTTCAAGTTCCAGTTACTCATTCCCTCCTCGGGGGTGGTAGCCACAACAGATCTCTAGGTAGGTCGCGGTGCCAGACGTTCACTCAAACTGTTACATTTAATCAGTTATTTTCATGTTCCAGTTACTATTTCCCTCCTCGGGGGTGGTAGCCACAACAGATCTGTATGTAGGTCGCGGTGCCAAACGTTCACTCAAACTGTTACATTTAATCACAGTTATTTTCATGTTCCAGTTACTCATTCCCTCCTCGGGGTGGTAGCCACAACAGATCTCTATGTAGGTCGCAGAGTCAGACGTTCGCTCAAAGTGTTACATTTAATCACAGTTATTTTCATGTTTCAGTTACTCATTCTCTCCTAGGGGGTGGTAGCCACAAAAGATCTCTATGTATGTCGCGGTGCCAGACGTTCACTCTTACATTTAATCACAGTTATTTTCATGTTCCAGTTACTCATTCCCTCCTCGGGGGTGGTAGCCACAACAGATCTCTATGTAGGTCGCGGTGCCAGACGTTCACCCAAACTGTTAATTTAATCACAGTTATTTTCATGTTCCAGTTACTCATTCCCTCCTCGGGGGTGGTAGCCACAACAGATCTCTATGTAGGTCGCGGTGCCAGACGTTCACTCTTACATTTAATCTCAGTTATTTTCATGTTCCAGTTACTCATTCCCTCCTCGAGGGTGGTAGCCACAACAGATCTCTATGTAGGTCGCGGTGCCCGACGTTCACCCAAACTGTTACATTTAATCACAGTTACTTTCATGTTCCAGTTACTCATTCTCTCCTCGGGGGTGGTAGCCACAACAGATCTCCATGTAGGTCGCGGTGCCAGACGTTCACTCAAACTGTTACATTTAATCACAGTTATTTTCATGTTCCAGTTACTCATTCTCTCCTCGGGGGTGGTAGCCACAACAGATCTCTATGTAGGTCGCGGTGCCAGACGTTCACTCTTACATTTAATCACAGTTATTTTCATGTTCCAGTTACTCATTCCCTCCTCGGGGGTGGTAGCCACAACAGATCTCTATGTAGGTCGCGGTGCCAGACGTTCACCCAAACTGTTACATTTAATCACAGTTATTTTCATGTTCCAGTTACTCGTGGTTGCTTCATTCCCTTCTCGGGGGTGGTAGCCACAACAGATCTCTATGTAGGTCGCAGTGTCAGACGTTCACTCTTACATTTAATCACAGTTATTTTCATGTTCCAGTTACTCATTCCCTCCTCGGGGGTGGTAGCCACAACAGATCTCTATGTAGGTCGCAGTGTCAGACGTTCACTCTTACATTTAATCACAGTTATTTTCATGTTCCAGTTACTCATTTCCTCCTCGGGGGTGGTAGCCACAACAGATCTCTATGTATGTCGCGGTGCCAGACGTTCACTCTTACATTGAATCACAGTTACTTTCATGTTCCAGTTACTCATTCCCTCCTCGGGGGTGGTAGCCACAACAGATCTGTATGTAGGTCGCGTTGCCAAACGTTCACTCAAACTGTTACATTTAATCACAGTTATTTTCATGTTCCAGTTACTCGTGGTTGCTTCATTCCCTCCTCGGGGGTGGTAGCCACAACAGATCTCTATGTAGGTCGCGGTGTCAGACGTTCACTCTTACATTTAATCACAGTTATTTTCATGTTCCAGTTACTCATTCCCTCCTCGGGGTGGTAGCCACAACAGATCTCTATGTAGGTCACGGTGCCAGACGTTCACTCAAACTGTTACATTTAATCACAGTTATTTTCATGTTCCAGTTACTCATTCCCTCCTCGGGGGTGGTAGCCACAACAGATCTCTATGTAGGTCGCGGTGCCAGACGTTCACTCAAACTGTTACATTTAATCACAGTTATTTTCATGTTCCAGTTACTCATTCCCTCTTCTGGGGTGGTAGCCACAACAGATCTCTATGTAGGTCGCGGTGCCAGACGTTCACTCAAAGTGTTACATTTAATCACAGTTATTTTCATGCTCCTGTTACTCATTCCTTCCTCGGGGGTGGTAGCCACAACAGATCTCTATGTAGGTCGCAGTGTCAGACGTTCACTCTTACATTTAATCACAGTGATTTTCATGTTCCAGTTACTCATCCCCTCCTCGGGGGTGGTAGCCACAACAGATCTCTATGTATGTCGCGGTGCCAGACGTTCACTCAAACTGTTACATTTAATCACAGTTATTTTCATGTTCCAGTTACTCATTCCCTCCTCTGGGGTGGTAGCCACAACAGATCTCTATGTAGGTCGCGGTGCCAGACGTTCACTCAAAGTGTTACATTTAATCACAGTTATTTTCATGCTCCTGTTACTCATTCCTTCCTCGGGGGTGGTAGCCACAACAGATCTCTATGTAGGTCGCAGTGTCAGACGTTCACTCTTACATTTAATCACAGTGATTTTCATGTTCCAGTTACTCATCCCCTCCTCGGGGGTGGTAGCCACAACAGATCTCTATGTATGTCGCGGTGCCAGACGTTCACTCAAACTGTTACATTTAATCACAGTTATTTTCATGCTCCAGTTACTCGTGATGACTATGACTACATAGAGTTCGCCAAAAGCCACAACATTCATTTCGACTACGGCAGCTCGACGGTTAACCTAACCCGTATGTGTTACATTCACATGACTTTCTCTTCCCTTCAATTATTCCTACGAAATGCTTTTTTTTTCCTGTCCACTTCATTTTAATCGTGATAAACCTTTACAGAAACAGCTACATTCCACATTTCGTTATAGAGAACAGCGATAGTCAAATGTTTAACAACTGGACGCTATATGCTGGCCTTAAAATTCCATACTGTTTCCATGACATCGCGAGAAGCAACTGAGTGTTGATAAAAATTTAAAGGAATGGATAAGTATTGAACGATTCGAACCATTAATAATGAATATCTCAGAATTGGCCGATGCCACAGAAAGGTTATTTGAAATAAATTGTGTGTTTTAAAGAGATCTACATTTTTGTGTAGTAATTTCCGTGTATCGCTTAACGTTTACCAGTTATACAAGATTATACAAAATTGCTTCCGAATAAACTGGACTTCATAGGCTATTCTTAGAAAATTCAATATAAACATTTTATTTGTCATGTAATAGTAGATTATGGTACAAGAGGCAAAATAAAACACTTTTAACACGTGTGGCATATACTATTTTTCAGACAGTGCTCAAATTTGTGAAATATCAGTATTATATTAATTCCTGAAACTAAGACAAATCAGTTTAGACCCCGTTTCAGTAAACATGAGAAATAACGTTAAAAAAGCGATCTGTCAAAATATTTTGATGTTTCGTTGATTCGCTAGCACTGATTTTCAGTGGAATTATTTTCACCACGTTTTGCCTTACAGTAGACAATGAAGCGATTAAATGCTATATCATATTGCTTTTTGGATTCTTTTGGTAAGTATTTCTGGTGTTATTCTTTCTGCTGCTTCTGTAATTTAACTTTCATTTTAGTTTCTTCTAAATTCTCATTGAATCTTTATGTGGGTTATCGTAGATGAAAGAGCAACGTTTTATATCAAAGAAAGCAGAAGGCTGCCAATATAACTCTATGACGAACTGCGATATGTATTGTGAACAACAGTAATGGGACGCCATGAGAAGTTAATCATGTAAAGTCGAGTTATACAAATACAAAGGGTAATTGGACAGGGAAGATTATCGCACTAGAGCTCGTGTGCACCGTGTTAGAAGATCTACTTTTAGGCCATGCTATCTAAAAATCTCTTTACTATATGGCATTGTAATTAAAATCGTTAGAGCCATTCTCAGAAAATAAAAAAATTCGAAAAATTATTAATGTAAAGCGTATTTTGTACTGGGGGAATTTTGTTGAAAATCCTCTTGTCGCATCTTTGCAAGGTGCTGAATCTAAGTACAATGTTTGGTATTTATCCGACTTTTCATTTTTGAGCTATGCGCACACAGACGGAGCTTTTTCTAAAAATATTTATTTCGGATTGAACGAGCCTCAAAACATATATTTCCGATAAAATGTCGGTATGGAGTTCTTAGGTGGAATGCAATAGGTGTCTTCTCTACCTCGTATGTTGAGAGGGTAAATATTACTCTGTGTCAGTGTTTTTACAATTGGCGGCAAATGTTAGTGTAATGGCCGCACACAGTGATTGTAGAGTTGAAAGTATTGTTTTAATGCCGAAACACAAACACACTTGAAACACTACATTTCTTTGCTTGTGACGGTCTCGAAATTCAGCGGAGACACATTTTGCAACTGCTGTGTAGTAAACATTATTAATTATGTAAGTTAACAAACACACGAGATTAAGGCCGAAAACACTACATTTCTTTAAGATTATGACCCACAAATTTGCAGTGCAAGATATTATCGGCACGAATGTCAGTCATATATTTGCTGACTGAGTAAAACGTAAAGATACTGACAAACGACGGGCCCCCGAAGCAGGCAGAGCACCTCATGCAGGCCATCCGGCCCCTTGTGCTTCTTCCGCGAGGGAGGGATGAGGGGAGAGACCCGGTGACCAGATCCGGATAACGACGGGTACAAGCGTCGGCGGGAACCCTAATGTTTCCAGACTGGACGCATCCGATCCCCCTAACCGATGGGGGTCCCCGAAGGAGCGCGTGCACGAAACTGAGTTGTCCTTGGAGCCTCTACAAAGCGCACAGCCTGGCCCTGAAACAGAAGATAAACCTCCAGCACTCGCCTGCCAACCCGGATCAGAGAGGGCGGGGTTCGAATCCGAGTCGCACACTTCAGCTCTCTGGGTGACATGATTAATGTTCACCACACAAGTACTGGGAGTTTGTTACCATCTAAATTGCTGACAAATGAAACATTTTACATAAGTACTGTATTCCAGCCAAAAATTCAATGTCGAGATTTTACCAGAAATACACGTTTTGAGACTCTTTACAAAAGGCCCGCGTGTATGTCTATAAGCAGCATAAGTTAAAAACAAAAGCTCGGCTAACTATCAAACTTGGCGTTTAGTTCAGCATCTTCTAAGATGCGCTACACACATTATCAAGAAGCCCCCTCCCACCCCCCAATCTACCGTTAGACGCAAAATGTTTCCTTATTTTTTTCTTCAAAAATGTCTCTAAGCATTTTGTCTAAAAATGTCACATGTTTG
The DNA here is from genome assembly GCA_030765065.1 of Deroplatys truncata. Lineage (NCBI taxonomy): Eukaryota > Metazoa > Arthropoda > Insecta > Mantodea > Mantidae > Deroplatys > Deroplatys truncata. The sequence goes on from CM060979.1 coordinate 4,127,008, forward strand.
AGATATTGTACCAATAAAAACACTGGTTAACTCGTAACAAACTTTATTTATTACTTTACAAGCCTCGCTCTGACTTACAACACGCTCACATTTATTTCCTGATAGTCACCTGTTGCTAGGGAGACACATTGATGCAGGGTTGCAAACTTTCTCGAAGAAATGCAATACTTAGCAGACTGTACCATACAGCCTTGCGTTCTAGAATCTCTCGCCGATTGTATCACGTGGATTTGGTCAAATATATTCTGTATCTTGAGTTTTCTACGAATAGCCTGTGAAGTCCACCTCATTCTGAATGAATTTTGTAAAATTGTAAACTGTAAGAGACATTACTGCAGACAAAATGTATACCTCGTTAAAGTTCAGAATTCCTGTCAACATTCAGTTGTTTCTCGCGATGTCATGGAAACAGTATGAAATTTTAAGGCAGCATATAGCGTCCAGTTGTTAAACATTTGACTATCGCTGTTCTCTATAACGAAATGTGTAATGTAGCTGTTTCTGTAAAGGTTTATTTGGATTAAAATGAAGTAGATACAAAAATAAACTTTTGTTGAAAGTTATGTGAATCTTAACACGTCACACAAAAATGCCGGTACAAGGTAGCCAAGACGATCAAGTTGACCACCACAAAGTCACTTGAGGAGTGTTGAAAAACGTAAAATAGAAAGTTATTTTATTCAGCATGGATTCAAACCTCATCTGGCAGTAGCGCTATGCCTAGTGTACCACTGCGGTCATTAAGGGAGCGGGCTGGTAACAGTTTCCGCAATTTGCTGCGCTCCCGTTGCATGTCTAAATCACAGACAATGGTGCCTAAATAATTACTTGCATTGAGACATCGTCTAGCTTTACTGCCAGTAAGAGGGGCTAATCAAGCTGCTAGCAATGTCCAGTTCCACCTGAAGGCCCAGCTCAAAGAAACTTGCCTAGGTACTACCTTCAAGAAATTTCAGTTCCATCCAAATGTTAATAGAGTAATCAGGTTTAATGTAGGATGTGTACACCAAATATCATGCATATTTTAAATTACTTCCACAGATACTTTTTTTAATACTGTTTTGTAAAATTGTTCCACACATACATAGTTGAAAAAATTAATAGTATGTTAACAAATTGTAAACACTAATTTAATTATTATCCTACTAGTTGGGAGAAATAAATGTTAATGTTTTCTTTAAAATGTTGCACAATCCTTTGTGCATTATTTTTATTGTTGCTTAAAGTTTAACGTCCTTTTGGACGATGAATGAAATGATGCTCAAATGAGCCCGGGGTACATACAACTTAGTTAAGAGAACACGTTATCCGAGTAGGATGTACAAACCTCGCCACTGTAACCAGCTTGATCTATTGTGACTACACCCTTCGGGAGGCGAGGATGACGTGAAGGAGCCGTAGGAGGTCGCAGGCAGACAGGCGCAGAAGTCCCTAATCAGTTTGAACACCAGTAGACGCAAAGAATCCCGAGAGAGGACGGAGAGTCGAAGTGCGAGGCAACCACAGAGGTGGGCTTCAAGATTATTGTTTAATAACGTCACAACTCGTCATTGTTTACAGGGAAGTATACAAAATATCTGATTTATACCGAGAATGTGTCGACAAACCCGAGAGTTTAAAAATTACACTGTCTCTCACTTCACGCTGTTAAAAGCGTCTTTTTCTGCGGCTAATTTATATTTGTACATTTCTGGGGCCATCTCTTGAACTATTTCTTCACTTTAAAGTTGGCAAAACTTATCGTATTTTACTAGACTTGCATACAGACGTTTAAAGCGCTTTCAATGTGGTACAGCTACAGAAACTATATACATAGAACTGAATTAGAGCGTTTCTAATCCTTAAGAACACTAAAATATATATTTACGACATTTCTCAATTTTTGGCTTTTTTCTTTCTTTGCAACTATAAAATATTGTATTCCACCAAAAAAGTAGATGTAAGATTTCACCGGAAATACATGTTTTGAGGCCTTCTGAATTAAAATGGTGCAATTTTAGAAAAATCTGTGTGTGTGTGTGTGTGTGTGTGAACAGCATAACTGAGAAACGAAAACGCGGATAAATACTCAATGTCAATATCTTCCAAAGATTCGACTCGAAGATTTTCATCCCAAACTAGTCTTTACATACATACATCATTTTTGGACATTTTTTATTTTGTCAAAAATGTAACGATTTTAACTAGTACAAATATTTTGATTAGCTACATATATTAAATAAAATCTGGATCTATTTTTTTAATAACCTGTAAAGTCCTGCAATTTTATATAAATTCGTATAACAGGTAACCCATAAGATATACAACAAAACCTTACGGCATAAAAAGTAGATCTCTTTAAAACAGACACATAATTTATTTCAAATAAGTTTTCATGTGCCATTAGCCATTTCCGTGCTATCCATTACTGTTAGTTTAAATTTGTCAATATGTTGTTAATTGCTTTAAAGCGCTGCCGCTGTTCAGTTGTTTCTCGTGATGTCATGGAAAGAGCGGCCAGCATATAGTGACATCTAACTATAGATTCGGTTTCTTATATCCCTATTGTATCTACAACGAATTGTGTAATGTATCTCTTTCTGTAAACGTTTATCTCGATTAACATGAAATAGATAGAAAAAGAAAACGTTTGCAGGAATAGTTTGTAGAAGGTACATACAAATAAATGATAGTGGGTAGAAAACGTAATGTGAATGTAACACATGGTAGAATTTTTTTTTCACAGATGGGTAACTTTTAGTTGTATGAAATCCAAATATATATATCCAAATTGTCCACTGCTTCAATATATAAATTTTATTTATTGGTTGAATTTCAATGTATACACAAGAAGCACGGAGGCAACCGCAGCGTCTGTGCGGTGTAATTTCTTGCTTCTTGGAGCTAAGCATTGTTATGCAGAGAACACGAATGTCATCGTGCATTTGCTCAGCGTTGTCCGTGAAAGGCATAGAGAGGAAGGCTAACAAAAAGCCATGGCTTTCAATTACTCCCCACGGCCGTCATACGGAATGGGGAACCTTCACTTCTTTAGACATACATTTATATATCATCGTTATAAGTTTTGTTGTTGTGTTAAATAATTTGTGAATTGTTCATCAGTCGCGTTATGACTTTAGTGTTTAAGCGATGGTTATTCAAAAAGAAGAAACAGACTTTAAATATTTATTTCTAATGGACGACAATAAATGGCGACGCATATGATACATTACTGAATAGAGAAAAGTTAAAAATGTTATTTTGTGTGTTCAAAATGAGCACCATTTGTTATGCGAGGACGACCAGTGCTTTTCCGTTTGCGTACGCAAACATCTTCTACGAATTTATTGTATCAATTGTACAGTTTTTATGACGAGGCGGCTCTTTGTTAAACTTATAACGAAATGCACGCTGCAATGAAACAATGGATTCACTCTTTGCATAATGCAGCACACAAAACGACTTTTCCTGTGGCGTCGCCATTTTCTCGTAAACGAAGACAGCGCCGCTGTATGCACTGAATGGAACTAATAGGAGGGGCTTAAAACTTTGAACTTTCCTCTATGTGTCGCTATCTATTGTCGTACATTAAAAATGAATATTTAAAATATGTTCCTTCTTTTTTGAATAACACTGTATATTACGATCACCGTGTCTGTCAACAGCATAACTCAAAAATGAAATTTCGGATGAACACCAAAATTGGTATTTAGGTGCAGTATCTTCCTAAAAAGCGACACCAATGTTCTGAATAAAATCTCCCCAACGCAAATTACCCCTTATCTTTGTTTATTATTTTTTATTTCTTCAAAAATGAGTCTAAGGATTTTGGTAAATATGATATCTTGAACTTCCCACAAAAAGCCTGAATTGCTCATTTGGAAGGAATTTCATATAATTTTATATCACTGGCAAACCATAAAATTTTTTAAAAATTTACTGAACAGAAAACGTACATGTCTTTAAAAGCCACAATTTATTTGAAATGACTTCAATCATTCAGGTTTACAAGACATCCGTTATTATTGGTTTGGAATGTTCAGTACCTTCTGCTGATGTCATGCAAACAGTGTGGAACTGGAGACCAGGCTATCTGACTATAGATTCGGTTTTCTATATCCCTATTGTTGTACTTAAAACTAAATCTGTAATAACACTATTTATCTTGACTAATATAATGTAGACAGAAAAGTAAACTTTGTAAACATAGTTTAAAAAAACTATAAAAATAATCGACGGAGGGTAGAGCGAGTCATGTCAGTGTAACACAACAGATTTATACGGCTTTTTACGTCTCAGATAAAAATTAACTTAAAATATTTTAAAAATTATAAAATAATGTAGTATTAATTTAAAACTAGACAGATTTTAAAATCGCAATAATTATTATAATGAGTTATATTTGTATAAGACTGAATTCAAAAAGCATCCTTTAATCTCTCAGAAAATGGTAGAAAGTTTAGATATTCCAGTTTCCAAATGTTCATAAAGAATTAGGGCTTACCCTTTAAATTTATGAATTTTAATTAAAATTACAAACAATATTATTATTATTATATTTCTGATAAACTTGCGAAATTATCAATCAATTTATGGAGATTCACAAGCAACGTCCAAATGTTGCTAGTGATACTTTGACTAGTTTTCATTCCAGCTCTTTAAAAGATCGCATTCTATCTATTCTGGTGTTTCGGAAAGTAAAGTTCAACACAGCGACATATGTCACTTGTTAACTCACGTACAGCAATTGTTTCAAATATGGCAACTTTAAATTAATGTTAGTGTAATTTGTGTTGTTTCAGTGTTTAACTCTTCTCGTTCCAGTGCCATGCGCGCACCCTAGTGTAACAGCGGATAGCCATCTCGCAACTAAACAAAAAGCTTTACATTGGATCAGCACAGCTTCCTGGTTTGTGCTCGAGCAGTGATATTCACGAGCTACAAATAATACAGGAAACTCTCAACGTAGAGGAAGTTGGAAAACACAGGTGTTCTCGGGCCGACCAACAAAAGACACACATGTGCCCAACTGTACAAAATAAAGCATCTGATTCACTTCATGTCAGTCTTCGTCCCTCCACACATATCTTAAGGTTTGCGAACAAAACGTAATCGCTGGGAGCCAAATCCGGTGAATATGGTGAATGTGGAAGTGAAGGTCCTGCAGCAACAATCCCAGACGTCTGTGTGGCTACATTATCGTCATCTTTTTCGCAGGGGTGGGGGTGCCCTTCCAAGCAGGTAGGAGGTAGTGTTCACTTTGTCTGAGACAAGTGAGGGGTAACGCGTCACGAGTTCAGCATACTGTGCACCCCTCCCATTACCTAAAGCTTTGCCTAAGAGGTAGGCAACCCCAACCAGAAACAGAATAATGTTTTATCCTACTTTTGGTATGAACAAAACTCGCGTTTGTGAAACCTCTTTGTATTGTATTGTGTGTACCGCTGAAGAATAGTTGATCCGATTGAAACTTCGTATATAGCACCTGACGTGGCATATAGCAAGGCTATAATTAGTTTCCCTATTTAGGGGGATAAATTAGGCATGAACTAAATGCATCGCTTATTACCGGATTTCTGAGAAACAAAAAACGTTTAAAAAGTTCAAAAAGCATGTGTTGCATTCTAATGAATTTCTGCGCTCACTCTTTTAGAAACTATTCTTCTATCTACCTCTTGTTAACTGAGATAAGCTTTCATGACATATGAGAAAAATACAGTAGACTAAAGTGATAGTCAGATTTTTAAAAATATGATGGCTTTGAATTTTCATGCTCTTTGCATGACCAGCAGAAAAAATTTGGTGTGTTACATTCACGAAACTTTCGCTACCCTCTATTCTTTATTAGCGGAAATAGAAATTATTCCTAAGAAAGTTTATTTTTCTATCCACTTTATTTTAATCGAGATAAACCTTTACAGAAACAGCTACATTACACATTTCGTTATAGAGAACAGCGATAGTCAAATGTTTAAAAACTGGTCGCTATATGCTGGCCTTAAAATTCCATACTGTTTCCTTGACATCGCGAGAAACAAGTGAGTCTTGACGGGACTTACAAAGAATGACAAAGTATTGAACAAATCGAATCATAGGTAGCGGATATCTGGGAAATGGCTTATGCCACAAAGAGTTATTTGAAATAAATTGTGCCTTTTAAAGAGATCTACATTTTTTGTGTGGTACATTTTCGTTTATCGCTTAACGTTCAACAGTTATACAAGATTACACAAAATTCCTGCCGAATGAACAGGACTTCATAGGGTATTCCCAGAAAATTCAAGATATACATTTTATATGTCATATAAATATCTTTATTATGTGGTATTTTAATTAAAATCGTTAGGACCATTTTTTAAGAAATCAAACATTTCGAAAAATGTTCTATATAGAGGGTAATTTGAGATGAATTTAATTGAAAATCTTCATGTCGCATCTCTGAAAAATGCTGAACCTAAATACCAAGTTTGGTATTTATCTGACTTTTCGATTTTGAGTTATGGTGTTCTAGAGACACACGCGTACAGATACACACGGCGCTTTTTCTAAAATGCTTTCTTTGGTTTCAAGTTGCCTCAAAACATGTATTTTCGGTCAAATCTCGGTATCGAATTTTTAGGTAGAATGCAATACCTTCTAAAACAAATAGTGGCCTCGCACTTAAAAAAATCGAGTATTTGAAGATCGAAACCAGAAACAAGGAATGTCTCAGAAATGGTTTACGTCACAAATAAAAATTAGATTTTGTCTATCTCTTACGGTTTATCAATTATAGAAAAGTGATTCACAATGAAGACCCTTCACAGGCAATTTGCAGAAAATTCAACTGTATATTTTATTTGTCTTGTAAATATCATTAATAAATAGTATATTTAACCAAAACGCTTAGTCATTAAAAAATAAGGAAAAGTGTTGTATTTTAGGTGGGCAGACTTGTGGCGCATTCTTGAACCTGAATACTAAGTTTAGTATTTCACCAACTTTTCGTTTGAGTTATTCCGTTCACGGACACACAAACAGGTACCTTCTTCTAAAAGTTTTTTTTTAACAAGGAAGCCTCAAAAGATACATTCCCGGCGAAATGTTGATATCCAACAAAACCTGCTACTAGGTGTATATACGTGCACGTGGAGTGGCAGTAGAACATTCTTTCAATTTGTGAATATTCTTGCTCATATCATGCCATTTTAACCCTTTCATTTACTTATTTTCCTTTTCTTGTCCAACTTACACAGCTGACATTAAGTTCAACTTTAATTAACATAGAGATGCTGAAATGTCTGTCATCCCCTTTCCTTCTCATGTTTCAAGTGTGCATCATGGCGTGTGGCCGTGCTTGCTCAAAGGAAACGTATTCCTCGTGGATAGTAGAGACCTGTTCATCGAGACTGAAACTGTGCGTCTCTGTGGCCTGTAGCCTCCTGTGGTTCCTTCACTTCATCCCCTCCTCCTGTGGGGTGGTAGTCACTGTAAGTCGCGAGTTCTCCCCTCTGTTATATAACCTATACTGTAGCCTCCTGTAGTTCCTTCACTTCATCCCCTCCTCTGTGGGGTGGTAGTCACTGTAAGTCGCGGGTTCTCCCCTCTGTTATATAACCTATACTGTAGCCTCCTGTAGTTCCTTCACTTCATCCCCTCCTCCTGTGGGGTGGTAGTCACTGTAAGTTGCGAGTTCTCCCCTCTGTTATATAACCTATACTGTAGCCTGCTGTAGTTCCTTCACTTCATCCCCTCCTCCTGTCGGGTGGTACACACAATATACTATGTAAGTCGCGAGTTTTCCCCTCTGTTATATAACCTATACTGTAGCCTCCTGTAGTTCCTTCACTTCATCCCCTCCTCCTGTGGGGTGGTACACACAATATATCTATGTAAGTCGCGGGTTCTCCCCTCTGTTATATAACCTATACTGTAGCCTCCTGTAGTTCCTTCACTTCATCCCCTCCTCCTGTGGGGTGGTAGTCACTGTAAGTCGCGAGTTCTCCCCTCTGTTATATAACCTATACTGTAGCCTCCTGTAGTTCCTTCACTTCATCCCCTCCTCCTGTGGGGTGGTAGTCACTGTAAGTCGCGAGTTTTCCCCTCTGTTATATAACCTATACTGTAGCCTCCTGTAGTTCCTTCACTTCATCCCCTCCTCCTGTGGAGTGGTAGTCACTGTAAGTCGCGAGTTCTCCCCTCTGTTATATAACCTATACTGTAGCCTCCTGTAGTTCCTTCACTCCATCCCCTCCTCCTGTGGGGTGGTAGTCACTGTAAGTCACGAGTTCTCCCCTCTGTTATATAACCTATACTGTAGCCTCCTGTAGTTCCTTCACTTCATCCCCTCCTCCTGTGGGGTGGTAGTCACTGTAAGTCGCGGGTTCTCCCCTCTGTTATATAACCTATACTGTAGCCTCCTGTAGTTCCTTCACTTCATCCCCTCCTCCTGTGGGGTGGTAGTCACTGTAAGTCGCGAGTTCTCCCCTCTGTTATATAACCTATACTGTAGCCTCCTGTAGTTCCTTCACTTCATCCCCTCCTCCTGTGGGGTGGTAGTCACTGTAAGTCGCGAGTTCTCCCCTCTGTTATATAACCTATACTGTAGCCTCCTGTAGTTCCTTCACTTCATCCCCTCCTCCTGTGGGGTGGTAGTCACTGTAAGTCGCGGGTTCTCCCCTCTGTTATATAACCTATACTGTAGCCTCCTGTAGTTCCTTCACTTCATCCCCTCCTCCTGTGGGGTGGTAGTCACTGTAAGTCGCGGGTTCTCCCCTCTGTTATATAACCTATACTGTAGCCTCCTGTAGTTCCTTCACTTCATCCCCTCCTCCTGTGGGGTGATAGTCACTGTAAGTCGCGAGTTCTCCCCTCTGCTATATAACCTATACCCTGTCCTCCAATCTTACCGGTTGGGTAAATAACAACTGAATGAAAGCTGCTGGCACGTAAGTATAATGGTAGGGGAAGTACCGCGTGCTATTTATTACTCATATTTAGCATAAAAACTATCTTTATACGGAAATTTCAATTGTCCTCGATCCTAGTGCTCCCCATTTGGCCTATGACCTTCGGAGATACCTCGTTCCACCAAGTGATGACTAGACCCTGGGTGGAGGCATCCGTTGTCCCCGATGGCTAGGGTGATGATGATGAATGGCGGTGTAATTAGCAGACTTCTTTATCGTGGAATCGAAATCATGCTGGGACTTGCGTTACACAAGCAAGTCAGAGGTGAACACGTGAACAGGACCGACTTAAAATCGTCACTCCAGAGCCAGGCTTCGAACCCCGGACTCTCAGTGCGAGAGCCGGAAATGAAACCACTGGCGCCCAAATTGCAATTGTAAATTGTGAGAAAAAATTAATTTTAGAAAATAATATGAAAATAAAATGCTTATTAGTGCATTTAAAGTGTCGATTAATTTATGTCCATGTTGCTATTGAAAGGCGCGATGGAAATCCGATACAACTAATTGTTTCGGCGAATCCAGCGCTCAGAGGAAAAGAAAACTGTAGTATAATATTTTATTCAGTTCCTCTGTACCGAGATAACTTCCTTTGATCGAATCTTGATGCATTTTTAACAAGGTCAGCTACGGTACCGTTTTCTTCTGCTGACACATTTTTGTTATGAAAATCCTGAGCTTGTGAATGTGCTAATGTTGACATTAAGAGTTTTGTTCCATCAACTTCTTGTTAATCGACATAAACTTTCATTATTACACATTTCGTTGTAGATGCAACAACAACACGGTAGGCTAAATATAGTCAGATTTTTAAAAAGCAGGTCGCTATGTGATGGCTTTGAAATTCCATGTTCTTTGTGTGACCACGACAATACCCAGTGACATGGCTCCGCGGTAACGTGTGACGCTCGCATTCGGCAGGTCTCGGGTTCGATTCCCGGTGGCCGCCCGCTCTGACCATGGGTTTTTCGTCGTTTTCCCTGGCTGACATAGCCGATTGCTGGAGTGCTGTATTCTACCACGGCTCTCCGTTCTCCACCATTTCATGCTTCAGGGGCTGTAGTTCGGTCGGTTTTTGCGATTTGTAACGTCTTCTCGGCCCCACTAAAGGGAAGCCTGTGGAGCCTCCACTGCTGAATCGTGTTTCCCCGGTCCAATATCACTGAGCCACTCTCGCGTGGCCGGATGGTCAAGCATGGAACTCTGCGCGTCTCTGTTACTTGCACTGGACTCGCTTTGCAACCCACATGTCTCCTGCGATTCCCTTACCTTACCTGTTCCTCCCGGGGTCTAGGTGACCAGAGACTTACCACTTCAAAAGAGTATAAGTATTTCAAAATTCAATGTTGGAAGATGAAGTTATATTTTTTATTTGGATTGTATCATAAAATATTATCACTTATCTTTAATTTTATTTCTAGTTATTTTAGCTGGTAATTCATTTCTCGGTTTGATTCCCCGCAGTTGCACGACTAACGGGTCCGGCAGCGATGTCAAGTTTGGAATACAGGATCAACAACACCACTCGCCAACACACCCTTTAGTTTCGATTACGGGAAACATCTAGATTCCTTCAGCTTTAAAAATTAGGCATCTTTATAAATCAATACACATTTAAGCTTTTGTCATAGATAAGAACAGTCAATGATAATCAAGGGTTTACATAACGACTTAAATTCTATTTTTGAAAAGTAAAAGTGTCTTTATTGAGTTCCGATTTTAGTTATCTTAATTTTCAGGTTAACTGTTTTCTATTCCCACTTTGCGTAGCATTATCGAGCGAGGTGGCGTTGCAGTAACGTGTGCGACTCGTATTCGGGAGGTCCCGGGTTCGGTCCCCGGCGACAACTCACTCTGACCCATGGCTTTTTCGTGATTTCCTCGGGTCGGGATGCGAATTCTGAAGTAGTTTCTTCCCTACTACTTCCACAATTTTCCTTTCATTCCCTCGCTTCCTTCTCGTCCTTCAGGCGTGCTTCTAGGTTTCATGGTGTATGGCGGTGCCTACAGATGGCGCGTATGCATGAGTATTTCCCGTAGACACCAGAGGGCTGCTTGATTAACGGGTCGTTCTTCGCCCTCTCCCGGCGGCTCTAGCAGTAGGACAGGTCTGCGAGCTTAGAAATGTGTCTGGCTATGACCTGTAGCCTCCTGTAGTTCCTTCATTGTATTCCTTGCTCCTGGTAGCCACAATAGATCCGTGCAGGTCGCAGATGTCCCCCTCGTTGTTCACCTGTTGCTAACACAGGTTAATATTTCGTAATACATTCGTTTAGTACGCCCTGATCTGACAGCTGACGCAAAGATGATTTGATTTTAAACAAAACATTGTTTGTATATTACATGGAACAGTGTTAATAAATGTCACTAGAGGTGCGATAAACTGCTGGGATTAACCATGATAAACATTTGGTGGGTAATGCAAGGTTTAGCTATTGGGACGCGCTCATGAGATGCCGCATTCCACTTATTGGTAGCGCGAGAACAAAAAGGAGAGGAATTGGGTTTGGAATGGCGATGAGTCTAGCGGAGCATGAAACCGGTCCCTTCATTTATATTCGAATGCAGAAGCTTCCTCTTAGAGCTGATGATATCTGACAATGGCAGTTTCCTGTGCACAATCACATTAGCTGTTATTATAACAAAAACGTGACTCTGGGTCCCACTGGACATCACACTCTGTTCATGCTACTAATAACGTGTATTGAGTGAACAGGACGGAGGCTTCTCTCGTCTTTTCTAAATCGATGGGTTAAGAACGGCAAAAGATTACAGAGGATGTGGGATAATCACAACACCACAGAGGACGACCGTGTTATCTTTAGAGTTCCTTTGCATATCCATAGATAAGAACAGTCACAATGAAAATTAAGGGTTTCCATAACGACTTAAAACTCAAACCTAACAGATAAGTTGACACTTACAACGACAAACGCAGTAAATCGCAAGGGGCATGAAACTGCCGCGCTAATGTGGCAGTCCGCGAAGCGATCGCCGACAGTCGAGTGCATTGTAACATGCCAATGCTTATAGTGTTTTTCATTATTTAATTTCGGCAGATCTCCATGTTTCACACCAGCCCTAGGTGAGTCCGTCTCTTATTGGTTTGATGTCAAAAGTGTGCACTCAAACTTTAACGCATGAACAAAGGTCAGACCTAGGTAAGTGGCGAGTACGCAAATATTTCACTTGAGTGGTTGGAAGGCATGTTCACAACGACCAGCCCCTGTATGAGTCCGTCTCGTTTTGGTTTGATGTCACTCAAACATTAACCTATGAACAATGGTCAGGCCTAGGTAAGTGGCGAGTACGGAAATATTTCAGCTGAGTGGTTGGAAGGCATGTTCACGACGACCAACCCCTGTATGAGTCCGTCTCGTATTGGTTTGATGTCACTCAAACATTAGGACATTAGAGCCACAAAACCACAATCTACCATCACAATTTGTTTTCCTGTAATTTTATAGAGATTCTGACCCGTGACTTACACAGCGATTCAACACAATCGCTCTCTGATTGGTTAGATTGTTATGTTTGACGTAGACACAAACATAAAGCTTGGAGCTTGTCAATGTGAACAGTTTGCTTGTAAGCTAATTGGTTTGGGATGTCTCATAATTGATGACATTGTACTAATATTAGGTATCGGTATTTGGTTTGACTGTGACCTTCAAGATGGCTCGCTATGACTCCCACCAAACGCTCTGACAACGTTGCCAGTTTTATATACAAGTCGCTTCTCTGAAAATTCTGGTCGCCTTGTAAGTGCAGAACAACAACTGTTGGGACGACCTGGAGTAGGAAGAGCGTGACTCCGCGAATGACGAAGCTGGTCCTTTGCGAGGGTGATGCAGCGACTCTTTGAGGCCAAGGAATGGACACGGTGACGATATATCTTAGTGCAGCACGCGGCACGGCGAACTGTCCTGAGATCGACGTTGAGGCTGTTGGTTGTTTCCGCCAGCAGCGGCTTGGTGTCACTGCGGGAGTCCTACAACACGGGACTACCTTCCTAATGGCACCGCGCGACCCGACACAAGACTAACACTGTTGCTGCCTTACCCAAACAACAACCTCCGGCATTTGTCATCTTCCTCGTCCCGTGGACGCGGCTAATACAGTGATATTGAAAGAATAACGCTTTCATTGTCCTTTATCGCTAAGATTTTATTTATTTACCGGAGTCCAGTGAAACAAAGTAATAAATTACGTTACACCGAGATAAGCCATTACCACGTTACACGAATAAACATTCACATTACTTTCATTCATTCATTCATTCATTATCTGTTTACCCTCCTCTTATGTAGGACTTACACCCCCCAGGACTTACAAGCGGGTGCCTGGGGTCAGAGGCCCGTCAAGGAGCAGACACTCATGGATCAGATAGAACAACCAGGATGAGTGATCAGCCCGATGCCTGGTATGGGATGAAGGAAGTAGATGAAACGAAATGTTGGTGATATGGATGAAAGGAAAGGTGATGATGGAGCAGTTGGTGGAATGAATGGCGGGGGAAACCGGAGAACCCGGAGAAAACCCGCCCAGACGCCGCTTCGTCCACCACAAATCCCACATGCAGGTCCCTGGGATTGAACCCGGATCGCCTCGGTGGGAGGCGAGCGGTCTAACCACTCGGCCACGGCGCCGCCCCACATTACTTTCAAGTGATTAATATTGTTCACTAAATGATCCAAGAACACTTACACTGATTTACATCGCCACTAGTTACGTGAGTTGAATAAGTGAGAGACGCGGTCTGAGTTCTGAATGAGCGAAGCGCGTCGATACACGTAGTTTTATTTCATTACGCTCCACCTTCCGGTTTAGGACTTTCTCTCTTAATACTAACAGAGTATTGGTTTATTCAATTCGCACAGTATTATCGGTTTGCTACTTATTCTTTTCCCCATCTACATGCTGGCAAATCTATCTACAATGGCTGCCTAATTGCTTCTACCTGGAATTTAGAGCTCTTACCCTGAGCTTCGCTAACATTTGATCTCGATCTCAGCCACTAAGTATACCCATCTACCAAAATGTTAATTTTACCCTCTTTTCCACTTCCAATTCTTACACAAAATATAAAATGAAGTTTAAAGTAAGTTTTTAAATTGCTGCCATCATATCGTGCATCATTATTAATATTAACTATTGTTTTTCATATTATTATAATTATTATTATTCTCCGTTGCTCTTTCTTATGAATTTCCTCATACACATTTACTTTATTTATTTATTATGATCCCAGTCTGTCTATAATGTATCAGGGCATTTTAACTTGTGTGTACCGGAGTAAAATGTTGGCTGTGTTGAAGAATTTTTATTAAAATATAATGATGTTATTCAACAATATGTTTTTCGTTAATTTTGGTAACTTACACATATACCTGCAACTTCAAACATCATAAAACTGTGACTGAAACTACTTTGGTAATTTTGAATTTGTTTATAAATACCTACCTGTCCTGAAACCAAACATTGCATTTTTAATATTTGCTACTTCATAACTCAAGAACGACTGGGCTGATTGCCATGAAATTCGCGGTGCAATCGAGTGCATGGGATTATACTGCAGTGGTTTATGTTTGTAAGGAAATGCTAAACCACGCCCCTTACGCAGAGGCGTAGCTAGGGAGTGCTTTTGGTTGTTGGAAAGTTTCATTAGCATATCTTCAGGTTAGAGAGAACCAAATAGTTCCTGATCGTATCACTAGTAGTGCTGTATTTATGAGTCGTGTCTTGCACAATGTGACCAAAGGTGACAGCAGCAGAAACTTCAGATGGCGTTGGTACAAGCATGTTAACATATCGGGGCAAGTTTTCGTGCCGGTGCTAAATTTGAGCGGTCTCCAAGTTAGAATCTTATTTTGTAGTGAAATAGAATGACCTGCAGCGATAATAAACAATACTTCACAGTGGTCATTAATTCTCATCTCATAACACATTTACTCCTTAAAATACCCTAAACATAATATCCTAATCTTAATTCAATTGCTGCATCTCAATCTGTGAATATAAACTCGATTTACTTGTATATTTCAACTCAGAATTAATTAATATTTATCGTTTGAATTTATACAAATTGTTTAAAATTGGATCCCCATACATAACCCCCCACCGTAATATTTCTGGTTACACCACTGCCTTACCTGGTACTAGAACTCCACTCAATGTTTGTCTTACTTTGTTCATAGGTTGAATGCCAGACTTTGACATCAAACCAATACGAGACGGACTCATCCATCGGTTAGTCGTTGTGAGGCATGCTTTCCAGCCACTCAGGTGAAATGTTTCCATACTCACCGCTCACCTAGGCTTGAGCTTTATTTATAGGTCAAAGCGTGTTATCGGACTTGAATTCAAACCAATAAGAGATTGGCTCACCCAGGACAGATGTGAAACACAGATGACAAGGAGATTCTGCAAACATTAAACAAAGGAAAATACTAGGCTTACACTCGACTGTATATCACTATAGTTGTCTTTCTTTTACCAGTTTTCTAGTGGGTTTACTTTATACACGCACCTCTAAATTATCTTATTTCAGGTTGATATATAACACAAATTTCAACTTTTGTAACACTGACTCCTAATATTAGCCGCATCTCCTAATCGTTTTACAAACACGTTATTCCATGTTAAATATTGCGACTATTAGGTCATAATAGTGGGAGATTTGCGCGAGACAGTCAATAAACAACGATAAATACCGCTCGCCAACGTAAACGCCGGGCACGCTTAAGGTAGATAACCAGAAGTTTATTTCCCATCCTCCAGAACGTGTGTCACAATAGTTCTAGAATGTTGTGTGGCTATACAAGCTAGCGTTCTCGGAGCTCAGGTAGTTGAGTTGCGTCGCTCAGTCAGTGAGCGAGCGAGCGAGTTTCCCATGAGACATCAAGTGGGATTCTCCGAGTGAGTTTGTGGCGACTGCTGTTGCGGGGTGAGGGAATGTGGAGCTCTTGTGTTCGACTCCCGTCTGGGAGAGGAGGCTACGTCACTAGTTCATGTTATGAATTGACAATATTTAGCTACCGAGCAGGATGGCTCAGGCGGTAAAGTCTGTGGCCCGCATTCGGGAGGTCCCGGGTTCAAATCCCGAGCAATCTGTCTGAGGTTTATTCGTGGTTTTCCTCAGTCTCCAAGGTAAATACCGGATTGGATATTTATCACCACGACCCTTAAGTCTAAAACAACAGTAAAATGAAAAATAAGTGGTAATAGCGAATGCTATGCCATCTATCTACAGACAATGTAAGCAGTTAGACTGGACGGTACCCTAATGCCATCTGCACGGCATGAAGCAGGTGGTTACAGGGATAAGACCTAGAAGGCTAACTGTCCGTCACATATCGTTCTAAGAGATATCCACCAACAGATTCGTCGAGATATGACCGAGGAGTTAAAGCGACGTAAAATAAAATAGAATAAAAAAACAATATTTAGTTTCTGTCTGTAGGCAAATAAACAGAGAAGTTTAGCTTTCATATCCATTAAAGGTAACGCAAACGACGTTTGTTATTTTACATAAAGTAGATTTATAATTACAAATTAATTATATGTAAACATTTGTCACTTCTAGCACACGTAGGCGTTAAATTTGTGGTCAACACCAGAGTAAACTGGAGGAATTAAGTAATCTCAGTAACATTCACATAAGTTTCTCTGCCCACTATTGTTTATCTTCTATAAACTATTGTAACGAAACATTATTATTTTTCTATCTAGTTGTTGTTAATCGAGATAAACTTTTGTAGAAATAGTTTCATCAAATATTTCGTTGCAGGTACAAGGAGGTGACAGTAAACCGAAGCAATAGTCAGATGTTTAAATGCGGGTCGCTATATGCTGGACATCGCGAGAAATAACTGAATGGTAGCCACTTCAAAATATCACGTAAATATCGCAAATATATAGTGTTTTAATAAAAACCGTTGGAGTCAAACAAACTAAAACATGTCCAGTAAAGGGTAGTTTGGAGTTGGAGATATTGTTAAAAATCTCGTGTGCCGTCTTTGAAAGATGCGGAACTTAAGTACAAAGTTTGATATCAGTCGGCTTTAGTTCACACACATGGACCTTTCATAAAATACTTTCTTGGACTCAGGGTGTCACAAAACACGCATTTCCACTGATATCTCGATATAAAATCTCTGGGTGGAATGCAATACTGGCTAGTGGAACAGAGACAGAGAGAGAATAAAGGAACAGAAAACATTAGGATAGGATTACTTTATTCGTTTTTATCTTTTCTGGTTTCTTTCATGCTTTTCTTGTTATATTTACACATATTTGTGTAAGTGTATCCTCCTTGAGCCGAAGCGATAAATGAAACGACACCTAGGAGCGAGGAAAACCTGTGTACAGGCAGACTCTGTCACAAGTGTCAGAGGCAACAGGCGTCTTTAAACCCTTGCAGGCCTTCTCCAATAACCAAAAATGTATTTCATTTTGTCAAATTCTGATCTATATACATCTGTACTAACTAATTTATAAAGTTTGTTTGTGCCTTTCTTAATAAACATCTTATTCTATAATATGATATTCAACTTTGCTATTCATATTTCCTTTTGTTACAGGTTCTTTATCTTCTGTAAAATTGCTTCCATAGCAGTAATTAGTCGCATAACTTCTTCTTAAAATAATTATATTATCAAAAGCTGCAAATAACAAATTAATAAATATGTCACATTTTTAAGACATTTATATCACAAATGAAATGTTTATTTAAATTTCCAGGGAACGGCCTCCCAATTAGTTTTGTGTAAATCACAATAGATAGTTCAAATCTTACCACACCGAGAATATAAATCTCGTTAAGGTACACAGTTTATATGAAATAAAACTTTTTGTGGCGTTAACTATTTCAGAGATATTCTTGTTATTACTTTGAATTTTGAAATACGAATACCTTTACTTCCTCTTCTTGTACATACTGGGTAGAGAAGGTATTGCAATCCACATAAAAATTCATTATCGAGACTTAACTTAAACACATCTTTTGAGACCCCCTAAGTACCCCAAAAATCTTTTTTACAAAAGTTCCGCGGTGTGTGTGAACAGCATAACTCAAAAACGAAAATTCAGATAAATACGTAATTTAGTATTTAAGTTAAGTATCTTCCAACTATATGACACGAAGATTTAAAACTAAAATGTACATCTTGAATTTTCTGTGAAGTCCTCTTCATTCTGAAGGAATCTTGTAACGTTAATATAATGTAATTGGCAAATATGTACATCTCTTTAAGATACACAATTTATTTCAAATGTTTTTGTTGCATCAGTCATTTCAGAGGTATGTGTTTTAAAGCTTCCTTTATTGAAAGGCTGCCTCTTAGACAAAGCATAGTCAATAAACAACATTTAAATGGTTGAATAGGGCACTAAGAAAGCAACAAAGTCATACAATGAAACAATGTTACAAGAGAGTAATAATGTTACGATTAGCAAATGTTTTTAAAGGATCGAATTGTTCAATACTTGGTCATTTTAAGTCTAACTCTTAAGAATCTTAAAGTCCTGTCAATATTCAGTTGTTTCTCGCGATGTCATGGAAACACTATGAAATGTAAAGGCCAGCATATGGCGTCCAGTTGTTAAACATTTGACTATCGCTGTTCCCTTTGTATCTATAACGCCCAACCTTACAGAGAAAGGCAATGAATGGAGTTTCCCTTCCATCTCATTTCCACTCGTGCTGCCAAGGATTGAATCTTGATTGCTTTAACCTGTCAATCTCTCCGAATATTGTAGCTGGGTGAACCTTAGCTCTTAAGAGAACAGGTTGGGCTTCACTGATCTATAACGAATTGTGTAATGTAGCTAATGTTTGTTTCGATTAAAAAGTAGTAGACAGGAAAATAAACGTTCATAAGACTAGTTTCTATACCCACTAGAGAAAATACTGTGAATGTAACACATCAGATTTCTCAAGTGGTAAGTCGCTATTGGTTTTTTCTTATGATCATGCAAAGAAGATGTAATTTCAAAGCCATGCTATAGCGGCCCTACCGCATTGTTCTTGCCTACAAGGAAGCTCGTCTCAATTAACAAGAAGAACAAACTTTTGTAGAAGACCTTTATTGCAAAGCAGGTGGGGCGTGCGGGAGGTCCCGCCCAGTCTCACCTACGGCGCTTTACCCATGCCGAATGCTGGAGTGGTTTCCTGTGCCTCCATACTTCACACGTTAGGTCTGTTTCAGGGTTGGATCGGTGACGGTGTTTCGGTGCGCTTTGTCACGGCAAAGTTTTGCCGGGGTATAAGAATCGCCGCTTCAGACCATCGCGGGGTACTCGGTCTGCCTGACCGACTGTCTCAATCTACAAACCGTAGGGACCCTGTCATTGCTGTGTCGCCAGCACTGGTTCCGTCCGCCTCGGTGTCTCCCCAACCGCTCCCTTATGGGGCATAGGTACAACATCCTGACTGGATCGGTGCCCTACAGGTAATATGTTTGTTATGTATGCTTGTGAACTTAAGATTGGTTGTAAGATTCCTTGAACAAAGACTCAAATTGACGCATAACAATAGCAGTAAGTTTCACCATATGTTGTTATCGTATCGTCATATCGCTCTGTTGACCAAACGTCGATACGAGGCCGAGGCTGTTCACGAGTTTTCACTACAAAAACTTGTTTACTGCAGATTATGTTATGGTAAAGTTATTGTTACAATAATTATATGAAATTCTGCATATACGGCACTGAATGAATCTGTTTCCATTACAATACCACATGTTTAACATATTTACATGTAGGGGTTTAATTTTCTGGGAACACGTGTAAAGTCCTCTTCGTTGCACTAATTCTGACAACGCTATGAGATAAACAAATACTTACTCTAAAACTATATATCTCATTAAAACAGACAATTTATGTCAGATACAATTGTTTACGGTACTCCTTGTTATTAGTTTAAATTTTAAAATGTTTTACTCCCGTTTTATTTTTCCTATGGTCATGCAAAGAATGGAATTTCAAGGCCATCGCATAGCAACCCGCTTTTTAAAGATTTGACTATTGCTTCATCCTCCTGAATCGTCCTTGTGCACTCCCTTGTATTTATGCCGTCAACGCAGCTTTGGGAGGTACCCTACTGGCCTTCACAGATAGGGTATCTATCTGTGTACCCTTTAGCGCAGGCAGTGGCGTCCTGTTTTACGTGCACAGTTCTAGGTTATTCTCAAATGAATATATAATATTACTCTTCATCACTTCCATGTTTAAATATATAGCTAAATAAAACCTGTTTTGAACAATTTCTCCCTGAAAATTATGTTAATAGTAATATAAAGTAAAACTGAAGTAATACTCTCAAAGTAAATGGAACTTTAATAATCTGCCCAATCTCCATTCTTGTTCCAATACCTGCTTTAGTCGCCTACTCACCGTCGGTCGCCCTCTGGGAACATTTCCGTTCAGAGCCGGAGTCGTTCAGCGCCTAGTGATAAGGGGTGTGTCCGTCCTGTTCTTTGCCTGTCAAATAAATATATAATTTACTTCAGTTTTACATTATTTGTCATTAAAAAACTTTTTAACGGACAAATTGTGCAGAACAGTGTTTTATTTAGTTATATCTTCAAATGTTGTCAGTAAAGTAAAGCTATTACTTAAAGGAATAACATTCGTATGTGAATAATCCAGAATTGTGCCCGTAAACAGTACAACGCTGCCTACGCGAAAAGTTGAACAGATACGACACACCTCCTCTTTGATATACATATTTCATCGCTGAAGGGCAGCACATAGCCGCCTGAAGCTGCGGTGACGGCATAAATGGAAGCGAGTGTACGTGCATGAAATCGTGCCAGCAGTAATGGTTTATGTTGGTAAGGAAACGCTAAACCACGCCCCTTACCTAGTTCTAGCACTCCACTTAATGTTTGAGTGGCATCAAACCAATACGAGACAGACTCATTCAGTGTCTTCCAGTCACTCAGGTAAAATGTTTCCATACTAGCCACATACCTAGCCCTGACCTTTGTTCATAGGTTAATGTTTGAGTGACAACAAACCAATACGAGACGGACTCATCCAGGGGATGCTCGTTGTGAAGCATGTCTTCCAGTCACTCAGGTAAAATGTTGCTGTACTCGCCACTCACCTAGGTCTGACCTTCGTTCATAGGTTAATGTTTGAGTGACAACAAACCAATACGAGACGGACTCATCCAGGGGCTGGTCGTTGTGAAGCATGTCTTCCAGTCACTCAGGTGAAATGTTTCTATACTAGCCACATACCTAGCCCTGACCTTTGTTCATAGGTTAATGTTTGAGTGACAACAAACCAATACGAGACGGACTCATCCAGGGGCTGGTCGTTGTGAAGCATGTCTTCCAGTCACTCAGGTGAAATGTTTCCGTACTAATCACATACCTAGCCCTGACCTTTGTTCATAGGTTAATGTTTGAGTGACATCAAACCAATACGAGACGGACTCATCCAGGGGATGCTCGTTGTGAAGCATGTCTTCCAGTCACTCAGGTGAAATGTTGCTGTACTCGCCACTCACCTAGGTCTGACCTTCGTTCATAGGTTAATGCTTGAGTGACATCAAACCAATACGAGACGGACTTATCCATGGGCTGGTCGATGTGGGACATGCCTTCCAGCCACTCAAATGAAATGTTTGCGTACTCGCCGCTCACCTAGCCGTGACCTTTGTTATTAGGCTAAGACGTGTGTGTTTTAGAATTAATAAGAGATTGCCTTATCCAGGGCTGGTGTGGAACACATAAGAAGTTTTGCCAATATTAAATAAATAAAAACCTAGGAAACCAGAATCATCGACATGTTTTCGTGCACTCAATTGTACGTACAATGAAATATGATATAAAACCATTTTTTGCAAATATGTATTGCGATTAATGAGAAATAGATAGGCGAAGAAGGTGTTGTAAGAATAATTTGTAAAAGAGTGGGCGGAGAAACTGATATGACCATAGCACATTACATTTTCTTCCTAAGAAAGTGAGAAACTCAGAAATGTGAATTTGAAATGTAAGAAAGCACGACTGGCTGTACACGATTTTGTTTTTGTGGCTTTTAAACCCGTGCTTAATAATCTGCAGTGACAAGTGTTGGTACATAAACCCGCAGGGAAGTGGACTGTGATGATCCTGAGAGTGCATCTGTCCACCTTAATTATCATAAACCGTCCTATATGTGATTAAGTTCAAGAGGAACAGTGTAATGGTTCGTGATGCAGAACGTTAACGTCTATTACTGTAAAGGATGGAAGATGGCGTTAACTGTAGAAATGTGCGTGTGCGTGTCAAACAATGGAATATCTCGCTTATTATCCAATTCTGACAAATTTAAAACTACAAATGTTTATAAACTAAGTTGTTTGGCAATGTTTGTTGTATAAAATGTTTCGATAATATGGAAACATGCGTAAGAAGTTAAATAATTCTTGGTTAGTTTTATTGGTGCAAATACAGCTGTTTCCCATGAGAAGCAGTTAGTTCCAATCACACAAGTTTATCAATTCTTAAACATTCCACTAACATTTTATTTTATTCAAATTACATACATAGTCCTCGTATGTAGGCCTTACACCCCCTAGGACTTACAACCGCGCCTAGAGTAATAGGACTGTTGAGGTGCAGACGGACATAGAATCAGAGAATGAAGAACCCGTAGCCAGGTATGCGTGATAAAGAAGAGGATATGAAAACAAGGCGAAATGGATGCAAGGAAAGGTGATGATGGATCAATTGGAGGAATGAATGGCAGGGGAAACCGGAGAAAACCGCCGAGACGCCACTTTGTCCACCACAAATGCCACATGCGGGTCTCGGGCCGCCACGGCGTTGCCTCCACAACAAATTACCGAGTTTCAAAACATCATATTACATGTAAGTTGCAGAAAGAGTTGTCTCCGCAATTAATGCAATAATAACGCGAGAAGTGTCCACTCTTGTGGTTCCTCAGAGAAGGAACGTCGAGCAACAGCCCTGCTGCTCGGGTAGGTACATCCAAACCTGGAAATGGTCGATGATTCCGAGACAAAGTTATTTGAAGCCAACTGTATGCTTTAAAGAGATCTGTAGTACTTTGGGGGGGGTCTCTTATGTTTAAAAGTTATACAAAATTCCTTCCAAATGAGGAGAATCCCCCAGCCTATTCCCTGAAAATTGTAGTACATAGTATACATCATTCTATTTACTAAATACCCATATATCTTAAATATATAGTATTTTAATAAAAATCGTTAGAACATGAAAATAACAAAACATTTCCTGTGTAAAGGTGAGTTTGGAGTGCGGGAGTTTCTAGCAAATCTTGCGACGCTGCATTTAAATACCAGGTTTGTTATTTGTAAGACATTTCGTTTTTGAGTTATGCTGTTCACAGACCTCTTTCTTAAAACAAATCTATGTGTTACATTCACATCACTTTGTTTATTCTCCTCTACAAGCTATTTCTATAAAAGTTTATTGTTGTATTACTTATTAATGCAGACAAACTAGCACTTTCATTATGGTAGGTAAAGTGCTGATAAGATTTTTGAAGAGCATGTCGCTATAACTCCATGCTGTTTATGTGACTTCAAGAAAAAAGAAACCAATAACAACTTCCCATTTGAGAAAAGTATAACTATTTGAAAACTCAAGGCAGTAACAATGAATTAGTTACCTCTACAAAAAACAAAACAAAACCAGTAAATATTTTATATAAGCTCTGTACTTAATATATATATATATATATATATATATAGGGTCTTTCAACAAGAGTGTCCTATCTTTAACATGTGATAGCTGCCGTTGTTATTGAGTTACAACAGTCATTTTTTTCATGTGGTTAAATTTGTTATTGACAAATAGCTATGGAACGTTACAGCATTCAGCAACGTTTAGAAATGACAATTTATTATCAAAATGAATCATCTGTTCGCCAAGCCTTCCGTGTATTGCATGAAGTTTACAGTGTGCATAATCGTCCCTGCGAGAGAACGATTCGGCGTTTGATTGATAAATTTGAAAGAAGTGGTTCTGTCAGCGATCAAAGAACGCCTGTACGTAATCGACGTAAGCGCTCCAACGAAAACATAGAGTGTACGCGAGAACGGAAACAAATCAATTGGTCGTCGAGCGCAAGAATTGGGGCTTTCGCCGACCACAACTTGGCGAATTCTGCATCTGGACTTGAGGTTTCACGCTTACAAACTGGTGTTAACTCAAGAACTAAAATCCAACGACCATAGGTTGCGCCGTGTATTCGCTGACTGGGCTTTGGAGCAATTGGAAGCTGATCCGGATTTTTGTCGAAAAATCATCTTCAGTGACGAAGCCCACTTTTGGATGGATGGTTGTGTTAACAAACAAAATTGCCGCTATTGGAGAAATCACAATCCAATGCAGATTCAAGAACGACCACGACCACTTCATCCCCAAAAGGTTACTGTGTGGTGTGGATTTTGGTATGGTGGAATCATTGGTCCATATTTTTTCCAAGATGAAGATGGAGAAGCTCTAGCTGTCAATGGTGAACGATACCGGGCTCTTATAAGGGACTATTTTTGGCCTCAATTGGATGGTATGGATCTCAGAAACATCTGGTTCCAGCAAGATGGTGCCACATGTCATACTGCTCTCGAAACAATCGATCTGTTGAAGGAGAAGTTCAGAGGTTTCATCATTTCCCGTGGTAGTGATGTTAACTGGCCCCTGAGGTCATGTGATTTAATGCCGTTGGATTACTTCTTGTGGGGTAATGTTAAATCTCGAGTTTATGTCAACAAGCCAGAAACAGTAAATGATCTTATGAATAACATCACGCGTGTTATTCGTGAAGTTGGACCTAATTTACGTTCTTCTGTCATTGAAAATTGGGTCAACCGTATACGCGCAACCCAACGAAGTCGCGGCGGTCACTTAACTGATGTTCTCTTCTACCGTAATGACATTAATTATGTTCCATAATAAACCTCTATAATTTATAGAACGTGCTTTATCTAAGTTCAAATATAGGACACTCTTGTTGAAATACCCTACATTTTTTGTGTAGTAAGATTTTGTTTGTTATGGTTTACCAATACACAAGTCATTCGAATAAAGACGACTTCACAGGCTATTTTCAGAAAATTAAGATATACATTTTATTTATCATGAACATATGTTTAATCCATGATATTTTAATCAAAATTATTCGAGCCATTTTTGAGAAAAAACAAAAATAAAGACATCTTTTCCATGTAAAGGAAAGTTTGGGTTGGGAGGATTTGGTTCAAAATCTTCGTGTCGAAACTTTGGAAGACCTTAAGGATAAATATCAAGTTTCATATTGACCCGAGTTTCATTTCTTGAGTGATATTGTTCATAGACGTACACACATTAACGGACTTTTCTCTAAAAATGCTATTTTGGGGGTTCAGGAGCCCTAAAAACAAGTATTTAGGATGGAATCACGTCATAGAACTTTTGGGTGGAACGGAATACTTCCTCTACTTACTGTAAGTAGTAGGTAAATTCGTTTTATGTATAACGGAGAAATAGTTTGGCTACTCTCTTGTTATAGGTTGGCGCTGAACACCGACCATCGCCCATGCACTGGTTTACTGCTGTAACGTTATAATCGCAGCAATTTCTGACTGAGGCTTCCCCATCATTTGTGTTAATATTGCTCAGGATCACGGCAATGTGATTCCCTAATCACCTGGACCTTCTCACACCCACAATAAAGGGACATTGGCAATTGTTAATGGAATCTTGAATTTTCGTCCCGTCTGTGTACAAGGTTTAAGAAATAATAATTGCGCTCTGTGATAGACGATCTTATCAGTACATAGTGGTCAAGTAATCTTTGCAGTAATCACTCCTCGCTATAAATCTAACTATATAAACCAGAGAACAAAGACGAATTGTGTTTATATATCATTCCAAGCTCTAAAAGAAAAGTGACATGTTTCTATCCTGATAAAACATATGATAATGATAATTATCTTCAGGAAATTGAATTTAAGATATTTGATTAGAAGATATTCTGCTTTGGCGAATATAGAATCATTTTGTACTACGTCATTTTCATGTGCAAAATAGTTATATAAATAAATAAATGCGTACATACCGACATACATAAATGAATACATATATGCATCCCAGAATACATGTTCTAGTTCGTTATACAGAATGTATCTTTATTGGTGTCATATATTTGGGGGAGGTGTTCTTGACATCAAAACAGTAAAAAAAGTTCTTATTTACATGGGTCTGAAAATCATTTGCTCGAAGTGGCTTCCTCTTACTTCGATGCATGCAGTAAGCCTGTGTTCCATGCTCTGGCATACTCTGCTGAAAATTCATGATGTGTTTCGTATTTGGTCAAATCCAGTTTGGATACGTACTCTCAAAATGTCAACATTAGGTACAGGAGTCGCATAAATCAAGGACTTCAAATGTCCCCAAACGAAGAAATCCATTGGGTTCAAATCAGGCGATCGAGCAGGCCATGCAATGGGTTCCCTTCGACCAATCCATCATTGCGGAAATCGATCATTCAAAAGCTTACGAACTATCATACTGAAATGAGCTGGAGCACCATCGTGTAAAAACCACATTCCTTGGATGATGTCCAGATGCACATTATCAGTTAAGTGATGCAACTCATTTCTGAGAAACTGGAGATAGGTTTGTCCATTCACACGCGGAGGGAAGAAGTAGGGATCAATAAGGTGGTCATGAATGACTCCCAAACGTTGAGAGAGAACCTCTGTTGATGGTTGTCCTGTCGTACTTCATTAGGATTTTCAAATGCCCAGTTATGAGTGTTATGAAAATTGAAGATGCCGTCGCGAGTAAAACCAGCCTCATCCGTGAATAAGATACAGGCTGCGCACTGCTGTAACATGCGTTGACAGAAACGTCTTCTTGGCTCAAAGTCCACCTCATTTAATCCTTGCACACGTTGAAGGTGATACGGGCACAGAAGATTTTCATGCAGAATTCTCCAGATAGTCATATGATTAACTCTTTCCCTTACAGCCATACGTCTTGTGCTGTTTGATGGGTCTGCATCCACAGCACGAAGAATTCGTTCTTCAAGCTCAATGCCTCGTACCGCTCTTGGTCTTCCAACTTTCCTACTACTCCTCTCAAATGAGGCATTCTCTCTCAAGCGTTGGTGAATTCGTGCGAATGTTCTTGCACATGGTAACGGACTGTCAGGGTACCTTTCTGCATAAAGTTCACGTGCTCGTGCTGCATTGCCGTCTGCACGGCCATACGTGTAGTGCATATCCGTCTGTTCACTCATGGAATACATCTTCTTTGACCTATAACAAGGAAACGGTTGATTTTCAGACCCATGTACATATGGACTTTTTTTTAATGTTTTAATGTCAGGAAGACGTCCCCCAAATATATGACACCAATAAAGATACATCCTGTATTTCGATGCTAATCTTTGACAGAAATAGAATACTAAAGACAATGCCTCTATTAAGAACGTAGGCTTTCACGGCCGGTGTCACAATTATAACTAATATAATTTTCCGGGCTGTTATGCCGTGGTCTGCTGAAGAAAGATTTCCCAGACGTTTCGTCCACAACTGCGGTGGACATCTTCAGTGGCGCGGACGAAGTCTTCTCGGTGAAGGTATCGCAGCATCTGATGCGTTGGCCGTTAGTGCCGCTCTCTTTATAGTGTGGACGCTCTCTGCTGATTGGCCCGCTGGTATGAGGGGGCTGGCGCCGGCTGTGTTGTTGCTCTCTTCTGATTGGCACGCAGTGTTTTTCGGTTTTGTATGACCTTTCTTGTTTTTGATGACTAGATGCCAGTTACTGTTGAGTTTCAATGCTTCTTCTTTCCTATTGAAATTATTGGGATGTTTGTAAATCTCTATTGCTTCGCGTTGTAGCCGGGTATGGTAATGTTTTATGGAGGAAAGAATGTTGGTGTCCTGAAATCTAATAATGTGTTCGCCCTCGGCTTCAATGGCATGTTCGGCGACTGCCGATTTTTCTGTATGGCCCAGGCGGCAGTTTCTTTTGTGTTCGCTGAGTCTGGTGTTAGCGCTCCGCTGTGTGGTACCAATGTACACTGAACCACAGGAACAAGGAATACGGTAAACACCGGCCGATGACAGGGGATCTCGGGGGTCTTTGGAAGAGCGCAGTAGGCTATTTGATTGTCTTGTAGGTTTGAATACTGTTTTGACGTTATGACGTTGAAGTATATGTTCAATACGGTCAGTGACATTTCTGAAATATGGCAGAAAGACAATGGACTTGCTTTTGGGTTGGTCCTGAGTAACCGGTCGGGGCTTGGCCGGACGGCAGGCTCTTCTCACCTCTTGGACTGAATAACCATTTGATTGTAGAGCTGTTTCTAGGTGTCGGATTTCTTGTGGAAGTAAGTGTGGTTCACAAATACGGGAAGCACGGTTTGCGAGTGTCTTAATCATAGCACGTTTTTGTCTAGGATGGTGGTTGGAGTACTTGTTAAGGTAACGGTCTGTGTGTGTGGGTTTGCTGTAGACAGTATGACCCAGCGTGCCGTCAGCCTTCCTGCTAACGAGTACATCTAGAAAGGCTAGTTGGCCATCCTTTTCTTGTTCCATTGTGAACTGTATACGCTGATTGATGCTATTTAGATGTAACAAAAAATCTTGAAGAGCTTGTTCACCATGGGGCCAGATGACGAAGGTGTCATCCACATAGCGGAACCAGGCTGTTGGTTTGAGTGGAGCTGAGTTTAGTGCCTTTGACTCAAATGCCTCCATGAAGAAATTGGCCACAACAGGGCTAAGGGGGCTGCCCATGGCAACACCGTCTATTTGCTCGTAGAATGACCGGTTCCACTGGAAATAAGTTGTAGTCAGGACATGGTGAAAAAGTGTAATGATATCATCAGAGAAGATGGGTTGTAACAACTTCAGAGTTTCTTGTACTGGAACCATGGTGAATAGAGACACAACGTCAAAACTAATTAGTAAATCCTTAGGTAGCAATTTGAGGTTGCGGAGAATTTGAATGAAATGAGTAGAGTCTTTGATGAAAGAGTCGGACAAGCCGACATGGGGTTGTAGAAGGCCGGTTAGGTATTTAGCTATGTCGTATGTGGGAGAACCAATACCACTAACAATGGGCCTGAGCGGAACCTCTGGTTTATGTATCTTGGGTAGCCCGTAAAGTCTAGGCGGCTGAGCTTCGGACTTGGTAAGGCGGCGTTTGTCTTCCTTCGAAAGCGAGGAGTTCTTGATCAAAAGATTAGTTTTCCGTAGAATACGGGCTGTCGGATCACGTTTAATCTTATGGTAGGTTGCTGGTTGCAGGAGTTCGGAGATTTTCTGTTGATAGTCTTGTTGGTTAAGAATAACTGTGGCATTACCCTTGTCCGCTGAGCAAACAATGATGTCTCGGTTGGAGTTCAGCTTCTTTAATGCAGTTCTCTCTTGATTGGTTAAATTACTGGTAGGAGGTTTGGCCTTCTCGAGAACCCTGGCAGATTCCCGGCGAATTTCATCAGCTGCAAGCCTTGGCAGAACTCGTATTCCTGCTTCAATGTGAGAAATGATGTCTTCAACTGGCAACGTTGGAGTGACAACAGCGTAGTTCTAGCAAGGAGTGACGTTTCAGCAGGTGACAGCTGGTGATCAGATAAGTTCACTACCGTGCGGCACTGGTTGAGAGTAGTCGGCGGTTTGATGGAGGCAGTAAGGCCATCAAACTTCTTCTTGTGACGAGTGGTCATGCTGTTGTGATTGTGTGTCATAGAGCTGTAGGTGATTCTTCACCGAGAAGACTTCGTCCGCGCCACTGAAGATGTCCACCGCAGTTGTGGACGAAACGTCTGGGAAATCTTTCTTCAGCAGACCACGGCATAACAGCCCGGAAAATTATATTAGTTATAATGCCTCTATTGTTTGGATAATATGCAATGATTGATTAAGTAATTAGACAATGGGTTCGGATTACGATAACAGAAGAAAATTGTTTTAAAAGCAGGTTTTGTTTAAATATTTCGATGAATCTAAGAGTATTAAGAAATTAATATCATGACACTTTCTCTGTCAAATGAGTATTGATATATTGCAAGTGTTTTGTTGTGATCTTTCCTAGAACATGATGATGACCGGGAAACCTCTTTTAAGTCTTGATTTGCAGAAAACTCATGGCAAATAACGCCTTTTGTTTTGCCCTTCACATTATTACAAGACGCGAAAACTAATTTAGACTTTCTAAGAATACTGTCCTATATCGTGAACGTGTACATTTATAATTAATGCCTTTTCTCCCCAACCTCCTGTATGTGCAACCAGAAACTTCTTCTGTTCGCTTTAGTCCCGAAGTTTGCGGAGGCTCTTAAGTATGGTAGTGGGCCATGGTGTAACAGAAATGGACTAAACTAGTTTACATTGCAGAACTTGACCAGAAATTATTGGGATCGTAGGGAAATAAGGGATAATACGGAACATTGAGTATTTCTCTATAAGGAATGCACTGCATCGACTTTTCTCCTGAATTCATCACTATCCAATTTTTGGTTTTTTTATAAAAATTAGCTGTGAAATTCGTTAAGTTACCCTGTAATTTAAATTTAGGGGGTGCAAACATTTAGAATCTGAATTCTCGTGGTTAAGATTGCATTTTAATGTTTTGAGTCTGTGAAAGTGAATACTTTTTAAATTGTGATTGCAAATTTTAAATGTTGAATACAAATATACGTGAAGGTGCTACAAGTTGTAATTCAGGATTTGGCTTTATATGTACAAGCACCACAAGATCGAGGCTCAGGTGGTAATGTCCGCAAATCGGAGCTCCAGGGTTCAAGTCTGGGTTTTTTCGTGCTTTCCCTCAGTCGCCAAGGTAAATACAGGATTTGTTATACAATTCCAGGACCTTAAATCTAAAACAACAGTAAAACTGAAAATATATGGTAACAGGGAAGGCTCTGTCATGTATCCTCAGGTGGACTGGACGGCACCCTAATGTCATCTGCCGTTCACGCATAGAAGCAGAGGTATAGCTACCTAAGACCTCTGTTGACACGTGACGAAGGAAGATGGTATGGTACAGGGATGAGCCCTAGAAGGCTAACTATCCGCCACGAGGAATCCGGTAACAAATATGTCGAGATATGAGCACGTAGTTAATGTAACCTAAAATAAAAAGAGAAAAAAGGTCTTGTATTGTTTACGATAGTGGTATATTTGTAAAGGTAGCCGTAATCCGCCTCAGTTGCTTATTATTTAAACTGTTAACCTCCGCACGGAGTCTGTAGCCAGTTATTCTAGGTTTGGACAGAAATTTATTGGGTGCCAGCCAATAAAGCTGTTTCACTGGTTCTCTAAAACTCAATTGTGTAATGTCCGCTATGTGTGTTTTATTATTGCGTAAATAAGCTTTTACTTATAAACTTCAACACAACACACGTCACCAGCCTTAATTTATATCCTATGCTTTGTTTTTTGCTGTTTCTTTCTGGCGAAATAAGGGACGTGCAAACTATTCCCAAATGTTTAATTCTGGAATTACATACGTTGTATCTTTACTAGCAATGATCTTCTCAAACAAGATAGCTTTAATGTGATTATCAAATGTACATTCAGTATAACTATTATAATGTTTACTTTAAATATGATTATTTCTACCATGTATCCAATACGTAGAGGAAGTACTGCTTCCACCTAAAAATTCGATATCGAGGTTTCAAGGGAAATGCATGTTTTAAGGTCCCTGAAAATCATTTCTAGTTTCTGTACCACTTAGTGTAGTAACTACAGAAAGTATTGTATTCCGTCCTTGGATAGAAGAATCACTTCTACTGTAATACATAACGGATACATGTGGATTTGTTGTTGGTAGAGCAACTCATGTGAATGGATTGCATGAGACTTTTATTGTAAGCTTGTAGACACTTTATTGAAATTTTACTGCATAAAATCAAAATTTAATGTGTTTAACACTTCAGATATTTTATGGCGTATGACCTCATATTCCTTTATTGTTTTGAAAATGGTCACCTGCTATATTTGCGTCGGTAGCGTTAGAAGGAACCGAGACGCTCACAAAGAACTGGAAATATCGAATTCAACACGACAGCAATCACACTGATTGAAACAAGTTTCCACTTCCGGAATTGAACAATGGCGACAGTTTGAAAGTCTTAATTATTCCGTGGATAATGTGGGAAAATAATTCCAGATAATTAAGGGACTATAGCATTGTTCACCGCGACAAAACAAACATGGCGCCGTAAAACCAAGCAGAAGAGATTCCATTTGCAAATTTGTTTGAAGATTCTTCATCTCCGTTCGAAACAATCAGTATACTTGATGTACTTTCTCAAAATCAACGGAATAAATGGATGATAATAATAACAACGAAGAAGAAGAAGAAGATGAGTGCCTCCTGAGTGTCTTAATCTGGACTTTCAATCAAGTGCGATACAGTGGACCATATTCTTGTATCCCCAGCCTAGACCCCGAAGCTAAACATAGGTACAGGTTATTAACGGATGCGGCTAAGGAGGAAGGGATGAGGTGAAGGAACCGCAGGAGGCTACAAACCACAGCGATGCGCGTAAGTCCGTAACATTTTCAAGCTCCTAGACTAGTACTACTGCTGGAGTCGCCGAGAGAGGGCGAAAAACGATCCACCAATCAAGCTTCCCTCTGGTGTCCATGGGGAATACTCTTTCCATTGAGCATGCATCCGCGCCATCTGTCCGGCACCGCCATATATCACAAACGAGTTGGAGTTGTATTTATGGACGCTCTTTAACTACTGTGGTTCTTAGCGTCCCATTCTATATTGGACGTGAAAGACCTGTAATTTTGCTCAGAGGCCTCTTTATCAGGCTTGAGGTTCTTTTACGTGCCGCAAATCTACGACACGGGGCCACAGGCTTTACTTCCCTTCCGAAGGAAGCAATGCTAAGGATTTTTACGCCCGAAAAAAATCCATTGCCCTCCGCCGGATTTGAACCTGCGACCTTGGGATCTAGAGGCTAGCATGGTAACCACTGCACTACGGAGGACATCGGCGGACCGTGGGGTAGTCCGGTTATCATGTTAATCTTTGCAGCAAGTGTCTTCACAGAGAATAATATCATGATGCCATATATAAGTACTATTACTGGAAGAATGTTTAAGAAATCAAGAACAAAACTCAGTTGATTATTCTATTATTATTATTATTATTATTATTATTATTATTAAAGATACAGAAAACTGTGTGGATCATCCAGATTGAGGCGGAGGTTGGCAGAACCAAACACAGAAATCAAGAAGAAAGCAAAGATATGCTTTCAGAGGTTTCTATAACATAAGGCGCATGCGCACAGGTTTGTCCTTCTTATAGTACGGTAGGCAACTTAACACCAAAAGTACGTATCACACACTTGTGCAAAGAAACGTCCTAGCGTTTTACACGTATGATTACTATTGCGCGATTTAATCGAACAGTTTGCTGAAATTCCAATTTCTAAGAGTTTCTCACTCGTAATAACAATTCCAAACACCGAACTCAGTTTTCCCTCTCATGGTATTTTAAATGCAGAGAGTCTCAAATTATTAGTGTACAAGCACACCCAGCGCGATGGTTCCGGTAACTTGTGAGGCTCGCATTCGGGAGGTTCCGGGTTCTAATTCGTTAACCCGGCTTAACGAATCTGGGGTTTCCCAGGTCGTTAGACGAAGTCTGTAAAAATGTAAAGTATATCTTTCACGTGCACTTTGCTTATTCTTGTTAAGAGAGATAAACCTTCATTACACATTTTCTTGTAGCTATAACAAGAATACAGTAGGCTAAAGCGATAGTCAGACTTTTAAAAAGTGTGTCGCTATGTGATGTCTGAAATTTCATCCTCTTTGTATGACCACGAGAAAAAAACGAATCAACGACTTACCACTTGAAAATAGTATAAGCGTTTGAAAATTGAAATCAATAACAAAGAACATCTCGGAAATTGTTAACGCCACAAAAATATTAGTTCATAAATTGTGTGTTTTAACGAGATCTACGTTGTTTTTTTTTTTGTGTAGTAATATTTTGTCTCCTATAGTTTGCAGTTATACAAGATTATACAAAATTATTTCCTAATGAAGAGCAGCTCATGGGCTATTCTCACAAAATTCAAGATATACATTTTATTTTTCATGAAGCTATCTAAAACATACGATATTATAATCAAAATCATTACAGCCATTTTTAGAAAATTAAAACTAAAGAAAATCTATCAATGTAAAGGGTAGTCTGTGGTGGGGAAAGTTTCTTGAAAATATTCAGGTCGTATCCTTGGAAGACTCACACACACGCGCGCGCGTGCGCACCTTTTTCTAAAAATGCTTTTTGGGGGTTCAGGGAGTCTCAAAACATGTGTTTTTGGTGAAATCTTGATAAGCAATTTTTGGGCAAAATACAATACTTCCTATAGGAAGCAGTAGAGAAACTGTTACATAACAATAGATGAAACATCGAGTCATGACTGCACGCCAGAGACGAAGGAGCACACCAAACAGTAGGTGGAAATAGGTGAACGTGCACTAAAGAAAACAAAAACGGTTACATGTGTAGGAAAAGCCATTGCTAAGGTTTTCGGTGATTATCATGGTGTGGTGCTCATAAGATGGCCAGAACCATCACCGTGGAGTATTACACTTCACTACTAGACCAATTCAAGGACCTGTTGAGACTATACCTCCACAACTTGCGAAAAATAAAGTTCTCCTTCATCACTATAATGCATCTTCACACACGTCTCGGAGTGTTGCTACAAAACTGCATGATCTTCGCTTCCACATCCGCCAAATTCACCGGATTTGGCTCCCAGCGATTACTTTTAGCAATGGATGAGTGGGCATCAAATAACGAGGTTGAAGCTGAGACGGATCTTATTTTGTACAGTTGGAACATTTTATTTTACTGAGCGTATTAAAACATTGCAAAGTCATTGGACTAAATTTGTTGGTTTAAAAGCATTTCTCTTAGTATCGTGTCTTCAGGGCTAAAAGTTTTAGAACGCCCTTCAGGGATATTCACAGTACTTTTACTGCAAAGCCTATGTGTATGTGTTTATAATGCATTTCCAGTTCTTTTACACATAATTAAGAAGTCACTTTCTGTGCTGATCTTAGGTTTTCGTGGTGTTGTATTCATATGACTGTCTGTACCCACTATCGTTTATTTTATATAGCGTCTAGAAACTATTATTGCAAAAGCCTATTCTTCTATCTACGTTTGGAGTAAACCTTTACAGAAATAGCTACATTACACATTTCGTTACAGGTACAAAGGGACTGCGATAGTCAGATGTTTAACAACTGTTCGCTGTATACTGTCCTTGAAATTTTCCTACTCTAACCATGAGATCATGGTTAACAACTGAGTAGCGACAGCAGCTTAAAAACGATAAGCTTTTGAACAATTGTTGCCAATATTAACACATATTTCGGAAATGGCTTATGCCACAAAAGGGTTATTTGTTTTTCTAGAGATTCGTAGTAGATCGGTAGTAAGTTTTTGTCCAGCTCTTATAGTTACTAGTTATACAAAACTCTTTCCGAATGAAGATAACTTACCGGACTATTCCCAGAACATTCAACATATACATGTATAAATATCTTAGATATGCGATATTTTAATCAAAATCCAAATAGCCATTTTTGAGAAAACCAAAACAAACAACGATTTTGTTCAAAATCTTTGTGCTGCACACCTGAACTTAAATACCAAGTTTGGTGTTTTGTTTCTGAGTTGTGCTGTTCGCAAACACACCCACACTTGGGGGACTTAAAAACATGTATTTTCGGGAAATCTCGGTATTGACTTTTTGGATGGAATGCTAGAGACAGGTAAGTAGTGGAGAAAGTAAAAAAGTTAAGTGTTGAAATCAGCTTTTTTTGAAACCGTGCTCTTTGCTTCAGCATCTGCCGCCGGCTGCTACAGTGGTTGGCTATAAGATCTTTCTCTCACGGTACGCGTGGGCGTATTTTGAAAGAATAGCACCAGTTTAAAGTGACTGAGAAATTTAATGTGATATGATACTTGAGCTTTTGAAGAGATTGGCCGACCGTATGAAGACAAAGGATAAAACTGATTATGAATCTTAACACTGGAAACTATAACAGTTGAATTATTATACCTGCTAACTTGTGCAGTATCAATTTTACGCTTTAAAATATCTGTTTCCTCAATAAAAGAAACTAGAAGCTTAAGGTGCCGTGAGTCGCTAAAATGTTATGATAGGACCCAGCGCGAGCTGCCGATGTAAGCTATACACGAAGAAAAGATGAGACGATAAGACGCTAATTTTAACAATACACCCTCTTTTATTACTTAAGCTCCGCCTACTTTAGAACTATTCCACCAAGGTTCCTTCTCGTGCGGGGCCACATACTCTAAGTATGTGAATTACTAGGCGGTACCTCCACGAATCTCAGAATTTCATTCCCTCTCTCTTTTACAGGATTTCTGTCTACGTGGCTCCAAACTACTGAAATTATAACCTTAACTCACTCCAAGAATCTTTATATTAACGCGTTCGATCCTCAGCTATTACTAATGACTTTGCTCGCTAATTTTCCCCGGACAAATCTTTTCAATTCAAGCTAGTTGTGTTAAACATTGATTAAATATACGGAAATAATTTATTCCATTTTTTCTCTGCTTACTATTATTTCTTTATTTAATTATTTACATCTTCCCGTCAAAAATTCCGGTATCAGTGTGTGCATTTTATATCCAGCATTCCTGGTTCAATAAAGCAATGGTAAAAGCAACGCTGGTGTTAAAATGGACCGAAATTATTTTCCCAATTCAGTAGAAGCACTGCGTGACGGGTTACGGCATATATCATTCAATAACCTGTCCGTTATGATATATTCTGGTTTCTCGTAGCGAGAACACAGCCTTGGATAAATGTAAAAACGTGTCAGGGAATGTCTGTCACGTCGCCAACTGAAACAACAGCGCCTCGTTGCATCCATCCCTAACTAAGCCGGCTTTTGTTGACACTAATTCTTCTCTTTCGGTCTGCTTTTATGAGAGGATGCATTGTTACGTTTTGTTCTCAAAATTAAACAATAAAGCAGCAAGCTGGTCCATTCAAGATGTAATTCTTATCCAACATTGAAAGAAAACTACCAAGACAACACTGTAATAATAAATAATGCTATATGACCCTTGGCGAACATCTAAATACGCCATGAGTTGTAATTCACCCATGTTTACATGCTCGCACTCGCCGGCCAACATAGGGTTAATACAGAGCGGTCATGTTATGGGCCGGCCGGGGTCACGTGTATGCGTGCTCCGCGTGCTGTCTACTACCGCGGGGGATTTTCATTCTAAAGCTCCCGCAATACGTGCTCACGAGTAATAGTAACATGCACTAACCTTGTTATAAGTGGTGTTCCTAGTCGTCACGAGGTTGCAATTCATGAGCAGTAGTCACTCACTCTGTAGGGCTTCAGTTTAGCAGCTGTATGAAACACCCACTTGCGTGCAACACGTCTTAGAGACTTCGTTGGAGAGCATTCGAATGATGCACCAATTTCATCAATTTCTTTCCTCTGTAAGAAAGTGCATTTTTTCGCTAGTTAGGTTTAGCGTTTAGGGATCCCGTTGCCCTAAACTTATTAACTAGATACTGACAGTATCTCTATTTGGAAGTGGAACACCAGGAAACGGTCTGCATGATTCGGTTTTAGCATATGTACCTATCGTACATGAAATTGTTTGTTCAAGCGTGAATTATTATTTCAACAATAATAAGAATACTGTAAAATAATTGTCACACAACACAGATGTTTGAATAAACTTTCACTTTTGAGATGAACAAACACTACAGCACCAAGTGACAGTTGACATTCACAGCCGATAAAGCGTAGCCTTGAGTGAAACATTTGCCGCTAGTAAGAACATACCGAGGTTACTGCAGTGCAAGCGAACCACGCATACACGCGATGATGGCCGGACCACAAACCGACCGCTCTGTATAATAGATTGGAGGTTTTACGGCGTTATAGGATGGTTTATAAATGTAAGAGATCCAACCGTATTTTATTTAGATAATTTTGACGGTAGCAATGCGTTAATTCGAGGGGATATCTTAGATGGTGCCCTAACATACTTGGGTGTTTGTCATGGTAATATATGTAAAATAGATAGCGTAATAATTATGGCCCTTGACCAGTTTGTAAATGAATGAGAATATCATAAACCATTTAAGGATTAATAAGGAAAAAATAAAATACTATGCAACGAACCCCGGTCGTTCACGTTAGACAGACGACAGGCATAGCCACTACACTACAGAAACGTCATGCAAGTTCGTGTACTATAAAAGTATAATGCCTACGGAGAATAGTACACTGGCTCCCCTGGCGAATGAAACTTTGGATATTTATATTAATTCGGTTTTCTATTTTACTATGTGGAGTCATAAAATGTTAAACAGATAAATTTATCACACACGCTGCGTCCTAACGTTTCTAATGCATGCTAATTTATGACCTTCGGTCGTGTACTTTTCCTAATAATAAAGTATGAATAAAAGTCAATATGTGCCCTTGCTCAACGAATTTTAAGTTTATATTACGAATCGTATGAGTAAAAGTTTGAAGTATAAACCTAACTCTGGAATGTAAGCGCAGAAAATTGTGTGAATAAAAGAGAGTACATTAGTACTTTTGTTGGTGAGTTTATACTTCTATTAGGCTGAGCAGCCTGGCGTTGTTGGACACAATGGCTGAAGTTGTGGATAACTTACGCATTAGAAAACTGTACTCAGTGCGTCGCGATGGAAATTACAACAGACTTGAAAGAGAAAACGTCATTTTTTGGTCAAAGCAAGGAACACACTTTGCTGAAGTACTCGTATGTGGGTGACCCAGGATTTCAGATGGGTGTTGGAGAAGATTTAGGTGTACGTACACCAATACACCGTATGCAACACCAATTCTGCGGTGATGGCCAGAGCTATCCTGTGGATTAAGCTTCCAAACACAGACGAGGCTCTTGAAAATGCCAAATTGGAGTGGCAAAGGAAATGTTGTTTTCCGTGTGCCCTGGACAGCACGCCATCAAACCACGGGGATGAATACATAAACAGGAAGCAATTTACGAGAATCAATTTAATGGCTACTTCTAATAGAAAGAGATGTTTATAAATATTGATGTTCTTTTGGCCGGGACGATTCTCGAATTTCGAAGAATTCAACTGTGTATAGGGTGATTAAAGAGAACCCAACACGTACTCTTCTGCTGGGTGATCAAGAATTTGGTTTAGCTCCATGGCTAGTAATGCCTTTTAGAAATCCTACCACTCCACAGCAACGCTGCAAAATATCATGTTGTTAATTTTTACATTCTCTACG
This sequence comes from Deroplatys truncata, assembly GCA_030765065.1. Lineage (NCBI taxonomy): Eukaryota > Metazoa > Arthropoda > Insecta > Mantodea > Mantidae > Deroplatys > Deroplatys truncata. The sequence continues at coordinate 4,166,263 of CM060979.1, forward strand.
GCGTACAGAGTAGGTAGATTCAATACCGAGATTTCATCGGAAATACATGTTTTGTGGCACCTTGAATAAAAAAAAATAATAAAAGCTCTGTGTGTACAGCATAACTCAAAAACAAAAAGTCAGATAAACACCAAACTTGGTATTTAGGTACAGTATTTTCCAAAGATGCGACATGGAGGTTTTCAAGAAAATCCCCCCAAAACTACCCATTACATGGAACATTTCTCGAAATTATTCATTTTCTCAAAATTTTCTCTGTGGATTTGTATTAAAATATCCTACATTAAAGATATTTACATGGCAGACAAAATGTATGTATTGAATTTTGTGCGAATAGCCTGTGATATCTTCTTCATTCATACAATTATTTCAAATAACTTTTTGTGGTAAAGCCATTTCTAAGATATCCGTTATTAATGGTTTCGAATTGTTCATTTCTTGGTTATTCTTTAAACTCCTTTCAGTTGTTTCTCGCGATGTCATGGAAACTGTGTGGAATTTTAAGGCCAGCATATAGCGTCCAGTTGTTAAACATTTGACTATCCCTGTTCTCTTTGTATCTATAACGAAATGTGCAAATGGGGCATGGTGCCAGGTTTAGGGGCTGCCCGGAGTACCGGCGACAGCTAGAGAGGTTGAGGGGGCCTGCCGGGAGGCGTCCCCCTCAGCGTCCTGACTTAGGTGGACAACAGGCGCGAGCCTCCACCCCGGTAACCGCTGGCACCACTAATCCAGCACCTGTCACTCGCCCACGAGCGTCAACGCCTGAGCGGCCTGTCGAACCCCGTGAACCACCTGAACCACGCGGTCCTGTCCCCAGTATTCCACCTGAACCTGTGGCCCATCCTGTCCTTCACCAAATTCCTCCACCTATCAGCCTCCGTCCTACGGTGACCACAGCATCCCTCCAGGATAACCTCCTTTACACCAGAATGACCTGGTACCAAATAAGGCATGAGGCGATTTATATATTGCAACTCCTGCTCACCCAGCCTACCATGTCACATGAGATTCTCTCAACTTACTCAGGGTTTTTCGCGCTGTTCGCAGATCCTGTGAACAACATTGAGGATTTCTAGGGACAGCCCCACACGGCGCCTGATGACCCGGATTACGACTTCTGCAATGGCTCGGATAATGACTTGGAATGCACGTGGCATCTATCACAGGAAGGCTGAGCTCACTGATTTTCTACTCACACACAACCTTGACATTGCCCTTATTACGGAAACACATCTAGCCACCAACACCAGATTCAACATCCCAGGATACAAGATATACCGAACCGACCGTGACAGGCGAGGCGGAGGGACAGCTTTGATAATCAAACACACAGTACGACACGAACAAGCCCCTCTACCGCCCCTTACGCGCCTAGAGGCCTCTGGCGCCTACGTCACCATTAACAACACTCGCACTCTTGTCGTAGCAGCGTACAATCCCCCGGGAAACATAGACATTAACGACCTGGACGCACTGCTCAACGTACGCAATGCCATCCTTATTGCAGGGGACCTCAATGCTAAACACCTTATCTGGAACTGTCGCGCGACCAACTCAGCGGGCACCAAATTACTGAGACATGAAAACAACTCTGACTACGTCATACACGCTCCTACAGAATACACCTTCTTGCCACTTCAACGCAATCAACAACCGGACATTCTGGACATAGCGCTCGTCCGCCACCTAAACCTCAGGGTGAATCTCACGGTAGTCAACGCACTATCCTCTGACCACCTTCCAGTACTCATACACCTAGACGGCCCATTAGACCCAGAAGTGCAACCGCCAAAACGTAACTACAACAGAGCAAATTGGGACACTTTTGGCCGAATCCTGACTGACGAATTACAGCAGAGTGAAATCTCCTCAGCCGAAGAACTTGAAACTGCGGTTGCGAACATTGAGAACACCATTCAGTATGCCATTACTGCAGCGGTACCGCTCCATGTGCCCACTCGCGGCCCCGCACCTCTCCCTACGGACATCAAGGCACTATCAGCTGCTCGCAATAAAATGCGCCGCAAATGGCAACACTCCCGCCGTCCCCAGGCTCTGACGAACTTACGTGAACTGAACACTCAAATACGAAAACGCACCGCGGAATACCTAACTGCACAATGGGAGACTACAGTTAAAAATCTGGACTCCGACCACACGTCACTCTGGCGCATTGCCAAGTGCTTAACGCGCGAACGCACCTCCATTCCTCCCCTTCACACAGGCCACAGCATAGCGACCTCAGACTCAGAGAAAGCGGAGGCACTAGCTGATGCCCTTGAACACTTTTTGACACCGAACTTGGCACCGTGCTCGCCCCAGTTTACTGCTGATACGGAAGCCCAAACACGTGATATACACAAGGCCACCACACATAACAAGGTTCGCAAAACGTCAGCAGCCGAAGTCAATTGGATAATCCAACACTTACCAAGAAAGAAGGCCCCTGGACTGGACACTATACCCAACGTGGCACTCAAAAACTTACCGCCCTCGGCTGTGAAGCGGCTAGCCCAAATCTATAACTTTGTTCTTGACAGCGGCCTTTTCCCACGGCGGTGGAAAACGGCCAAAATACTACACTTTCCCAAGAAGAACAAAGACCACACAAACCCCAGCAGCTATCGCCCCATAAGTCTACTGAACTCCTTAAGTAAGCTACTTGAAAAGATTATGCTCAAACGCTTAAATTCACACCTCATAAAACATGACATACTCATACCGGAACAATTCGGCTTTCGAGCTAAGCACTCGACTACCTTACAGCTCCTGCGAATCACAGAATATATCACACGCGGCTTCAATACGAACAAATCCACCGGGGTACTTTTCCTGGACATTGAACGGGCCTTTGACCGGGTCTGGCATCCTGGACTCCTTCGTAAACTCAACACGCTCAATGTACCTGACTCTATGCTCAAACTCATTGCCAACTACCTGCGAGATAGGAAATTTGTCTCAGCCGTGAACAACACGCTTTCCACGACACGTCCCATCGAGGCGGGCGTCCCCCAGGGCAGTATCCTCGGACCCACCCTGTTCAACATTTACATAAATGACATACCTAAGACCCAAAACACTAACCTCTACCTCTACGCTGATGATGCAGCAGTTGCTGCTCAATCGGGCAAGCCACTCTTTTTACGTAACAGACTACAAAGCTTCCTCGCCGACTTGGAAGACTGGCTCACCAAATGGCGCATCAAGGTCAATCAAGCTAAATGTCAAGCAGTAGTATTCACGAAGCGCACAACCCACAGACAAGCAACACGTGCTCTGCCCCCACTTCAACTACTGGGCAAAAACATCATCTGGACCAACAAAGTCACGTACCTCGGCGCCGTAATGGACCAAGGTCTGACCTGGAACGAACACATAAAACAATCCCGACACAAAGCACAAGCTCAACTGCGGAAAATTTATCCACTCCTCCGAACTGGCTCACATATCTCACCCAGACTTGGACTTACCTTGTACAAGACGCTAATACGACCTATACTTACATACGCCGCCCCAATCTGGGGTTACGCAGCCGCAACCTATATTAAGCAGTTAAATAGCTTTCAAAACAAGGTATTACGAATCATCACCGGAGTACCCAGAATAGCACCCGCGTACAAACTACACGAAGAACTACACATGCACACTGTTGAGGAATTCATCAAGAAACTAGCCTCCGACCTCTACACCAAGACCTCTCGAAACTCAAACGCACTTATCTCAAACTTAGGCACTTATGACCCGGACTTGCAGAGGCACAAAACCCCACTCCACCTATTTGAGCGATCCTTAACTAATGACCACTCGATCATCGATGCTAAAGTTCACCTGCTGAGACTCATGAATCAAGACTAATGCAATAAGCCTTCCTGCTTTCAGGCAACTCATCATAGCACACCGTACAGAACAACACCGAAATCAGGACCAAGATGGTACAACAGCAACAACAAGCTCAGCAGAACTCTAAGCTACAGGTATTTCACAACGCTCAGACTCCTGCCCCCACCATCCTACCCACATAGCGCCACGTGTAGACAATCCTAATTTACTCTATCATCCCACCACAATAACTTTTTACCCCCCTTTATAACCAAACTACTAAACCACTAACCTACTAACACCATCTATTCCCCCTGGGTGCTGCACAGACTGAGGTATGTGCTGTCTCCCAGGACTCAAATTCACGCGCTCGCATGCACGGCATGCCAGCTAGTAACTAACATTTACTAACCGGGGTGCTAACGCGGAACCCGACCACTAACTGCATGAAATCTCTCGACTAACATAGCACCCTGTCTCCCTTGACACGCATGATTAGTTTACTAACAGCATGTGCATGGGGAGACGATGTAGCCTCTGAGGATGATCGTCACCGGGGGCGGCGGGTGTGGGGCCGCCCCTACAAAAAAAAAAAAAAAAAAAAAAAAAAAAAAAAAAAAAAAAAAAAAAAAAAAAAAAAAAAAAAAAAAAAAAAAAAAAAAAAAAAAAAAAAATCCAGTTGTTAAACATTTGACTATCCCTGTTCTCTTTGTATCTATAACGAAATGTGCAATGTAGCTATTTCTGTAAAAGTTTATTTGGATTAAAATGTAGTAGACAGAAAAATTGTCGCGGTAATTTGTCGTGTTATCATTTTTTACCTGGCGCCTGTTATTGTTTTACTATTTTGAATTTTGGATTCTTTGTCCTCCAGCTAGCTATTATTACTCAGTCGAGCAAATATCTCTAAGTAGGGCGTGTAAACGGAAAGGAGTTGTTACTAAAAGATAACACTGATAAAAGAATTTGTTTTCACACTTTTATTGCCGTCAGACTTAATTAATAGTTCACATCTGTAATCTTTATACACGCCTGACTGAAACTGTTATATTTCCGAATGAATTACTGTCGTACGCGTACTCATTTTGTAACTAACTTTACGACGCGAAAGATTCTGTAGAATTGCGTAATGTGTACCTCGCGAGAGATTCTGTAGAACTGGGCGACGTTTATCTCGTGAATGATTCTGTAGAACTGCGCGACGTTTATCTCGTGAATGATTCTGTAGAACTGCGCGGTACTTGCTTTTGGCTCAAGAATTTATACCCCCTCACCCCAATATGCCTAAACATTATAATAGAGCTGCTATTGGTTACCAAATTGCGCCGACATTAGCGTCTATTTTGTCAGCCAATCATAATTACAAACACATATGCTCTAGGGAAGATATTCCCTCCATTTCTAAAGAAAGGCACGCTACCCTGACGTCATTTGTTTGTCTCTTCTTAGTGATAAACAACTCACCCCCTCGCTTCATTGTTACCCACTCTATTGTCAGTTTCAGCGAGGCCGTGTAAAGTTATTTCCTAACAATGCTTATAGCTAACAAACATCTCAAATAATTGTCATACAATAATGTTAATTTACACTACAATCACTCTGGCATTCACAGTGTTGGATATAAAATACTGCCTCAAAATAAACTTTAATAAGAATAGTTTGTATATCCAATAATAAACCATAGAGGGTAGAGAACATCATGTGAATGTATCACATAAGAATTTTTTTTCATTTCCTGCCATATCCTTTCCATACCCGTTATCAATTCAGGTCGAATATTGCTTAGAGCAGTTTTCTTTCCTTTGGTGTTTTCGATTTGGAAAACACCACAGGATATTTTTAATTACACTCACGTAAAGTTTATTTTTTTAAGTGAAGTTTACGTACGTCCCCAATACTCGATGTATCTGACATTGTTCGTTTACATATAAATCCAATACAACCGTAAACCAGTAGGTACTGCAACAAGAGGCGGTAACGTATTTTCTAGCCAATAATGCGAGTTTAAACTATATTACTTAGTTAATCAACAAGTATATACTCAGGTAACTTTTGTTCTTGCGTTTCTTAAACAAAATGTTTAGGCTCAGAGTTTATACTCCCTAGTAGCCATTTCTGCTCATACTATCCGGTATATGGCAACGATATCTAGGAACTTTAACTTCCTTTGTATCTCATCACTCAACTATCAGTTTCATTTTACCGTATCAAAGAAATAAGCTGTTAATCCCTGGAGTTAGATAGTGGACAGTGAGGCGTGAGCCAACTGCTGACTGTCACCTTTGCTACCACTTTACCTAAATGTCATCCGAAATACACGCTTTTAGCTCCCTTCTATCCAACAACATGTTTTTAGAATAAGTCCACGTCTATGTGTCTGTGATCAGTAGGAATAACTCAAAACTGGAAAATCGAATGAATACCAAATTTGTGATGTTGCATAGTGCGGAAACTGTGACGAAGTGAGAAAAAACCCATTGGAGGCATCCGAAATGTGAATATGGAGAACAATCAAGAATAAAAGTTAGTAATTGGAGGAATAAAGATGCATAAAGGGAAATACAAATAAGTTGTCTGGGACAAGAAACGAGAGGCGCACTGCTGGTTAGCAAGAGAAGTTCATACACAGACATGAAGAAGGACGAGCTTACGGTGAAGGAACTGTCCTTGGAAGAAAAACAATGAATATTTGGTTAAAGAAAGATTTGTTTTGATCTATTACGCCACAAGAACGTAAATAGTGAATCTTGGTCTGAATTCAAGAGTTCCAAAATGATTTGTCCTGAGGTCAAAGTAAAATAATAGTAATTGGCTCTCCCGACTTCTATGTATACCTTTTCAAACTTCAATGACGATTTAACTACTTTCATTTATCTTCCCACGTTCTATATGAAATTATTGTATAGTCGAGTGCCCTGAAACGCGTCGATGCTTTTGTTTTTTCTTTCTTTAATGATGGCAGAATCTGTCTATTTTTCGTGTTTCACATCAGCTCTGGGTGAGTCAATGTCTTTTTACTTTAAATTTTAGTCCGACACACACGCATTAGCCTATGAACAAAGTTCAGACCTAGATGAGCGGCTATTACAGAAAGGAAGGCATGACACAATGACCAGCGGCTGGATGAGTCCGTCTCGTATTGGTTTAATGTCACTCAAACATTAGCATGGCTTCCTTCGGAAGGGAAGTAAAGCCGGTGGCCCCGTGTCGTAGATTTACGGCATGTAAAAGAACCTCAAGCCTGATAAAGAGGTCTTTGAGCAAAATTACCAGTCTTTCACGCCCAATATAGAATGGGACAATAAGAATCATAGTAGCTAAAGAGCGTCCATAAATAAAACTAATTTTAATGTTAACATTAACCTATGAACAAATAAGACAAACATTAAGAGCCAGGTTTACTATTTCCTTAGCAACATAGTTTGTTTTCATCATATCGGCACGATACCATGCACTCGACTGTACAGTGATGTGTGTAAAGTGAATATTCCTCTTTAACCCTTATAATTGTGATTTCATATAGCACAAATATTCCTAATATTGATGAAAAATCACCCGATATTCACGTCAAAGGAACGTCTGACTTCCTTAATCTTCCCCCCGATAATCTTCCAAAATCTGGAAATGCTGCATAGCTTATAAGTACCTTTTGGTGGTGGAACAATCATCGATCGGAATGATGGAGTTATGTTTTTAATTACAATACATGAAAGTTTAAACCTTTGGCTCCCATCCTTGTTTAATAACATAAAAGTTACACAGTGTTCACATGATGCAGAAACCCTATACAACGAAATAGAGCTGAAGCTGGTGAATATGAGGATTTCCAACTCCCACACCACCAACTACCCTGGAAAACATACATAGTCAGTGACCACCGGGAAAATAATATCTCTCCGTTAATTATAAATTACCGGTTGACTGATTAGCTAGACGCAATTGTTTCTGTTTATACAATCCTTAGCAAACCCTGTTCACCAACTACATTACAATAGAAAGGAACAAAAGCAAAACTAATATAGTGGGTTGTCTCATAGTTCGTTCGTTTTGCTCGCAAGTTCCATGTATAGCGCCTGAACCCTCTGTACACTCAAGTTATCCTAGTTGCCTAACTACCCCTACGACACAGAGAACAACAACCAGACTCGCTATGGGATATGTCAGTGTGTATTTGTGATTGACGTTGAATAGAACTTGTGTTTACAAACTATAGAAAGCAAAAATGAACATTACCGGCATCTTATGCTGTATGTTGCATCCGAGAAAGATTATGCTATGCATTTGGAGGAATTGCCAAGGAATTCAATATTACGAACTTCTTCCGAATAATGTTGGATCGTCTCAAGGCAACCATTGAAGAGAAAAGACCGGAATTGGGAAACGATGTCGTCTTTCACCACGACAACGCCAGACCACATACCTCTATGGCAACCCGTCAAAAGTTGCGTAATTGTGAGTGGGATGTGTTACCCCAACCACCGTATTCTCCAGACATTGCCCCACCCGAGTTTCATCTATTCCGTTCCCTGCAGAATTTCCTGAATGGAAAACGCCCCACTTCCTTGGAGGACTGCGGACTGAAGTTCGAAGGGTTCATCAACCAGAAAACCCCCACATTTTGAAGAAATGGAATTTATAAGCTTCCAGAGAAATGGCAATATATTGTCGAAAATAATGGTGTATACTACAGGAAATAAATGGTTTGTTTACAAAACATAACTGCCGTAGTTATTTATCTTTTGAACCACCTTGTGTTTAAAGTTTGTAAACTGAAAGTTCGGCAACTACTCTGTCATAGCTGTGCTGCGGGTGAGGAGTGTTCCCAGGCGTTCTTAGTGATTCAAACGTAACGAAAAACGAACGAACTTATAAGACAACTCTATATATAGCTTATCGACGGCATTTGTATTGTTCTACATATTCTGTGGAGTAACACCAACTATTTCCTTCTCAACTGAAGTTCAAGGCCTCTTCTCAAGCAAGTTGTTTTATAATATCAATGTATTTGTATTCAAGTATAAAGGCTTTGTAAATCCGTTTTAATAGTTTAGTAATTTATGTATTCATATTAGAAAGGGCCTAATACTGCATGTCCAACAGATAGAATGCAGGTTTTCAATGCTAAAAGAATTATCAAAATCGGTCGATTGGTTTCTGAGATTACCACACACACACACACACACACACACACACACACACACACACACACACACACACACACACACACCGAGCGAGATGGTTCTGAGGTAACGTGTTAGGCTCGCATTCGGGAGGTTCCGGTTTCGGCTCCCGTGGGCCGGCCACTGTGACCGTGGATTTTGTCACGGTTTCCCGGGTTGGTAGGCGAATGTGAGGTGCTTCTTCTAGCACGAATTTCCTGTCCCCTCATTGCCTCTCATTTCATTACCCTTTCATGTTTCATGTGATCTTCCAGGCTGTGAAGTGTCATTTGGGTCAGACAGATGGCGCACATGTTCCTCTCGGCACTACCAAAGGGTAGCCTTCTTTGAGGTGGGCCGAGTTCTCCCTATTTTCGCCAAAAGGAGGCCTTCTCTGAGCAATCGAATTGTGTGATCGAGTTTTTAAGTTTGAATTTTATGGACATCTGCACGTCTGTAGTTCCTTCACTTCGTCCGTTCCTCCTGTGGGTGGTAGGCGCATAGGGTCAAAGTGTCCCTCTACGTGACATTATCATCTATATTCTATCTTTATAATACTAGTAGTGCTGCTGAAATTGGAGGAACAATGCCACAGATGTTACGAAACAGTTGCCTTTCTAAATCTTCAATTTACAATCATGTCTCTGAACATTAGAGCATTTTAACAGCTTCTTGATACTTGTAATTTGTTTGTGGAGGCAAATATGAGTATTGAAAATTGTAAATATGTTAAATCATACCTCCATATGACTTTAATCACAACTGAATAATTTACTGAGAATAATTATCCCCTAATATCAGATATTTTTGGTATTCTTGAACGGTAATATAACCTTTGTGTAGACATTTTGTCTAACCATGTAACGCATACCTACTTGCTGACGCATATCCCCGATCAACACGTCACATTACTTGCTCGAGAGGTCATTCCTATCGTATAAAGTACATCTAACTACGAGCTCGTGTTCCGGTGAGCTACTGACTCTCTTCACCGCCACGGTAGTAACAGCCAAGTATTTGCTTAGGACTACAACTTCTCTGGTATTTTCTTGTCTTTCTAGAAGGATCTAGGACGGGTCGAGGCACTTCCGGTTTTTATTCGAAGCTTCCTTTTGATAATGAATGTTTTAGTAAAACAGAAGAGAGTCGAAGGTTGTAAACTCGCCACACTTCGTCGCAGATGCACTAACGAATCTAGCACAAACACTCAGAAAAATACAACATTGAAGCAATGAGCGATACCCTGGCCAGTCAAAGATCGGCAGGAGCGACGTAAAGAGAGCACCTGCTGACACACGACTAGAGGTGCCAGAAAGTGGGGGCAGCAGTGCACCCACATATTATTTGTCGCTTTGCTTTAGCACAAACAGAGTAGACATGTGTGGCACAGCTTCGTGTAAGAAGGCGAAATCCATCTTTTCAGCATATAGTAATGTTGTGTATGCACTATAAAGACACTAATTGTATTTAAATGTAAGGGTAGACTCAAAACCAGTTAATACAATGTTTGTCTCAAACTGTCTCCCCGACGCTACTGTTCTTGAACTAGGTTTTCTGTCCAAGACGTTATTTAGTATGTACAAGTCCACTTTTCTCCCTAGTGTTTCTATAGCTGATCAATACAATGTGCTAACTTCAAAGTAAAGTGGTTTGGATTATCGTAACTAGGTACTATACGATTCTTCCTTCGGTTTTACCTTCTCTATCGAGCACCTATTGCATTCCACCGAAAAATTCAGCGAGAATACGTGCTTTGAGGGACCCTCAACCTAAATACCAACACATTTTTAGAAAATGCTTCGTGTAGATCTGCGTGTGTGTCTCTGAAAAGCTAAACTCAGAAACAAAATCTCGGATAAATACCAAACATGACGTTTTAACTTTAATATCTTCCAACGATGCGACCACGAAGATTTTCAAACAAACTCCCTCCACCCAAAACTATCCTTTGCATGGAGAAATGTTCGATATTTTTCATCTTCTCAAAGCTGACTTTAACGATTTTGATTATAGCATATGCTTAAGATATTTAAATGGAAAATAAAACGTATACATTGAATTTTACGGGAATAGCCTGTGAAGGGCTCTTCATTCCGAAGGAATTTAATATAACTGACAAATCATAATAGATATACCAAGACGTACTACACAAAAAATGTAGATGTCTTTAAAAGACACAATTTATTTCAAATAACTTGTTTTGAGGTATCAATTTTTCTAAGATATCCGTTCTTATTGGTTTGAATACGTTGTCATTTTCTGAAGCGCTGTCGCTATTCACTTGTTTCTCGGGATGTCATGGAATGAGTTTGGAATTTCAAGGCTGGCATATAGCGACCCGTTTTTAAACGATTATCACTATTTCCTTTGTACCTTAACGAAATGTATAATAAAACTATTTCTGCAAACGTTTATCTGGATTAACTTGAAATGGACAAAAAAAATAGGTTTTTGCAGCAATGTTTTTAAAAGTAAAAGAAGTGGACAAGGAATATTATCCGAATGTGACATTGATTTATTTATTCCTAAATCGGCCACTCACAAAGTAAATAGCTTTTAACACATACACGAAGTTTCTGAGCGAACAGTTGAGACGCTGTTACCTACATCTCAATGTTATTCCTTGTAGCGATAAATCTGCGCACTTTGTGGCTGACTTGCAGTTAATGTTCTGCGGTCTGCGCAGCTTAGTTTAAGAGCGTGTATCGTACTGCACATTAGTGTTAAATCTGCTAAATTCATGTGCAGTTATCTCACACTGAAATGCTTACAGTATGTCATAAATTCATTGACATACTTTTATATAACGAGTTTGCTTACGAAAATTACATAACTTTCTTTATTAAAATGTATCAGGAATTGCTTGTTTAAAAAGTAAGGAAACATTTTTATTAATACCAAAGTAAATTTACAGAGTACTTAAACCTTGTCTTTATCATAGGTAATCCCAGCACGGAATTTATTAATGCTATTTCATGTAACAGATGGTCGTTTTATGGTGAGGCCACGCATCGAGCGTATACGTGCTCAGCACACTATCTATTGCACTGGGAGTTCTTCGTTCTGTAACTGCCACGTTACTCACTAGTGATAGTAACATGTACTATTCTTATTATAAGTGGTGTCCATGTATGTGAAGACATTCCTGCCATCTTCGGATGAAATTTCCATTCACACACACAAGTTGTTCTTGCGTAACGTTCATATTGTCCTTAAGTCCGTCTATGGTTTCGTGATTGTTCCTATAAACCTTTCGTCAATTTTTTGCATTAGAACATCTCGTTTTCGCTTTTTACTTTAGCGTTTAGCGATCCCGTTGTCCTAAACGCGTGTAACAGTGTCTCTACCCGGAAATTCTCGTGAAATTGTCTACACACCTGTCTACGTATTCGGTTTTACATATGTTTCATTGTTGAAGCGTGAATTTGTCGGCAGTGGGCTAATAACAAGACATTAACACAGATGTCTTGAATAAACCTTCACCTTTGAGATACACGGCTATCTTTACAGCACGAACACAAAGCAGCGACTGTAGCACAGCTGATAAAGATATAGCCGGTCTGTGTGCTCAACTTAAAACGACTTGTGAAAATAATACCTACTTTGTTACTTGTGTCAGATCACGGCATACTAAATGAATGTGTTATGGAGTATTAACCAGTGCTACCAACAGTGGGAACTAAGCCTCAAAATTAACATAAGGAAAAATCAGAACACAATAAGGACACATTTATTTGGAAACTGGCACAATTTGAATGTGCATTGACTAAAACCAAAAGCATGACGTTGCATACTGGTGCTATAACGAGCTGACATTTCAGCGTTCCAAGCACACTGTGAGATGAACGACCGTGATTGGTCGATACCAAGATATGCTAAACGTTATTAATCAACATAAATTACTCGCGTTGGAGTGCAACAGTCAGCCTAACATTTAATTTACTTATCTTCAATAGTTTTGGCGCCGCCTCCCATTAAGGCGGTCGGGGTTCATTCCAGGAACCTACAAGTGGGATTTGTGGTGGGCAAAACGACGTTCTGAGTGGATTTTCTCCGGGTTCTCCGGTTTCCCCCGGCGCTCCGTCTTCACCTTTCCTGTCATTCATCTCTCGCATCTCCTTCTTCGCTCTCATCCGGCGTCGCGCTGATTCTCCACCCTGGTTGGCACTCTCTGACCCATAGACCCGCAGCTCCCTGAAACGGCAACTCTAGGCCGGGCCCGAGAACAGTAATTCTAGATAACTTATTAATTAACTTTTAGTGATGTTAAATCGTATTATGTAAATATCTTTTTCTCATACTGCTTGTATATTTTAAGAAGGGTGATTTAACGTTATGTATCTATCTAGGTTATTAATATTAGTAGAGTTATAAATGGTTTAATGTGAATAATTTAAGCGCTATGTTAAAATACTGTCCACGGTGGAATGTTTTAGCTACAGGAATAGTGCTTTCGAAGGCAGAAAACCTAGTTTTATTACCTCTCTTCGGTCGCCGTGCTATTATTCCTACAGCGAGGGTGTAGAGCCTTTGTCCCATTATTTGATAATTCGCCGTGACCAAGTGAGTGAGACAGACAACCTTAACGGTAAATGTAGGAAAAGCCGCGATATATATTAAAATTGGACCAATGAAATCCCTGGAAGTTTATTCGAAATAGTTAGACGCGTCGAGTCGCGCTAAAAATGTACCAATAGGAAAGGAAGCAGCCTCAGGAGCCTGAGACTATAAATGGATCTGTTTAGGGAAAATTGGGGACAGTTTTATGTCATGTGTGGTCAGGGAGAGATGCTGCAGGATGTGTGAGATATCGCGCCAAAAAGGGAATCAAGTCAAATTTGTCATGTCAGCTTAGTATTGCATTTTATTCGAGAGTTTTCGTAATGTGTGGTCAGGGAGAGATGCTGCAGAATGTGTGAGATATCGCGCCAAAACAGGGAATCAAAATAGTTTTAGCAACACACCTAAGATCCGCTACTCTGAAAGCGACAATAAGAATAGTTATATTTCGTGCCATATCCACGCCATAGTTTAACAGCGGTGGACAGTATTTTACAGCGGCAATACCAGTTTTGTATACTACGAGTGTTAATTAAATAAAAAGAAACGGCAGTGTCATCTTTTCATAAACAAAACAAGTCTATGTCTTCCTATATCACCACCCGAGATCTACGTTTTCCTTTACCGAGGATAAGTCCATGCTCCCATATAATTTAAGGAAAATTACTGCAGCTAGCCGAGGATAAATTGAAGAACCAACACGCTGAGAACTTCTGGAAGCCACGGGAGAAGCATCAAGGTAAGATACAGCAACGGATGAGGAGGTGATCGCCGCAAACTGGCGCCATAACGTGGAGCTCGAAGGGAAGACCAGCTCGAAGGGAAGACCAACATAAACGGAGGACTAGAAAACAACGAACAGACGAAGAATCTTCAGAGGAAAGGGGCACAGCAGAACAAAATTACAACGCGAACTTCTAGTCTACCTACGTGGGACAACAAAACAGCTGAGAACATCGCTTCTAGAACTTCACCAGGATTAGAACCCGGAACGCATCAGTTAACATTGAAAAAAATACAGGTTAGAACATTTATTCAAAAACAAACAAAAAGGCATGCAGAGTAGTGACTCAGTTTTGTGAACACATGTTATTGAGAGGGGGTAAAGTCATTACTAGGGAGGTAGAACTTGCTAACGGAACCATGAGTAGGTCAAGGGAAGATTTGGAAGAACTGAATGGGGAGGCTATTGTCAGCATAACAACAGATGGAGAAAATATGGGTGCAGCAGAAGTAGAAGTTAGGATAGAAAGGCAATCACCGATTGAGCAGGTCATTGACGCAGGTCAAAACCAGCTGCTAATATTGCTTCAACATTTGAGTGAACAAAATAAAAATTTGAGTGAACAAAGTAAAAATTTAGAAGGGAAATTAAATGAGTTGAGTAAGGAGTCAAGTGAACAAAATAAGAATTTAGAGGGGAAATTAGGTGAGCAAAGTAAAAACTTAGAAAAATTAAGTGAACAAAGTAAGAATTTAGAAGGGAAATTAAATGAGCAGAGTGTACAGATAGGCGAATATGTCAGAGAGGAAAACAGGAAGATGAGAGGGGAATTAGCTCAGGAGATGAGGGAATATTTAGGTGAACAGGTCGCCCGATTACAAAGTCAGTTGGACTCTAAATTCAGTAAGCAAGGGAAGGTAGTGCAAGAAATTCAGGCAGGACAACTATGTCTAAGAAACGATGTAGAAAAACTAAGGAAGGATGTAGAAACAGAATTAAGTGTTACCAGCTTAGCCATAAAGGAACAATTGGATGATGACTTAAGAGCTGTAAATGTTTCTTTAGAAAAAAAACAAAGTACCTTAGAATCTAACATTCAAAGGGAGTTCAAAGAATTTAGAAAAGTGTTAGAAAAGGATCAGGGAAAGATGAATGAACTTTCGTCAAAAATGACTGAACAGCTCTCAAATCATCATGAAATTGTGAAGAGGGTGGAAGAGCATGAAAATTGTGTAAAGGAGTTAAAACGCTCTATTGGTAGACTAGGGATAAGTGTGAGACAGAGTGATGATAGCTCACCCAGTGAAACTAGCACCACTTTTAGGGAGGCAAATGGAGGCCAAAGTCCAGCTGCCGACCCATATAATTTCAATTCAGGGCACCAATGTACATCTAACCATGCAAGTAATGCAAACTACCATTTATTAAATGAGATAGGGGTACCTACTTTCGAGGAAAATTCGGCTGATAATCCTAAACAATACCTAAATGACCTTGAGGAGTATTTCCGTTTGAAGCAGATTCCGGACGAGCTAAAGATGTTAATCGTTCGTAAAGGTTTACGTCAAAGGGTTCTCCAATGGGTAAGATTGACTTTGGGAGAGAATAATAATTTCGAATATTTCAGAAGGGCATTTTTGAATAAGTACTGGAGTACTAATACTCAGAACCAGGTGAGATCTATCCTAGTTAATGGCAAGTACGATGAACGCGGAAACCTAAGCATGGTAGATTATTTGCTAACTAAAGCACAGAGTAGTAGACTAATCGAGCCACCCATAAGCGAGAGGGATTTCATTAATATGATTGTACCACATTATCCAGAACGTATACACCATTACCTACTCATTGCGAAGCCAAATTCTATTCCCGAATTGATTGAGTTGGTATCATCATTCGAGACAAGTAGTAGGAACCACGTACAAAACTATACAGTTCGACCATTACCGGATAATTCAAGGAATGCGAATTGGAGAGGAAACGCGAGAGGGAACTATAACCCCAGAGAGAGATACTGGAACGACGTGCCTCAATCCGGGAACAGGAACTGTCAAAATAACCGTTTCAGGAGGGAAGGTGATAACCAATATCACATAAATGCTATACAAACCAGACCAAGATACAGGGGCCGTTTTAACTATAGGAGAGGCAGAAACAATGAAAACAGATCCAGGGAACATTATTTTTCTGACCGAGGGGAAAGCGATATAGGAGAGAGGTATGACGAAAATTACCCAGAAAGAAACGAAAGGAGAGAGAGACCTTCCCGGGGACATTTTAGAGGAAGCAGAGGAAACTATAGGCAAATTCAGAGAGAGGGAAATGTGGAAGAGACTAGCGGAGCACCAAATAGTGTCGATAACCCGGAAAACTAAGACAGGATCCAATCAAGAGCTCGGAGCGGATTCTAAGCGCGCAAAATTCTCAAATAAACAGAAAATGTGAAACAGGGCTCAAAAATGACTTTATACTGGGAGAACTGATAACTACTATTCAAAATCACTCGGAAAAGGATCTGACAGATTCCCCTAGCATAAAAGTAGTATTGTTGGATGAAGAATATAACGCTTTAATAGACTCTGGAGCCAATGTGAGTGTATGCAGCCTGAGGTTATATCAGAACCTGGTAAATAAAGGAATTAAGCTAATGACATTACCCATAAGGAACACGGTATGCCGGGTAGCAGTTAACAAAGAGGTTACCCGAATAAAAATGCAAGTAATGTTGAACATAAAAATAGGAGAAGACAAATTTGAGTTTATTTTTCTGGTAATCAATAATTTGATTTGTGACATTTTGATTGGGTGTGACGTTTTGTTTGAATTAAGAGCTAGGGTTGATTTTGCTGATAAAGTTTTGAAAATAGAGAAGAACAGAAATCTATTAGAAATCCCTTTTGTAGAGGGTATGAAGCAGGATACTTATAACAAAACCCAAGGAGAAGAAGATATCGCCGAAGAAAGATTTTTCGTACAATTAGTACAAACAGGTAGGAGTGAGAAATTAATTGCTATAGTGCAAGGGGAAGAAACCGATGAGATGCATGCGTTCGCTGACAGGTTTTACCACGGGTATACGGAGCACAATGAGAAAGATTATGGTTACGCCCGAAAGAAAGAATTCCAAGATACCGCCAGCCAGGTAGAAGAAGTGGAAGAGAAAGTGACCCTTGCCGAGAACCTCACAGAGACACAAAGGCATCTATTAAGGCGAATGTTACAAGAAAACAAAGCGGTATTTTCGGACGTCCCAGGCAAGTGCAAAGCATACAAACACAGTTTTAAGGTACAAGATATTGCACCCTTCACACACAAGTATCGGGATATTCCGATTGCATTAAGGGAGAGAGCCAAACAAGTGATCGATAAAATGTTGAGAGACCAAATAATACAAAAATCAAATTCTCCATACAGCAGTCCATTATGTTGGGTGACGAAACGCAATGGCGAACTTAGGATGACGATAGATGGTCGAAAGATAAATAAACATACTCAACCAGACAGATTTCGGAGCGAAAGTGTAGATAAATTGCTGTCAAAAATAACCAAAGGCAAGTATTTCTCCACCATTGATTTAACTGCGTCATACTGGCAGATTGAGCTTCACGAGGATGTTAGAAAGTATACTTCTTTTTTATTTTTTGGGAAACAGTTCGAATTTTCGAGAATGCCTTTTGGTATGCTTACGTCATGTAGTGGACTATTAAGAGCCATCGATAAAATATTTGGCGACTCAGCCGACGAATTTTTGATCCAATATATCGACGATTTTCTAATAGTTGATGAAAATTTTGATGAGCATATTAAACATGTGGATTATGTGCTTAGAAAGCTGAGAGAAAACGGTATGACGGTGAACATTAATAAATCCAAATTTTGCATCCGTGAGGTGGAATTTCTAGGTTATGTAATTAATGATAGAGGAATGAAGCCAAACGAAGAAAGAGTAGCGGCTGTGAGAAGAATACCAGCGCCCAAGAGTGTTAAGCAGGTTAGGTCGTTTCTTGGAGTGCTAAATTATCAAAGCAAATTTATCCTGAGGTACGCCGCAGAAATAGCACCTTTGCGCGAATTACTTAAAAAGAAAGTGCGATGGAGATGGGACGAGGTACACCAGAAAGCTTTTGAAAAGATAAAAGAACTATTTGCGAAATCAATTCTACTAGAGAGACCCAAGGACAACCTACCATATGTAATTTACGTGGATGCGTCAGGTCACGGATATGGGTGTGTCCTAGCCCAATCAGATGAGGAAAATCAACTGCACGTGATAAGTACCGCTTCAAGAGGTTTAAGTCAAATAGAGAAAAATGCTTCGGTCACCGAATTAGAGATCTGTGCTGTGTATTACGCACTACAGAAATTTAGATCATATATATATCTACAGAAGGTTATTATATACACAGATCATGTGAGTCTTTCATTTATGAAACGTTGTCGGCTTACGAGTACTAAATTATCTAGATACATCCATGAGATTCTTTCGTATGATGTTGAGGTGAAACACATTCCAGGAAAAACAAATGTCTTTAGCGATTTGCTGTCTAGGTTACATAACAGTGAAATACCGGAGAGAATAGAACGCCCTAAAAATGAAGTAACATTAATGAGTATTGAAATACCCTTGAGTAAAGGATTGATAAAAGAATTAAAAGGAATAGGGGACCAGCAGCGACGAGATGAGAAGTTAAATAAATTAATAAAAAAGGCCCCAGAAATAGATGAAAATATCAAGGGAAACATAGGGGTAAAAGGGGGCGTGTTGTATAAACTACATGGCAGTGAAATACAGAAATGGAAGACGTATATACCTAAGAACATGGAGAATGAACTCATAAACACGTTCCATCAAGCTCTAGCACATTCTGGCTCAGAACGCACCGCTTTAATGATCCAAGAAAATCTGTATATTCCAAAATTACACCATAAAGTAAGGAGAATAATTTCGACATGCTTACAATGTCAAAAAGCAAAGCCACTGAATATACAATACGAATACGAGACAAACTCCATACTAAGAGAAAAACCTGGCATGTTAGTGACCTTGGACTGTCATGGTGAGATGCCTTGTAGTAAATTTGGATTTAGATATATAGTAGTGTTAATAGATGTATTCTCAAAATTCGTGAAAATTTACCCAGTCAGGAAGATTACAAGTGAAATATGCCTAAGAAAGATCATGAAGTCGTATGTTCCATAATTTGGAAAGATGAAGGCAATTTTATGTGATAATGCTTCAATATTTACCAGCAGAAAATTTGTAGACACCTTAAAAGAAAACGAAATCACGTTGTATCATTGCTCAAAATACCACCCACAAAGCAATCCCTGCGAAAGAATAATACGGGACATTTCGGTTTATTTGAGAATTTTGGCCAATAAAAAACACAGTGATTGGGCAAATCACTATCAGCGCATTGAAAGTATTTTAAATGAAAGTGTGAGCCCTACTACCGGTTATAAGCCCATCGAGCTGATGAAGGGGAAATTAATGGAAACACTTGAAGGGGAATTACCACAGACACTAGAAGCTAAAGATCCGAAAGCACTAACGGAAGAAGAGATGTTTAAGAAAGCTTTTGAAAGAATGGCCAATAAGGCACAGAAAAGAAAAGAAAAGTTTAAGAAGAAGAAACGAAAACACTGGTTGATCAAATTGGGAGACTTAGTATTGGTACGGGACAAGAAAAAGTCTAGCATTCTGAACAAAAGGTATCATAGAATGGAAAATTTATTTAAAGGTCCATACCGGGTGATTAACATTTTTGGCTCGGATACATTTGAGTTACAAGAAATAAAGAATTCCAAAATCGTAGGGAGATATCATAAACAGTTGCTCAAACCATACAAATGTTTAGAGAATGAGAAGGGTGAAGAATGTAATGAAAATAATCAGGTTAGTTTTACTCGAAATGAGGTAGCAACCCTGTGAACAAATAGTAAAGGTAATACACCCGAGAAATAAGGATGTAAAGAAGTAACTAAATGCATAATAATTATGTACCAATATGTATGTAAATAGATTTAAGTTCTAGAACTTAATTTGGGTATTAGAGTATTTGTTTGCGTCACAAGTTATTCGTGTGCGCGAAATGTATTGTGTAAGAATGTCTCTCGGAAACCTGTTTTTAAATGGTGAGAGGGGATCAACCATAACAAATGTGGAGTGAATGACCCAAATATAAACACCACTGGTGTGGCAGAACCCTTGTGAAGAAACAGGTATAGCGAAGGGTCTCTGCCAACAAAACAAACCTACAAAGGCCATAATCAGAGGAATTATTCTGGAAAAGAAAATTGTATCAAGTGCTGAAAAATTTATTCTTTTCCAGAACAGGGCAATTTGAAACGGCAACTCTAGGCCGGGCCCGAGAACAGTAATTCTAGATAACTTATTAATTAACTTTTAGTGATGTTAAATCGTATTATGTAAATATCTTTTTCTCATACTGCTTGTATATTTTAAGAAGGGTGATTTAACGTTATGTATCTATCTAGGTTATTAATATTAGTAGAGTTATAAATGGTTTAATGTGAATAATTTAAGCGCTATGTTAAAATACTGTCCACGGTGGAATGTTTTAGCTACAGGAATAGTGCTTTCGAAGGCAGAAAACCTAGTTTTATTACCTCTCTTCGGTCGCCGTGCTATTATTCCTACAGCGAGGGTGTAGAGCCTTTGTCCCATTATTTGATAATTCGCCGTGACCAAGTGAGTGAGACAGACAACCTTAACGGTAAATGTAGGAAAAGCCGCGATATATATTAAAATTGGACCAATGAAATCCCTGGAAGTTTATTCGAAATAGTTAGACGCGTCGAGTCGCGCTAAAAATGTACCAATAGGAAAGGAAGCAGCCTCAGGAGCCTGAGACTATAAATGGATCTGTTTAGGGAAAATTGGGGACAGTTTTATGTCATGTGTGGTCAGGGAGAGATGCTGCAGGATGTGTGAGATATCGCGCCAAAAAGGGAATCAAGTCAAATTTGTCATGTCAGCTTAGTATTGCATTTTATTCGAGAGTTTTCGTAATGTGTGGTCAGGGAGAGATGCTGCAGAATGTGTGAGATATCGCGCCAAAACAGGGAATCAAAATAGTTTTAGCAACACACCTAAGATCCGCTACTCTGAAAGCGACAATAAGAATAGTTATATTTCGTGCCATATCCACGCCATAGTTTAACAGCGGTGGACAGTATTTTACAGCGGCAATACCAGTTTTGTATACTACGAGTGTTAATTAAATAAAAAGAAACGGCAGTGTCATCTTTTCATAAACAAAACAAGTCTATGTCTTCCTATATCACCACCCGAGATCTACGTTTTCCTTTACCGAGGATAAGTCCATGCTCCCATATAATTTAAGGAAAATTACTGCAGCTAGCCGAGGATAAATTGAAGAACCAACACGCTGAGAACTTCTGGAAGCCACGGGAGAAGCATCAAGGTAAGATACAGCAACGGATGAGGAGGTGATCGCCGCATCCCCCACAAGCATTGGCTTGTGTGTCGTACGAAGGGGAGGGTAATCAGAGACTGCTTTGCTTTTTTATCTTCAACAGTTTATGTGAAAATGAGTCTTTTATATCAGAAAATGTCATTCACAGGAAAAGCCGTTCAAAGCAAAAATGCAGAAAACAAACTCGCATCTATTTGAAAAGAAACCACGTGTCCCGAGAACACAGAAGCCGCCATATCAATTTGTAGAGCAAAACTTCCCCTAAGATATGGACGTTACCACTGTTTTTAGTGATGCAGTTTCACATAAAAATGGTAGATGATGTACCATTTTTAAAAGTATATTTAAATTATAACTATTGTATCTACAGTGATAAAATATATATCAAATTTAAGAATAAATTGTAATTTTAAATTGCAAAAAACCCATAAATGTAACGTTTTGGTTAATTTTCTCCATGTAGTCTCCCGTTAATTTTTTCGCTTCTCCCTTCTGAATAGCAAGATCTTATTTATAATGTAACATTGAACATTTCAGCTCTAGTTACACGGGAACTAGAGGGCGACCCCCCAGGAAGTATGGTTGTCAGCTGTTCCCTTATTAATCAGGTGCAGGTTTCATTCAATCGTCGAGTTGACGGTGGAAATAAATCAGGTCACATTAATATCCTCAATCAAACATCTTTAGACTGAAACGATCGCAGCACCATCATCATGGACGCGATAGATCAAGACAACCCATTGACTTCACTGCTGAGGTCACTTTAGTCAATGTTTTGGCAGAAGACGGATGATGATTTGTGAAGTATATTCGTTTTAATACAGCATTTGCAAAACAGAAAGGTCGCCTGTGGGGCATGTATTGACCGATTACAATTGGCAAATACTCTCTCACCAATCCCACTTCAGGTCTGCGCGGTTATACACATATCCCAAAATGAAAAATTAACTTCGGGTTCAGCGTTTTACAGCTTCAATTGTCCAGAACGTAGCTATGTTGAAAGCTTCAGAGAACATCCCACGAGTTTGACTCTAAGAGGCTGTTATAATGAAAACATAAAAACTGCAGCAATTAAGGAACTGTGCTTTATTTCTTCCCAAATTACAGGAACAATATTTTTACTTTCTCTATTACTTACGTGTATTCCACTCAAAATTTCTATACCGAGATTTCACTGGAAATGCACGCTTTGAGACCCCCTGAATCCAAAAAAATTATAAAAAGCTCCGTGAGTGTTTTAAAGTATTTACATGAAAAAAAAATGCAAAGCATTCTCTTCAATGATTTTTGTTAATGGTAGTGAATACTTTTTTAATAAATGCTAAACCATAAAGTGTGGACAAAATCTTGCTACACAAGGAATCTACATAGACCTCATTAAAACACACATACACATCATGTGATTTTTTTTGTAGAATTAACCATTTCCGAGACATCAGTTATTATTGGTTTCAAGTTTTGGATATTTGGTTATTTTTTTTAAATGCAGTCCCTATTCGGTTCATGGAAAGCGTTTGCATTTCAAGGCCATGGTATAGCGGCCCGCTTTTAAACATGACTATTGATTCGGGTTTTCCTCTTCTGGAAACGTTTGTCTCGATTAAACTGACAGGATGTATAACAATAACAATATTTGCTATTCTGGGCTCGAAGCACAATTACTGAGTGATATTTGGCACAAACGCGAGAGAATCTTTGATCTGCGAAAGCAAATAGCATCTTTAAACTGGGCAACACCATTCGATTACTATGTAAATAACTCGTTACTTTTAATTCACGGCTGAATGGTGCTCGGAATGAGGGCTTCATTTTCAATTGGAAAGGTCATAGGCTGTTTTTTCGTCTTGTTCCTTGCCATGCTGTCATTCAGCGGCACCCCCTCCCCTATCTCGCTAGTGCTGGACCACGCCTACTCGCCTCCCGCACCCTTCCCCCACTAACATAGCTATAAAACAAGGTGCCGTTACCCCAGGAGGTCTTCAGAAAACAGGTGGTTGCCGTCGACAGCTCACGACTGACAGACACTCACTCTTTCGGCAATTCCAATACGTAAGTCTTTCCCACACTTTCTCTTTAGTGTTCATAGTGATGCGTTTTAGTGTTAAAGACTCACATCACTTTCTCTACCCACTATATTACAAAAGCTTATTCAAATTTAGTTGTAGGTATAATAACAATACAGTAGGCTAAAGCGATAGTCAGATCTTTAAAAAGCGGGACCCTATATGATCGTTTTGGAATTCCATGATCTTTGCATGACTTAGCGGTCGGGAGAAGTATATGTTTGAAAGTTTAAACCAATAACAAAAAATATCTCAGAAGTCGTTAACGATACGAAAAAACAAACACATTTCACATAGACTGTGTACTTTAAAGTTTTGGCTGTCTGTTACGGTTTACCAATTATAGAAAAGTCATTCAGAAGGAACAGCACTTCCCAGAAAACTCAAGTAATAAACTTTATGTCAAGCAAATGTCTTAAACATATGTTATTTTAATCAAAATTGTTAGCGCCGTTTTTTGAGGAAACAAAAAATAGCATTTTTCAGAGTAGAGGGGAGTTTGGATCGTTTCGCATCTTTGAAAGACACTGAACTAAAATACCAGGCGCTCATGGAAGTTTGTCTAAAACTGTATATTTTTATCCAGGGAGCCTCAAAACATGTATTTCCGGTGAAACCTCGGTATCGAATATTTGGGTGGGATGCAATACTTCCCCTACCTTTATAGGTACGAGGTAGAGAAAGCAAAAGTCACACGACGAGTCTGTTCTTGTCTAAAGTATCAAACATAGTAATGACTCGATTTTACAAAATATTGCAGTTGTTATTCTAGCAGAACTCTGAGCTTCATTTGCACTTCTGATCCCCCTCCCCTCTCTCTCTTCTTCCTCTTCCAACTGAAAACACTTAACAAATTTTAACATTTCGGATTATTCAATATTAAGGAGAAAAGAAAATGTGTTGAGAACCATTCAGAACTAAACTGCTTGTATGCACGGTATTCAAAATGAGAAGAATGATCTAAAATACAGATGTTTATAAAGGTAATAACGAAAAATCAATGTGAATTCTTAAGCTATCGGTTTAATTTTCAAAACAACAAAGCTCTCTTCTGGAATGAAGTACAGTCATGTAACATTTTCGCAGAACTATAACTACAAATGATACACTTCGTAGGCCGTTACAGCATCTCGTTTGTTTCCGTCTAGCAATAGTTTCAGACCTTTTAGGTTAGAAACATACTCAAGTAACAAAGGGTTTTAAAATGCGTTTCGTTGAACGATGGTACAAACATTAGCTCATAATGCTAATTTGAAAGAAAAGCAAGCAAGTTTAGTAAAAAATATCGTCACTAGATATACACATTAGAATTAATAGAAAAACTACTATTAGTACTTTAACAACAACAATAATAATTCCAGTTTCTGATTGAGGACCTAGGTATTTCCACTCAACAATTTTATATCAAGATTACGCAGAAGAAAATGCGCATTTTGAGTTTCCATGTGTGTGTGTGTGTGTCTGTGTGTGTGTGTATGTGTGTGTGTGTGTCTGTGTGTGTGTATGTGTGTGTGTGTGTGTGTGTGTGTACAACTAAGAGAGATAATTGAGTACAGGTGCCTTAATGGGATGGGGGGGGGAGCAAACCTTCACACCAAACTGCCCGTTATATGGGAAAATGTTTATTACATTTTTATTTTCTAAAAATAATATTTAAGTAGTACACTTTGAAATGTTAAATGTTTCTTGTGCTGCCGCCCCTGTATGTGTGCCGTAACATTGCTACTGACTCGTTTCTATCAAATATTATAAAGGTTAACAGCGAGCGGATAAAAATATCTTTATGTGTCACATTCACATGACTTTCTGTACCCGCAAGCGCTTCTTACCTGCTTCATGTTATCCGGAAATACCTTCGGTACACATACGATAGCGATAGACTCAATCCATGACAGCGCGAAAAACAACCGAATAGCGACAGCACATTAAATGACAAAGTAATGAAAAATTCAAATCAATAACGTCGGATATCTCGGAAATGGTTGCTGCCACAGAAAACGTTATGAAATAAGTGATACATCTTAAAAATATCTGCATTTTTTGTGGGGGAGTAGGTTTTTGTTTGTCTCTTATGGTTTACCGATTATTCAAAATTGCAGAAAATTCCTTGAAAAAAACAAGACTGTCAGAAAATGCATGATGCAGATTTTATTTGTCATACAAATATCTTAAATATATGATATTTTAATGAAAATGGTCACAAACATTTCTGAGAAAATAAAAAAATTTCGGAACTTTTCTATGCAAAGGATAATTCTGGAGGTAGGATTTCCTTGAAACTCTTCATGTGGTATCACTGGAAAATACTGAACTTTTATCCCATGTTTGGTATTTATCCGACTTTTCGTTTTTAAGTGATGCTGTTCACAGACTCACGCACGCACGGACGTGCTTCCAAAAATGTTTTATTTGGATTCAGGGGCCTCAAAGCATATCTTTGCGGTGAAATATCGGTATCGAATTTTTGGATGGAATACTTCTCCTACTTACTATACATAGTAGATAAAGTAAAAATGAATGAAATGTATTGTTTCGTTCATATTAGCTCGCTTTAACTTCTATGCCATATCGGTGATTTAAGGTTAGAAGGAAACGGTGGTTTTGTTTCTTTTTTGCGATGAAACGCCTTAATCTCAAGCTTCAATCGGTGCTTAAACCCGATATCTAAGGGATAAGCACGATGACAATTAGACGACAGAGCCAGTCACCAGTACGCTTTAAGATTAATTCCCTGTGAAGTCATTTCACTGCGTGCTGAATCCAAAGAAAGTGATAACGTTTCTCACTGTTACGTGCTTCACTGTGAATTCAGAAACAATGTTTTATGTTACTTCTGTTTTGAAACGTATTCAGTTCCAGACACTGTGGAGGGCAGGAAATTACTTTTTTAAAAACAATATCTAATGTGTTACATTCACATGACCGTCTTTACTCAGTCTTCTACTAGCTATTCTTACAAAACCTCATTCTTGTATCCACTTCCTGTTAATGAGCTCCACATTTCATTGTAGGATACAGTTTGCTAAAGCGATAGTCAAAATTTTCAAGAGCAGTTCGCTATGTGATGGCTTTGAAATGTCATGGTCTTTGGTTAACGACGAGAAAAAACGGATGGCAACTTACCACCTGCAGAAAGTATAAGTATTTGAATTGTGAAACCAAGAAATATGCAGAAATAGTGCCTCTGTAGTCAGCGTTCTGGCTTCTAAACCCAGAGGATACCCTACCGTCAGCACAGTCTCCAAGGTTTTGTTTCAAGTTACAACTGATTAAAGCACAACGTTAAAGAACATACAGTAAACGAGTTGTTTCCCAAGTAAGAAAGGAAATCTCAGAAATGGTTATTTCTGTTTTATTTCACCGAGGTTGTAAGCTCTACTGACATATCTTGCAGTTAACAAAACTCAACACTACGAAGAGCACTTCGCGGCCCTTCCTAGATATATACATTTCATTTTCATGCAAATATCTTAAACATATGGTATTTTAATCGAAGTCGTTTGAGATATTTTTTAGAAGATCATTAATAACCAAAAATTGTCTATGTAAACGGTAGTTCGCGAATTTTCTTCAAAATCTTTGTGTTTCATCCTTGGAAGGTACTGAACTTAAATACGAAGTTTGGTATTTATCCGACGCCTCGTTTTTAGTTATGGCGTTCTCCCACATACACACTCAGTCTCGATATTGAATGTTTGGGAGCAATACAATACTTCCCCTACCTACGTGGTAGAGAAAGTAAAACATTCCGCTGCCTCACCCATTAATCGTTGTCTCAGCCAGCGCGCTGACCACTTAACCGCGGAGTCAGTCAGTCTTAGATGTCTATGTTTAAATTAAAGTAAATTGTATATCTTTAAAACAGTGTTACTGTACCGTTTGTCTGTGCATGTGTTTGTTTTGAGTACCCTGTTATTATTAAAACAAAGGAATGTCATTGTAGCATCGTGAAAAGACAACAGCTATGTTTTTACGTGTGTACGTGTTCGCGAGCGGAATAAAAAATATCTGATGTGATACATTCACATGACTTTCTCTACCCTCTCTCTTTATTAGTGGGTACACAAAGTATTCTTGCTAAAGATTGTTTTTCTATCTTCTACATTTTAACCGAGATAAACCTTTACAGAAACAGCTACATTACACATTTCGTTATAGAGAACAGCGATAGTCAAATGTTTAACAACAGGACGCTATATGCTGGCCTTAAAATTCCTTACTGTTTCCTTGACATCGCGAGAAGCAACTGAACATCGATGGGACTGAAGGAAAATGATCAGTATTGAACAATTGAAATCTCAGAAACGTCTTATGCCACAAAAAAACTTATTTTAGGTAAATTGTGTATTTTAAAGAGATCTATATTTTTTGTGCGGTATGTTTTCGTCTATCACTTAACATTTATCAGTTATATAAGATTATACACAATTCCTTCCGAATGAAGTGGACATCGTAGGCTATTTCCAGAAAATTCAAGATATACATTTTGTTTGTCATGTAAATATGTTTCATATATGGTATTTTAATAAAAATCGTTAGAGCCACTTTTTAAAAAATCAAAACTTAAGAAAAATGTTTCATTTAAAGGGTAATTGGGGTTGGGGGAATTTTCTTGAAAATGTTCGTTTCGATCCTTGGAAGATACTGAACTCCAATACCAAGTTTGGGGCTTATCTGACTTTTCGTTTTTGAGTTGTGCAGATACACACCGCATATGGACCATTTCCTAAAAATGCTTTTATGGATTCAGGGGCCACAAAACATGTATTTCCCGTGAAATCTCAGTATTGAATTTTTGGGTAGAATACAGTACTTGCCCTACTTACTATACCTCGTAGAAAAAATGACATGTATATAAAATATACATCTAAATCAACTAAATATGTAGCAGAATTTGCAAAGTTCTTAAAAAAGAGACAAAATATGGAACATAAAATGTCATTTAAATTTTTGGGCATTTACTAAGTCGCATAGCATAGTTTGCATGTCCCTACTGATGCAGGCTCATCTTTGTATTTCGGCGTCTCACAGCTGCGAGACAAGGCAGCTCCGTCTTCTGAAGGGTAGCTGGCTTTACTAACGACTAAGCTTAGGTATACGACTCTTAACTCACTTAATCGGAATTGTAATTATCTCGGCCAAACAAGTCCATTTGTAAGTATTTAGTAGGCATCATTAGAAAATTCTTCGTTAAATTACATTGTTCCACAAGTTCTAAATTTCATAATTAATGGAATCAAACTGTGAAATTTTGAAACTCTGTATCTCTTAAGGAATTAGTCTGGTTTCTACCACATATTTGTGACATGTTATGTAACAAACTTCCAAATTTCTTATATACTTCCTAGAAAAAGATGTGGCACTATATTGAAATCTCTTTGAGGTGCAGCTTTCAAAATATTTCACCAAATAACAATGTTATTTTCCAATCTTATCCGTCTTGCTAAGTTACCACATGATTTGCAAATAAAATGCGAATGATTATAGAAAATAAATACAAAAGTATGAAATACTTGCTTTTTGCACTTTTTTCATGAATAAAAACAATTTCTAAAGGCATCTGCTTACTTCAGTTTTTCTTTTCTGGAAATCTGTAGCGATAAGTTTCATTTACTGTCATTTTAAGAATCAGAAATGCTCGAAGTACTCCGCAAAGTTTACACCATAGGAGCAATTTGGGTGAGAAACAGCATGATGTTGGATTCATACGACTTTCTCTATAAATGCATCTTACAAAAGCTTATTCTTCTCTCTGCTTGTTTTTAATGCAGATAAACTATCATTATACATTTCGTTATGGCTATAAGAATACAGTGGATAAAGCGATAGTCAAATTTTTAAAAGTGCGTTCCTATGCCATGGCTATGAGGTTCCATTCTGTTTGCATGAACAAGAAAAAAGGAATAATAGCCATTTTCAGTTGAGAAAAGTGTCAATTCAAACAAATAACAAAGAATACCTCGGAAATGGTTAATGCCACAAGTCGTTCAGAACGATGAGGACTTCACAAAAACTACAAGATATACATTTTATTTGTCATGAAAATGTCTTAAACATAGGTGTTTTAATACAAATCGTTACAGCTATTTAATAACTAAAATCATAATGTAAAGGGTAGTTTGGTGTGGGAGCATTTTCTTAAAAATGGAAGATCCTGAATTTAAAATATCAAGTTTCGTATTTAACCGACTTTCTGTATCCCAGCAGGTGGAGGTGTTGCATTCCACCCAAAAATTAGATACCGAGATTCCACCAGAAATACACGTTTCAGACTCCTAAATACAAAAAAGGGGCATTTTTAGAGAGATCCGTGTTTGTGTCTGTGAACAGCATAAATAAAAAATGAAAAGCTGGATAAACACAAAAGTTGGTATTCAGGTCCTGTATCTTCCAAAGGGGCGACACAAATATTTTCAAGAAAATCCCAACACACCAAACCACCCTTTACATGGAAGATATTTCGAAATTTTTGATTTTCTAAAAAACAATTCTCGTTGTTGTTGACCAATGGCACTGGGGATTAATTGATCTACATCATTTTCCCTCTGTCTTCTTCCCAATATAAAGTCATCACTTTTAAGGCCTTTGCGAGATGCTGTTTGTTCAGGATGACATCTTCTTCACAGAGAGTGCACTTGGGTGTAGGTAGGCATCGTATCTTGTAGAGATGTTCTGCGAGGCAATCGTGGCCAGTTGCCATCCTAAATAAGGCCACTGCAGTCTTCCTTGACATTTTGTGTATATCAACTCTATCTTTAATATTCTTATAATCTTTATCTTTTAATTTATCTTCTTCATCAAGTCTGCTGTCTTTTGAAATGTTGTTTAATGTTATTTAATTGTTTATTTATTTCTATTTGTCCTACAGGTTTTATTTGTTGTATTGCACCTTTCTTTGCTAATTGATCCACATGTTCATTGCCCAAAAGTCCGACATGATCTGGGATTCATTGTAGAGTCACATGATTTCTAGTTTCAACTGCTTTAATTAGGCTTCTTATTTCTTTAATATTTCTTGTTGTTTTATTATTGTAATTTACTATTCCATCTATGGCTGATTTTGAGTCTGATAAGATGACTATTTTTTGTTTTATGTATGGTCTATATAAAATGTTCTGTAATGCTGCTTTTATATAAAGCGATGGATGTAGCGATTTTGACTAAAATACCTATATTAAAATATTTGTGAAAAAAATAAAATGCATATCTTGAATTTTCTGGAAATAGCTTGTGAAATCCTGTTCATTCAGGAGAAATTTTGTACATTCTTGTATAACTATTAAAAGTTAAGCCACAGACGAAAACGTACTACGCAAAACATTATATCTCTTTAAAGCACACGGTTTATTTCAAATAACTTTTTTGTGGCATCAGCCACTTCCGAGATATCCATTATTAATCGTTAGAACTGTTCAATACTTCGTTATTCTTTTAAAGTCCTGTCAACATTCAGTTGTTTCTCGCGATGTCATGGAAACAGTATGGAATTTTAAGGCCAGCATATAGCGTCCAGTTGTTAAACATTTGACTAACGCTGTTCTCTTTGTATCTATAACAAAATGTGTAATGTGGGTGTTTCTGTAAAGTTTTATCTCAATTAAAATGTAGTATATAGAAAACTAAACTTTAGTAAGAATTGTTTATCTACCCACTAATAAACGATAGAGAGTAGGGAAAGTCGTGTGAATCTATCACATCAGAGTTTCAATTATGCTGTTGACACACATGCGTACCTTTTTTCTAAAAATCTTTGGATCTCAAGGGACCTCAAAACATGTATTTCCGGTGAAATGTCGGTATAGAACTCTTGGATAAAATACAATACTTGCTGTAGAGAATGTGCAAATTCACAGACTCCGTTGCTACGTGACTGGAGTGTGGTACAGTTCCCATAATAAAACAATATTTTAAATAAGATTTCTCGCAAAGCTGAAGTAGTTGGTGTAATTTAAAGCTCGTTCCTCAATGTTATTCATCTGAGCGGTGTCTTTGACACTCAAAGAGAAGAAGAAATCGATAGATGGTGCGCGAATAATCATAAACCTTCTCCAGAGCGATTGCTTTTCAACCAGTTTGCTAGAACCTTGTCAGTCTTTAGTTTGTTTCAAGTGTGAGCATCATATTTTAAATTATTATACAACAGATTTAATCATTCTGAGCCAATTTTATATAAATTTGAATTTTTATTTCCCTTACCACGAACATAGTAGAAGATATTGCTTCCGCCCAAAAATCGAATACCGACATTTCGCCGAAAATACATGTTTTGAGACACCTTGACCCAAAAAAGCATTTTTAGAAAAACGTCCGTGTGTGTGTCTGTGAAGAGCATAATTCAAAAACGAAAACTAAGTATACCAAATTGGTATTTAGATTTAGTATCTTTTCCAAATATTTGACACTAAGATTTTCATAAAACTCTCCCCACCATCTCACTTTACATGGAACATTTTTCGAAAAAAAAAATTTCTAAGGAGTAGCTCTAATTATTTTGATTTAAAATGTCATATATTAAAGATATTTATATGCGAAATAAAAACATATATCTTGAATTATTTGGAAATAGCCTTTGAAGTCCTCTTCATTTGGAAGGAAGTTTATAGAATCTTGTACAACTCGTAAACATTACTACACAAAAAGTAGATATCTTTAAAACAAACAATTTACTTCAAATAACGTTTTTTGTGGCATCAGCCATTTCCGAGATATCCGTTATGAATGGTTCGAATAGTTCATTACCTAGCCATTCTCTTAAAGTCCTGTCGATTTTCAGATGTTTCTCGCGATGTCATGGAAACAGTATGGAATTTTAAGGCCATCATATAGCGTCCAGTTGTTAAACATTTGACTATCGCTGTTCTCTATAACGAAATGTGTAATGTAGCTATTTCTGGAAAGATTTATTTGGATTAAAATGAAGTAGATAGGAAAATAAACTTTCGAAAGAATAATTTGTACACCTAGTAATAAGCGAAAAAGGTAGAAAAAGTGATGTGAATGTACATCAAACTTTTTTTCCCTCGTGGTCGTATAAAGCGTATGGAATTTCAAAGCCATCACATAGCGACACAATTTATAAAAATCTGAGCATCAACAGTAGTGCTAATAGTTTTACAATTTAATTGAGGTTAAGCAATGCTTGTTTTCGTAATAGTTACTCCGAGACCGAAGGTCGAGAAATAATTATTTTATGAAAATATGCATGAGTTTAAAAGCAGATGAAATTGTCGTAAAACTATCAGCACTAGAGCTACTCGGCTAGATAATCAAACAAAAAATTTATTATGAGCTTACCCAGTTCAGCGCAGCAATGTTTGATAGTCACTGCACAGTAGATTATGATGCGCATTTGTCAAAAGGAAACATATGCTACGTGATCTCACTCACTGCATTAAAAACAAGTGCACCACCAGCAAATACTATCAGTGTAGAACGGCTTTGATTGGTCATTGGCTAGTGGCATATCGGGTGCGCACCATGTCCGTCTTAAGCTACAACGAAATGTGTAATAAAAGTTTATCTGTAGTAACAAATAGAAAAATAAGCTTTTGTAGGAACAGTTTGTAGGCGAGTGAGTAGAGAAAATCATGCGAATGTAATGTCACGTATTACATGAACTGCCAACATTAATTAATCAGCTTTGAATACCAGAATTACGATTCTTAGTTGCAAGAATGTGGAAGGAGTGTGTTGTGCCGAAGAGAAAGGTTTTTACCGTCACATGAATATTGGATTTCCTGTACACAATTGTCCATATTGACGATCGTATTAAACACACTTTGTAAGCAGGGCATGCAACATAGCAATAACAATTTGCCACAGGAGAAGCAGCCAATAAAACATTTCACGCAAAAGTGCCACTTTATCGCTGTTAACATCGACGCGTGTCACGCTATCTGTCCGCTTCACATTCTGTTTACTGCGTCTTTCTACCACTGCAACGCCAGTTTCTACTCAGTTATAGTAGTAGCAGTACAGCAAAGGAGAGGCCCCGAAACGGGGGCAGAGGCCCTATTTGCTTCTAAAATGACCCATGAAGGGGAACAACGAGGGGCGACACATGCATAGACGGGGTCCCTAACGGTTCCAGACAGAACGCACCCGGACACCGTCCAGCCCCGAGTCACCCAGGAGCCCATAATACCCAAGGATGCCCTCACAAAGCGGATCTGTCAGCAGTCCAACCAATGCCAGGGATAAACATTTCCAAAGGGCATATCACCCCCAACCACACACCGAACACTGTCGCCCGATCCTACAAATCTGCAATAGATGATACGATATGACGGGAACAGGATATTCGTGCTTGAAGATGAACCACCCCAGCATTCGTCTACCAACCCGGGTAAACCCCGAAAAAAGCCATCGTCACAGTGGCCGAACAGAGGGAACCGAACCCGGGATCTCCCGAATGCTAGCCTCACACATGTCGCTCGGTTTACAGTAGTAGAAGTTTGAGGGCTCCTGAATCCGAAAAGAGTATTTTTAGAAAAAATGTTCTATATGTGTGTGAATGTGTATGTGTTTGTAGGCAGCATAGCTCAAAAACGAAAATTGTATTTACGTTGAATATGTCCCAAGGATGCGAAGGGAAGACTTTAAAGAAAATCCCCCCCCGCAACTACCCTTTACATAGAAGGTTATCCTTATCTGATAGCTCCATCGAATGTGGTGAAAATAGCAGACGTTTAAAACATTTACACGACATGTATATCTTGAATTTTCATTTTCTACACTTCATTCTGAATGACTGATAAACCGTACGAGATACAAACATAGAATAAGTAGGTAAATGTGTTTAAAGCACACAATAATGTGAGATATTCTCTGTTGTTGGTCTGAATGGTTTACTCATGGTCATGTAAAGTGCCTGGAGCCACAAAGCCATCACATCCGACTACTCTTACAACAAAATGTGTAATGAAAGTTTATCTGTGTTAACAACAAGTAGATAGAACAATAAGCTTTTGTAGAGTGGAGAAAGTAGTGTGAATGGAATAACATAACATTTTTCCTTTGTAGTTTACAAGATGTAAGAAACGGGCAATAGTTTTTAGAGGAGTGTTTTGTTCATGGTCCCCAGCAAAAATTTGAGCCTAACTGACCTGGCCCCCTCATATGGGCCCTATGTGCCCCTATTACCCAGTTTAACTTTTTTCTGCACACTTTACAGCAGGCTCCAAATTGATTGCCCAGTACATCACCAAACCATTAAGTGATGAAGCCAGCCACTGATAGTTGAAAGGTGTTTTGTTTAGGGAGGGGGGGCACCAAAGTTTTATGATGCAGTAAATCAATCTGAAACTGCAGTCACAAAAGGTGATATAACGCGTGCATTTATATACGTATCAGCTGCTCTGCATTTAATTTGAAACTCATCACTTCAAGGGTTGGGAGGGGATTTTAAGGGGCAAAGAATGTTATCAGTGTGACGTGATAATTTCCCTGGGAACCCTGTGGTTGCTCTTCTCAGTAAGAGCTATGAGATTGGTGAAACTGAACGTATATGCAATTATTAAGTAATTGTACGCAAACTTGTTAACATTCTTTGTAGCGCACTAATTAAAAAGCAGGTAGAGGGCGAGGTTTAGTACTCCTGGCAATGTAGCTACGTAACTAACTGTGTGCGCACCTTCATGGAATGTACCCAGCGTTCCCAATTTAATTAAACACACCAGCAAATAAAAACGTGTGGTTGGCATACCCGGGGCAATCGTGACCTTGGCCCACAACTCTCTCTTTTAAATACCATGTCTCCCCCTCTCTCTGAGCTATTATCAGTTAAAAAATTTACATTTTTAATTTCTTAAGCAGTTTTATTAATTTGGAATTTCATATATATATATATTAGCTAGCCTACCCGAATTGTAGCCTTACCCTTTTAAAAATGGAATGACGAATTAATTCTTTATAAACTTAGTGTACAATTGTCTTTAACATTTTTCTGATGAACCCTCCCCATTACCCCTTATAAGCATAATTTCATAATAAGCTATTTCTACTAGTAGATGATAACCTACCTGATATTCAACAAAAGGATGTGAAATGTCTGACTCCCCCGACAGTCTTTCAAATGCTACATAGTCTATAATCACCCTTTGGTGGTGGAACAATCATCGCTAGTCGAGTAATTTTTACTTTCTCTACTACGTATAGTAAGTAGGAGAAGTATTGTATTCCACCCAAAAATTCTATACCGAGATTTCACCGGAAATACATGTTTTGAGGTGCACTGAACGCATATAAAGCATTTTTGCAAACATGTCGTGTGTGTGTGTGTGTCTTTCTGTCTGTGTGTCTTTGTGTCTGTGAACAGCATAACTCAGAAACGAACAGTTGGATAAACACCAAACTTGTTATTTAGGTTCAGTATCTTCCAGAGATGCGACACGAAGGTTTTCAAGAAAATCCCCCACCCCATATTACCCTTTACATGGAACATTTTTCGAAAATTTTAATTTTCTGAAAAACGGCTCTAACGATTTTAATTAAAATATCACATGTTTAAGATATTTTCATGACAAATGAAATGTATATCTCGAATTTTCTGGGAATGTCTCCAAAAGTGTTCCTCATTGTGAACGACTTTTGCGTAACTGGTAAACCATATGAGATAGACAAAAGTTTACTACACAAAAAATGTAGATCACGTTAAAATACACAATTTATGTCAGATACATTTTTGTTGTTGAGTGAACCATTTTCGAGATATTGCTTGTTATTCCCTTAAATTTTCCAATAGTTATACTTTTTCTCAAATGGGAATTCGTTATTCATTTTTTTGTTTGGTCCTGGTAATGCAAAGAGAATAGAATACTCCACATACCAGCTCTTAAAATATTTGACTATCGCTTAAAACCTACCATATTCCCCTTGCATCTACAAGAAAATTACCAATAAGATTGACATCTCGATTAACATGAAGGATATGGAGAATAAGCGTTTGTAAAAATAGTTTGTACAAGAGTAGAGAAAGTCATGTGAGTGTAACACATAAGATTGTTATACCTAACTACAGCAGCTGAAATTTTAAACCTCCTTTGGTCCCATAGTTATTGAACAACGTAAACGCCTCACAGTTTTCATATGATACAGATACCCTTAACATACACAAGGAAATAGCGGTGAAGCTGGTCACCACCCGCAGCCACCAAGTTATCCTCTTTCGGACATCGAGACAAATAATCTTCTCAGATGTTAATTATAAAATACAGCTTCACTGATGTCAGCTGCACACAATCTTCTCTCTTTATACAATTATTTAAGATGCCCTGCTAACGATCTTCATTACAACATAAATACAAAGGAAATAAAACAAAACTTTCTTATTAGAGGGTTATTAGAAGATTTTAGCATCCAGAAACTTGAGTGCATACGCTGCAGAATTATAATAAAGGTTATAACGCACACATCTGCAGTATTTGACAAATGGCATTAAAGAAACAAATATAACATACGATATAAACAGGATCGACTTGGCTTTTTAAGCTCTCTCTTCTGTTTGCTAAGTCATGACCATCTATGTATATTGCTAGAAATGTAACCGACTTTAGCTTTGACTCCCAACTAAACGAATTTTGTTCTCTGTGGAGTACAGCAACTATTTTGTACTTCGTGGCATTCTCAACCAAGACTTTGTAAATCGTAATTTATGAATTGAAATTAGAAGCTGTTTTATAGAGCATGTCCGTTCTCAATGTTGAAACGATTATCAATACTGGTTGAGTGTTATTTGAGATCATCCTACATTCTCTCTTTATGATGTTAGTGTAGACGTTATCCAACGGTCCAAGATGCGAATTCCAGTGAATCAAAATTACTCCCTACATCAGTTACATTTTACGGACGACCAAGCACAAGATATTGAGGACCTGATGAGAAAATTAATTGAAGAATATAAAATATGGTCACTAATATTGACTTTAACAAAACAGTATTTTTATTACTATCAATAGTGAACACGGGTGTAAAATTAGACGCTATTAGTAAGGAAATTAGAATAGTCAATAAATTTGGGAGCAATCGTAGAAGCAGATGGAACTAGATTAGAAATAGAAAAAAAGAAGTGAGGGAAGAAAAACAATTGGGATATTAACTCGATATTAAAGAGCAGAAACATTTTAATTAAAACTAAATAGCTCATTTATAATTCAGTACTACAAACTTTATTACTCTATGGACAATGAAAGACAACAAACACGAAAATTATTAACAGAGATGGAGGGCTTTTCCAATCTCAAGAAGCATTAAAATAAGAAATGCAAAAATTAGGGAAATAATGGATGCAAAAAAGAACATATTGGAAATAGAATTGGGAAACGGAAGCAAACAGAGGACGGAGAAGATCAAGAGAACAATAGCTCGATGTGGTCCGAAGAGACATATGTCTACAGGACCAACAGATAAAGATACAGAGCATGGGCATTTATGGACCAATACAATTATACCTGGCTTGTACCAAAACCATACAAGGTAGATAATTCCTAAATAAAAAAACATTCTGATGTGACACATTCACATGATTCTCTCTACCCTCTATCTTTATTAGTGAGTATACAAACTATTCTTACTAAAGCTTATTTTTTTGTCTAATACGTTTTAATCGAGATAATCGTTTACAGAAACAGCTACATTACGCATTTCGTTATAGAGAACAGCGATAGTCAAATGTTTAACAACTGGACGCTATATGCTGGCCTTAAAATTCCATACAGTTTCCATGACATCGCGAGAAACAACTGAATGTCGACAGTATTTCAACAGAATGCCCAAGTATTGAACCATTTCAACCATTAATAACGATATATCAGCAATAGCCGATGTTACAAAAAACTTATTTTAAATAATTTGTGGTTTTAAGACATCTACTTTTTCGTCTATCTCTTTACGAGTTGTACATTATACAAAATTCCTTTCGATTGAAGAGGACTTCACAAGGTATTCCCAGAAAATTTCAGATATACATTTTATTTTTTCATGTAAAAATCTTTAATACATGGTATTTTAATCAAAACCATTAAGAGCCATTTTTTAGAAAATAAAAAATTTCCAAAAATGTTTCCTGTAAACGCTGGGGGGGGGATTTTCATGAAAATTTTCGTGTCACATCTTTGAAAGCTACTAAACCTAAATACCAAGTATGGTATTTATCCACGTTTTTTAATTACGTTATTCACACACACACACACACCTTTTTATAAAATGGCTTTTTTGGATTCAGGGTCTCAAAGGATATATTTCCTATGAAATCTCTGTATCGATGTTTTAGGTGGAATGCAATACCTTCGCTACTTTACTATACGTAGTAGAGAAAGTAAAAATGGTACTGTATCTCACACTTTGCAGTAGCGAGATAAATTTTATCTCATCTTTTAGGGGAAATTTTGTCCTACAAATTGGTCTAGTGTTAAATGGCAGCTTCTGTGTGCCCAAGCCAAGCGATTTCTTTCTTTCTTTGTAAATAAATGCGAGTTTGTTTTCTCCATTTTTGGTTTGAACAGCTTTTTTTCTGGTACAAGTGGCCCGTTTTATCAAAAAATTATTGCAGATATCTAAATTAAATTTTAGAATGATAAAAAGATCAGTAAATGCTATTGTGGATGTACTTTGGTATTAATATGTCTGATTATTTTTTAAAAATAAATTATGGTATAATCCTCTACTCGTAAATAAACAAACTTATTGTATAAAAGTAGATCGTAAACATTCCGTCTGATATGTTAAGTAGTTTCTGAAATTATGAATTTAGCAGATTTGACATTGGTGGCATAGGACTTATAATTTCCCATGTATGATGTGAGGGGGGACACCTCACGCATTTCCACTAGTTTCATCTGTTGCGGGAGGCAGGGATGAGGTGAAGGCACACAGACGCTCACAACTCCCTAACATTTCCAATTTGAACACCCGCGCACCTGTGAGGACGCAACGACCCTAATAGGCGGGACAACTCACTCTGGCGTTCACAGGAAGAAATCTTTCCAACGCGCATACAACCACGGCATCTGCCCGGCACCGCAGGACCTGAAATGAGAGGAAATGAGGTAGAATACAACCCATGGTCCGAGCCTCACACGATACCATCTCCCATCTCATCCAGGAACCGAATAATTATAGATTTAGAAAGGTATAAGACTCGCCTTCTCTTAAATTCGTGACTTCGGTGTTATTGGTAGTGAAAGTGCGGCTTAGTGGGTACCGTGTCTGTCTGAGAGTCCAGGTTTCAAGTCTCGGTAGATGTAACTAGCGTGGATTAGACTTTTACAGGGTATTCCCCTTATCCTGCAAAGAGATATTTCGGCAACTTCTCCTCTCTTTGAATCACAGGCTCTTGATGTGTTACATTCTTATCACTTTCTCTACTCACTATCGTTTATTACTTTTCAACTATGTATAGTAAGTAGGGGAAGTATTGCATTCCACCCACAAATTCTATAGTGAGATTTCACCGGAAATACATGTTTTTTAGCCCCCTGAATCCAAAAATATTTTTTAGAAAAAGGTCTGTGTGTGTGTCTGTGACGAAAAGTCGGATAGCTACCAAACTTCGTATTTAGGGTCAGTATCTTTTAAATATGCGACACATTTTCAAGAAAATCCCCCCACCCCAAACTAGCCTTTACATGAAACATTTTTCGAAAATTTTGATTTCTCAAAAATGGCTTTAACAATTTTGATTAAAATATGACATGTTTAAGATATTTTAATGGCAAATGAAATGTACATCTTGAATTTTATGGGAATTTCCCCAAAAGTCCTATTCATTCTGAATGACTTGCATAATTGGTAAGCCGTAAGAGATAGACAAAATGTTACTGCACAAAAATGTAGATCTCGTTAAAACACACAGTTTATGTCACATACTTTTTTGTGTTATCTGTTTTTAATGTTAATCCACATAAATGTCTGCAGAAATAGTTTCATTACCTTTTTCGTTGTAGGGACAGAAAACCAAATCGGTAGTGGTATCGAGAGAGTGAACAGCATAGCAGCAGCACATTATAAAAACAATGATAAACTATTGAAAACGTCAAACCCAATTATAACGAATACCTGGGAAATAGCTAATGACACCAAAACATCATTTGAAATAAATTGTGTATTATAAACTGATCTCCCTTTTTGCGTATCTCTTACAGTTTGACTTAAATGAAGAGGAGCCCGACTCTGTGGTGGTATGGGCGTAACGTGTCTTTGAGCATTCATCGTTTGATATGACCTAACCGGTTAAACCTAAAGAAAGAAAAAGCACTTGAGAGTATATTCCAGAAAATTAAAGAGGTTAACATTATTTGTCATGAACATATCTTGAACGTGTGGTATTTTAATGAAAATTGTTACAGCCATTTTTTAGAAAATCAAGAATAACGACATTTTTTATATAAAGAGTAGTCTAAGTTGGGGAAATTTTCTGCTTTGAGAGATCCTGAGTTAAATATGTGAGCAAGTTTTCGATTGTTATGTATGTTCTTCACACACACACACACACACACACACACACACACACACACACACACAGGGAACCTCAAAAGGTGTATTTCCGATGAAATCTCGCTTGAATGCAATAAGTAGGTACATAGTGGGAAAAGTGAAAATTAGCACTCACGAGCTTTAAATGAAGAGATGGCATTTTAACCGCCCTGGACACAAAGGAACATTAATGAACAGCTCTGAACACTGTAATATATCTTTTAATCTAATTCTCTTATAATTTTACTTCAAACGTACGTTTTTTTTTAATTTAGAGATACGCAATGCAGCTTTCGTTTAATTTGGGTAATGGCATTTTGAATGCTTAAAGGAACATTTTTAACACCTTGCGTAATAAAATACGGTGAATATTCCGTCCGTATCCTAGGTACCACTATTCAAAATTAACAGCTATACAAAAAGGAAGTATCAAACACACTACATTATGTTTGTGACGGTTTAACGATACTCTTACGCGTGCACTTGGCTTCTTTCCAGCTTTGCTAAAAGCTCAGTGGAAATATGTGTTAAAGGGAAATCAATGTGATAGATCTTAATTCAGCTTTCGAGTTCTAAACATTTTCTGCAACACTTTAAGGCTTTACAGAATTATTTTCCTCGGAACTTTATACAGTATAAGAGCAGTTATTTGCGCCATTAGGTCCTTATAAAGAAGGCGCAATTTTTATAAAACAATAAGCTTCAAATTATAAAATGTGATGGCCACGCCCTCACTTTCATTGTTTATCGAAAGTAATTCTTTAAACTTTCTGTTTAAAATTTATAAAATAATAATTATTTTTGGCATAGAACTTAGTAACGGCTCGTGCTGAGGTCGCATAAATTAAAAGATATCGCTAAACGAGTTATGCACCTTGGAATATAAATGGTTTTAATATTGGGAACATAGCAGTAAGGTGTAACGTGATTGGCTGTTAAACCCGGAATATGAATGACAAAGCAATGTGAGCTAACTCCTGAAGAAGGAGCTGAGATCTGTCGAGATTTGAACTGCAGATCATCAGACAGACTACCCATCAGCACTTCTGAATTGGGAATGGGAAATGCTCAAAGCTTACATTTACATGCCAGGAATGTACTCGCATGTTCGCCTTGCTCTCTACTGTCTACTTTCCTACAACAAGTAGACAGGATAGAATTAGTTAACGATGGGGACGGAGATATGTGTGGGTTGCAGAGCGAGGCCGGCGCAAGTCGACAGAAACGCATACAGTTCCAGCATTGACCACCCGGCCACGGGAGGTCCCTCTAGTGGGACCGAAGAAACACGCCCAGGTTCGACAAGCTTCCCTCTAACAGGGCATGCCTCTGCGCCAACTATCCGACACCGACCGAACCACAGGCCCGGAGTCTATCTGAATTACGAAAGGGAAATGAAATGAGAGGAGAGTCGTGGTAGAATACACCACTCCAGCATTCGACTTTGTCAACCAGGGAAAACCCCGAAAAAGCCATGGACAGAGTGGACGGCAACCGGGAATCGAAATCAGGACCTCCCGCGCCTCACGAGTTACCGCGGAGCCATCTCACTCGGTTACGAAAACTGGGTAGAGAAGTAGTGCTTTCCACCAGAAATACATGTTTTGAGATGAAAAAATACAGTTTAGAAGAATATCTCTCTCTCACTCTCTGAATAGCATAACTCAAGTAGGAACGTTTGTTAAATACCAAACCAGGTATTCAAATTCATCACGCTCCAAGGATGGGGCAGGAAGATTTTGAACAAAATCCCCACCCCCAACTACCCTTTACATAGAAAAACCTTTCGTTCTTTTTTATTTTCTCAAAAATGCCTGTACGAATATAACTGAGGTGCAATATTTGCAAGACAAATAAAATGTACATCTTGAGTTTTTTGGGAATAGCCTGTGAAGCTCTCTTTATTCGGGATTACTTTTGTATAATTGATAAACCGTAAGAGACAGACAAAATCGTACTACACAAAAAATGTCCTAGATTTCTTTAAAGCACCCAATTTTCGACAAGTATTTTTTTCCGCCGATAAGCGTTTCCGAGATATTCTTTTTGTTGGTTTGAATTTACAAATACTTTATACGTTTCCCAACTGCCGAGCTGTTACCCATTTGTTTCTCGCAGTCATGCACGTAATATGGAATTTCAAAGCCATCACACATTTGACCATCGCCTTAACCTACGGTATTCTTCTTCAACCCGCAACGAAATGTGTGCTAAAAGCATTTCTTGTAAACATTTAACACGAAGCAGAAGAAAAGTAGACAGAAAAGGTAATACATAAGATTTTAATTGTATTTTAAGCTGATTTTATATTTGGGAGCTCCTTATCCGATTTTAACACTGAACATATTTCTTAAAGTGACTTGATAATGACACAGATTTTTCAGTTGTTTTTATTCGGAAACAATGCGTCACTCTAAGCGAGACATCAAAGTCACCATTAACATTTGGGTGGAGTGATTTCACCTTTTAGCACAAAGGTTCATTGAAAACAAAAAGATATGCGGTTTTTATTTCTTGGTCCTCTGTAATAATCTGCTAAATTGGTTCACACATTTCCTTAAGAACATCTTAAGTGTTGAGGCAGTAATTTTAACACTTAAATGATATCAGTCTAATTATATAATATAAAATGTAATACAAGTGCCTTAAAACAATATGTGTATAATATAATATATAAAGTGTATATTAAAGGCATTGTATTATGTTTATTTTATTATGTACATGTATAATAATGTTATGTGAATGTATTACGTAGTTTAACAATGTAGGAGCTGTGAGAATAGAAGCTGAAAGTTGCTAACAATGAGGTAACCGTGAGACAACTATAAATTA
The DNA here is from genome assembly GCA_030765065.1 of Deroplatys truncata. Lineage (NCBI taxonomy): Eukaryota > Metazoa > Arthropoda > Insecta > Mantodea > Mantidae > Deroplatys > Deroplatys truncata. The sequence continues at coordinate 4,210,352 of CM060979.1, forward strand.
TAAAGTTTAATAAGGCTACTAATAATTCTTGGAACAATAATAATGAAATGTTTAAAACAGTTTATAAACAGCCAATCAAAAGCTAGAAAAAGCTTAAGTTAAATAAAAGTATTCTATTGGAGTAGGCTTAGCTAATCAGAGACTTGAAATAGAGAAAATGTACGAATTCAGGCGGGAGATGCTACAAGGAAGCGTACCCAAGCAGTAAGCTTTGGTATGGGTTCAGTGTGAGACATAAAATATTAATTGCGCAGAGAATAATAATATAAAGTTTACGTGTTAAAAAGTGCAAATAACAACAATCTCACACCTCCACAGTAGGATACATCAGTGAAGTGTTATTTAATCGTGTGAAGGATTAATAAACAAAGTAAAATACAATTATAATTTGTGTAAGCCTTCATTCTTTAGCCGTACCAGCCCTGTTAAGAGATACGTGCTCTGCAAATTACTACTGACGCAGCCGAGGCATACATATATAATATTTAAATAACTAACATTAAAATAGTTATTACACATAAAGTAAACGTGGGGCGAACACTTCAAGAAACAATCTGCCGCAAATTGGCATCCATTACTTGCGTGGTCTAAAACAGCTTAAAATTGGTGCCTAAACGTGGTGCAATCGCAACAACAATTAAACCCCTCTCAGTGTAGCCTGCGTCTTGTGTAATTAAAGCACCTTCACCTGCTCAGTTATGTGCAGCGATCACAAGACTTTCTCTACTCACTCTTCTACAAACCCTTCATACAAAGTTCTTAGACCGCATGGCCTAAAAGTAGAACTTCTAACACAGTGCACGCGAGTTGAAAGCTTTAGATTACCGCACTAGTGCGATAATCTTCATTGTGACCAACTTTGGTTTCAAGTCCAATCACACTGCACTTGTTTAATAATTCGACTGGTTTGATTAGGTTTTAATTTTCGTTATGTCTTTTTACACGATTCATTTCTCATGACGCTCGCATTATCTGTTCACGATACAAATCGTCATACTTCAACTTATCGCAGTTCGTTGTAGAGTCATATCGGCAGCTTTCTGTTTTCTTTTATCTAAAACGTTATTCTTTTATCTAGTATAACTTGTATACATATTAAATGGCGGAAATTATAAATTCAGATGAAACTCAAATGAAAGAGCCAGGTGAAATTACAGAAGCAGCGGAAAGGATAACGCTACAAGTACTTACCAAAAAATCCAATGTAATAAAACATTTAATCGTTTCATTGTATGGTGTAAGGCCAAACATGTTGAAAATAATTTCACTGCTAGTGAATCAAAATATCTGACATCTCATTTGTCTTGTTTCAAGAGCCGCGTTCTAAACGTGATCTCGTTAGTTTCACATATTATTATTGATATTTTACAAATTCGAGCACTGTTTAAAAAAATAGTATATGCCACACGTGTTAAAAGTGGTTTTATTTTGCCTTCGTTTCGCAAACATTCCTACTCACAAAATAAAATTCTACTTTTACCCTTTTTATCATAATCTACTATTATTCTTGTGTCGTCTTCTTGTTTCTTTAACGTCCTTTAACCTGGTAGATCATATCGATGGATGAATAAATGTTGCTTAAATGAGCCCGGGGTTCATAGAGAATAAAGTTATCCCATATCGGTCTTGTCATGAAAATATCCCAACAAATACGCTATTTTAATCAAAATCGTTAGAGCCAGTTAAAAAAAATTAAAGTACGAAAACGTTTTCCATATAAAGGGTAGTTTGGCGATAGGGGATTTTCTTGAAAATCTTTGTGTAGCATCCTTTGATATTTATCAGGCATTTAGTTTTCAATTATTCTCTTCACACACACAGATGCATACCTTTCTCTAAAAGCGCCCGTTTTGGATTCAGGAAGTCTCAAAACGTGTATTTTCGGTAAAATCTCGATATTGAATGTTTGTATGGAGACAATATTTTCTCCATTTACTATAGACAATAGTAGAGAAAGTAAAAATGCTGAAGACATTAGAAATGAATTAAATATTTTTAAGTTGATGGATAAAATAGAAAGTTTTAGAAATGGCTGAAGCGAACATGCCTAAAGAATGAAAGAAGATCGCATACCAAAGATTATATTTGAATGTTGGTAGAACGAAGGAAAGGTGGATTCAACATGTATGAGACCGGAACAGACCTCACCCCTGACTGGACAAGCTGTGTGACTCCCCATATAAAACTTACACTGCAACCAGTCCCTAGAAACAGTGCATTATCATTTAATGTTACAGTAAGAGCAACGCGTTTAATTACGAGAACACCCAGGGCAAACATAGCTTGCTGATGTCATGTTGTGCAATAGTTTTGTTTTTGTTTAAGCTTTTGCGAGAGCGCGCTGCCTTTGTTTGGCAAGAGAGTCAAACCTTAGCCTAATGTCTCCGTCTCAGTAAGGATCCTCACCTAGCAGACATATTGGTTTCAACGTTCCCCTCTCTTTCAATATACATGCTGTTCCCGAGCCGCCGTCGAGCAGGCAACCCAAATGACATCAGGGATCATTACATTAGGTAGTACTGTTGTGGCATTGCTACGAGCAGTAACACATTTACAAACTGTTTCTGTGTTATATTATAATGTTTGTATCAGACATACAACATTACCTGCTTTGTTACCAGCACTTACGGCGGCGGATTTCTAGCCAACACGCTCCCGTCTAAAGAATTGCCTATATGTAATACGTAGTGTACTTTACATACACTTGTATGTACAGACCCACGTCTAACCGAAGTCCCTGCAACATACAATCAACATTATCGTCGCACCGTGCACACCTACGACATATAACTTCAAGAAGTGAACATGATAGGGGAACACCGTGTATGTAGGTAACATAAAACCAACATTATCGTCGCACCGTGCACATCTACGACATATAACTTCAAGAAGTGAACATGATAGGGGAACACCGTGTATGTAGGTAACATACAACCAACATTATCGTCGCACCGTGCACATCTACGACATATAACTTCAAGAAGTGAACATGATAGGGGAACACCGTGTATGTAGGTAACATAAAACCAACATTATCGTCGCACCGTGCACATCTACGACATATAACTTCAAGAAGTGAACATGATAGGGGAACACCGTGTATGTAGGTAACATACAACCAACATTATCGTCGCACCGTGCACATCTACGACATATAACTTCAAGAAGTGAACATGATAGGGGAACACCGTGTATGTAGGTAACATACAACCAACATTATCGTCGCACCGTGCACATCTACGACATATAACTTCAAGAAGTGAACATGATAGGGGAACACCGTGTATGTAGGTAACATAAAACCAACATTATCGTCGCGCCGTGCAGAACTACGACATACAGCATCAAGAAGGGACGGGATCCGGGGACACAGTGTACAATTTTTTTCACAAACATTGGATATCAAAATATGAATTCGTAACAAGAATTCGAATCATCTGAGGTTTCGTTGCCACTAAAACTGTCAGTGCACTACGTGAATTATTGGAAACATAATATGACACGATGTGGTTTCTAATCTGTCCTATAGCTACAGAATATTAAATATTCACAAAGCCACTTGTTGTGATAATGGTAATCTCTGTGGGAAACAAACAAATACTACTCAATAAATTAAATTACATTCAACTGTGTTATTAAAGAAGCATGCTATATTTAAATTTAAACATCACCTTAATGCACAGCGTTAAATTTTAACTGCCTTCATTTTTTAATCAAAATAATATAGAAGTGTCCCTAAAAATAATCATTTTTTTTAGACAACATGACCTAAAAATACAACTTTTAACATAGTGCACATACTAAAAGCTTTACATTATTGCATGATGGGGATGAAGTTTTTATAACAGTCCATTGTGACCAACTTTGGTTTCAAGTCCAGTCACACGGCAATTACCCTTTGTATTTGCTTATGTTTAATAATTGGACTTGGTTTGATCAGGTTTTACTTTTCATTGTGTCTTTCTCATGGCGCTCGCAGTATCTGTTCACGACACAAATGTCACACTTCAATCTATCGCAATGTGTTGTAAAGTTAACCTTATACTGCCAGCCTTGGATCTAAAACGTTTATCTAGTATAACCTACATAAAGATTAAATGGCGGCAATTTTAAATTCAGAAGAAACTGAAATGGAAGAGCCATGTGAAATTACAGAAGCAGCAGAAACAATAACACCAGAAGAACTTAGCAAAAGAATCCAGAAAGGAATGTGATATAGCATTTTAATCGCTTCATTGCCTGGTGTAAGACAAAACTTGTTGGAAGTAATTTCACTGCTAGCGAATCAACAAACATCTGACATCTTGATTTCTCTTAGTCTCAGGAATCAGTGTAATATTACTTTATTGGTATTTTAGACGCTGTCTAAAAATGGTATATGCCACAAGTGCTAAAAGTGGTTTTATTCTGCAAGTATACAATTCCTTCGTTTAACAAAGTTCCCACTCGCAGAATAAAGTACCTTTAACCTTGTACTATAACCTACTGTTATATGTAATGTGAGGATTGATATTCACTTACACTACACTAAGTAGAGCAAACATTGTATTCCAAGCAAAAACTCGATGTCGAGATTTGAGTGCTTTGAGCCTCCTTCAATCCAGAAACACTAGTGTGTGTGAAGCGCATATCTCAAAAACAAATATCGGACACATACCAAACTTGGTAGTTACTCAGTATCTTGTAACGATACCACAGGGATAGTTTCCAAAAACATTCCCTCACACAAACTACCTTTTTTGCAAAATGGTTGATTTTCTCTAAAATTGCTTGCACCATTTTGATTAAAATACCATATATTTAAGACATTTACACGAGAAATGAAATGTACATCTTAAATTCTCTGGGAATAGCCTGTGAAGTCCTTTTTAATAATGCTTAACGCTGGTTCTTACTACATATAGTACCACAGGTGATAGTTCCAGGCCAAGTTTAGGGCACCTCCCCGTGTGAAGTCCTCTTGGAATAACTAGTAAACCATAAGAGGTAAATAAAAGCCTCCTACACAGAAAATGTAAATCTCTCTTAACACACGCTTTATAAAATACAATATTTTTGTGGAATTAGCTATTTCCGAGATATTTGTTTTAATTCTTTCAATTTTTTAATGCTTTATCATTTTTAAAAGTACTTTCACTATATAGCAACTAATTTTTAAAATGTTTGAGCATCTCTAATCCGTTTGTACTATAACAAATGTGTAATAAAATTATTATTACAAATGTTTGTGTCAATTAACTTGAAGTAGGGAAAAATAACCTTTTACAACATTGGTTCATAGAAGCTATATAACAGTAAATCATAATAGGCAGAGAAAGTCATGTGAGTGTAATACATATTCTCCAGTCATACTGGCAACTCTGACTTCAAGATAACTGACATTACAACCGTACCTTGCACATTGTGTCGACGATAGACAGTGATTATAAAGGACGTCGAACCTGCGACTTTTGATAAAGAAGCCAGCTGTCTCTTGTAATTGCACGGTTGCATGAAACCACAGATAAATTACGACATGTCCGGATGAATCATTGATCTTGCCTACTCAAGAGATCGATTGTTATGAAAAACTGCCATCAAAACATGTCAAGTTTATAAAAGGTATACATACGTGTAACTCAATAATTTAGGTGAACTGTTTCTCATGTAACCCTTTGATAAATGATACATACACCGAAACAGTAAGATCTGCGCATGGTTCTATGTACCATGCAGGACAAAATACGTAAACATTCAAGATTCTCCAACCGAACTATGGTCTCTTCCATTAGAGGAATATGCATTAAACCTAAAACCTTTACATCGATATTTCACTGACAATATACTTTTGAGGTCCCATAAACCTAAAATAAAAGCATTTTTTAGAAAAATCTTCGATGTCTGTAAACAACATTACTCAAAAAGCGAAAACTCTAATGAATAGCAAACTTCCAGGATTCAACAGCAAGATTTTCAGCCCAAAATAGCTTTTAAACACAAAAAGTCACTTTCTCTAGTGCTTACCTATACTAAGCCGAGGAAATATTGCACTCCATATGTAAATTCGACGTAGAGATTTCACTGGAAATGTACGTTTTGAGACCCCGAATAAAACAAAGCTTCGCGCGCATTGATGTGAAGAGCGTAACTCAGAATCGAGAAGTCAGTTAAATACATTTAAGTTCAGCATTTTCCAAAGATGTAACACGAATTTTTTCAAGAATTCTCCACCCCAAACTACGTTTTACACAGAAAAATGCTCATATTTTTAATTTTTGGGAATTTTCATTAAAAGTCTCTTGTTGAGAAATAAATGTATGCCTTGAGTTTTGTAAGATAAGTAATCCTTGTTTCATTGAAGTTTGTATAAATTTGAATTACAAGGGGACCTTAAAATACAGAGAAAAGCTTAGTACGGAGAAATAGGAACACAATTTGTGTAAAATAAACCTTTTGTTTGTGTCACGCTGAGCGTCCTCTAACGGATATGCTTGAAAAGTTTGTAATTATTTGTTACACTGTCTTTCTTTTGTTCCCACCTCAAGAGTTAGTTACCATTAATAAACATATGAATGCTATTTCTGTGCGTTGTAACATCAGTTTCTAAACAAGAATACATCGTCAACTAGATACAAGAGGCAATCACTTCTTATATAACTGATATGTATGGAATTTGTCGATGGTAGATAAAGTCGTGTGAATGTAGCACATCATATGTTCAGTTGTCTCGAAAACGACTTTAACAATGTTAATTAAAATGTCAGATGTTTAAAATACTAACACGACAAATAGAATGTATATCTTAGATTTCCTGCAAATAGCTAGTACAACTCTCGTCATTTCCAATTACTTTGGTTTAGTTTTCAAGAACTGGGATACCGTATGACATAGACAAAACTTTTCTAGAACAAAATTGCTGATCTCATTAAAATATACAATTAAAGTCGAGGAAAATGTCCTAGGGCATTGACTATTTCCGACATATTCTCTGTTGTTAGTTCTAAGTCACCATTTGTTAACGCCAAAACGTCGGTAAGCGCTTGCATTGTTGCATAATAAAATTCCGCCAGTTTCGATTAGCTGTATTGTTCCAAATGAGTACAGATTTTAACCCAAAGGTATGTAAACAGCCAGGTAGGGAATGACGTTTACTGTTACATGTCATTGGGGTAGGGTTATAAGAAACAAGCTTTAGTAGGGAGGCAAACTAGCGAATTAAGACAACTCGGCTTGACTAATTATCACCACATTTTGGAAGCTGCCTAATCATATGATATTCAGTAATCCTCCGTAGTTTACTGCTGGCCTCGAGGTCGCGAGATGAATTTTTTGGTCATAAAAACCCTTATCAAGACTTCCACCGGAAGGGAGTGTGGTCCTGGATAATTTTTATTTGCTCATAAAAGAACCTCATATCTTCAAACAGAAGGTCCCTGAGGGAAATTATTGGACTGCAGCGTCCTGCTCCTCTGCCGTGGTGCTATCTATGGGCGGGAGGCTAATCACCTGCCATCATGCGCGTCTAGTGTCCTGCAGTACAGAAATCACCTAACGAGATAAAAGTTGACAGTTGTATTTTAGCACATGACATAACGTCCGTGTACAAGGTTTGATTGCGTCTTCCACAAAGTTGATCATACGAGAAATGTTGCAGTAAGAACCTATACCAGACTGAACCATCATACAAGAGAGATTTGATCGATTTCAATTGAACTTAGATTGCAAGGTATCCAGTTTTTGACACATGGCATAAGCACATTGTCCCCGAATCACCGTCCACTTTGTTGGAACAGGCAACCAAAATGACATCATCACGTAGTATTGCTAACACTGGCAAGTGCACGAATATTTAGTTGCATTGACATACTGTTTGTATATTGAATTACAATGTTTATATCTGAACATTACCGGGCGGCGGTTCCGAGTTCGAATACCATACCTATAATACACAATGTACTTCACGAGTTGTTCTGTACGGAGCCACAACTCGTAACAACCAACATTGCCGGCGCACTACAGATAAGGAACATCAGAGGTCTGTGCCTCAGCTTGGACACGAGAAAACAGCAAGTTCACAACTTTAATGAAATTTCATTCGCTTTTCCCTTTAGCACGGGCTGTAAAGGATATTCAAAACAAGATGACGATTTCTTCAAATGTTTCTATTACCTCTTCCTTTACTTCACATGAACAAGTATTTCTTCAGAATTGTTACGAATTTTACTGTTTAATGATATACTTTTTTATTTAAGCTTGTATGCGTTTGTGTTTACTTAGATTAATTTCTGCCGTTTCTCGTTGTTTGTGATTACGGTTTTTTGACTGCCCTTCTTTTGCTTTAGCTCACCATTTAGGCAAAGTTACTTTCACATTCGTTAAGAGAATTGCTACTAAAATCTGAAGTATCCCAAAAGATCCGAAATATCCAGATTACATAAAGAATGTCCTTAATTCATTCTCTCTAGTTTACGAGGGACATTCTAAAAGTTCTCGGGTTGAGCAATAAAACAATATAGTCGTACTTAGTCCAACGACTTTCCAAATTTTTAATGCCATCAGTAAAATGTGCCCAACTACGTAAAAAGACAGTCTGTCTCGGCTTCAACCTCAAGATTTGATGTGGATCTTCGTCCATTCAGAAATTTCTTCAGGTTTAGCAACAAAAAGTAATCGCTGGGAGTCAAATCCGGTGGATGTGGAAGCATTTGGAAACGAAGGTCATGCAGTTTTGCAGCAAAATCCCAGATGCGGCGATCACCTCCTCATCCGTTGCTGTAGCTTACCTTGATGCTTCTCCCGTTGCTTCCAGAAGTTCTCAGCGTGTTGGTTCTTCAATTTATCCTCGGCTAGCTGCAGTAATTTTCCTTAAATTATATGGGAGCATGGACTTATCCTCGGTAAAGGAAAACGTAGATCTCGGGTGGTGATATAGGAAGACATAGACTTGCTTTGTTATGAAAAGATGACACTGCCGTTTCTTTTTATTTAATTAACACTCGTAGTATACAAAACTGGTATTGCCGCTGTAAAATACTGTCCACCGCTGTTAAACTATGGCGTGGATATGGCACGAAATATAACTATTCTTATTGTCGCTTTCAGAGTAGCGGATCTTAGGTGTGTTGCTAAAACTATTTTGATTCCCTGTTTTGGCGCGATATCTCACACATTCTGCAGCATCTCTCCCTGACCACACATTACGAAAACTCTCGAATAAAATGCAATACTAAGCTGACATGACAAATTTGACTTGATTCCCTTTTTGGCGCGATATCTCACACATCCTGCAGCATCTCTCCCTGACCACACATGACATAAAACTGTCCCCAATTTTCCCTAAACAGATCCATTTATAGTCTCAGGCTCCTGAGGCTGCTTCCTTTCCTATTGGTACATTTTTAGCGCGACTCGACGCGTCTAACTATTTCGAATAAACTTCCAGGGATTTCATTGGTCCAATTTTAATATATATCGCGGCTTTTCCTACATTTACCGTTAAGGTTGTCTGTCTCACTCACTTGGTCACGGCGAATTATCAAATAATGGGACAAAGGCTCTACACCCTCGCTGTAGGAATAATAGCACGGCGACCGAAGAGAGGTAATAAAACTAGGTTTTCTGCCTTCGAAAGCACTATTCCTGTAGCTAAAACATTCCACCGTGGACAGTATTTTAACATAGCGCTTAAATTATTCACATTAAACCATTTATAACTCTACTAATATTAATAACCTAGATAGATACATAACGTTAAATCACCCTTCTTAAAATATACAAGCAGTATGAGAAAAAGATATTTACATAATACGATTTAACATCACTAAAAGTTAATTAATAAGTTATCTAGAATTACTGTTCTCGGGCCCGGCCTAGAGTTGCCGTTTCAAATTGCCCTGTTCTGGAAAAGAATAAATTTTTCAGCACTTGATACAATTTTCTTTTCCAGAATAATTCCTCTGATTATGGCCTTTGTAGGTTTGTTTTGTTGGCAGAGACCCTTCGCTATACCTGTTTCTTCACAAGGGTTCTGCCACACCAGTGGTGTTTATATTTGGGTCATTCACTCCACATTTGTTATGGTTGATCCCCTCTCACCATTTAAAAACAGGTTTCCGAGAGACATTCTTACACAATACATTTCGCGCACACGAATAACTTGTGGTGGAGAGAAATACGCTAATACCTAAATCAAGTTCTAAAATTAAATCTATTTACATACATATTGATACATAATTATTATGCATTTATTTATTTCTTTACCTCCTTATTTATCGGGTGTATTACCTTTACTATTTGTTCATAGGGTTGCTACCTCATTTCGAGTAAACTAACCTGACTATTTTCATTACATTCTTCACCCTTCTCATTCTCTAAACATTTGTACGGTTTGAGCAACTGTTTATGGTATCTCCCTACGATCTTGGAATTCTTTATTTCTTGTAACTCAAATGTAAATCACCCTGTATGGACCTTTAAATAAATTTTCCATTCTATGATACCTTTTTTTTTATAATTAATAAAACTAATTTATATGTTTAAAGAAAACTGTCAGCATATTGCTAGCATACCAACCAATTAATAATTTACAAATATTGCTAAATATCAAAAAAAAATATAATAAATATTCTGACAATAAAAGCTGTTTCAACCTTAAGACAAACTTATTCAAGCAGAAAGAAACTGAAACATATTAATGGCAAAGGTGTTTCTTGTTCTTCTTCACTATCACTAATGAGCATTTAATACTCAAGTCTCTTTAGTAATGCAAAAAAAAATGTTCTGCACAACTGCTTACGATAATTCATTAATTCACATGTGAAAGCTCTCCTTTCCAGGCACTGTAGAGTCAGAATCAATGATATTATGTCTTTCTTTTCTTTTTTTTTTTTTTTTTTTAATTTGAATGCTGGATTTTTTTTTTATACCCATACTAATTCTCCAAGTTCGATCAACCCTTTCTTTCGCTTCCTTGTTTTAAATTCCTGCTTTCTTTTCTGCGCCCTTTTTAACATTCTTTCAAAAGCTTTCTTTAACGTCTCTTCTCCCGTTAGTGTTTTCGGCTCTTTAGTTTCTAGTATCTGTAGTAATTTCCCTTCAAGTGTTTCTATTAGCTTCCCCTTCATCAGCTCAACTAATTTCCCCTCTACATTCTTATCTTGTTCACTTAAGTTTCTTTCTAAGTCCTTATTCTGCTTACTTAATTTCCCTTCGAAATCCTTTTTCTGTTCACTCAATTTTCTTTCTAAGTCCTTACTCTGCTCATTTACGATTCTTTCTAAGTCCTTACTCTGCTTGTTTGATTTCCCTTCTACATTCTTATCTTGTTCCCTTACGATTCTTTCTAAGTCCATATTATGCTCATTTGATTTCCCTTCTACATTCTTATCTTGTTCACTTACGATTCTTTCTAAGTCTTTACTCTGCCCTTCTACATTCTTATCTTGTTCACTTACGATTCTTTCTAAGTCTTTACTCTGCTCATTTGCGATTCTTTCTAAGTCCTTATTATGCTCATTTGATTTCCCTTCTAGATTCTTATCTGGTTCACTTACGATTCTTTCTAAGTCATTACTCTGCTTACTTACGACTCTTTCTAAGTCCTTATTATGCTCATTTGATTCACCTTCTACATTCTTATCTTGTCCACTTACGATTCTTTCTAAGCCCTTACTCTGCTTACTTACGATTCTTTCTACGTCCTTATTATGCCCATTTGATTCCCCTTCTAAATTCTTATCTAGTTGACTTCCGATTCTTTCTACGTTCTTACTATATTCACTTAAGATCTTACCCCGTTCATCTATTATGCTTTCTAACTTTTTACTATGTTCATTGAAGATCTTACCCCGTTCATCTATTATTGCGCTCAACTGTTGAAGCAATATTAGCAGCTGGTTTTGACCTGCGTCAATGACCTGCTTATTCGGTGATTGCCTTTCTAGCCTAACTTCTACTTCTGCTGCGCCCATATTTTCTCCATCTGTTGTTATGCTGACAATAGCCTCCCCATTCAGTTCTTCCAAATCTTCCCTTGACCTACTCATGGTTCCGTTAGCAAGTTCTACCTCCCTAGTAATGACTTTACCCCCTCTCAATAACATGTGTTCACAAAACTGGGTCACTACTCTGCATGCCTTTTTGTTTGTTTTTGAATAAAAGTTCTAACCTGTATTTTTTTTCAATGTTAACTGATGCGTTCCGGGTTCGAATCCTGGTGAAGTTCTAGAAGCGATGTTCTCAGCTGTTTTGTTGTCCCACGTAGGTAGATTAGAAGTTCGCGTTGTAATTTTGTTCTGCTGTGCCCCTTTCCTCTGAAGATTCTTCGTCTATTCGTTGTTTTCTAGTCCTCCGTTTATGTTGGTCTTCCCTTCGAGCTGGTCTTCCCTTCGAGCTGGTCCTCCCTTCGAGCTCCACGTTATGGCGCCAGTTTGCGGCGATCTTAACGTTTGTTAGCCCCACGTTTGGGAGCCAGTTTGCGGCGCTCACCTCCTCATCCGTTGCTGTAGCTTACCTTGATGCTTCTCCCGTTGCTTCCAGAAGTTCTCAGCGTGTTGGTTCTTCAATTTATCCTCGGCTAGCTGCAGTAATTTTCCTTAAATTATATGGGAGCATGGACTTATCCTCGGTAAAGGAAAACGTAGATCTCGGGTGGTGATATAGGAAGACATAGACTTGCTTTGTTATGAAAAGATGACACTGCCGTTTCTTTTTATTTAATTAACACTCGTAGTATACAAAACTGGTATTGCCGCTGTAAAATACTGTCCACCGCTGTTAAACTATGGCGTGGATATGGCACGAAATATAACTATTCTTATTGTCGCTTTCAGAGTAGCGGATCTTAGGTGTGTTGCTAAAACTATTTTGATTCCCTGTTTTGGCGCGATATCTCACACATCCTGCAGCATCTCTCCCTGACCACACATGACAAAAACTGCCCCGAATTTTCCCTAAACAGATCCATTTATAGTCTCAGGCTCCTGAGGCTGCTTCCTTTCCTATTGGTACATTTTTAGCGCGACTCGACGCGTCTAACTATTTCGAATAAACTTCCAGGGATTTCATTGGTCCAATTTTAATATAAATCGCGGCTTTTCCTACATTTACCGTTAAGGTTGTCTGTCTCACTCACTTGGTCACGGCGAATTATCAAATAATGGGACAAAGGCTCTACACCCTCGCTGTAGGAATAATAGCACGGCGACCGGAGAGAGGTAATAAAACTAGGTTTTCTGCCTTCGAAAGCACTATTCCTGTAGCTAAAACATTCCACCGTGGACAGTATTTTAACATAGCGCTTAAATTATTCACATTAAACCATTTATAACTCTACTAATATTAATAACCTAGATAGATACATAACGTTAAATCACCCTTCTTAAAATATACAAGCAGTATGAGAAAAAGATATTTACATAATACGATTTAACATCACTAAAAGTTAATTAATAAGTTATCTAGAATTACTGTTCTCGGGCCCGGCCTAGAGTTGCCGTTTCACAGACGTGTGTGAAGATGCATTATCGTGATGAAAAAGAACTTTCTTTTTTTCAAGGTTGGTCGCTTAGCATGAATAGCATCATTCAATTGGTCCAGTAGTGAAGTTTAATACTCCCCAGTGATGGTTTTGCCCTTCTGGAGGTAGTCTATGAGCACCACACCATGAGAGTCCTAGAAAACCGTAGCCATGATTCGTTTTTGCTTTCACCGATGCAGTCGCCACCCACTGTTTGGACTGCGTGTTTCTGGCGTGTAGTGATGAATCCATGTTTCCTCTACTGTTGTGAAATTTTAAGAAACTTTGGAATTGCGTTTAAACAAGTCTTCCATCGAGCAGAAAGCTTTCTTAAACCCAAAACGGCATGTAAAATGTAGTGAACACGGCCCATCGAGGTCTATGTAATGTCACCTCACTTGCATGCCTTCAGCTGGCGATCATTGAGTACGGTATTGTGAATTTTTGTCACGATCTCGTCGGTGATAGCACTTTTGAGATGCCCTGAGCGCTGATCGTCTTGAATGGATGTAGACCGCAACCAAGTTTTTAACCGTCGAAAATGAAGGGGAATAATCCTTTAATATGCATCTGCTTTTGTATTTGTGTTGGCGTTAAACTCTTCAAAATGAAGTCTTTTATAGCAGCTCGTATTTTATATAAAACGTTAACACAATCAAATGAGTCTGAAACTTCACAGCGCGCCATCTAAAGGATAATAATAGCAATTTGGTCCCCTTCACGACATCTTCGACTCAGACCGAGAACATTTAGAATGCACCTCCTACCACGCTGATGAACTGCTCTATTAAAATATTTATGGCGATATTAGAATTAACTGGTTACAACAAATTAAAACTGACACTGACTTCATCACTTGTCCCCTAAAAGAACAACAAAGGTATATTTTAATGGAAACCAGTTTTATTATATGGCATAGGAACACTACTGAAACCATGGTACTAGCAGGGGAAAGTATCACATATTGTTTCAAAAAGTTGTATATAAAAATATGTTGTGGGCGTAGTCTGCTGCTAGAATACTTGATACTGCAGCCTCTTTGTGTGGATGATGAGAAACAAAAGAATATGTTTTAAACTATGTAGGTGAAGATGTTCTAGTGAACAGCCAATTGCAAGTTTGTATGAACTCTACAACTTTCTATCTATTTCTTATACTTTCCTAGTTATACACACAGAAGCGTTTATTAGCGCTCTTGCCGGTCATTTACTGCGTCTGTCTCTCCAGGCCAAACTCTCGCTGACTCTACTTTTTCCTGATGCTACATCTGATATCTTGACCTTCTCTATTCACTCTTTTACAACTCTGCTTCTGTCGAGATAAACTTTCATTACAACAAGAATACAGTAGCTAATGTGATAGATTTTTAAACAGTCTGTCACTATCTGATGGCTTTGAAATTCCACGATCTTTGTATGACAACGTGAACTAATCTCTTGAGAAAATCTGATGTATGACATTCACATGACTTTCTCCACACGTTACCTTTTATTTTTATATGGCTTTCACAAAGTATTCCTTCGAAAGTTTATTTTTCCATGTACTTCATCTTAATGGAAATAAACCTCTGCACAAATACTCTTCAGTTACGTTACACGTTCCATTTAAGGTACAAGAAATCGAAACGATAGTCAAATGTTTAGAACCCGCTGGCTTTGAAATTCCATACTATTTCCATGAATAGGGACAGCGCTTTAAGAAAATTGCGAAGTGTTGATAAATACCAAGCAATAATAAGGGATATTTAGGAAATAGCTGATGCTACACAAAGGTTATTTCAAATAAACTGTGCGTTTTAAAGAGGACTGCATTTCTTGTATACTATGGCTTTGTTTATTTCTTATTGTTTAGCCGTTATACAAAAGTAATTGAGAATGAACAGGACTTCATAGGCTATTCCCAGAAAATTTAAAATATACATCTTATTTTTCATGTAAATATCTTAAATATATTCTGTTTGAATCAAAATCCTATCGCGGTTTTTACGGAAATCAAAACTATGGGAAAGATGTAAAGGTAGTTGGGGAGGACACTGCCAAGTTTGGTGTTATCCAACATTTCGCTATGCTGTTCACACACGCGCAACTTTTTCTAAGCATGGATCTAGGGGACCTCAAAACACGTATTTACGGTGACATCTCGCTATCGAATTTTTTGATGAATTGCAATAATTCATGTATTATTCTAGGTAAGTAAAAATGCAATATGACATAAGGGTACCCATAGGTCTATTTTATAAATATTACAGTTTTTATCTAAACGTTTTCAAAATGTTGCAACATACTGGTCTACAACAATTATAAGGGTGTGTTAAATTCCATGTACATATGTTTTAACAGTTTTTAAGAAATATATATTTTACTATTATTGTATTAATTAATGATATGTTACACACGATTCAGAAATCGTAATTTTGAAATACTACTACACTATTTAAACATTAACAGGTAAAAATATTATGTATAGCATTTTTTTTTCGCTCTTCTTGATATTTCAGGCCAAAAAATTTAAGAGCTTTAAATATCATTTCTATAGCAGTTTATCCTCACTGGTCAAATTAATTATGTCATATCGTGAGAAATTTAGAAGTGTAGCAAAGAGTACACGCTACTTTTGAAGTTCATTCTCTCTGAGTTTCTGCTGATGGTTACAAACTACATCCTATGCAACAGTGTTAATGTGTAAGACAAATCTAGGTCAAGCAAAAGACGCTGGAAGTAAATGATCACGTGTTGAAGACTTCAAGCGCGCTGACAGCAAAAGCCATAGTAACTGAACCTAAAGGTTCGAAATGTTGACAAATTCCAGGTGTGGATACCCTTAAGTGTTAAATATACGTAGTTCCTTGTAAGCTCAAAAACCCCTTCATCAGATTACTATCATTAAAAACAGCATTATTTTCAGAAAATATTCAAAATTTAAGTGCTTGCCTTGCAGTTCAAAAAGAACAATTGTCACGATAATTAGAAATGTGACCCCTGCTACCTTCTAAACAAGTTAATGATATGATAGTAGAGTTAAACAAAAGCTCAAAGGGGTGTTGTCTCATAAGAAGGTGTTTTGTTCAACTGCAAACGTTGGGATCTGGTGCAGACCAGCACTACTCCAGACTCTGCACGTGTTAAAATGACCTCAACGTGTTTACATACCCCTATTCCCGTCCTTGCACTTCTCACTATCATTTGCTATGGAAACCAAGATGATTAAGTGGAGCTTGATTTGTTATTTGTTCCAGTTTTCCAGATGAATCCAATTGGAAGCTGCAGGTCGATCCTGGTGGTTCTGGCAGCGTGCCTGGTGCTTCAACTTGCATACGCTGTTCCCACGCAGGTCAGTAGGCATTGCTTCAATTACATAAAGCTAATTACTCGCATCTGGATGTTAGCGTTTCGTTTCAATGTTTATTGACAATGATGCATCATTTCCCAAAGGCGTTTACGAGCGTTAGCAACAAATACAATGTGTTTCTAAAGTCATGTATGTATGGAACTTTCACGAACATGCCATTTTTATTGTACAGGAATTATAAGTAGACTGGAGTGCAAACATTATCACAGTTTTACTTTCTCTACCACATACAGATTTTACACGTTTTGGGGTCCCTTGCACCCCCGAAAAAGCATTTTTAGAAAAAGGACAGTTTGTCTATCCATTTGTCCGTGATCAGCCTACCTTATAAACAAAATGTCATATTGTTATACACCGGGGTGAGACCGAAAGCTTTGCAGCTAAAATATTAAATTTAGTTACCCTAGCATAAACATTGGGGGACGTAGACTCAGAGGTACACTAACAGATACCAAGAATTTGCTGCACAAACCTAAAGCGGACGTGGGGTATTTATAAATAATACATATTAATTCACATTTAACTTTGGTTTATTATAATTAATAAGGTGCCCTACACTGTACACAAAAGGTTACAGGCAAACACTGGGGGAGATGCCCCACGCACACACACGGCAACACGCATTCCTACATACAAACCACACACTCAGAAGACCTACTCTAGACTGACTCACAGACCCACGCTATCAGACAAAGAGGCTCGTCTCTCAACCTGCCTTAACTAGGAATTGGAGGGAAGTATGCCGCGCCGGACAAGAATTCAAAGTTACAAACGAAATAATTAGTTCAATAATATTATACACAGGAATAATGTGTCCGACGCGACAATGCACACACATACGCTACAATATAATTACCGAACTAGATATTTAAGTTCAGTATCTTCCAAGAACACTACAGCAAGATTTTCAAGATCTTCCCACCCGAAAATGCTTCGTTATTTTTTATTTTCTCAGAAAGTGGCGCTAACGATTTTGATTAAAATACCAGTTAAGATATTTGATGATAAATAAAGGAAAAAACAATTTCATGGGAATAGTCTGTGAAGTCGTCGTCTCCTTAGCGCGGTGATAGAGCAGCTGCTTATCAAGTGGGAGACCCGGTACCGACGTGGGGCTTTTCTCCCGCTGGGAGACCTGGTCCGGAACACACTCAGCCTCGTTAGATCCCTGGGGGAGGGGCAATTGAGTAGCTACTTGAATGAAAAGTAGCGGGTCCAGGTTAAGAGGACGGCATATACTCAGGGCACCGACCACATCCCACCCTCCAGTGTAACACCCCACTCATGACACATGTTGTGGGCAGAGGTGGGGGATGCAGCGGCCAGGCGGTAGGCCTTGATTTCCGCCATGGACTTTAGTTTAGTTTTAGTCTGTGAAGTCCTCTTTGACTCTTGTTTAGCTGATAAATCGTAAGAAATAGACAGAATCTTATACACCAAACTTGTACACCTCGCTAAAGCACACAATTTACATCAAATAACATTTTTGTTACGTTAACCATTTCCCAGTTGTTATTTGATTAAATTTTCAAATTTATACTTATTTGAAGTGGAAAGTCGTTATTGTTTTTGTTTTTTTGTTTTTTGTTTTTTTCCCCGTGCCACACATCCGAACCACTTTTAGAAATCTGACTATCGCTTTAGGCTGCTGTATTCTTCTTATATCTACAACGAAATGTGTAATGGGAGTTTATCTCTATTAACAAGAAGTAGGCAGAAGAATAAGTAAGGTTTTGTAAGAATAGTTTGTAGAAGAGTGAGTAGAACAAGTCTTGTTATTTTTCGCAGGTTTATGCTGGCTTACATTTCGGAACCTCAATTATCTCTGAGAAAGCTGGAACGCGTTGTGAATTGATTACCGTGTGTTAATACCTTCAGAACACGTACCCCCGGAGTTTTATACGTCCAGCATCGGTTCACTAACTCGGGATGACAGCACAACAGCTTCCTTAGAGCCGCAGTGAATTTCTTTTGAACGTTTACTGTGTTGATATGAAGCACAGCGCAACTACAAGGCTCTAGTGGGTACACTCATTTTACTGATACTCGAGTTTACTTTAACAACGATACAAATTGCTTCAAATTACGCTATTACCACTTGTATTTATCCCTTCAAGGTCACACGCAACATGCAGAGACTACCATCTGCTTCTGCTGTCATGAGCTCAACACGCTCAGGTTCAAGTATTTGAGGCTTCAGTCAGGGAAAGCTTAAATAACGAAGGAATACTTCCAAAGTGACTAACAACATATGAGACAAACCCTATGGTCTCAGAACTAGCTGGCTGTCCACGTTCTGGGGCAAATTTTTGAACTAGAATAATGAATTAATCTCATTTACCTCTCCCCACTCTTTATGGACTTACTATACAATCATCTACAACATTTTTATAGTAATTCCTGCCCTTTACCTCTTGTAATTGTAAGTGCGCCGCTGTTTCTAATAATGGATGTAAAATCCCCTGATATTCACCCAAAAGTATGTGAAACATCAGTCGCAACCTCCCCGATAGTCTATAAGTACCGTTTGGTGGTGGAACAATCATCGGTCGCAATGTTCGAGTAGCTGGTTAGATAATTACAGCAGGTTTTGTACTTTCTCTTTGATCTCATAGTTATTTAATAACATAAAAGCTACTAGTTTTTACATAATGCAGAAAAACACATACAACGAGAACAGATGAAGCTGGTCAATATAAAAACTGCACACTCCCAAGTTAATCTTTGGAAAGGAGACGGTCTGCGGCTATCCAGAAAAATGATCTTGTCAGTTAATATAAAACTTTGGTTCATTGATCACTAATGTTAGTAATTTTCTCTGTTTATACAATCATTTAGCGTGCCCTGCCAACGAACTTCATCACAAGTAAACAACCAAAACTCTCTTACATGAGGGTTATTAAAGCATGTTGGCATTGGTATAACATGTGTATCTAGTGTAATAAACAGATTCGATTTTCTTTTGTTTTGCTCTGTCTTAATTGCTAAACCTTGAACTGCCTTACCCCACACAACTTTGAATGAAGTATCCGCGGCATTTGCCTTATTTTACGTGCATATTCTGTGGAGTAACAACCGTTTTCTGCTCCATGGCGTTCTCAACCAGAAGTTATGGCCTTCTTCCCAAGCATGCACATTTATAATTACAATGTGTTCGTATTCAAGTACAAGATCTTTCGAACGTTTTAGTAATTTATGAAATGAGAATAGATGCTGTTTTGTAGCCCACTTCCGTCAGAAAGACTTGTGTTTTCAATGATCAAAATCGGTTGAAGGGTTTTGGAGATTACCCAACACACATACACTAAGTTTCTCTCTTCAAAAGGTTAATATAGATCTATAGGGCCTCATAGGTTTGTCATATCTCAAACATACATATTAATACAAATGGTTTAAATTATTTTAAAGGCAAAATTACTAGTTCTTGATGTAACGGTTTTCTTTGGGGGGGGCAGGGGAGGTTGTTCATGAATATTTTCAACTTGTATATTTACACGATTTTCTTTTCTGGAATATGCTGTTAAAACGCAAGACACACACGCATATATATATATATATTTCATTTCTAAACAAAATTTGTTCTTTGAGTTCAGGGGACGGTATATTTGCGGTATAATTGTCATATGGAACTTTATGGTGGAATACCCTCTTCTTATCATGGGTAGACGGTATTAATTTATCACAGCACTACTGTTCATATAATTGAACGTTTATATAACAAAGTGTCATTTCATAATTTTTCCCTCACAGAGACAGTGTAGTGCATGCAATCCTGCCGGCCGTTTGTTGGTAAGCAAACACTAAACCACGACCGTTACTTGGTTCTAGCACTCAGCTTAGTGTTTGTCTTTCTGTGTTTCATAGGTTAATGTTTGAGTAACATCAAACCACTATGAGACGGACTCATCTAGGGGCTGGTCGTTGTGAGGCACTTAGGTGAAATGTTTCCGTACTCGCCATTCACCTAGGTCTAACCATTGTTCATAGGTTAATGTTTGAGTGACATCAAACCAATATGAGACGGACTCATCTAGGGGCTGGTCGTTGTGAGGCATGTCTACCAGCCACTCGCCATTCACCTAGGTCTAACCATTGTTCATAGGTTAATGTTTGAGTAACATCAAACCAATATGAGACGGACTCATCTAGGGGCTGGTCGTTGTGAGGCATGTCTACCAGCCACTCGCCATTCACCTAGGTCTAACCATTGTTCATAGGTTAATGTTTGAGTGACATCAAACCAATATGAGTCGGACTCATACAGGGGCTGGACGTTGTGAGGCATGTCTAAAAGCCACTCGCCATTCACCTAGGTCTAACCATTGTTCATAGGTTAATGTTTGAGTGACATCAAACCAATATGAGTCGGACTCATACAGGGGCTGGTCGTTGTGAGGCATGTCTACCAGCCACTCGCCATTCACCTAGGTCTAACCATTGTTCATAGGTTAAGGTTTGAGTGACATCAAACCAATATGAGACGGACTCATACAGGGGCTGGTCGTTGTGAGGCATGTCTACCAGCCACTCGCCATTCACCTAGGTCTAACCATTGTTCATAGGTTAATGTTTGAGTGACATCAAACCAATATGAGACGGAATCATACAGGGGCTGGTCGTTGTGAGGCACTCAGGTGAAATGTTTCCATACTCACGTTGATAAAGAAAAACACTATAGGAAAGTGAAAGTATCGGCACGTTTTCGTGCGTGCGTGCGTCTGAGCATATATTGAAGCAGAAACTAAACACAAACGTGTAAGCTCTTCCATTTAAAGTTGATCTATTGATGCTTATTTCAACTGCAGTTTGCTTACTTCGTTTCACCTCTGTAACTAATGGAATATATCTATCTTCTATTGTCTTCATAACAGAGAGAATAAGCATTTCAAGGATTTTATCGAGGTTGCATTAAAGTGAATTCCTTGCTCATGCTGTTAAGTATTGGAACAGGTTCCTACTTACCTCATTTGAATGTCCATCCTTCTTCTGCAGCATTCGGTCACGCCCACGTCTCTGAAATAACACAACATACAAGTGTAAAATATGCTCTTATAGGGATGATATACCACAAGTGTAAATAGTCTATTTTAACAAAACGAGACTTGAATCTTTATATATCCCTCCCTCTATGTTTCCATTTCACTCATTTCGTCTCTCTCGCCCTTTCTATCTCTCCTTCACTCCTTCTTTGTCCTTTTCTTTCTCTTCCTCTCTCCTCCTCTGTTCCTGTCTTTCCCTCTGTCTCTCTCTGCTTTCCTCTCTGTTTCTCTCCTCGTCTCTCTCTCTTCCCCCTTCCTCTCTCTTCTTCTCTGTTTTATCTCTCTCTGTTTCTGTCTCTTTCTCCTTCACTCTGTCTCCCTCCCAAGTTTACAATGACAGGCTTCGTTCACTGCTTCATATGATTGAATATATTAAAAACAATAATATTTAATTTAGCATTCCACTTTAAGTATATCATATCTATAATAAAACGTAAGGAAACCAAAGACAGTTTCTATCATTTTCTGTTGGTTATAGTATATATAAGACCTTAGGAAATTTTTTTGCAGTGCTTGTAAGGAAAGCAACTCTGATACGTTACATTCACGTGACTTTCTCTACCCAATATTGCTTATTTTTATATCTCTTCTACAAACTATTCTTAAGAGAGTTTAGTTTTCTATCTACTTCACGTTTATAAAGATAACCTTTATAGAAATAGATTCCTCACACATTTCGTTAGATACAAGAGGATGAAGCAGCAGTCAAATGTTTAAAAAAGCTGGTAACCATATAGTGGTATCTAACAATCTAATTGTGATAGCACGTCATAAAATAACAAAGTGTTGAACAAATGATATCAGTAATAACGGAATTATTCAAAGTTGCTTAATAATGAAGAGAATTTCACAGGATACTCGCAGAAAATGGAAGGTATACATTTTATTTGTCACATAACATACTTCTTTCAGAGGTCAATTGAAACTTTGAAGGGTTGGTGTTTACAAAACACGAGGACTCTTGTATTTGTTGTTTCTTTCTGCGACATGATGTCACGCAGTTGCACTGGGCTGCTGATGACACGATCACCCATTAAATTATCATAATGATGATGATGATATTCTTAGATTGTTTAAGGTCTAAGTTTTTTCAGAGAACTGCCAGCAACTGTGTTCAACACGTTTAGTGACAAAGACAGGGCTTATAAATCCTTAAGAAACAAGTGAAACAGGTCCCGTTGCTTGCCCAACGCAGTAGTGTTTCTATTTCCTTCCTAACTCAAATATTAAAATAGTTCAAGTCTTTTGAAACACACTACATTATAGCATTTCAATCAATTTCGCTAGCTTTGAGAAAGTGCAAAATAACGAAACTGTTCGATGTAAAGGGCAGTTTGCGGAGGGGGAAGGCACTCAACTTAAACACCAAATTTGGTATATATCCGAGACTTTGTTTTTGAGTTATGCTTTTAAAGACAGCACACACTCACGCGCGCGCGCACGGGACTTTTTCTATGAATGTTTGTTTTTTACTCTCTCTATCATATACATAGGTAGAGAAGCTTGTATACCACTCAAAAATTCAATATCAATATCTCATCAAAAATACATGTTTCCAACAAAGGTCCGTGTGGGGTCTGTAAACGAAAAGTGTACCAACACCAAACTTTGTATTTAAATTCAGTACTTTCCAAAGATGCGATAGAAAGATTTTCAACAAAATCCCCACACCCCATTGCAGAGCAACTTTTCCGCCATTTTTTTTATTTTCTAAAAACTGGTTCTAACGACTTTGGTTAAAATACCATATATTATAGATGTTTACATGGCAAATAAAACGTATATCTTGAATTTTATTGGAATAGTCTTTGAAATCCTCTTCATCAGAAGGAATTTTCTATAATCTTGTATAACTATGTAGTAAACCTTAAGCAACAGACTATAGATCTCTTTAAAACATACAATTTATTTCAAATAACCTTTTTTTGGCACCAGCCATTTCCGAGATATCCGTTATTAATGGTTCGAATTTTTCAATAGTTAGACTCTCTTTTAAACTCTTGTCGATTTCCAGTTGTTTCTCGCGATGTCATGGAAACAGCATATAGCGTCCAGTTGTTAAACATTTGACTATCGCTGTTCTCTTTGTATCTATAACGAAATGTGTAATGTAACTGTTTCTGTAAACGTTTATTAGATTAAAATGAAGTAGGTTAAAAACAAATTCTGATGGATACATTCACAAGTCTATCGCTACC
Organism: Deroplatys truncata; assembly: GCA_030765065.1. NCBI lineage: Eukaryota > Metazoa > Arthropoda > Insecta > Mantodea > Mantidae > Deroplatys > Deroplatys truncata. The sequence goes on from CM060979.1 coordinate 4,234,432, forward strand.
CTCTATCGTTTATAAGTGGACATACAAACTATTCTTAGTGAATGTTTCCATGACAACGCGAGAAACAACTGAATGTTGACAGGACTTTAAGAGAATGAGCAATAAATAGACAATTCGAGCCTTTAATAACAAATACCTCAGAAATGGCTTATTCCACAAAAATTATTTTAAATAAATCGTATGTTTTAAGGAATTCTACATATTTTTGTGTAGTATGTTTTCGTCTATCGCGTAACGTTTGCCGTTACAAACTCCTTGCAAATGAAGGGGACTTCCCAGAAAATTCAAGACATACATTTTACTTGGTATGTAGATGTCTATAATATATGGTATTTTAATGAAAATCGTTAGAGCCATTTTTTAGAAAATCAAACATTTCGAAAATGTTCCATGTAAAGGATAGTTTGGTGTTGCATCTTTGGAAAATACTCAACCTAAATAGAAGTTTGGTATTTATTCGAATTTTCCTTTTTGAGTTATGCTGTCCACAGACACAACGCAAAATGCTTCATTTGGATACAAGGTGCCTCAAAACATGTATTTCCGCTGAAATCTCGATATACAATTTTTTGGGGTGGAATGCAGTACGTTGTGCATCTACTAGGTACGTGGAAGAGAAAGTAGTAAGACTACATTGTATACCCATCAATAAACAATGGAGAAAGTCGTGAATGTATCTCATTTTTTATTCAGGGGCCTTAAAACATGTATTTCCTTTGAAATCTGATATTGCTTCTTTAACTACCTACGTGACACATGGTGGTATACAAAGCAATATGGTGGGCTGAGTTAACGTTAATCGATTAGCAATCGAGCTAATGCAGTCTTCCCTTGTCTTATAAACGTCTCCAGAAGACGCCGTACTTACGAATTATTGAATTACTCTATGTACCATGTTGGGGTGCACTTCTTCTGATATTTACATGCTTTCCTTAAAGTTTTCTGATAAACAACATTTGTGTTTCGATTTTCTCCACATAATAATCAATTGAAACGTCTGCAGTGTGTTCTCGCAAGTATTTTATTCGGGAGTACAAGGAACCCTCACGGGTTACCAGAACACATTTGGAACTACAACGATGTCCCAGGGATATTTACCTTCTCTACCACGTAAACTAGTAAGTAGAGGAAGTATTAAAAGGGCTAAGACAGGGTATTCCTCAGAACCAATGTCCGATATGTGGTGGTAATGAAGACATTGAACACATAGTATTTAAGTGCCAAGGAACAGAAAATTGGAGAAAAGAATGTTTTAATAAGAAGTGGTTGAAGGGGGATAGAAATACACTTATGATTGAAATGATATGCAAGGACGCTAGAAGCATTGGACAGTTTTTGTGTAAAGTATGGACAGTGGAAAGAGAAAAGTAAGAGGTAGTGCATCTTACTTTGAATGGAAAACTATAGTGAATGTGTGATGGTTAAGTAATCAATAAATGGAAAGTGAAAAACAAGTGGAAATGGGACATGAAAAAAAGAGCAAGATAATTTATTGACAAGAAATTGTAAAATGTAAATAAACTGTAGTGATTATCTACTGAATGAGTGACCAGGGTCATAGTGCAGTAGACAATCAAATTTGTAAAACTCTTAGCACAATAAAATAAATATTCCACCCAAAAAAATCACCGGTCTCCTGATTCCAAAAGGTCGGATAAATACCAAACTGGATATTTAAAGTTGGTATCTTCCAAAGATGCGACACGGGGATTTTCAAGAAAGTCCCTCCACCCCAAACTACTCTTTACATGCAAAATGTTTCCTTATTTTTTATTTTCTAAAAGATGGCTATAACGATTTTGATCAAAACGCCATATATTTAGAATATTTACATGACAAATAAAATGTACATCTGGAATTATCTGGCTTGTGAAGTCCTATTCATTCGGAAGGAATGGGGGTGCGGAATTGAACCTCGGACTGCATACAAACAGGTTAATGTACTGCGGCGGTGCAGAACTGCCTTTCACTACGACATTTTGTGCACGCGAGATGGAAGTGACCACGTGGTTGAGTGCTAAGTCGAGACACTCTACGCTACAAAAACGGTCCAATTGTTTGAGCTATCTGTCGGCATACTTGCTCAGATTCCGAGTTTACGAGAGGCAAGCGAAAGTAAATACTTGTCCCACTTCACTAAGGTGACCTCGAAACTGTTGGGATCCACCCCTTCCACTCATGTTTCGCCAGTCCTTTGCCAGAAACTCGCTTCAAAGTATTTACGTCATACGCACACAATCGCCTGGCGCCAACGGCCTGAAGACGCGTATAATCTTGTATGACTGATAAACGTTAAGCGTAGATGCAAATGTATTACATAAAAAATATAAATATCTTTAAAATACAATTTATTTCAAAAAAACTTTGTTCTATCCTAAGCCACTTCCAAAATATCCATTATTAATTGTTAATGCTTTGTCATTCTTTTAAAGTCCTGTCAACATTCACTTGTTTCTCGCGATGTCATGGAAACAGTATGGAATTTTAAGGCAGCATATAGCGTCCAGTTGTTAAACATTTGACTATCGCTGTTCTCCATAACGAAACGTGTAATATAGCTGTTTCTGTAAAGGTTTATTTCGATTAAAATGAAGTGGATAGAAAAATAAACTTTCGTAACAATAATTTATACACACAGTGATAAACGATAGTGAGTGGGTAGAAAAAGCCGCGCGAATATAACAGATCAGATTCTTTAACAACTATTCAGTTGTTTTTCACGATGTCAGTCATGGAAACTGTTGAATTTTAAGACCAGCATTTAGGGGACACTTTTTAAACATCTGACTATAAGTTCGGTATCTTCTATTGCTCTTGTATACTGGAACCATTTCCGCAAAGGGGAATCTCAATTAACATGACGTACATAAGTAGAAAAATAAGTTTTTGTAAGACTAGCTTGTAGAAGAGATATGAAAATCAGTTTTATACCGAGAAACAGACACGATGCCCCGTAACCTGATGACTTTTCCAGATTCCTATCCCATATAGGCACAGCCCACTCGAAAGGGCGTGACCAACCAAGGGAATAATCGACCTTATGCGACAAAGCATTTGCAGCGGTATTATATCCTCTTGAAGCCTTTAACAATCATTAATCACTCATTTTCTAAACAGATGAGAGAGCTCGTATCCCAAGAAGGGATAAGGGGGCTTACTTCAAACAAGTACCACGTGCCTGGAATAAGTGGCATAAGTTTATATGATGTAATCTTGTGTAACTAAGCGCGCGCGGGCGCGCACACACACACACACACACACACACACAACCTTTCTACCTATCCATGTATCTGTCTATTTATCTACCTTTCAATCCGTCTGTCTATGTTACTATCTATCTATCTATGTATCTATCCATCCTTGTATCTGTCTGTCTATCTATCCATCCGTGTATCTGTATATCTATCTATCTGTCCATCTATCTATCCATCCCTGTATCTGTCTGTCTATCTATCTATCTATCCATCCTTGTATCTGTCTGTCTATCTATCCATCCGTGTATCTGTATATCTATCTATCTGTCCATCTATCTATCCATCCCTGTATCTGTCTGTCTATCTATCTGTCTATCTATCTATCTATCCATCCTTGTATCTGTCTGTCTATCTATCCATCCGTGTATCTGTATATCTATCTATCTATCTATCTGTCCATCTATCTATCCATCCCTGTATCTGTCTATCTATCTATCTATCTATCTATCTATCCATCCTTGTATCTATCTATCTATCTATCTATCTATCCATCCCTGTATCTGTCTATCTATCTGTCTATCTATCTATCTATCTATCCATCCTTGTATCTATCTATCTATCTATCTATCTATCTATCTATCTATCTATCTATCTATCTATCCATCCCTGTATCTGTCTATCTATCCATCCCTGTATCTGTCTATCTATCCATCCGTGTATCTGTCTATCTATCTATCCATCCCTGTATCTGTCTATCTATCCATCCGTGTATCTATCTATCTATCTATCTGTCTATCTATCTGTCTATCCGTGTATATATCTGTATGTCTATCCAGATCTTTATTTATCTGTCTATGTATCTCTACCAGTCTGTCTGTCTATCTATCTATATCCGAATATATCTATATATCAATATGTCTATCTGTATATGTATCTATGTATCTGTCTATATCTTTATCTATCTGTCTACGTATGTTCTGCCAGTTGGTCTATTTATCTATCTATCCCTCTATCTATCCGTCCATCTATTTATCTGGCTATATATCTATGTGTCTATACATGTACCTGTCTATCTTGTATACAGGATGTAGCTTTATTGCTGTCATATATTTGGGAGACTTTTCCTGACATCCAAACAGTAAAAAAAGTTCATATCAACTTGGGTCTGAAAATCATTTATTTCAGAGTTACAACACAAAATCGAAAGTTACAAAAATTGCTCGAAGTGGCTTCCTCTTGCTTCGATGCATGAAGTAAACCTGCATTCCATGCTCTGGCGTACTCTGTTGAAAATTCCTGGTGTGTTTCGTATTTGGTCAAATCCAGTTTGGATACGCCCTCTCAAAATGTCAACATCAGGTACAGGAGTCGCATAAACCAAGGACTTCAAATGTCCCCAGACGAAGAAATCCATTGGATTCAAATCAGGCGATCGAGCAGGCCATGCAATGGGCCCCCCTTCACCAATCCATCTTTGCACAAATCGATCATTCAAAAACTTACGAACTATCATACTGAAATGAGGTGGAGCACCATTGTGTAAAAACCACATTCGTTGGATGATGTGCAGAGGCACATTATCAGTAAGTGATGCAACTCATTTCTGAGAAACTGGAGATAGGTTTGTCCATTCAAATGCGGAGGGAAGAAGTAGGTACCAATAAGGTGATCATTAATGATTCCACACCAAACGTTGAGAGAGAACCTCTGTTGATGGTTGTCCTGTCGTACTTCATTAGAATTTTCAAATGCCCAGTTATGAGTGTTACGAAATTTGAAGATGCCGTCGCGAGTAAAACCAGCCTCATCCGTGAATAAGATACAGGCTGCGCACTGCTGTAACATGCGTTGACAGAAACGTCTTCTTGGCTCAAAGTCCGCCTCATTTAATCCTTGCACACGTTGAAGGTGATACGGGTACAGAAGATTTTCATGCAGAATTCTCCAGATAGTCATATGACTAACTCTTTCCCTTGCATCCATACGTGTTGTGCTTTGTGATGGGTCTACATCCACAGCACGAAGAACTCGTTCTTCAATCTCAATGCCTCGTACCACTCCCAACATCCCTAGTGCTCCTCTCAAATGCGCCATTCTCTCTCAAGCGTTGGTGAATTCGTGCGAATGTCCTTGCACACGCTAACGGCCTGTCAGGGTACCTTTCTGCATAAAGTTCACGTGCTCGTGCTGCATTGCCGCCTGCACGGCCATACGTGTAGTGCATATCCGTCTGTTCACTCATGGAATACATCTTCTTTGGCCTATAACAACGAAACCGTTGATTTTCAGACCCATGTACATATGAACGTTTTTTTACTGTTTTGATGTCAGGAACACGTCCCCCAAATATATGACACCAATAAAGATACACCTGTATATCTATCTATATATATTTATATATTCTACCTATTTATCTATCTATCTGGTATGCGTACTTTTCTACATTGACTTCTATCATCGTCGTCGCTGTCATAATTCTGAGATTATCAACAAAATGTCGTACTCCAAGTGACCTACGATCAAACCAAAATATTTACTATATTCATTCTTATATACTTTGCACTAACAAAACTTATTTTTCTATCTACTTCATGTTAATGGAGATAAACATTTACAGAAATAGTTTCATTTCACATTCCATTGTAGGACAAGGGGGATGGAGGAATCGATAGTTAGATGTTTAAAAGCGGGACATTATGCCCTGGCCTTGAAAATCCATACTCTTTCCATGACATTGCGAGAAACAACTGAATAATGGCAACATTTTAAAAAATAACAAAAGTATTGAAAAATTCTTGCCAATAATTACAGATATCTTGGAAATAGTTGATGCGATTATTTAAAATAAATTGTGTTTGTTTTGCGTGTCTATTAGGATTTACGTACTATTGCTTGCGAATGAAGAGGACTTCACAGGATTCTTGCACAAAATTTAAGGTATGCATTTATTTGTTATGTAAATATCTTGTATATACACATAACACATATACACCGCATTTTAATTAAAATCGTTATAGTCATTTTTGAGAAAAACAAAAATTTCGAAAACATTTTCATGTAAAGTATAATTTTGAGTAGGGCGATTTTCTTGTCGAAGCTCTGGAAAACAGTGAACTTAAATACCAACTTGCCTATTTATTTGGTTTTTGAGTTGTACTACTCCCGTACGGGGGGAGGGCGCTGCGAACCTTAAGCACAAGTGGTACTGCTGACGTTACTAGAAGCACGCCGGGCCAAACGTACGAGCCCCACCCGAAGGGGGATTGGGTTGGACTCGGCGGGGCAGTGGGAGACTGGGTTGTCAGACGCCTCAATGTCCGACCTGGATAGCCGGTAGTCAGTTACTAGATTGCTGTCGGCCCTACCGAGGTTTTCGGTAGCATTCCCTGGGATGACGCGCGTAAGTGGCGTTTCCACTTCCATCCCAGCGCAAGCCTTTGTAGACTCCAGGTATTGGCCTCATGGGAACGGATCGGAGAGCCACACCCTGGTTCAGGGGGGAAGGGGGGCTTGTGCTTCGACTCTTGCCCTGGTAGACCTTCGCATCACTGTACTGCTCAGAGCACAAGGTCTTTTAATTTCTTTTTGTTTTATTTTGATCCAGGGAATCTTTAAATATAGTTTTCGGTGAAATCTGTGTATAGATTTTGGGTAATATGCAATACTTTCTCTACGTACTATAGGTATGTGTTACAGAAAGTAAAAGTGGTCGTTTAGTGAAACAAAAGAATGAGGAGATGCGAGCTCCTTTGGGCGTATCTTAGGTTGTATGCTTATTAAGAATGTGTAACACAGAACTAACAAGGACAGTGTGACAAACGGCAGAAGTAGTCAACATGAACATGTTTCACGTGTTTTAACAAAGCCTCGTGAACCTCCTTTAAAATAATTGTATACTGTATTGGTCCTTCACACTAGAGTTGATTCAGACTTCAATGTCACGGATTTTCGTACCGGTGCTCTTACTGCTTAAGCTACCATTCCCTTACTTGCATTAAACACTCATCTGATTCAGTCGTTCCAGGCACTCAAGATATACTCTAACTGCACGGCGGAGAGCTGGTCCAGTTAACATTCATATCATGGACAACTAATTGTTTACACGCAACTCTTACTAACACGTTCTCATTCATTTTCAACAGTCTGAACTGAAATAAGTGCTAATTTCAACAGAGTAAGCCTGATGTGCTTATATTATCTTCCCGCTTCAGAGAAACATCTGAACCTTGTTGGTTGAGTCATACACTAAATTATTAATGTTCAAGTTTACACTCTTAGAAGTAACCTCAGTGCAATTTGAAGGATTTCTTGCAAAGTCACGCACAGAGCACCAGAGTATTAAAGTGGCTCAACAATCCAGTTTTAATCCCGAATGACGAACTAATTCCCCCGGACAGTCTTCCATACAGTATAAGTACCCTTTGGCGGTGGAACAATCATCGGTCGAGTAACTTGTTAGATCATTATGGCAGGTGAAATTTTGAACCTTTGTGCCTTCTCTTGGTTCCGTAGTTGTTAAATATCGTAAAAGTTACACAGTTTTCACATAATGCAGAAACCCTTAACATATATAGCGAAATAGAGGTAAAGCTGGTAAACTTTAAGATTCCGCATTCCCAGGCCACTAAGTTAACTCTTTGGATGGATGAATTAATATTTATTTCTCAATACTCAAAATTACATAACTAAATTGCATACATTTGAAAATATTGGCCTGTTTACGCTATAAAGACAGTTCTTGGTTGCTTATCTACGGTCCCAACACACACACAACTCCTAGTATTGATGAGCCACTGTCTACTTGCATACATTAGTCGTCTGCCTTTACCTTGATCTTCTTTGTAGTCATTCTTAACCTTTCTCTTAGACCTTATACAAATAGTTACTCATGGCTTTTATATCTTTATCCCCTTTTACAGTCGTCATAATCTTCCTCATTAATACTTCCCCATCCAAGCTTTTCCATTTCGTTGCCAAAATTGTTCTCTCCATGTCTTTGTTTGACTGCAGTAAAATCGTGTTCACTTCCCCACACATGGACATTTTACTCCATCCTCATCATGCCTTATGACTTTCAAGTTCTAACTGCTGTTCTCTCCCAAGCAAATCCTTCTCGTCCTGGTTTACTGCATATCTCTACGTACTTTTCCTTCTCCCATACTGTTTTTATTTCCCTATATATCCTCAAGGAGCTTTTCTCTCTTGTGCTGCCAAAGATATCTTGTCTGTCAATATCTCTAGCTTAATTCTACTTCTTTCCAAATGCCTCTAATGTGATATTCTGCATTTATCCACGTATCTCTATACCTATCTATTCCGTAACTTCCTGAATTTTTAATAACCATGACCCTTTCTACTTACTTTTCTTTTGTATATGAAAACATTCTTTGATAATTTCACTATCTTCCAGATTTGATGCTAGGCTCTAGTTCCCAAGGTCGCTGGTTCAAACCCGGCGAAGGGCGATGCATTCTTTCGGGCGTAAAGATCCTTAGCATGGCTACCTTCGAAAATGAAGAAAGGCCGGTGGTCGCGTGTCGTAGATTTACGATACGTAAAAGAACCTCAAGCCTGATAAAGAGCCCTCTGAGCAAAATTTCCGGTCTTTCATGCCCAATATAGAATGAGACGATAAGACCAATAGCAGTTAAAGAGCGTTCATAAATAAAACTCAATTTAATTTTTTGTCCACTTTTAACTGTCCAAATTCTTCGACTTGTTGACTGCACTTAACTTCGTAACTTCTTGACTAACTAAACTGAACTCACTGGGGCAGAACAGCCGCTTATATAGGCTGCGCATAATAAACGGAACATTCTAGAGGAGGAAGCTACTCGAAACGACCCAAAGGAATCTTTGGAGCAGGGAAACGGCACACAATAGGCTATTGTTCTAAAGCGGGGCGGTCATTAGCCTCACACTCGGCCAGGTAGACGGGCAGATCCATAGGTAGCTTCGCCCGCGTGGTCACAATACATACGGATTCTCTCTCTTTATGTTATACGTATAGATTGCAAGGATCTGTGTGTTTACGGAATGATGTTTTGTACATTAGAAAATACGTCTTCTGTGTCATACGACTTTGTTTTTCCCATTAGAATTTCATAAGTATTGTTCTAGTTTCTTGTACAGATATACGCTTATTACCTTCTATACCACGTACATAGTAGGTAGAGAAGATATTGCACTCCACCCAAAAATTCAATAAGGATATTTCACCGTAAATACATGTTTTGAGGCCTCTTAAATAAACAAAAAACATTTTTAGAAGAACGTCCATATACATGGGTGTGTGTGACTGTGAACAGCATAACTCAAAAACGAAAAGTTGGATAAATACCAAACTTGGTATTCAGGTTCAGTACCTTCCAAAGATGCGACACTAAGATTTTCAATAAAATCCCCACACCCCAAACCGGCCTATATATAGATCATTTTTTGACCTTTCCTATTTTCTAAAAAATGGCTGTAACGATTTTGATTAAAATAACATATATGAAGAGACATTTACAAGACAAATAAAATGTATATCTTAAATTTTGTGGGAATACCCTGTGAAGTCCTCTTCATTCAACGATTTTTGTATAAGGTTGTGTAACTGGCAAACGTTAAGCGATAGACGAACACGTACTACACAAGAAATGTAGACCTCTTTAAAACATGCAGGCTATTTCAAATAATTTTTTGTGGTATCGGCCATTTCCGAGTAGTTTGTACAGGCACTAATGAACGACAGAGGGTAGAGAAGTTTATGTGAATGTATCACATCAGATTTGTATAGAGCTATAGTGAATGAGGATACAGTAATATTTCCTTGGACATGGTTTCAACTCAGCAATCTTATTCGCTTTGACATACCCGTGAGGTGTCGGAAGTGAAGAATACGAGAACAAGTAAAGCTTGAAAAGAGGAGAGGAAGTCGAGTTTTGCAATACTCTTACTGCTCTAACATTCTATAATGAGTTTTGCACGATAGTTATTCTTGTAAATTGGATTATAGAAATTGATGTTTTAATCAAAAACTTGAAGGTTGCTCTCGGATGGGTAATGGTTAATTGGGGATGCTTGTGGTTATGGCAGCATGTTTGTAAATAAGTACGGTTATGCGTATCGCCATATTTGGAATTTACTTCTCCATTGTTATGGAATAGGTCACGTGTCTAATAATGAAGAAATGGAAGAGACTTGGATACGCCGAAAAAATGTAAACAGAGGTGCGAATTGGTAATATACTGCGTTCTGTTAATATTCTCGAGAAGAGTGACCTGGCGTACTTCGTTCTAAGAAGCAGTAAATTAAAATGTCCAGCAACACTGTATGGTGATTATTTTACGTGTTATTTTGTTTTCAGATTACGATCCATATATATATCATCAAACACGTGTTTATAAAACATTTCACTTAGAATATAAGAAAATTTTACCTGCAACAGTGGGAAACAGAATTACAAAATCGTGGACGTGTGCACTGCAGCACATGACAGGCATCTGTCGGTGACAACGTCCACGTCACGAATGTCACACCCTTGTTTTAAGTTTTTGTTTTTGATTGTATGAGTGACAAGCCTTTAAGAAATATAAGTGACGTCAATCTCCGCTGTGTATTTAGGACATAAAATAATACAATACAGAACGCAAACACATGTGATGGTCTAGCGTTTTAGCTCCTCAACCCGGAAGTCCCGGTTCGCTTTCTGGCTGGAGCAGGGGAATTTCCTGTAACTAGAACCCTTCCCTACAGCTCATAGAGTGTGGAATTTCAGGGTGCTATATAAGTCAAAATTGAAAAAACCTACCGTTCAGCCATGACTTGTTTCTCAAGTCATAGCCCCCGATACGAACAAACAAGTTAAAGGTGGCTATGCAATATCTGATGTTTTGCATTCATATGACTTTCTCTACTCATTCCTCCTGAAACTATTGTTACAAAAGCTTATTCTTCTACCTACTTCTTGTTAATACAGATAAACCTTACGGTAGGCTAAAGTGACTGTCGGGTTTTAAAGAACGGATCGCTATGTCACGGCTTTGACATTCCATAACAGCGAATAGCGACTTTCCAATTGAAAAAGAATAAACATTTGAAAACGCAATCTCTAACAACAATATCTCGGAAGTGGTTAACACCAAAAGACAAAAAACGTTGACAAAGTGTGCGTTTTAACGAGATCTACATGTCTTGTGTAGGTATATCTGCACTTTACCAGTTATACAAAACTCATTCAGAATGAAGGACTTCGCAAGCTAATTTCAGAAAATTGAAGATATAAATTTTATTTGTCGTACAAATATTTTAAACATGCGGTGTTTTAATCAAAATCGTTTGAGCCATTGTTGAGAAAATCCAAAATATCAAGAAAATTGTCCTTGTAAAGGATAGTTTGGGATGGGGGGATTTCTTGTCGCACCTCTGGAATGTACTTGGTGTTTCACCAGCTTTTTGTTTTTGAGTTATGTTGTTCATAGCCTGCGCGCGCACACACATACACACACAAACACACACACACAAACACATACACAAACACACACACACAAACACACACATACACACACAAACACACACACACAAACACACACACCAGGCGTTTCTCTGCATTCCACTCAAAACTTCGACACCAATATTTGACCGGAAATACAGGTTTACAGGCTCCCTAAATAAAAAATATGAATTTTTAGAAAAAGTTCTCTGTCTATCTGTGAAGGGTACAACTGAAAAATGAAAGGTGGTTAAATACTAAACCTCTTATTTAAGCTCGGGTTCTTCCAAGGATGCGAAACGAAGAAATTCTCCCCACCCCTTTGCATAGAACGATTTTGGTTATTCTCGATTTTCTGAAAAATACCACATGTTTAAGATGTTTCGATGACAATTTCTTCAATGCTCTACTGTGAAATCTTGTGTATACGGTAGATGTCGTTAAAATACACAATTTATTTCCAATAGAATGTTTTGTGGCGTTAACCACTTTCAAATACTTACTGATCTCAAATGGGAAACTGTTATTAAATTCTCTCACGGTCAGCCAAAGGACACGGAACTTCAAAACCATCACATAGCGACCGCACTTTAAACATCTGACTGTCGCACAGCGTAATGTGTAATCAAGGGAAACACCCGTTTGGAGGACCTACACCCTCCAAGCCAATGCCTGTTGGGGAGCAGCCAGACTTTTGGATCGGATAGAAGAACCTGGTAGAGCGCGAGGAAGGAGATGATATGAAATGACGGTGAAAGGTGCTGATGGAGCAGTTGGTGGAATGAATGGCGGGAGAAACCGGAGAAAGCCCGCTCAGACGCCGCTTCACCCAACACAAATCCCACATATGGTTCCCTGGGATGGAATCCGGGTGCCTTGGTGGGAGGCGAGAGGTCTAACCACTCGGCCACCATGAAGGTAAATGCGAAGGCTAATAAGCTTTTGTAACGATAGTTAGTACGAGGATCAGTAGAGACCCATGTGAATGCAACACAACAGTTTTTTTTATTCAGAGGGCCTCAAAACGTGTACGTCCGATGAAACCACGATATCAACTTTTTGTGTGGAATACAATACTTCCTGTACTTACTATAGGAGTACACTGCCGGCTGTATGGGTAGCAGGCTTAACTGCAGTGACCTTGGTACTTTTGGATGCGCAACTGGAGGCGCATGACGCGTTCAAGGTTATCTTGCTCTAGTCGCTGCTTTGTGTTCGTGCTGTAAAATAGTCGTGCATCTCAAACGCGAAGCTTATTCCAGACATCTGTGAGAGTGTTAATGTCTTTTTATTAGTCCACTGCCGACAAGTTCACGCTTCAATAACCAATGTTTATGTACGATACACACGTAAGGACCGAATCATGTGGACAGTTTCCTGGTATTTCAGTTCCAGGTAGAGAAACTGATAGACGCCTCGTTGGTAGCTTTAGGACAACGTGATTGCTAAATCTAAGATGCGAAAACGAGATGTTCTAAGGGAGGAAAAAGCTGACGAAATTGCTGCACGTATTTGTGGCAACTCTAAAAATAAGTTTATAGGAACAATCCCCACACAATAGACGAACTTAAGGACAATATAAAACTGAAATAGAAGAACATGCATGTGAATGGAAATTGTATTCGAAGACACCAGGAATATCTCCCTGCAGATGGACACCACTTGTAACAAGGTTAGTACATGTTACTATCACTAGTGAGTAACGTGGCAGTTACAGAACGAAGTACTCCCAGTGTAATACAGAGTGCGGAGCACGTATACGCTCGATGCGTGGCCTCACCATAAAACGATCATACCGTAATAGAAAAAGTTAACATTTAACTTTCGCTAAATATCAAAATAACCCGTTTCCTGGAGCACTGAAAATGCTGTGGACCTTCCTCTCATCTGCATGGTCTAAAGCTAATAAAATAGCCAAGGTTAGTGAAGCTAATAACAAAGGTGAGTTAATCGATAAAGGTATTGTGTAGCCCTCTTGACGCCCTTGTCAAGAGTACTCGCCTTTGACATGGATCTTGACAAGTTGTGCAAGGCGAACCTTTCTATTTGCAGAGAGAGAGCGCGCCACTGCCCCCAGCGTTCGTTGGTTATCCTAAAAGTGGAAATGCAACACAGACAATAACCATCATATTTGGCTTCGAGCGTTTTGACTGCGTGTGTTCATTAGTGACGATATTCATCCATGTTAACGGAGGTTACGGTTTAACTAGCGATTAAAAACAGCAATGTATTTAAAACACTCAGTATTCCCAACCGAGGAACAAAACAACTGTGCAAATTGAAATGAAAGATCATAAATGTAGTATATGAAGGTAATTTTAAAAATCACATAACTTTCTCTACACACTCTTCTACAAACTGGTCCTGCAAGGGCTTATTATTCTATCTGTTTCATTACATATTTGTTGCAGCTGTGTAATGGTCTGAAAAAGATCCGATGTGATACATTCACATGACTTTCTCTACCCTCTATCATTTCTAGTGGCTATATAAACTAGTTTTACTAAACCTTATTTTTCTATCTACTATCTATATTTTAATCGAGATAAACCTTTGCAGAAACAGCTACATTACACATTTCGTTATAGAGAACAGCGATAGTCAAATGTTTAACAACTGGACGCTATATGCTGGCCATGACATCGCGAGAAACAAGTGAATGTTGACAGCACTTTAAAAGAATGGCTAAGTATTGAACAATTCGAACCGTTAATAACGATATCTCAAAAATGGCTTATGCCAGAAAAAATGTATCTATAATAAATTGTGTTTTTTAAAGAGATCTACATTTTTATATAGTGCGTTTTCGTCTCTCTCTTAACGTTTACCAGTTATACAAGATTATACGAAACTCCTTCCGAATGAAGAGGACTTCACAGAGTGTTACCAGAAAATTCAAGATTCACGTTTTATTTCACATGAAAAATATATTTATTTGTAATGTAAATATCTTTAAAATAATGCAATTTAATCAAAATCATTAGTCATTTTTTAGAAAATGTTTCACATAAAGGGTAGTTTGGGGTGCGGGAATTTTCTTAAAAATCTTCGTGTCGCATCCTTGGAAGGTACCAAGTTTGCTATTTATACGACTTTTCATTTTTGAGTTATGCTGTTCATAGACACACACGCGGACGTTTTTTTAAAACTGCTTTTTTATGAGGCACCTCAAAACATGTATTTTCGGTGAAATCTCGGCATGAAATTTTTGGGTGGAATGCAATATTTCCCCTACTTACCATACGTAATAGAGAAAGTAAAAATACCCTCTTTCCATGCCCAGGAGAAAAAAAAGTATGAGTACCTGAACATTCAAACGAGCAACAAAGAATGTCTCGTAAATGGTTAATGCCAAATACATTATTTGATATAAAGTGTGCACTTTAACAGATGTGCATTTTTTGTGCAGTAAGATTTTGTGTTTCCGTTATGGTTTACCAACTTTATTATACAAATGTGGTTAAGGATGAAGAGGTCCTCACAAGTTATTCCCAGAAAATTCAGGATATACATTTTATTTATCATGAAAACATATCTTTTTAATTAAAATCGTCACAGCCATTTTTGAGAAAATAAAAAACAACGAAAAGCTTGTATGTAAGCGGTACTTTGTGTTACAAGGATTTTCTTGGAAATGTTTGTATCGAACCCTTAGAATCTACTACTGAACTTAAATGCCAAGTTTCGTATTTAACCGAATTTTCCGTTTTATTTTCTCTACCACGTACATAATAGGTGGATAACCTATTGTATTCCACCCAAAATCCGAAACCGAGATTTAATCGGAAATGCATGTTTTGAGGCCCTCTGAATAAAAAATGTGCATGTTTGTGTCTGTGAACTGCCTAGCTCAAAAACGAAAAGTTGGATAAACACCAAACTTGGTATTTAGGTTCAGTACCTTCCAAAGATGTCACAGGAGGATTTTTAAGAAACCGCACCTCAAACTACCCTTAACGTGGAACATTTTTCGAAATCTTTTTATTTTCTGAAAAATTGCCCTAACGATTTTGATTAAAATGCCATTATTGAAGTTATTTACATGACAATTAAAATGCATAACTTCAATTTTCTGGGAATAGCCTTTGAAGTCCTCTTCATTGGGAAGGAATAATCTCGTATAACTGGTAAACCCTAAGTGACAGACGATAACGTACTACACAAGAAATTTAGACCTCTTTAAAACATACAATTTATTTCAAAAAACTTTTTTGTGGCATAAACCACTTTCAAGATGTCCATTATTAAAATTCAAATTGTCATTAATTGGTTATTCTTTAAAGTCCTGTCAACATTCAGTTGTTTCTCGCGATGTCATGGAAACAGTATGGAATTTTAAGACACCATACAGCGTCCAGTTGTTAAACATTTGACTATCACTGTTCTCTATAACAAAATGTGTAATGAATCTATTTCTGGGAAGGTTTATCTCGATTAAAATAAAGTAGATAAGATAATAAACGCGATAGAGAGTAGAAAAAGTCATGTGAATGTAACACACCAGAGCTTTAATATTCAGAGAGACGTAAGTACATACAAGGACCTTTCTCTAGAGATGCTGTCCTTGGACTCAGGGAGAGGTATATTTCCGATGAAGTGTGGAATGCGATATTTGGCACGTGCTAGAGAAAGTATAAATCACATGGCGTGAGGATAGGTGATCTCCGCGGTCAGTCCACGCCTGCCTTCCAATTATTGTGAAAGAATCATTCACTCTTCCGTGGAGAGTTTTGTAGCCGTATTGTGCAGCCTCGTCAGGATACCACCATATTGACGCTCCTCAAAACAAACTTCCTTGCCAACTGTAACATTTGAAAAATACCCAGTGGTCAGATGTATGTCTAATTCCTAATAAAAGAGGAACAAATTCTCTTGCTAGAGTTGTCCGTCATGTTTCTGTACTGTTCCAGTTCAAACCAGGAGATTTTTTATCTTTTCTTTCTCCCTAGAACAAGAGCGCACATTTCCCCTTCCCAGTTCTGTTTAATTTCATTTGCTAAGCTTAAGTAAGTTTTCCCTTACACTCAGCGCCAATTATCCTTCCGCCGAAGTGAACTAATTTCGTTGACCCTTTTCCATACGCTTTTATTCTTCAGTTCTCCTCGTTGCCTCCTCTGATCTTAGTGATAGGTTTTCTGCCGCAATGCTTCACGCTGTTGTTTAGCGTGTCCACATAACACCATTTTATATCCAAGAGCACACTACAAACTTGTACTGAATGTTTCACCCGAGGAAGTACGAGCGGCCTGATCAAGAGAAATGTTGTGTAACCTTGTAAATCAATAGTCCGACTGTCAAACTGCAAAATTAAGTGTCTGTCTCAGCTCTTCATTTTAGGTGAATCTTCATCCATCCAATCATTTCTCCACGTTTGAGAACAAAAGTAATCGCTGGAAGACACAGCCGGTGAATATGGTGGATGTGGAAGCAATTGGAAGCGAAGGTCATGCAGTTTTGCAGCAACAATCCCGAACGTGGTGAAAATGCATTATTGCGATGAAAGAGAACTTTATTTTTCTAAAAGTGTGGACGTTAAGCCTGAATAGCATCGTTTAATTGTTCCAGTACTGAAGCATAATACTCCCCGGCAATGATCTTGCCCTTCTGGGGGTAGTATGAGCACCACACCACGAGAATCCCAAAAAATCGTAGCCATGACTTTTCCTAAAGACTGAACTCGTTTTTGCTCTCTTTGGTGCACTTTCGCCTGTTGCCATGCATTGTTTGGATGCTCCTTCATCTCTGGCGTGTAGGGATGAATCCATTTTACATATATTGCTATGAAACCCACTGCAATTGCGTTCAAACACTGTTCAGACATGCGTTTTTGGTCCGTTGTTAACAAAGGTGTCACCACCGAGTGGAAAGCTTTCTCTTGCCCAAAACTTGTAAAATACAACGAACATTGAGGGCTTTGGAATCTCAGCCAACTTGCCTAGCTTCCATCGCCGATCACTGAGTACGACGTTAATGTTTGCCAGAATCTTGTCGGTCGTAGCGGTTTTAGGACGCCATGAGCGCTCATCTTGAACGCAGCAGCCCACTTATTACCTTCGAAAATGAAGGGGAAGAATATTTTGTGGAGGCTGTCTCCTTTTGTACTTCTATTGAGGTTAAACCCTACAAAACGAAGTACTTTGTCACAGCTCGAATTTCAGTTTTATCCATTTTGTAGAAAACGTTTTACGTCACAAACAAATGACTACAGTTGCGCGTCTGAAACTTTACAGTGTGTTATGTAAAGGGTGATATTTAACAATTATCACGGTGATTTGTCTATCTTCAGGACATCTGCGAGAACTTGAAGATCATTACATCATGCTTCACGGGGATGTTGAGAACTGCATTAGGGTAAATTCCATTTAAGGTAGCGTGTAACGACAGAGAAGAACAATGCATGTGTATAGTGTTCTACCAGACCAGATGCTGCAGCTGGTAAAGCCCGGGATCTATCATTCTGTAGATCTGCAGGTAATCAATCTCAACCTTTGCCGTCGTCCTCCGTGGTGTAGTGATTACCATGCTAGCCTCTAGTTCCCGAGATCGCGGGTTCAAATTCGGCGGAGGGCGATGTATGTTTTCGGGCGTAAAAATCCTTAGCATGGCTTCTTTCGGAAGGGAAGTGAAGCCGGTGGTCCCGTGTCGTAGACGTACGGCATGTAAAATAACCTCAAGTCTGATAAAGAGGCCTCTGAGCAAAAGTACCGGTCTTTCACGCCCAATATAGAATGGGACGCTAGGGCCCACAGCAGTTAAAGAGCGTCCATAAATAAAAACCAATATAATGTCAAACTTTGGCAACTTTACGACCGAGGTGCGTTTCACTTGTGAAATTAAAAGACTATAGATTTGCCCAGAACGTTCCACTTGGTTTTACTTTCTTTACCACGTAGCAACTAATAGTAGAGGCAGCATTGTATTGTACACAAAAATCGATACACAGGTTTCATGGGACCCCTTATTACAAAAGGGCGTCTAAATAAAGAATACTGCGCGAATGTGTGTGTGTCTCTAAACAGCACAAATGTCGCAATTTTGTATTTAAATTCCGAGGATTTGACAGGAAGAGTTTCAAGAAAATTCTCCACTCCAAACTACGCTATATAGGAAAATCTTTTCTTATTTCTGATTTTCTCAAAAATACGTCTAACCGGTTCGATTAAAATAGCACATTTAAAGATATTTACATGAAAAATAAAATGTAAATGCTGAATTTTCTGGGTATAGCCTGTGAAGTCCAATGACTGTTGTACAACTGGAAGAGAGAGACAAAGTCTCAGAAGAATGAAGTAGCTTTAGCTGTTTCTTAGTTATTATTTTGAATTTTCAGCAAGTCCCTATTCCGTTTTTCTCATGATCAGTCTATAACAATATGGAATTTCAAAGTCATCACACAGCGACCCGCTTTTTAAAATTCTGACTGTCACTTCAGCCTACTGTATTCTTCTTATAGCTACGAAGAAATGTGTAATAAAAGTTTATCTGTATTAACAAAAATAAACTTTTATAAAAATAATTGGTAGAAAAGTGAGTTGAGAAAGTTATACAATACAAAACATTCCATTTTTAAAGTGCTGTGGATATTCAGTTGTTTCCCGCGAAAAGAGCATGGAATTTCAAGGTGAGCATATAGCGACGCGGTTTTAAACATTTGACTGGCCTATGTGGTCTGGCGGCGGCTTTCAGATCCAGATGTTCCGGGTTCGATCCCCGGCTGCACGTTGGGGATTTTTCTTTAACCAGGATGATTCACCACTCTCCCTGGAGTCTGCAAGTATGAGTGAGAATTTAAATGTGCGTATTTAATGTTCATAAAGAAAAATCTAACCAAAATAAACAAAACTGTAAACGAGTAAACATAATCACCAATGAGCAATCGTTCCACCGCCGATATGATCTTACATGTTAGAGCGGCATATACATGGAACTACAGTACGGTCTTTTTATGGCGAGGCCGTGTATGCGTGCTCCGCGCACTATTAGTGGTAACTCCCGCGTTACTTACTCACGAGTACTAACCTTGTTATAAGCAGTGTCCAACTGCGTGAAGACATTTCTGACATCTTCAAATGAAATTTCCATTCGCACGCATAGGTTCTTCTTGGATAATGTTTATAATTTCTGTTTTATATTGTTCTTAACTTCGTCTATGGTGTGGGGTTGTTCCTAAAAAACTTAATTTTTACAGTTCCCCATAAATAGATGCACCAATTTCGTCAATTATTTCCTCCATTAGAACATCTCTTTTTCGCTTCTTAGTTTAGCGTTTAGCAATCCCGTTGTGCTAAACGTTAACCAGGCGTCTATCAGTGTCGTTACCTGCAACTGGAATGCAGGAAATTTCTTCTGAAAGTGTATATATATATATATACATGATTCGGTTTTTACGTATGTATCGTAAATAAAAATTAGTGGTTTGTCGGCAGTGGACTAATAACAAGACATTAACACAGATGTCTTTAACAAGACTTCACCTCTGAGATGCACGGCTATATTTACAGCACGAACACAAAGCAGCGACTGACGCACAGCTGACAAAGATAACCTTGAAGACGTCATGCGCCGTCAGTTGTGTATTGGAAAAGTATCGAGATTACTGCAGTACAGCGTGCTACGCATACAGCTGGTCTGTGGCCTCACCTCAAAACGACCGCACTGTATTTATGCAAATGTTTATCACGATTAATTTGAAGTAGATATAAGAACAAGTTTTTTTAAGAATAGCTTGTAGGATGTGTTTATCGGAGGGATGGGGTGAAGGAGCGTAGGAGGTCCCAGATCCAGAGGCAAACAGGCCCACAAAGACGCGCAAGTCCCGCACACAGTAGAGGCGAAGAATCCCGAGAGAGGGCGACGAAGCGACCCTAACGGCCGGGACAACACACCCTGCCATTCACGGGGAGAAATCTTTCAAACGCGCAAGCATCCACGCCATCTGCCCGACACCGCCAGCAGCGCACGACCTGAAAACCACCTGAAACGTGAAAGGGAAAGATGAAATGGGGGGAAAAAGAAATCGCGGTAGAATACACCACCCCGGCATTTGCCTAGGTGACCACGGGAAAACCACGAAAATACGCATGGTCAGAGTGGACGGTCACCAGGAATCAAACCCGAGACCTCCCGAATGCGGCCTACAGACGTTGCCGCCTGTGCCATCCCGCTCGGTAAGCGCTATTAAATAAATGGGTAGAGGAAGTGATATGAATGTGACACATTAGATACTTTACTGGAGCGACTTTGTAAATTAAATCAAGGGAAAAAGTACGTGTAATTTGTAAAGAGAGGAAATATTCCACTTGTCAAGGAGAAGGTAGAAATAAAATAAACGGCAACATATTAACATCAGGATCAGGGCGCAAGCACAGACGTATTCACACCACAGTGATGTTCGCCAAGAGGGAGATAATTCATCGCTTGGCAAACACTTCTTCCACCAATATTTATCTCATTTTAATGAAGGTTCACATTGAGTTAGAGAGGCACGCGGTCATCCAGCAGAGGTGTGACAACACGATGTATGGTAGCGGACCCGTGAAGACTCGAACCAGAGTTGTGGTTCGCCGAGGCAGGGAGCCCTGGAGGATGCTTTGAATGCATCGGGTGGTTCGATTCCCGTCTCCGGCAAGCATGTACCTGTCTGATTAAATGTGCGTGTAAACAGACGACGAAAAAAAGGTGAAAATAATTGTATATTCAAATGAGTAGTTTTAAATATGTTGTATAAAAGAGAGGATGTAGATGATAAAATAAGAAAATGTAATCAGATGCTCGAAGGCGTAAAAAGACTATAATTAGCTTTTAGAAACTAATGGTTGGGTCAGAATAGTGAATAACAAAAAAGACGGAAATTCTGAACTGGCATTTTTGAGAGGCTACACTCTTGTACACAGAAAAAGTTGATGCGCTGCTTTCGTATGAGTTTCTCTACTCACTTTTCTACAAACTATTGTTACAAAAGCTTATTCTTTCTATCTACTTCTTGTTGATAGAGATATCGCTTTAAAGAAGTAGTTTTCTTACACATTTCGTTGAAGGCACTAGGGGCTGCAGGACGCCGAGTCGACAGTGAAATGTTTAGAAAGCGAGTCGTTATATTCTGGCTTTAAAAGTCAACTCTTTGCATGACTTCAAGAAACAAACGACTGGAAAACTACAGTTGCTTTCACATAAGTTTCTTTACACATTCTTCTACAAACTATATTACAAAAGCTTATTCTCCTCTCTACCTTTGTATAGCCCCCATGGAGGGGACACCTCCGGGAGCAACGGATGAGGTGAGGGTTGCAGAGCGAGGCCGGCGCAAGTCGACAGAGACACGCCGAGTTCCCTAACAGTTCAGGCTTGACCACCCGGCCACGGGAGGGTGGCTCGCAGGCGTGCCTAGCAGGGGAGGCCCGACAGGCTTCCCTCTAGCGGGGCCGAGAAGAAGTTCCAAATCGCAAGCCTCTGCGCCATCTGCTCGACACCGACCGAACCACAGCCCCGGAGTCAACTTGAAACATGAAAGGGGAATGAAATGAGAGGACAATTCGTGGTAGAATACACCACTCCAGCATTCGCTTCGCAATTTTACGTACAGCTATAGTACGTACCATTAAAGTAAAGTAGGCTGACAAATACGCTGAACTCTCGAACGAGTAAATGCCCACGAGAGCGTACTTACGTGAACCAGAAGCTCGACAACGGTTCGGTATATTCGTTGCTGCGTTTCGAACGAGTTGGGCTGGACGAAACGAGCAAGTCTCTTTCTGTACCATATGAAACGTTCCATGTCCTTATCAGCTCTACTTTGATCTTCAGGCCCGCTCCGTTCCATTTAAAATTGTTCAGTCCAACTTGATTTTTGACGGCCTACGCTTCCTTTTTTCTCGTGGTTTATAATTAAGCGCTTTCTTAAGTAATCGGTTTTCATCCATTCTGTCTAAATGCTCTTTCCAATTCTTACGGCAGTTACCTATACGATCTAGCTCTCCTTTTATTGCAACCTCTCTTCTTATGTCTTCCCTCTTAGGGACACACTGACCTCATTTCTAACGCTTCTTGACAAAGCCACTTGTTTATAAAACATTAATTGTGTTTCTCTTGTACTTTTATGGCCTTAACATCTTATAATTGTTCTAGAAACATATTAGTAGCGGTTTATTGAGTTTTTGTTTCCACGTCCATATGTTTTGGTATATTTTACATCGCAGATATTTAAACCTGTTCAGTCATTGCGAGTCAATTACAGTTTATGATCTCTTATATTCATGCAAATATTTTAAACAATGCAATGATCAAAATCTTTACAGGCATTTTTAAGAAGATAATTTAAATGTGTTCACATAGTTTGAGTGAGAACATTTTCTTTATAATCTTGTGTCGTATTTTTGGAAGATGCCAAACTTCAATATCCAGTTTTGGTATTTAACTGACTTTTCGTTCTTGAGGTGCGGTGTTCACAGGCAGACACCCCTTTCTAAAAAATGCTTTTATACTTTCCTCTACCACATACCTAGCAGGTAGAGAAGGTATTGTATTTCACCCAAAAATATACCGAGATTTCACTGGAAATACATGTTTTGAGACCCCTGAATACAAAACAATTTTTAGAAAAACGTCCGAGTGTGTGTGTGTGTTAACACCATAACTCAAAAACGAAAAGTCGAATAAATAGCAAACTTGGTATTTAGGTTCAGTACCTTCCAAAGATTCGACATTCACATTTTCAAGAAAATTCCCACACCCCAAAACTACCCTTTACATGCAATATTTTTCGAAATCTTTGATTTTCTAAAAAATGGCTCTAACGATTTTCATTAAAATACCACATATTAAGGATATTTACATGACAATTAATATGCATATCTTGAATTTTCTAGGAATAGCCAGTGAAGTCCTCTTCATTTGGAAGGAATTTTATATAATCTTGTATAACTGCTAAACGTTAAGCGACAGACGAAAACGTAAGTGTAGATCTCTTTAAAACACACAATTTATTTCAAATAACGTTTTTGTAGCATCAGCCATTTCTAAGATACTCTTTATTGGTTCGATTCATTCAATACTTTATTCTTTTTAAGTTCAGTCGATTTTCAGTTGTTTCTCGCGATGTCTTGGTGAATTTTAAGGCCAGCATATTAGCGCCCAATTGTTAAACATTTGACTATCGCTGTTCTCTATAACGAAATGTGTAATGTAGCTGTTTCTGTAAAGGTTTATCTCGATTAACATGAGAAATAAGCTTTCATAAGAAACAAAAGATTGTGAATAGAGAAAAGCAAGTGTATGTAATGCTGTTTACCAAATACTTCTGCTCAGTAACTCGAATACTCTCACTCAAACGATGCTCAGTGTGATATTCTTTAAATTAAATCTCATGCAGGCCAAAAGTTTTTAAAGTGTATTTTAACACAATTTAAATGCATTTTGAATTAAGGTGAAAAAAGCCTAAAGTCCATTACGCGACATGAGTGTGCTCGGTGAAAGTGAACCCCCCCCCCCCGACTCGATCTTGGACCCTGCCTTCAAACCACGGAGCTGTATTAGGCAAATGCTGTAAACGTGATACAATGTTGTGAGCTACAGGAGACGATACTGCACGGTAAGACGATATGGAGACAGCCGCGTGTCTTCACTGAAGCTATAATGACTGGTGTGTGTATCGCTCCTCGCCTTCCTCCAGTCCCTACCTGCAGCGTTCTGCTAACATCATTTATTGTTTTCCATTCTCTACTATAAAAAATAAAAATAATAAAACTATGGTATCGCCAGCTGATTGTTTAATATCTTTACCTGCAAACGACCCACTATTTGCCTTTAAAGAAAGGACAAAACAAAGAGGATGAACACTAACCTCGTCTTTTCTTTCCAAACACAATTTCTTGTTACAGCTCATTTGAGTGTTTGTTCCGTGCACTACAGTTTTTTGTCTACAAGATAGGAACTCGATACATAACAGTAACAGTTCCAGGCCAGTGACCGAGGTGGCGCCGTGCTAACACGTGCGACTCGCACGTCCCGGGTTCGATTCCCGGCGAGCGCCCATGAATTTATTCGGGGTTTTCCCGGCTTGTCAAGCGAATGCTGGAATGGTTTCTCTGAGCTCCCGATTTTGCTGTCCCTCCATTTCGTTTCATTCATTCTTTAACCCGTTAGGTCTGTTCCAGGGTTGGAAGTGTCGGCGATGGTGTTTCGGTGCGGCGTGACAGGGGAAAAGGATGCTCTCTATGGAACTTTATCCGTCCCTCGGCCTTCGGCTGGTTGCCGGGGTAAACGGACCGCCCATTCTGAGAGGGGTGTTGGACCCTCTGTGTGGGGCGGGGGTCCTCGGTCTGCCTGTCCGTTGTCGGGGTCTCAATCTGGTAACTGTGGGGACTCTGTCGTTACTGTGCTGTTACTTGCCCGGTGACTCCTCTACCTCCTCCTCCCTCGCGGGGGCGCCCCCTTGTGGGACATATGCTCACTGGAGCAGTGAAGTCCCCTCCGATAATCAGTTGCAAGACACCTGTCGGTGTGCGTCCTGTACTGCAAAAAAGAAGGGAACAATGAAGCTCTTTTCGACAAGGAATGACTCGAATGTCGATCTTTTATTATTTTAAAACAAAATTTCTGAAAATTTGGGCATATGCTCCAAGCTATACAAATAAGCATCTTAAAAATGTTGAACCCTCTGTCATAAACAGTTTTCAATTAATTAAAACTCTCATGTAATTTAATTTTGTGTAAAATATTTATTTTGAACAAACATTTCGAAAAAGCCTTGTTAATAAATGTGGAGCAGTGTTCACATATTTGCATGCTGAAAATGTTTTATGCTTTTAAAATTGTACCTAATCATTGGGAGAAACACAGCAGTAGCAACAGTCTGGTTGCCTTCACGTATTTATATTCACAAAAAGCTCATGGTTTACATCTTGTAATGAATGCAATCACGTGATAGTTGCAATCTCTCTAGGGAAACCTTGTACCGCAGTTTGCTGCAGCATGACGGAAGTTATTATCTCACAAGTAACAGATTTACAAATTATAAAAGAGAATTGTAATCAATCATCACCATGGTGATAGTGGGCTAATCACATGAGGAGACCAGGACTAGGAACGAGAGGGGCACTTAAAACCTCAATCTATGGAGATCTTTGGTGCCAAAGCCCCTAAAGGGGCGCCCCCAGGAGGAGGGCTGAGATGAGAGGGGACAGGAGCGCTCGGGCCAAGGCACGAGAGGGCAGAGGGCAGGGTCCCTACCTTTTTCCAGATTGAATCTCCCCGAATGGCAGCTGGTATAACCCTGCAGTCTTGCCCAATCCCGGGGGCCCGGGACTCGGAGACAGCCCCCATTCCGGCAGACGAAGTGTTACAGAGAGCATCCTTTTCCCCTGCCATGCAACACCGATGTTCTCGCCGGTACCTGCAACCCTGAAAAAGCCAAGCAGTGAAATGAGAATGGAGGGACAGCAAACTCGGAGGATGTAATGAAATTTTCCAGCATTCACCTGCGACCCTGGGAAACCTCCGAAAAACCCTATGGTCAGGAAGGTCTGCTATGGGAACCTCTCGAATGAGCCATCTCACTGGGTTAATCATATGAGCGGAATCAGCGCTTGTGGAAATTCAACTGATTACAGAAATCACCGCTAGGGTGTCCATATACGGCAATGGTCTGACAGAAAGGTACCAAAATCTACATTTGGGACTGCTTCAGCAATACCACAACAAAATTCTGATATAGTATTCACATGTCTTTCTCTGCTCACTCGTCTACAAACTATTCCTACAACAGCTTATTCTTCTATCTACTTCTGTTAACACAGATAAACACATTTCGTTGTAGCTACAACAAGAATACAGTAGGATAAAGTGATACATTTTTAAAAATCGGATCGGTGATATTTTTTAGCCTTTAACGCCCGATTTTACTGCACACGGCACCACAGGCGGTGGACACTGATGATACGTGGAATGAAATGACAATTGGGAGAGCAAATTTTGGAAAGAAAAGTTTCAAGCCAAGTTTAACGTATCTCCCCAGTTATACGAACGGTCCTGGCGGGATTTGAATCGTGGAGCTCCCGCTCACGAGTCCGTGCTCGGTGTCGCTGGCTAAGCTGTTTGCGTGACCACGAGAAAACACAAATAGCAACTTACCATTTAAAAATGTGTTAAGTATTTAAATACTCCAACAAAATATATGTCGGAAATGGTTAACGCCATAACATTTTCAGTTCACATAAATTATACGCTTTAACGAGATCTACTTTTTGCCTATGTCTTACGGTTTATCAGTTCACTCATTCAGAATGAAGAGGCTATTCCCAGAAAATTCAAGATACACATTTTATTTGTCATGGAAACATCTAAAACTTACGGAATTTCAATCAAAATCGTCAGAGCTATTTTTAGAAATAAAATATAACGAAAAAATGTCATTTGATTAGATACGTATCTTTTTCTAAAACAGCTTTTGTTATGCATTAAGGCAGTCTCAAAAGTCGTATTTCCAGTGAAATGTCGTATCAAATTTGTAGAATATAACACTATTGGCAGAGAAAGTGAAAGGTTTTAGGGTTTGTGTTTTTCCTTTACAAGGATAACTTAATTGTCTTGCAATTGCGAATGATGATATGAGTGCATTATGGAACCACATCGCTCTTGACACAGGAGAGCCAGGTTTAGTCTGTGGCAGGAGTCACATCAACTCCACTTACCTGCATTACCACAGGCCTGTTAGAGGAGAAGCAGCAAGGACTCTCTCCCATTCACACCCCAAACTTATTGTCCTTCACACCGGCAATGCCATTAAAATATTTACGTGATAAATAAATTGTATATCTTTAATAACCTGTGGATGACTTTTGTACAATCACAAACCATAAGAGCTAAGCAAAGTCTCACTACACAAACATTCAGATTTGTTTAAAACACACAAGTTATTTTAAACAACCTTTTCGTAGCATGCGCTATTTCCGAGATATCCCTTGCTTTTAGTTTTAAGTTTTTCGATACTTTGTCATTTTTGCAATGTTGTCACATTCGCGATAAGATGGCATTTCAACACATATCGACCCGCTTTTGAACTTTTGACTTCGATATCCCTTTTGTGCACACAACGATATATTTCTCCAATAACACGCAGCGGACACAAAAGTTATTTGTTTGTAATAAAAGCTTTTACAGCGGTGCTTACAAACGTCATGTGAACGTGACACGTCGTATCTTCTTATTTAAACACAAAAAAGCACTAACAACGTGTATGTCGCAGTCGACAATCTGGGTTGAGTGCTAGCGAAAATTATTATTAATCAAAACAAAAATGCTCAATTACGTCGAACTAAGCACTGAAATTACTTATTACTAGGACTATGAAGTTGAGTGTCTATAAATTACCTAAAACGTCCTATAAAAACACCAAAAATTCTTAAATGGTCCTAACGAATGGAAAAACGACGTTAATAATACGTTTAATAATTTTAGTTTTAAATACATATTTAAATAATGAATACAGGACATCAACATCTTTGAAAGGGAACTGTGTCATTTCCCCCCCCCCAAATGTGTTATTTATCGACTCTTGATATACAGTTGCAGGCAGCAAGATAATTTGTCAGAGATTTGATACTTTATTATATTGGGCAAACTCTTACATTTTTACATATTTGGTCATTTTTATATTTGATGATCTTTCTTGACTTGGGATTGCAGTTGAAGCTAAGTTATAACAGAAAACCGTGGTCTGCCACTTCCCTTGGCATTTCAAAGGGATTTCACCATGCCTTAGGAAATCCTGAACCCACGCACTTTCAGGGCGGCGGCACACCATACTTGGTAATGCTCATGGCATGAGACCCCCCTAGGCAGTGGGTTTCTTTATAAGGAGCTGCAGACCCTTGCTGGGGGTCGTTCTCATTCTGAACTCCTCGTCAGCAGTCCATGCTGCTGGACCTGCAACAGATACCTGACAACTCTCCAAGGTAAGATCCCATTAGGGAAAGTCACAATATTTTATGCAATACTTAAAGATCATATCATGGTATGTTATGTGTGTTGAGCCTTCAGTCATTTCAAGTCTGAATGTTAAGTCCCTTCAGGACTGGATTGTTAAATACATAACTCGTCTCTTCAAGACCCGAAGCTGGCAACTGAAGCCCAGCATAATCATGTTCTAGTTATTATAATAAAATGGGCCACCAGGAAACATTGCGAGTTATTTGTTCTACTATCTACCTTCACCTCTAAGCTACGTTCCCCAGTCACAATCCCTAAGGTTGCGACAATATCTTCATTCATCGTGCAACATCCAAATGGAATAGAGTTGAATATTTTTGTTTCAAAAATAAAACAGTTCTGGTGATATGAAACATACACAGCGAAATCAATAGAATGCTTCTTCTTTCAGTCATATTTTTTAGATCGTTATATAAACCATTGTTGGCTGTTCGAATTCAGTCGAAAGAAGACGAAGTTGCAGAGATAGCGAAATAGGCAAAACAGACAGGAATAAAGCACAACTTTTTGTGCCCTACGGTGACCTGTTGGGCGTCGTCTCTCGGCACTCGAAAAGCAAATGATTTTTCCTCAACTTGGAGACTTATTTGCGAAGTTTCTGCAAGATGTACGAGTACTTCAGTAATCTCTGAGCATGCAGTAAAGTGAATGCCCGAGGCACAAGGTAGGTATGTCTCCTTATCTTCACAGTGGCCGCGCTCTCCCCCAGAAAACAAATATTCTCAAGCTTTTAAAACTCTTTAGCCCTTCTTCGGTGTTGCTCATTACGAAATATGATCTTGACGTCAAGTTCTGCCAACTTAAGTTGAACAAGATCTCTCTCTTCAAGAGCACACATCTCCAGGCTAAAAATAATGTTCATGGCACGTACACAGGTTGCCAAGTTATTTTCAAAGAAATTGCTTAGTAAATAAAGTGTGTAAAGGGGTGGCTTTGGAAGACACTTCTATACCAAGTTTATCACCGATCGACGGCAACACCTCCCAGGTACGTGCTACTGAGAATAATAACACACATCTGATGCCATAAAACGTTATTGGAAACAAATTAACTTCTCACTCACCTCCTATGGTTTACCCGTGACAGAACATTCTATAAAATTCCTTCCAAATAACAGCCTACTCCCACAAAATACAATATATGCATTTTATTTGTCATATAAATCTTTTAAACATATGATATTTTAATCAAAATCGTTAAAGCCACTTTTGAGAAAATCAGAAATATAAAAGAAATGTTCGATGTAGTGGTATTTTTGGGCGGGGAGGAGAGTTTTGTTAAAAGTCTTGAGTTACATGTTGGAAGGCATTCAAGTTTATCAAGTTTGTAATACTTTTCCGACATTTCGTTTTCACTTTCTCAACCACGTACAGTAACTAGGGGAAGTATTGCACTCCATCCAAAATTCCATGTTGCAATTTCACTGGAAAAGTATTCTTTGAGGGCTCTGAAAAAAAAAACATTTTTAGAAAAAGGTCCGTGTGTGTGTCTGTGAACAGCATAGCTCAAAAACGAAAACTCTGTTAAATATCAAACTTGGTATTTAGGTTCAGTACCTTCCAAAGATTCGACACGAAGATTTACAAGAAGATCCCCCACCCCAAACTACCCTTTACATGGAACATTTTTGGAATATTTTTATTTTCTAAAAAACGGTTTTAACGATAATTAAAACACTACATATTAAAGCTATTTACAAGAGAAATAAAATGCATGTCTTGAATTTTATGGGAATAGTCTATGAAGTCTTCTTCATTCAAAAGGAATTTTGTGCAATCTCGTATAACTGGTAAACGATAAACGATAGACGAAAGCGTACTACAGAGCAAATGTAGAGCTCTTTAACACACAATTTATTTCAAGCAATTTTTCTGTAGCACACGCCATTTCCGAGATATCTGTTATTAATGCTTCGAATTCTTTGTTTTTTGGTCATCTTCTTATAGTCCTGTCAACATTCAGTTGCTTCTCGCGATGTCATGGAAACAGTAGGAATTTTAAGGCCAGCATATAGCGTCCAGTTGTTAAACATTTGACTATCGCTGTTCTCTTTGTATCTATAACTAATTGTGTAATGTAGCTATTTCTGTAAAGATTTATTTGGATTAAAATGAAGTATAGAAACAAAATTTCGTATGAATACTTTGTATGCCCACTTATAAGTGCTAGAAGGTAGAGAACGTCATGTGAATGTAACACATCAGATATTTTAGTTATGCTGTTCAAACATACGGGCACGCGGATGTTTCTAAAAATGCTTCCTTATATTGCGGAACCTTAAAACAGGTTGTTTTGGTGAAATCTCGACATTGACACTCTGAATGGAATATAATAATTCTTACCTACTCTAGGTACAAAGGTCGCGGAGAAAGTCATGTGAATGTAACACATTAGATTTTTATAAAAAGTTCCATTGAAAAGCATAATTCAAAACCGAAATGTTCGATAAATACCGACGGATTTTGAAGAAAAGCCCCCACACCAAAGTTTTTTCGCTATTTTTTGATTTCCCAAAAATGGCTCTAACCAAGTGACAAAGCTTAAGAAACACAAAAACGTGCTGCACAAAAAGCACATCTCTTTAAAACACATAATTTATTTCTAATAATGTGTTTGTGGTATCAGCCATTTCCCGTTAGCTATTATTGGTTTGAGTTGTTCAATGCTCTGTCTTTTTTAAAGTGCTGTCGCTATTCAGTTGTTTCTCGCGATGCCGGGAAATAGCGACCGCTTTTAAACATCGACTATCGATTCGGGTTCCTCTATTCCCCTTGTATCTGTAATGAAACTATTTCTGCAAAGCTTTATCACGCTAACAATGAAGTAGATAGAAAAATAATATTTTGCAAGAATAGAATGTAGAAGAGTGAGAAGGGAAATCCATAAGAATGTAACAGATCAGGTTTTCGCTTATAGCATAACAAAGACAGAAACACATTGCTCTTGGTGGAATTCGAACCAGCAGAGCGGCCAATCATGTGATGGCCAGCATTCAATGTTTGTAATCGTGGCCACCTCCGTCTCAAAGTGGAACCAAACTCGTGTTTTATCTGGAACCGGGGTAAAACCAATCAAACCTGCTTTCCCAGCGCTGGAGTATATCGATATTTTTGTGATTATGAACCAATCCATCATTCATGGTCTCTAATACCGCATCATTCCGGACGATGTTAAATCGCTTCGATGGGTCGTAATTCTGCTTTGTTCTAGATTTGCGCTATTTGGAAAATCCGGGCAACTCACCAGAGACTCTGGCTATTCTGAAAACGCTTTCCATATGCTCTCTTTTCTTCCGTTCTGCTAATGCCCGTGCTGTTGAAGGGCATTACCTTACAGTGGCTACGCTGGATTCCCTTCTCCCATCCTGACAGTCTTTGTATTCTTCATCGTCTGCTCCTTCATTTCCACAGGGACATATCCCTGCTCATTTCCTGACCTGGAGGACTACGGTGAGGCAGCGTGTTGCCCACGTGCAACACGCTGCCCACAATGACCCGTGTGGAGCAAAGCCGTAAATGTCGATCATGGTCCGCTCTGGGATTTAGCACCAAGAAATACCTACCATCCCAGCTTGCCCACACCTAAAAGACCACGTGGAGTTGAGTGTTGCCACGTGCAGTCTCTGCCCACAATGACCTGTGTGGAGCGAAGCCGTAAATGTCGACATGGTTTACTCTGGGCTTTAGCGCCAAGAATTACCTACGATTCCAGGTCTTGTTCTGTCCTGAAGGACCGCGGTGAGGTTGCCCACATATAGTACTCTTCCACGTTATCCTGTATGGAGCTAAGTGGTAAATTTCGAAAATGGTCTGCTTTGGGATTTATCGCTAACAGTTCCTACTATCTGAGCTCTTTCTATTTCCATCATTTGCCTCAAGTTTCGTTTCCTACACCGTGTACATCCTAAGTTTCTTAGGTTCAACAAGTATCTATTCCTCTGTCCCAACTGGCTAGCACAATCGTCTTGTTTACCTGTTTGGAGACAGTTCTGCTTCACAGAAGGACATTGTTCATCTTCCTCCTTAACTTATTCTTGCGGGACAATATTTCTTCCCGCAAAAAGATATTCAGTTTTATACCCGTAAACTCGAAGGCATCTTTGATTATAAGGTTAATAAACTGAGGCAATAAGGAAGAGATGGTATATAAACTATTCACGGTATTGTCTGGTATACAGCTTTCATTAGTGTCATAGAAATCACATTCATTTCATGAAATACTTCATTGGTACAGAAACCTAAGCAGATGTTTTTGACATATTTCCAGAGCAGATTGAATTTGGAAAGTACAATTTTTCATACAGCAACTCTAAACTTGAAGCACATTTTTCCACTAAACTTTTCTTTCCAGAACAGGTCGCTCAGGTCTTAAAGTGGTTCCCCGTCGTTACGGACAGAGGGTTGCGCCTTGTTATTGGCCTACATTGTCTTTCCCGCATTATTAAATTCACATGGAACAAAATTGTGGAATTCCATTAACTTTCATTCGCTGCGCATGTTCATACCAGTTTATTTCTCTTTTTCTTTTCTTTATTTTAACCAGATCATTAGGTCTAAGGTTTTACTTACCTCTTCATTATATTTTCGTCTGATACGTAGTGTATAGACTGCTTCCTTTCGGCCATCCCTCTCTTTCTTCTATCTGAGCACACCTGGCATTATCACTTCCCATGAGGGAGAGTGTGTGTGTGAACAGCCAGGAAGAACACAAGAGCGACCAAACTAGTACAAATATTCATACCTAATTAGCCACCTCATCACATATACTTCTCCAGGGCAGATCTCCTTCAACATTTCCAACAACCGCTTGAACACCTCCGCGCCGAGATTGGCGCCCAACGTGCGGCTTGCAAACCCGAGACAAGTTCTACAAGAATCACATTTTATCAAAGGTCAGTCCCCTGTGCATACAGTGACATGGTTGTCCTCAAGTAAAAGTTCTTGCTTGTGCTTATCATAAGAGACACGTTTCCTTTCACTTTCTCTACTACCTGCCTATAGCAAGTATTGTATTCCACCCGAAAGTTTGATACCGAAATTTCACTGGATATACATATTTTGAGGCTACCTGAACAAAAACCGACATTTTTAGAAAAACATGTGCGTGTGTGCGTCTGTGAACAGCATAAAACCAAGAAACAAAACGGCACTTGTTAAGTAGGTACTTAAGTTTAGCAACTTCAAAGCAGGTAGCACTGAAGTTTTTTTCACAAATTTTACATGTATGTAGCGGTTTTCATTGGTCATGTTGGTAACTAAGTCTCAGGTAAGAAACTAAACAAGTGAATCAAGCCACACGTTTAGGGTGAGTGCAGTTATTATGCAAGGTGGCGTGATCTAGAATCGTGTGTCGCATTGCTTAATTGATGTGGGAATTTGACCCTCGGCGCACTTTGTTGGATGTTCAGGATTTAATGATAATTGTGGGATGTTTTTATTACGCATTAATTGGATGTAAACTATTATGTCAATACAGTAATATACCTGCTTTGTTGCACGAGTACCTTTTTAAATTGAATAACGATTTAATTAAGTTAATTTACCTCCCCCGTTCTTTATGAAATTATTGTACAATGATGTGAAAGCATTTTTGTGGTGAATGCTCCCCTTTACCGCTTATAATTATGATTTCGTACAGCCCGGCTGTTCCCACAATGGATTAAAAATCCTCTCATATCCATTCACGCAAAGGAATATGAAATATCTCCGGAATGTTTGATTTACTTAAACTTTTCCCGACAGTTTCCAGGTTCTGAAAATGCTGTATAGTCTATAAGCACCCTTTGGTGGTGGAATAATCATCGGTCGGAATGTGTTGACTTAACCTCCCGACAGTCCTTCAAGTTCTGGAAACGCTGCATAGACTGTAAGTACCCTTTGGTGGTGGAACAATCATCGGTCGGAATGTGTTGACTTAACCCCCCGACAGTCTCTCAAGCTCTGGAAATGCTGTATAGACTATAAGTACCCTTTGGTGGTGGAACAATCATCGGTGGGAATGTGTTAACTTCCTTAACCTCCCCCGACAGTCTCCCAAGCTCTGGACATGCTGTATAGTCTATAAGTACCCTTTGGTAGTGGAACAATCATCGGTGGGAATGTGTTGACTTCCTTAACCTCCCCCGACAGTCTCTCAAGTTCTGGAAATGCTGTATAGTCTATAAGTACACTTTGGTGGTGGAACAATCATCGGTCGGAATGTGTTGACTTAACCCCCCGACAGTCTCCCAAGTTTTGGAAATGCTGTATAGTCTATAAGTACCTTTTGGTGGTGGAACAATCATCGGTGGGAATGTGTTGACTTCCTTAACCTCCCCCGACAGTCTCTCAAGTTCTGGACATGCTGTATAGTCTATAAGTACCCTTTGGTGGTGGAACAATCATCGGTGGGAATGTGTTGACTTCCTTAACCTCCCCCGACAGTCTCTCAAGTTCTGGAAATGCTGTATAGTCTATAAGTACCCTTTGGTGGTGGAACAATCATCGGTCGGAATGTGTTGACTTAACCCCCCGACAGTCTCCCAAGTTCTGGAAATGCTGTATAGTCTATAAGTACCCTTTGGTGGTGGAACAATCATCGGTGGGAATGTGTTGACTTAACCCCCCGACAGTCTCCCAAGTTCTGGAAATGCTGTATAGTCTATAAGTACCCTTTGGTGGTGGAACAATCATCGGTCGGAATGTGTTGACTTAACCCCCCGACAGTCTCCCAAGTTCTGGAAATGCTGTATAGTCTATAAGTACCCTTTGGTGGTGGAACAATCATCGGTGGGAATGTGTTGACTTCCTTAACCTCCCCCGACAGTCTCTCAAGTTCTGGAAATGCTGTATAGTCTATAAGTACCCTTTGGTGGTGGAACAATCATCGGTCGGAATGTGTTGACTTAACCCCCCGACAGTCTCCCAAGTTCTGGAAATGCTGTATACTCTATAACTACCCTTTGGTGGTGGAACAATCATCGATCGGAATGTGTTGACTTAACCCCCCGACAGTCTCCCAAGTTCTGGAAATGCTGCATACTCTATAACTACCCTTTGGTGGTGGAACAATCATCGGTCGGAATGTGATGACTTAACCCCCCGACAGTCTCCCAAGTTCTGGAAATGCTGCATAGACTATAAGTACCCTTGGTGATAGGTCAGAATGGTCCAGTAATTGTTCAATGTTTACAGTACGTGAAATGTTGAACCTGTATGCCTTCTGTATATATTTTCGCACATATTGCGCAAACCCTTAACATATATAACGAAATAGAGCTGAAAAGGTGAACATCAAGATTCCAACTCCAGGCCACCAAGTTAACTTCTTTGAAAACACATACAGTCTATGACCATCGAGAAAAATAATCTCAATTGCTAATTATTAAAAATCGGTTGACTGATTTCTAATGTTAAGTGGACTCTGTTTTCAGTCTTTATACAATTATTTACTACACCCTGCATCTGAACTTGAGTACACTATACAAAGGAATTAGAGCAAAACTTTCTCACATGAGGATTGTTAAAACAGGTTGGCATTGGTATCGCAGCGCTATCGATTCTCTTTTGTATTGCTGTGGCTTACGTGCTAAATTGTATACTATTGCTTGGAATGAAATATCCGCGGCAGTTCTCTTATTTTACGTGCATGTTTGTGAAGTAACAACAACTTGCATTCTCAAAGGCTTCTTCTTTTATAGCTCCAATGTGTTCGTGTTCAAGTATAAGAGCTTCGTGAATAATTTTGTCCTTTAGTTGTTTATGAATTGAAGTTACGATATGTTTTATAGTCCATATTCGTCAGAAAGAATAGGGCTTTTGAATGGTGAAAGAATTACCAAAACCGGTTATGTGGTTTTGATATTACCCATCACTCACATATTGTGACGCGCGGCTATGGCCGAGGTTATTGGGAGGTCGGCGCCGGGCAGTCGGAGATAAACAAAAACTTCTGGAAGTTTCCTTCCCTCGCCTCCAGAACATGTGTGCAGGTCATTCTAGAATATTTGGTGGAAGGTTCCACTGGATATATAAATGAGCATTCTCGCGAGAGGAGTCAGTCAGCGAGCACTTTCTGCTGCGACATCAAGTGCGGTTCTCCGAGCAAGTTCTACTGCGGAGCGAGAGATTGTGTTCGACTCCCCAGCGTGTGAACCATCCGGAAGAGAAGGCTACGTCAAGAAGAAGTGTGAACTAGTGTGAAGTCACAGTGAAAGTTTAACTATATCAAAATTGTGAGAGTGAAAACAGACAGAAGTGACAGTACAAAAATTGGACAAAACCCCAATACAGACATGGACAGAGTTTTAATGTTTTGTTTCATTTTTGGGATGTCAAAGTATGTACCTATATTTCCGGTGGAGTTTTGCTCTAGTGTAGGTATGTGCTAGAGAAAGTAAAAAGAAAAACAAGGTTACCAACATTTTATAAACTAATAGATAATTGAGCCTCTAACAATAAGTGTACCGACAAACCTACTTATATTAAACACTCTTGACCTAGCCACTCTGTTGTCCACTACCTTTCGCTGCGGTAACCAAGGGAGGTGTACGACTCGCATTCGGGAAGTCCCGGGTGGTTCATTTTCTACCACCTGCCCCCCATTTCCTCTATCCAGGGGACGGTGGCTGTGTGCTCTGTAGAGGCTACTGTGGGGATGCTCAGTTAGGTCTGTCCTCCGGGGTTCGGTGGCTTGTGGGCGGTGTCGTCAATCTGGAAACATTAGGGACCCCGTCGCCATTCGAATACGGTCGCCGTTCAGGTCTCTCCCCTGATCCCCCCCCCTCTGCCGCGGGTCACGGTAGATCTCAGGGTCCCTCCGTTCGTCAGTACCTTGATCTTTCACTGCGAGATTTAATGCCCTCAAATCTGAACACACGTTTCTCTCTCGTTCCTGACTTCTCATTACTGACAATTGCCAGGGACCCGCAATGTTTTTCTCCGAATTGTCATTTCATTGCACGGGCGTCTATAAGGGCAGAGACTACGTTAAATTGTGACCAGAGAATTGCAAACCTGCGTTATGTCTATTCATCTGTGTATTATCAGTAATTTAATGTAGTGTGCATCTCAAAGAAATAAAGAATAAACCAACATGGTTTTCATTCAAATCCACAAGGCACAAGCCCTCGGGTTACGTTTAAATTAAACCTCCCACTAATTTGAAATCAATACATTTGCGATTACATGGAAAGCCAGCGCTGGTAATGTTTACATATTTGTGTTCAATCGTCCAATGTAACAGCACCGGGTCTTGTAAAAGTTTATCATCAGGACTTACAATAGTAAATGAAGTAACGCGAACGCGCCCTGCACTTTCTCATACAGAGATTTGAAGTACTTAGTGAAATTAAAGGAGGTAGCAACTCAAAACAGAATGAACAATCTCTCTTCTTACTTTTCCTTGTTAACTGTCAAGAGCGCTTTGCTCTTGTGCTAATTTTACATTAGCAAAGTTTAAAGTGAGTTGATGCACTCTCTGCCTTTGGATTATGAAAACAAGCAAGGAGCGAAAAACCTGTTCTGTTTAAACCATCAGTTTTATAGTAGTCACAGTAATTACATTGTCTTAAAGAGTGTGTTAACACGTCATTACCAATATGTACACAAAATAAAGTTAATGATCGTTTAAATATATACAGGATGTAACAAACTTCCAGGGCACATTCCTAATACCGGGTGGTTATAATGAAAGTGACGGTGTTAAGCGTGACACAGCACAGACTGTAGGGAGTCTGAAACTTTGTATATATGCTAATTAAAGAATGCGCTCCCGAGTTATACCATAAAAATAATTAGTTGCCAGTCGATATTTGGAATCACTTTTATCAGGGACGTATCCGATCCTAGCATAGAACAAGTCACTCTCACTTCACCAACCCTCTGTCGACCATGCAGAATGTTGCTGAGTTGGGAGGCAATGTTGAACAGTGTTTGTAACAATAGTTCATAATAAACGTGCCAGAACCACCGTTACGTGTTTGATCTTCTCTCTGTTTTTCCTGCGTCCATCTGACTGCTTGCAGTGCCATATTTTCACTCAGTGGCAAGACTTAGAACTAATATTGTTAAGCATAATTCGCAAGCGCATTGTTTTATAAGCATGTCTACGATCATAACAGTTCGTTATAACAAAGGTTATGTTATATGGACATGGAAACAGTTTATTTTCATGTTAGAATTCATTTTCTACAGCTCTTCATAATACATTAATCACGGGAAACACGCAGGAATAGACCGTTCTATATGAAATATTCAAAATGCCCTCCTTTAGCACTGATATATGCATCAATCCGCCGTCGCACTGAATCCTGTATGTGCTGATGTATCCCTGGAGAATTGTGTATTGATTCGCAACCTGCCACAAAACGGACAAGAAGACTCTCTGCATCTGTGTACATTGTACCGAAAACTAGTTCGAGATGAACACGGTAGTCCTTCCGCGCGAGAATGCATCCTAACATAACAACGCAGGTAGTATCACTCCGCGCTTTGAAGTTTCTGAACACATGGTGGAACTTCCTCTGTTTACCTCAACAGCTGTTTACTTTCGGGAGCTCAAGAAATTGCCATCGTTGACAATTCTATACAATGCACAATCACTGGGTATTAAACAAATAATATCTATCATTATACTTGTTAAATTAACTTAATCTGCTAATTCAAGGATGGACAAATCAGTGAAACGTTACATGCTAGTCGGGTCCTCGGGTAATAGTGCGACACCCAGCTGGTGTTATCCTTCAATCGTCTTCCAGGTTTATAACCAGCTTGGCTACAAGTTGCTCGCACCAGTTGATTTCGATGTTAATTTAATAACACTCTGTATAACAACGGTATCATACCGCTTTAAACAACGTTGAGCACATTAAAAAATACAGTTTTCGCACCACTTTTAAGTGCTCTGCCATTTATATATTTAATTACACTCCTGTGACCTGCAACCACTCAGCCATGATCGCAGAACAACAACATGTGATGTGTTACACTCACATGACTTTCTCTGCTCTTGTACAAACTATTTCTACAAACGCTTATGCTTCATGTTAATCGAGATGTTAATCTTATTGCTAATTTTCTTGTAGGTGCAAGGGGAATTGGGGCTTTAAGCGATAGTCAAATGTTTTAAGAGCTGGTTGCTATGTGCAGTATTCTATTCTCTTTTGCATTACTAGGACAACAAAAAACGAATAACGGATTCCCATTTGAGAAAAAGTATAAGTAATGGAAAATTCAAACAAATAACAAGGAATATCTCGGAAATGGTTCACCACACACACACATGTATATGGCATAAATGATGTGTTTTAACGAGTTTTACATGTTTATATAAACATTTTGTCTATCTCTTACGGTTTACCAGTTATGCAAAAACCTTCAGAAAGTAAAGGACTTTTGGAGACATTCCCAGAAAATTCAAGATATACATTTTATTTGTCATGAAAATATCTTAAAATATACTTTTAATCAAAATTCTTCGAGCGATTTTTCAGAAAATCAAAATTTTCGAAAACTGTTCCATGTAAAGCGTAGTCTGGGGTGGGTGGAATTTCTTGAAAATCTTCGTGTCGCCTTCTTTGAGGATATTAAACTCAATTACCAAGTTTGGTATTTATTTGATTTTCGTTTTTAGTCATACTGTTCACAGACAGACAGACACACACGCGTGCAGACATGTTTCCAAAAGTGCTTTATTTGGATTCAGGGCACCTCAAAACATGTATTTCCGATGAAATCTCGGTATCGAATTTTTTGGTGGAATGAAACAGTACTTCCGCTACTTACTGTACGTAGTAGAGAAACTACAAATATTGCATTGGCATGACCGTTCCTTCCGTGGTTACCATGCTAGCCTGTAGTTCCCGAAGTCGCGGGTTCAAACCCGGCGGAGGGCGATGGATTTTTTCGGGCGTAAAAATCCTTAGCATGGAAGGGAAGTAAAGCCGGGGTCGCTGTCGTAGATTTATGGTACGTAGAAGAACCTCATGCCTGATAAAGAGGCCTCTGAGCAAAATTACCGGTGTTTCACGCCCAATATAGAATCTATGACACGGGACCACCGGCTTTACTTCCCTTCCGAAGGAAGCCATGCTAAGGATTTTTACAACCGAAAAAATCCATCGCCCTCCGCCGGGTTTGAACCTGCGACCTTGGGAACTAGAGGCTAGCATGGTAACCACTACACCACGGAGGACGACATTCGAGAGGAAAGTAGCCTGGTTTGCAGAGGGAAAAAATGTCTTCTTTCACCAGGACATCTGCCCACAAGAGTGTTCTAGCAATGACAAAACCGTAAGATTTGTACTGCGAATTGTTGACACATCCACCTTACTCCCCGAATCTGGCTACCTCTCTTCCTCGACTCAGGAATTTCCTCGCGGGGACGATTGCAGCTATAGATATCTGGTTTGCAGAGTTTCTAAAAAACCTCCTACAGAGAACTTGTCACGCGATTCCTGTGTCTTAGTACCAACCTCCATGTAAAGTGTCTGCTTTCCAAAACTTAGAGCCTGCTTTCGAATCTGGGTTGCGGTTAGTTGGTTTACCATTAGTTTTATAAGGCGGGTATTCAATAACCCTCACATGAGCAACAAACATGACAAGCGTTCACAGCACATTTCTGTAGTTAATTAACTTCGTCCATCACAAAAGTAAATCTTACTTCTTTTTATAGTGTAAGAAAAGGAATGCGTGAGTACCATTTACCTAGCAGGTAGAGGGAGTATTGTACTCCAGTAAAACATTGCATGTCGAGATTTCACAGCAAACACGTGTTTTAAAGCCCCTAAATAAACAAAATTTACAAAAAGGTCCGTGTGTGTCTGTATGAAGAGCATAACTCAAAACGGAAACGTTGGATACCAAACTCGGTATCTTCCAAAGATGCGACCACGAAGATTTTCAAGAAAACTCTCCACCCCAAACTACCTTTTACACGCAATGTGTTTCATTATGTTTCATTTTATCAATGGCTCTAATGATTCTTATTCAAACATCATAAATTTAAGATATTTACATGACAAATAAAACGTTTTTGTCTTAAATTTCCTGAGAGTAGCCTGTGAAGTCTTTCTGTATACACAATAGGCAGATCGTAAAAGATATACAAAATATTGCTACACCTCGTTAAAGCACACGATTCACGTCAAATAACCTTTTTGTGGCATTCATGGTTTCGGAGATGTTCTTTGTTATTCGTTTGAATTTTTATACACATTTTCAGGTGGTAAGTAACTATTCGTTTGTTTGTTTGGTTTTGTTTTCGTGCTCAAGCAAAGAGAATGGAATTTAAAGCCGTCACATAGCGACCACTTTTTAAAAAACCTGACTATCGCCTTAGCCTACTCATTCTTCTTATAGCTAAAACTAATAGTGTAAATGTAAAATCAGGTTTATCTCGATTAACAATAATTAGGGAAATTAATACTTTGTAGAAAAGTGAATGCAACACATCAGAATTGTAAGTATGCTTGTTAGAACGCTTGCACTAAGCCACCTACATGGCGTATCGTGTTTCAATAGCTACACACCATAACATTGAAAACATGCGGGAATGTTCAGCAGAGAGACCTGCGCAGCGCTGATAAGCCTTTTACCCCTGCAATGTTGCCGAATATCTTCTATCTCCATTCAACTGTTCAAATGAGTAACAGAACTGAACTAGTGCTAACAACCGATCAACAGTCTACTTCTGCCGTAGTCGTTTATTGCGTAGGCATTTCACAACAATAGCGGAAAGCTGCTTCTATAAATAATGGTGAAGTTTCAGCTAGAAACGCAATACAATATTCAGAACGTAAATTGTAACGTACATGTAACCCAGCGAGATGGTTCCACGGTAACGTGCGAGGTTCTTGGTTCGATTCCAGGGGCCGGCCATTCGGTCTATTGGTTCTTGGTTTCTCCTGGCGAATTCTGGGGTGGTTTCGCTTCCCCCTCCATGTTTCAGGTGGACTTACTGGCTGTGCAACGTCGGCCAGATGGCGCAAATGCTTGCTCGTTCCAAAGTTTTCTCGACTCTGCCGTCTGAGGTGGGTCGAATTCTCACGGATTCCGCCAGAGGAAAGCCTACTTTAAGTAGCCCGCCGGTGTGACCGGGTCATCGAGCTTGGTATCGTTAGGGACCTCTTAGCGTCAGTGTCGGCTGACCTATAGCCTCCTGAGGGTGATAAGCATAAAAGACCCTCGTTGGGTCTGATCTTTGTCAGCCGTCCTAGTCTTCTGCGGTTCCTTCACCTATCTTCCTGAGGGTGGTAAGTACCTACAAAGGATCCGTGCTGGGCCAAGGTGTCGCCGCCGTTCCTTGGTCCTACCGTTTATGCAAGTAAAACAGATAGGTAAGGAAAACTTGTGGACCAACACGTTCTGCCTCCACTCTAGTCATGTGACAAGCTCTAAACAGGTGGGAAATTATTATTAGCCCTACTAAAATATTTGTACGCAAATCCTATATTTTAATTCGCCCTATTATACTTTCCGCAGTAAGTGTATATTTTAAGAGGCCTTCACAGACAAGTTATCCAACATTTAACTAGTCACGCCAATACCGTTAGAAGAATTGAACGCACGTCTTACTTTCTGCGCTGCGTACCTGGTAGGTGGAGAAAACACTCCATTCACACCGACATTTCACCGCAAATCCAAAAACAGCATTTTTTAGAAAAAGGTTCGAGTGTGTATCTGTGAATAAAAAATAAATAAATAAAAAACGAAACTTCGGATAACTACCAACGCTGGTATATAAGTTTAGTATATTGCACAGAATGTGCCAAGAAGGTTTTCAGGAAAATGCCCCCATCTCAAATTACCCTTCAAATAGAAAACGTTTCGAATTGTTTTATTTTTCAGAATTAGCTCTAATGTTTTTGATAAACTACCACATATTTAAGATATT
Organism: Deroplatys truncata; assembly: GCA_030765065.1. Classification (NCBI taxonomy): domain Eukaryota; kingdom Metazoa; phylum Arthropoda; class Insecta; order Mantodea; family Mantidae; genus Deroplatys; species Deroplatys truncata. The sequence goes on from CM060979.1 coordinate 4,277,956, forward strand.
TACACCACTTTTCTGGCAATAGCATTTCTTCATTCGGAAGAAACGTTGTATAAATTGTAATAACTGGTAAGGCACAACAGATTGATACAAATTTACTCATAAGAATGTAAATTACTTTAAAACACACAATTTTAATAACTTTTTGGACATCAGCCACTTCCACGACATCCTTAGTAATTATTTGATTTTTCAATACTTTGTCATTTTTTAAAGCACTGTAACATTCAGTTGTTTCTCGCGACGTGATATGGAACTTCAAGACCAGCATTTAAACACCTGACTATCGATTCTGTTTTTCGTTACCCCCTCTTACCTACAACGAAACTATTTGTACAACATTTTATCTCAATTATCATGAAGTAGATAGAACAATAAATAATAGCTTGTAGAAGCTATAATATAATACTCAAATAGTGACTACAGAAAGTCATGTGAATGTAACACACGTCATCAGCAGAGTTTTATTACATATGTGTGCAGTAACAATGATGTTCTGCACAAGTATTTGCATGTGAAACTTTTGTTGGAAATTAGTTTGCTCAAAGCTGTCAGCCCGAGTGCGAAGCCACGTCCACACGGAAACGTAATGGGTCTGCTCCCAGTATTTATTAACCAGTCTTGAGACGTTATCGCCATCCAACGCAATCCAAATAAGGGATGGTCGAAACCGTTGCTTTAATAATTATCACTTCCGCGCTTCCACCGGCAGTGAAGACGAATTAAACTAATACTAACACGCTTCTTACATTACATCGTCACTTGTCCAATCACTCTTTACCTTTTCCTTGCGCGCAATGTTGCAACTAAACACGTGCGAAGAAAGTTCTTCTCTTCCGATCACTCACTGAAGTGTCGAACACAGGACTCTTCTCTCTTCCGATCACTCACTGGAGTGTCGAACACAGGATTCCTCTTCTCTCTTCCAGTCACTCACTGAAGTGTCGAACACAGGACTCCTCTTCTCTCTTCCGATCACTCACTGGAGTGTCGAACACAGGACTCCTCTTCTCTCTTCCGATCACTCACTGGAGTGTCGAACACAGGATTCCTCTTCTCTCTTCCAGTCAAATACTGGAATGTCCAACACAGGGCTCCTCTCTTGCGATTGCTAACTGGATTGTCGAACAGAGGACCCCTCTTCTCTCTTCCGGTCGCTCATTGGGTTGTCGAACACAGATTGCTCTTCTCTCGCCCGGTTACTCACTGGAGTGTAGAGCACAGGACTCATCTTCTCTCTTCCGGTCACACACTGGCATGTCCAACACAGGGCTCCTTTCTTCCTATCGCTAACTGGAGTGTCGAACAGAGGACTCCTCTTCTCTCTTCCGGTAACTCACTGGAGTGTCGAACACAGGATTCCTCTTCTCTCTTCCAGTCAAACACTGGAATGTCCAACACAGGGCTCCTCTCTTCTAATTGCTAACTGGATTGTCGAACAGAGGACCCCTCTTCTCTCTTCCGGTCGCTCATTGGGTTGTCGAACACAGGACTCGTCTTCTCTCTTCAGATCAGTCACTGAAGTGTCGAACACCCCCCTCTTTCTTCCGATCACTTACTAAGTATGGAACACAGGACTCCTCTTCTCTCGCTCCATCGCTCGCCGACGCGCAGAACAGCACATAGCACTGTACGTTATAACAACAACAACCCGATGCCGCAGCGAATACGTTCCTCTTTATAGATGCAAGAGCTTCGAGAAATCTCTTACGCCGCCGAGAGGGAGGGAAGATCATTGTCGAAGTTTCAGCATCTTCGATTAGCCTTCTGGATGCTTCCTTAGGCGGGAGCGCCTCCTCTCTTCAACCAATCATGCGCGTGCTAGCGCTGAAAGAAACGACCGCTATCCACGAAGGGGGCCCGGCTTCATCACAGTATTTTAGGTGGCGAATTTGAATTTACATATCTCTAACTGTGCTTTTTCATAAGGGTTGGGTTTCTAACAGAGAGGACTCTAGTTCAAAACCTGCACCAACCTAGAGGTTTGCTAATCTATAATATACACGTATTCATATTACTATTATTTCGTAAATTTCATAGCGTGAGGATTTGAAGGTGCTTCTTTGCTGGAGTATATGTAAGCTTATAACAATTTTACCTCTAATAACAATATATGTTGTTTAATAGCTTCTATTTTGACAATCAGTATAGATTTACGGTATGTTTAATTCTGTAATATTTATTTAGATCGCATTCTATCTCTGCTAAGAGCATCTGATGATCGGTAAAAAGAATACATTTGAACTGTTTGCAATTTCCAACTTTTATACTCGTATATGTGAGATTAGGTTGCTAGTTTCCATTCTGTATTTCTCTATTCGTGTCCTTAGTTAAAGAAAATTTGGGACTTGTTTCAATGCTTGGTTTCACATTGATTTCTCTGCATTTAGTTCAGTGGCTGCGTGACAAAATAAAAATAAATACAAAATATATGCATTTCATGTCAATGAGGTTCGCTTATACACTGCTAAGTTCTTCTTGTTAACTTATGAAAACTGAAAACCAGCCTCTCTGCAATGAATGTACTTTTAACAAGTGAACGCACTTTTAAGGACCAACAAAATCGCAGTTTAATTGCTCAGCACTGCAATAGTGTTTGAAGTGCGACTACATTCAATAGGTTCCTACAAATACCCCAGCACACAGCAAGCAATTTGCTGGACGACCTAGTTGCTGTTCATGCAGTAAACGTGATACCTGTAAGCCTTTCCTCACCCATTGTCAAGTCTTGATTAAACACGGCGACTGCCATGGCAAAATTATAAAAACAAATTTAATGTTAAGTGTGAGTTTTCTTACATAAGTTATGTTTCCATTTATTTCATCTTAATTGAGATAAACGTTTGCAGAAATAGCTTCATTGCAAGCTATTTGTACGAAAAAGGAGGATACTGCAAACTGATTGGATAATCAGATGTTTAAACGCGCACGCTAGATGCTGGCCTGGAAATTCCACACCCTTCGCATGCAATTGCGAGAAACTTTAAGTATCGAATAATTCAAAACAACAGTAATGGATATCTCGGAATTGGCTGATGTCATAAAAATAGTTATCTTAATATATATGTGCGTGCGTGTTTCTGTGTTTAATTACAGTTTAACTTAGTATTCGAAACTTCGCCCCACGTCATCACACGATTAGTTGATGCCTACAAAATCTCGCAAGTCCTCCCCTATCTTTCTCAACGGTAATCATAATAGGTCGAATGTTGCCAACATAAGAATTATAGTTACTTAGGCTTTCACAAACTAACAAAAGTACAGCGAGTTCACATATTCGTTGCTAATCTCCTCCCTGACATTGATCATGAAGTAATAACAACTATGCCACCTGTAGCTATATTCGCTTGGTAAAGTGTCATAACAGTAACAGCATTAAGCTTCTTTGTCTTCATATGATTAATTATTTATGGTGTATTGGTATAAAATAACACAAAAGCATTGACTACTACAAAAGTCTCCATGGTACTCAAACATTGCTAACATAAGAGTAATAAATAATTAATACCTACATTCTGTGACATATTCCGATGTTCAGATATTCACTTACTATAACCTGTAGCTTCTTTCTCTATAAGAAGTTTTTATAAACAGGAAAACAAAAACAGAGTGACATACAGGGTGATTTATGAACAGCAGACACATTTATTTCTTTAATTGTTTCAAAACGAGTTATGCTAGCGACAACTTATTATACCTGAAATGCAGAGGAATTTTGGGAGACTATTTACTTCTATAGCAAATGTTGAGAATGCCCTCTATCCTGCAAAGGCACAACTCAACATTGCGTTCCAAGTTACAAGTCACTCGTTGGAGGACTCTGTTGTCAATAGCTTGAATCTCCTGTGTAATGTTGTGCTTCAGATTATCCAATGTCTGGGGACGTGTGGCATAAACCCTGTCTTCTAAGTAACCCCATAGAAAGAACTCTGGCGAGGTCAAATCCGGGAATCTCGGTGGCCACAGGTTCTTGGAAATTATCCAAGATTATTATTAAATTAAAATTGTCAAAGAAACTTGCAATTAGTGCCATGGATTCATTTGATGTACAGCATGTAGCGCTGTCCTGCTGAAAACATCTTTGACTCAGTTCTACATCGTCTAGTTGCTCAGCAAACTCCATGAAAATCCGTCGGTACTGTGCAGTGTTCACATTGTTTTAAAAAAATTGGTCCCACTATTCTCTGTGTGGATATTGCGCACCAAACTCCCATTTTAACCGGGTGCATAGGTGCTTCATGAATAACAGTGGATTTTCGCTGGCCCAATAGCGTGAACTATTTGAGTTTACATAGCCGAATAAATGGAACCATGCTTCATATGTGAAGCATATGAAGGACAATATGGCACAATTTTGTACAATGAACGCCTGAAACTAACGACAATAATTCAGTCCTCTATTCTTATCTGTTTCATGTAACTGATGGACAACCGTAATCCTATACGGCTTTAGGCCTGCTTTCTGACACATTGAGTAGCTGTACCCTGTCTCCTGCGACAAACATCTTAATGATTCTTTGGGTGACTGATCCAGTCGTGCTCTTACGTCAACAAAAACCGTGGGGAGTCTAGATGAACGAGTTTTGCCTTTTTCACTCACCAGAAATCCAGTTGTTTCCAATTTGTTTACCAGTCCCAGTATTGTGTTTCTTTGGGGAGGATTCCGAACACCAAATTCTCTCTGGTATGCCATTTGAGTAGCTGTAATTGAATTCGTAATGCAGTATTGCTTTACAAGGAAGAGTCGTTCATTTAATGTGTACTCCATTTTCACGTTGACTAGAACAACATCTCAAAAACAGTTGCCGACAATAAAATTAACACTTACGAATAAAATATAAACATCTACGCATCTAGTGACAGGCAATCGAAACTCCAGAACATTCTGCTAAAATTGGGACATTGAGTGAATTTCGAACAGAATAATTAAAGAAACAAATGCGTCAGTTCTTCATAAACCACCCTGTATAAAAATGAGTGGGCATGGATAACACTACGAAACCAGTCGAAGTATCACTTTTTATTGACACTCTAGTTTTCTTTGTGTATCAATTTTGGCCTTCATTTTATTTTGTCTTTCGTGTATTTTCTTAGCATTTAGTGTGTGTTGGTTACTGAGAATGAACCAGGTTATGTTTGACTTATCGAGATTTTCTCTATAAGCAGCGACGAATGTGACAACTACAAACTGTCAGGTTTATGATTCTTCAGCAGTGCCTCTACATAGTCTTTTCTTTGTGTGTCTTTCACTTTTTCTACATCATACATAGCAGGTAGAGAAGGCGTTTCATTCCACCCAAAAATTCGATACCGAGAGGTACATCAACATTCATGTTTCCAGGACCCCTGAATCCAAACAAAGCATTTTTTAGTAAATGGTCCGTGTGCGTGTGTGAACAGCATAACTCAAAAGCGACATGTCGGATAAACACCAAACTTGGTTTTTAAATTCAGTACCTTTCAAGAAAATTCTCCAATCCCAAACCACCCTTAATTTTTCGATTTTTTTTATTTTCTTAAAAACGCCTCTAATGATTTTGATTAAAATACTATGTGCATTAAAGATATTTACATGCCAAATAAAATTTATATTCTGAATTTTCCGGGAATAGCCTTTGAAGTGTTCTTTATTCAGAAGGAAATTGACATATTCTTGTAGAACTGGTAAACGTTAAGCGATAGATGAAAACGTACTGCACAACAAATGTAGAGCGCTTTAAAACACACAAATTATTTAAAATAACTTTTTTGTGGCATCAGCCATTTCCGAGATATCCGTTATTAATGGTGCGCATTGTTTAATGCTTTAATACTAATTTTTTTGAAGTCATGTCGATTTTCACGTGTTTTTCGTGACTTCATGGAAAGATTTATCTTGATTAAAATAAAGTAGATTGGAAAATAAATTTTCGCCAGAATAATTGGATAACTCAGTAATAATCGTTAGAGGGCAGAGAAAGCCATGTTGTTGATGTTACATAACTCTTTGTTTAAATGCCTCTAAAGAAACGGGTAAGTGTAACCTAAGGCTAAATGTTGTAGCGATAAACCGGGTAGTTTATGATGCAGGTCAAGTGTACAATCCTACGAGAAAAACAGAATCGCTTTTAACATGTCCTTGCATTGGAATGAGTACCTGCTTGTTGTCAGAAAACATACCTTAAACCTCTAGAGTAAAATAACTGTAAAATTAAAAATCCGATGTGATACATTCACATGACTTTCTTTACCCTCTATTGTTTATTAGCACGTATACAAATTATTCTTACTTAAGCTTATTTTTCTATTACTACATTCTAATCCAAATAAACCTTTACAGAAATAGTACATTACACATTTCGTTACAGAGAACAGCGATAGTCAAATGTTTAACAACTGAACGCTATATGCTGGCCTTAAAATTCCATACTGTTTCCATGACATCGCGAGAAACAACTGAATGTTGACAGGACTTCAAAAGAATGGCTAAGTATTGAACAATTCCAACCTTTAATAACGTATATCTCAGAAAAGGGCTTATGCCACAAAAACTTATTTTAAATAAATTTGTGTTTTAAACAGCTCTACATTTTTTGTGTAATACTTTTTCGTATGTCACTTATCCTTTACCGGTTATACCAGATTATATAAAATTCCTTCAGAATGAAGTGGATTTCATAGACTATTCCCAGAAAATTCAATATATTTGTAAATTTTATTTCTCATGTAAATATATTTCATATGTAGTGTTTTAATCAAAATTCTTACAGCCATTTTTGAGAAAATAAAAATTTTCGAAAAATGGTGTACCTATGTAAAGAGTAGATTAGGTTGGGGGAATTTTTTGAAAATTTTGTGTCGCATCTTTGAAAGATATTGAATCTAAATACCATGTTTGGTATTTATCCGATTTTTAGTTTTTGAGTTATGGTTTTCACAGACGGATATGTTTCCAAATAGCTTTGTTTGGATTCAGGAGGCTTCAAAAGATGTATTTGCAGTGAAATATTTCGATATCAAATTTTTGGGTGGAATACAATGCTTCCCCTTGCTAATAAACGTAGTAGAGAAAGTTTTACGTTTTTCAATGTGCCATATGAAGCAGCAGTGTTAGAGGAACACATCAACTCATTTGTTGTCAGTCATGTACTGTTGTGTGCAGCGAGCAGTAGTTTCATCACTTACACAATCTGTGGCAAAAATAAAAATAACTTTTACAATAAACATATATTAGTTAAACGTTGTTATTATTCTTTCGAGGAAACTGTTACATTTGTAATTGCTTGTGCAAGAAACAGGGGTGTTCTGTGAAAGAAGCCCAGCATTTACAATGAGCGTTGTTAAACCTAGGAACCTTCCTTTTGGCTACACCAAGTTTTAATTTAAAATTCCTACACAATTGTAGTAAAACACAACAAGTAGTGCCAACATTAAAGTGAACAAACCATCCAAGAGATTACCACAGCAATCTTCAAACAGAGGAGCAGAAAAAAGATCCAGGTGTAACATATTCACTGAATGTCTTTTAAACGGCATACAGTGAGAAACAGTATTATCATTTTAAACTATCTTTTCTCGGGTTTTCATTTCACGGCACATTCTCGTTTCCAAATTGTTCCACACGATGTGTTTTTCCGTATAAATCAATAAAACTTTGTTTACCTCCTTACAGTGGTAGCATAAAAAGGGATGGGATACATTTTTATTAACATGCCTGGCTGTGATGTAATTAAACAATAATATTGACTAAATCTTTAAGCAAAAAATTGAATTCTCATATTAAGTTATTTTCTCCTAAAGTAGTAGGAAAACTAAAAAAGTAATTGGATCCTGTGGAGCAATTTTTCAAAACAGTAAACAATTAATATCTCTGGAACTACATTTGGTCTACGCGGTATACATTGAACCCTGATAGCTGTATTAAAATTTCAAACGAATAGACCTGAAATTGTGGATTTTTTTAAATTTCACAGATTGGTATCCCTAAAAGTTCACTTTCAATGTCAGCTGTCTGAGAGGTTCAAAACAGGTCTACTTCTTTTTAGTAAGTTTTGTCAAATTGTTACGTTTACCAGTTACACAAAACTATACAAAATGAATTTCGAAGAAAACTTGAGACGCTACTCCAGTAGAATACAATGCTTAGAAAGTGAGTTCCATGAATTGTTCGTTTTAAATCTCATGCCTTTTCTTGCTGATTGTCGAAAGGGACTCGGAGTACTCCACTGAGGATACTGTACCTATGCCTCACAAAGGGACGTCATCCCGGGAGGGAGCAGGTAAGAGGATACACCGGGCCCCCGAAACAGGAGTGACGGCACAGCAATAGCAAGGTCCATACAGTTTCCAGATTTAGACGCCCCACAGAGTCGGTCTAACACCCCGCTCCGAGGGGGCGGTCCGCTTACCCCTGGCAACCAGCCGAAAGCCGAGGGACAGAGAAAGTCCACAGAGACCATCATGTCTCCCTGCCACGCCGCACCGAAACACCACCTCCGACACTTCCAATCCTGAAACAGACCTTACGTGGTGAAGGGTGAATGAAGCGAAATGGAGGGACAGGAAATTTGCCTGACGATCCGGGAAAACCCTGAAAAAACCCATGAATCAAAGTGGACGGTCACCAGGAATCAATCCTGAATGCAAGTTATACGTGCCACCTCTTTTGGTATCCTATGCCTTTAGTATAGCACTCGCTGTGTAGACTAATTTTCACAAATCATCCTCCAAACTTGGCACTGCATTTAAACAATTGCTTGTTAACTCCGCGGCTAATTCCATGAATCGGGACATGTATTTGCTCAGTGGGTGAATTACACGGGCTCAATGTATATCCACAAACATTCTTGCAGCGAAACCTTTCGCACAAATGAATAAAATATGTGATTTTAATACACAGTTAGGTTTTCAAATTAATGTGCCATTTTCCGAAGGCGATATACTTGTGCTTTAACTTTATAATACGATAAAGTTTAACCTTCTCTGGAGTAGGGATACTTGAGTTACCTCCTCATGTGCAAGTAACCTACTGTAAAGGCGTAAGCTACACATATGTAAACGTATCCTGGCTCGACAGTTCTAAGCTAGCAATGCCTGTCGCACGGTGGTTGCATTATCTGTCTCCATTCACACAGCGTGTAGAAATTGTCAGCAAGACGCCTTCTGAACGAGACCGAAACTGCTGATTCTACACCAAGCAGCTTGTTCTCCAAGGACGTCTGGATGCCGAGTGGATCCCATATGAGATCTCCCATATCATATTGGTGCCGGGAATCGAAGCCTTGTCCCCTGGTAGCACATGCACTCCGCTACGGGGACGGCTGCTCTCTCGCATCGATGCCCAGCAACAGCTGTGTCGCCTGACACCGCCGCAACCCGTCATGCAAACACAGCAGAGAAGTTGCAGAAACATCAGGGGTGTCGTACACAATCTGCTTTAACAACATTCAATGATAAAGCCACAACGTGAAACTTCTTTATACTTCCTGCACCACGTACCTACCTGGTAGGGAGAGGAGGTGCTGTTCCCCCCCCCCATGATAATGCATGTCTTGAGAATCTCTGATAACACAAGCATTTTTAGAGCGCGTCTGTGAGCAACATAACTCAGATAAACACCAAACTTGGCGTTTACCTTCCAAATACGTCACATGAAGATTTATGAACCCTTCGCCCAGTTCATATTTTTTATTTTCTCAAAAATGACTGTAACATTTTAAAACACCGTATTCTTAGGAATATTTTCCTAATTAATTAAATGTATATCTTGAATTTCCTGCGAATAGCATGTGAAGTCCTCTCCATTTTGAATTGCTTTTGTCTAACTGTTAAAGCGCAAGAGACAGACAAAATCTCACTATACAAAGGTGTTAATCTCATTAAAGCACACAATTTAGGTCAAATAAAACATTTTTGTGGCGTTAACGATTTCCGATTAACGATTTCTGTTGTTTCTTTTTCTTTTCTTTCTTTCTTCCTCCTCTTGTGGTCACGCAAATAACATAACGATCTGCTTTTTAAAAATCTGACTATCACTTTGGTCTACTGTATTCTTCTTGTAGCTGCAACGAAATGTGCAATGAAAGGTTATCTGTGTTAACAACAAGTAGATAGAAGAATGAGCTCTTGTAAGAATAGTTGTAGAAGAGTGAGTACAGAGAGTCATGTGAATGTAACACATCAGAGTTTTCCGTTTGAGCTCGTTAGTGACAAAAATGAAAGTGTTATATAAACATTTGAGTGTTACATGTTCCCAAGAATTTGCATGATCAGCCACTCATTGTCTCTCTCAACTGTATAATTAATGTAGCCAATGCCTGTCGAGGAGCAAACAAACTCTGGATCATAGCATATCCAGGCTGGGTGAACAGTCCAATGCCTGGTATGGCGGCGGTGAGGGAAAAGGAAATGAAATGCAGTGATGAAAGTGATGATAGGAAATTTCGCGAATCAAATTTGCCAACCCAGCATTCGTCTAGCCACCGAGGAAAACAGCAAAAAAACCTCTGGTGAGGTTGATCGGTCCCGGGGGTTTGAAACCGGACCTCCCGAATATAAGTGGCACACATCGCTCGGTGTCATCTAGGTTAATGGATTAAAATATTTTGTCTAAACTGCGGAATTTGCTAATCGAATGATGTTGGACGCTTTTATGTAGATAAACAGAAGTTACGCTTATAAATGCAGAGAGAGAATCAAATACATAGCTGACAAGGCAGGCTTTGCAACATGCTGAATTAAAAAGATATGAAACCCTGGTTTTACGCTTTGCTTTCTCTACCATCTAACTACAATAAGAGTGGAAGTACTGCATTATAAATCGAGATTCCCCGGAAACACACTTTTGTTTCCCCTGAATCCAAAAGGAAACATTTTTAGAAAAATGAGTGAGAGAGAGAGCGGCATAACCCAAAAACGAAATATTAGATAAATCCTAACTGTCTTTTTAGGTTCAGCATCTTCCAAATATTTGTCATGAAGATTTTGAACAAATATCCCACTCAAAACTAACCTTTACTGGAAGATTTTTGCAACCTTTTAATTTTCTTAAAAATAATTGTAACGATTTTAATTAAAATACTAAATATTTAAGGTATTTTCATAACATACAAAATGTACATGTTCATTCAGAAGGAATGTTGTATAATTTTATATAACTGATGAATTATAAAAGATAAAAAAGCTGTTCATCTTTTTAAAATACACAATTTATTTCAAATAACTATTTTTGTGGCGACAGCTATTTCCGAGATATCCATTATTATTGGTTTGAATTTTCCAATACTAAGCCACTTTTATAAACTGATATCACTGTTCAGTTGTTTCTTGGGATAGTGTAGTGTATATAAAAGTAGAATTTAGAATTGTAATTAAGTTGTTACGCCTTTGTTTTAACCTAATAATTTGCATTCTCTTTCTTTTATTTCTATTTTTTATTTATAATTTTCAGACCTTGTGTAGTGTGATGTACTATAAGATGTAAACATGTTGTTAGAATAAATGTAAAGTTTGAATGTCTTTCCCGGTGTAGTGCCAGCATATAGCGACTCCGTTTTTCTATCCCTCTTTTATCTATAACGGAATGCGTAATGAAGCTAATTCTGTTTTACCTCGATTAAAATAAAGTAGGTTGAAAAATGAGGTTTAGAAAGAATGGTCTGTGGGAGTTACATAAAACTAAAGGATAGTGGGTAGAGAAAGTCATGTGAATGTAATACATTAGACATCTTAATGCCGCAGGGAAGGAAGAGCAACACAAACGCTTGTTTTTAAGAAGTTAATGCAGACTACACACAAAGACTGTTTTCCTCGCAATATCCACGCGTGCGCGTTAAAACGTGTAATGTATTAAGCAAGATAGGAAACTACGTTTTTACGTGCAATGAAATCCCCTTTGAGTGTGACAGGGTCACAAAAAGGTTTCTGCCCCGAGGCCATTCGCTTTGAAAAGTCCAGCTGGTTGCGCGATGATTGATTAACACTCCGTCTGTCCCTCGTAAATTTGAACCGGTTGCCTCGCCGCTCTTCATTAATCTGGATATTTTTTCGAGTGGTGTAAAGCTTCAAATTACTGGTTATGATGAACAAAACGCGGAATATTTAGTAAGCAAGGGAGAATTGCTTGCGCTTTTAGCTCTGAAGCTGTGCTAAATTCACATCACTTTCTCTACTCGCTACAGTCTATTTGTATGTATATGGTCTTTGAACAAGTGTCCTATCTTTGAACTTAAATAAAACACATCTTATAAATGATAGAGGTTTGTTTCTTTTTTTATTTTGGAACATAATTAAGTGACCGCCGCGATTTCGTTGGGTTGCGCGTATAGGGTTGACCCAATTTTCAATGACAGAAGAACGTAAATTAGGTCCAACAACACGAATAACACGCGTGATGTTATTCATAAGATCATTAACTGTTTCTGGCTTGTTGACATAAACTCGAGATTTAACATAACCCCACAAGAAGTAATCCAACGGCGTCGGGGGCCAGTTAACATCACCACCACGGGAAATGATGAAACCTCTAAACTTCTCCTTCAAAAGATCGATTGTTTCGAGAGCAGTATGAACATGTGGCACCATCTTGCTGGAACTAGAGATCTATACCATCCAATTGAGGCCAACAATAGTCCCTTATGAGAGCCCGGTATCTTTCTCCATTGACAGTTAGAGCTTCTCCACCTTCATCTTGGAAAAAATTGGACCAATGATTCCACCATGCCAAAATCCACACCACACGGTAACCTTTAGGGGATGTAGTGGTCGTTCTTGAATCTGCCTTGGATTTTAATTGTTCCAATAACGGCAATTTTGTTTGTTAAAACAACCATTCATCCAAATAGGGCTTCGTCGCTGAAGATGATTTTTCGACAAAAATTCGGGTCAACTTTCAATTGCTCCATAGCCCAGTCAGCGAATACACGGCGCAACCTATGGTCGTTGGGCTTTAGTTCTTGAGTTAACACGCAAAACTTCAAGTCCAGATGCAGAATTCGCCAAGTTGTGGTCGGCGAAAGCTCCAATTCTTGCGCTCGACGAGCAATTGATTTGTTTCCGTTCTCGCGTACACTCTCACGAACGGCGCCCATGTTTACGTTGGAACGCTTACCTCGATTACGTACAGCGTTCCATGGCTATTTGTTAATAACAACTGTAACCACATGAATGCTGTAACTCAATAACAACGGCAGCTATCACATGTTAAAAATAGGACACTCTTGTTAAAAGACCCTTTACATTCTACAAAGTACTTTTACAAAACCTTATTTTTCTATCTACTTCATGTTAATCGAGCTAAACGTTTACAAAAATACTTTCATTACACATTTCATTATAGCTACAAGAGGAATAGAGGAAATCGAAGTGATAGCGAAATGTTTAAAAGTGGATCGCTATGTGTTTCCATACTTTTTCCACAGGGTATATCTACTGCCTTGAAGGATTAAAATTTCAGTATTTCCAGTGTAAGTTTTGACAAACAAATGTGTGTTGTGGCTAGCTTAACATCATTACTCTTTTATTTGTTTCCACAGCCATAACACGAAGCTGTGTTTATTACTAGCTGCCTTACCCGATGTTGCACAGGTGGCTTTTTGAATCTCTACTGATGATTTAATTAAGTTTACTGTCTGTACTCTTCATGAAATTATTGTACATCTTCTATAAGATTTTTCTACGCTGATTTCTCCCCATTACCTTTTAGAACTGTAATTTCATAAAATTTCCATGTTAGTCATAATAGTGGAACAAAAATTCACAGATATTCACAGAAATGAAATTCACGGGAATGAAATATCGGCAGACTTTCTATTTGTTATCTTAGCCTCCCCCACAACAATCTTCAAAACTCTGGGAATGTTGTATAGCCTGTAAAAAACTGAAAGATTATCCAAAACGTTGAGTCATTTTGACATAAGATGAAAATCATGAAACAATAGATATCATGCAAGACAATCGCACCCCAAACACATATTTGTCGAGTATGCAATCATTAATTCCAGTATCAGTAGCCGCCCTGTTGTATAACATGGTGAAGAAGAAGAGTGACACAACTTTGTAAAACTGAACAAAACAAATAAGGGATATCTCGAAAATAGATAATGCTACAAAAATGTTATTTACAATAAAATATTTTATAATTCTTTCTATAATAAGATTTTATATATTTTATTCTTTATCTGTTAAATAAAATGATACAAAGTTATTTCCAAATGAAGAGGTCCTCACAGGCCCTTCACCATATAAATATCTTAAACATGTTATTTTCATAAAAATCGTTAGAGCTTATTTGGGGAGGGGCGATATTGTTGAAAATCTTCGTACCGTATCTCTGGAAGATACTAAACTTAAATGTCAAGTTTGGTATTTGTCCGACTTTTCGGGTTATGCTGTTCATAAACACGTGCGCGCGGCCACGATTTTCTAAAAATGTCTTTTTTATCCAGGAAACCTCAAAACATGTATTTTGGGTGAAATATCGTAAAACTCTATATCGAGATATTACCAGAAACACCTGTTTTGAGGCCAACTGAATAAAGAGCAGGCATACAGATGTGCATGTATATGTGAACAGCGTAACTTAAAAAATCTGCTGTGTTACCCTCACATGACTTTCTCTATTCTTGTACAAACTATTCTTACAAACGCTTATTCTCCATATGCTTCATGTTAATGGAGATATCGAGATGTCAATCTTATTGATAATTTTCTTGTAGGTGCAAGGGGAATATGGTAGGTTTTAAGCGATAGTCAAATATTTTAACGCTGGTTGCTATGTGGCGCATTCCATTCTCTTTGCATGTCCAGGACATAAAAAATCTGATGTGTTACACTCACATGACTTTCTCTACTCTTGTACAATCTATTTTTTACAAACGTCTATTCTCCATATGCTTTATGTTAATCGAGATATCGAGATGTCAATCTTATTGCTAATTTTCTTGTAGATGCAAGGGGAATATGGTAGCTTTTAAGCGATGGTCAAATATTTTAACGCTGGTTGCTATGCGGCGCATTCCATTCTCTTTGCAAGTCCAGGACATAAAAAAATGAATAACGAATTTGAGAAAAAGATAAGTATTGGAAAATTTAAGGGAATAACAAGCAATATCTCGAAAACGGTTCACTCAACAAAAGAAATGTATATGACATAAGTTGTGTATTTTAACGAGATCTACATTTTTTGTGTAGTAAAATTTTGTCTATTTCTTATGGTTTACCAGTTATGCAAAAGTCGTTCACAATGAAGAATACTTTTGGAGACATTCCCAGAAAATTCGAGATATACATTTCATTTCTCATGACATTATCTTAAACATATGATATTTTAATCAAAATCGTTAGAGCCATTTTTGAGAAAATTAAAATTTTCAAAAAATGTTCTATGTAAAGGGTAGTCTGGGGTGGGGGGATTTTCTTGAAAACCTTCGTGTCGCATCTCTGGAAGATACTGAACCTAAATACCAAGTTTGGTGTTTATCCGACTGTTCGTTTTTGAGTTATGCTGTTCACACACACAGACACACACATACACATACACAGACACACACACGGACATGTTTCCAAAAATGCTTTTTTTGGATTCAGGAGGTCTCAAAACATGTATTTCCGGTGAAATCTCGGTATCGAATTTTTGGGTGGAATGCAATACTTCCCCTACTTACTATACGTAGTAGAGAAAGTAAAAAATGAATAACGAATTTGAGAAAAAGTTTAAGTATTGGAAAATTTAAGGGAATAACAAGCAATATCTCGCAAACGGTTCACTCAACAAAAGAAATGTATATGACATAAATTGTGTATTTTAATGCGATCTACATTTTTCGTGTAGTAAAATTTTGTCTATCTCTTATGGTTTACCAGTTATGAAAAAGTCGTTCATAACGAAGAATACTTTTGGAGACATTCCCAGAAAATTCGAGATATACATTTTATTTGTCATGACAATATCTTAAACATATGATATTTTAATCAAAATCGTTAGAGCCGTTTTTGAGAAAATTAAAATTTTGGAAAAATGTTCCATGTAAAGGGTAGTCTGGGGTGGGGGGATTTTCTTGAAAACCTTCGTGTCGCATCTCTGAAAGATACTGAACCTAAATACCAAGTTTGGTGTTCATCCGACTCTTCGTTTTTGAGTTATGCTGTTCACAGACAGACACACAGACAGACACACAGACAGACACACACACGGACATGTTTCCAAAAATGCTTTTTTTTGGATTCAGTGAGTCTCAAAACATGTATTTCCGGTGAAATCTCGGTATCGAAATTTGGGTGGAATACAATACTTCCCATACTTACTATACGTAGTAGAGAAAGTAAAACGAAATGCCGGATGAATACCAAACTCGGTATCTGACAAAGATGCGACATGAAGTCTCCCCAACACAGAAATAGTTGTAAGGATTTTTATTACAGCACCATATGTTTAAAATATTTACGTGACAAATAAAACGAATTTCTTGTGAAGACCTCTTCATTTGGAAGGAAGTTTTTACAGACACATGTACATCTCTTTAAACAAAATTTATTTCAAATAAACCTTTTGTAGAATCAGCCATTTGCTAGTCGGGGTGGGTGGCTTAGTTGGTTATAGCTGGCCTTCTGATCCTAAGGTCACGGGTTCGAATTAGGTCCAGACCGATAGATTTTAAGTGTGCTTAAAAGAGAGAGCCGTAGTAGATGTAAAAGAAATCCTGCGGGACGAAATTCTGGCGTCATCAATAAACAAATCATTTTTTTTATTTAGCCATTTGAGAGATATTCTTTGTTATTGGTTTGAGTTTTAAATATTTTCACTTTTTTCAAGTGGTAAATGGTTATTCATCTTTTCTCGTTGCAAAGAACATGGATTTGAAAGCCTTATATGGTGATGCGCTTTTTAAAATGTGACTCGCTCCAGCCTACTGTAGATACAACGAAATGTGTAATGAAGGTTTATGTGTATAGATTTTATGCGAAGTTAGCATATACATATTACTGCCCTTTACAAGTTTACCGCAGACACTTTATCTTCTTTAAGGAAGATTCCCTCTTAATATAATCGCGCTCTCAGCAAACATGAGTTATTGCCAACAAGAATCCCCTCGAGGCCTCAATGAATATGCTAACTAGTGCTTATTCGTTTATGTTCCGCATGTGCTGATTAAACGCAGCAGAAAAGAGCAAATATTCACTGTCTGCGAGTTCCCAGCTTATGCAAAGCGTTGCCAGCATTTCTCGCTTAGGGTTTCCTGGAGCGGGGAATCCCAGTACAACGTGGTTACTTTCTGTACCGGTACATAGAGAAGCAATTGTATTCCACCCAGAAGATCTATATCGAGATTTCACAGTAAATACATGTTTTGAGGCCCCTGAATGCAAAAAGTATTTTAGAAAAATGTCCATGTATGTGAACAGCAAAACTCAAAAAGAAATATCGCATAAATACCACATTTTTCGAACTTTTTGATTCTCTGAAAAATGGATGTAATGATTTGTATTAAAATACCATATATTAAACATATTTGCATGACAAATAAAATGCATATGTTGAATTTTCTGGCAATAGCTTGCGATGTCCTATTCATTAGGAAGGAGATCTATATAATCTTGCAACACCGGTAAACGTTAAGCGATAGACGAAAACGCACAATACAAACTACGTAGATCCCTTTAAAACACACAATTTATTGTAACATCAGCCATTTCTGAGATATCCGTTATTAAGGGTTCCAATTGTTCATTACTTAGTCGTTCTTTTAAAGTCGTGTCAACATTCAGTTGTTTCTCGATGTCATGGAAACGGTATGGAATTTTAAGGCCAGCATATAGCGTCCAGTTGTTAAACATTTGACTATCGCTGTTCTCTTTGTATCTATAACGAAATGTGTAATGTAGCTGTTTCTGTAAAGGCTTATCTCCATTAAAATGTAGTAGATAGAAACGTAAACTTTCGTAAGAATAATTTATATACCCACTAATAAGCGGTAGAAGGTATAGAAAGTCGCGTGAATGTAACACAACAGACTTTTCATATACTGATTTGCGTGACTCTACATGACTACATTGAGAACTTTTCCCTGACAATTGAAATTAATGTGATGCTGTAGATATTTTCTAAATGTCATTAAACACATAGAAATCAGAAGGTGACTGAATGTTTAAATTGTGTTCCACCATCCCTATAGCTGTCCAATACTCTCCTTGTTATTTTATTTGACAAAACATTACAAATCAAGAAAACACAAAACAATTCTTTTATTGTATCATAGCTACATAAAACGTATGCAAACTCAAAATACAAACAAAGCAATAAAATGAATTCAACTTTCACACTTTCAATGAATCCGCTTCTCTTTCCTTCTCGTTTCTGCAAAATCATAATAACAGAATCTGTGTGAAAATTTCCCTGACATCTAGCTGTCATCCTAGACATGGATATTTGAAGGAGTTTTCCTAGCGTTCCCTTGACCTTCCAGTTAAGTGTGAACTATGGGATCAATTACGTTTATTTGCCGACGCAAAATTGCGATGTTTTATCATAGCGTAAAAGTTTGTGTTGCCTCACAAAACTACGAGGGCAGTCCAGAAAGTCCCAGACGTTTTGGCCTATCGTGGCGATGAGTATGGCTATAGCTCTATCTTGGTGTCAGAACGTTCCTACATTCAGTACGCATCCAGCTGTGGTAGCGCGAGGACTGTGCTCTCTGTGAGTTGTTAAAATGTGCGCTGCAATAGAAAATCCCGCCACTTGTGAAGTGCGGTTGGCTAAAAAGAACAAACCAATTGCAATTTATCGTCAACTTTGTGATGTTTACGGGCAGGGAATAATGAGTGAAAGCCGAGTCAGGCAATGGTGCATTGATTTTAAAAATGGCCGTACCAATGTTCACGACGAGGATCGCAGTGGTAGGCCTAGCCTTATGACTGATGAACTGTCAATGCAAATCAATGACAACATTCGTGAAAATCGTCGTTTCACGATTACAGAACTTTCGGAACATTTTCCCCAAATTTCACGGAGTTTGGTGCATCAAATTGATGCTTTTACTGACGATGAACTGCATACCGGTGTAAACCAGTGGTTGAAGTCGCAGGCGGCAGATTTCTACACAGAGGGCATTGAAAAACTTGTGCCACGGTATGATAAATGCCTCAGTTTGAATGGCGATTATGTAGAAAAATAGCTTTCAAATGTAGATAATAAACATTGATATTTGCATTTTGTTAATTGTTTATTTGAAAACACGTGAGAGTTTTTGGATCAACCTCGTATATATTTACTCTTCCGCAGATTCAGTTTCAGATGGATACATTTCTTTTTTCTGAGAAGAAAATGTTTACGCATCGAAAACAGTCCCGTCAAACGGTTTACATTACGTGAGGCTTTCTATAAGCTCTCGGCTTCACCCAAAAAAACACAAGATTTAAAAGAAAATTCTTTTTGTTACATTTATCTCAACATAGTCACTTTGCAACGTTTTAATAGTCTCAGTGAAATAAGGTGTGTAAACCAGCGTCTGTGTCAGCTTCAACCTCATCGTTTCTTCAGGTCTGGCAACAAAATATACGAATTTACATTTCTAAATCAAGTCCATAGAACGA
This sequence comes from Deroplatys truncata, assembly GCA_030765065.1. Classification (NCBI taxonomy): domain Eukaryota; kingdom Metazoa; phylum Arthropoda; class Insecta; order Mantodea; family Mantidae; genus Deroplatys; species Deroplatys truncata. The sequence continues at coordinate 4,297,519 of CM060979.1, forward strand.
CGTGTCTATGAGAAATGACTCCAATAGTTCAAAACTGGTCGTTTCTGCGCGAAAATATTTGATTAACAACATTTATTAATAATACAAATATAAGCATAAAAATCGGAACCAATCATTGACTAGCGTACACACACGTACAGTCAAGTGCACGGAAACTTGCCGACGCTTTCACTTTTTTCTTTCTTTCTTTCTTCATTTATTTATTTAATATTGGTAGAATCTCCTTATCACGTGTGTTGCACACCAGCTTAGGTAAGCCAATTTCTTCTTGGTTTCAATTCAAGCCCGACACACTCTCATTAACCTATGGACGAAGGTGAGGTACGGAAACCAGCCCCTGGATGAGTCCGTCTCGTGTTGGTTTGATGTCACTCATTAACAAATTAACAGTGGAGTGCTAGAACCAGGTAAGGGACGTGCTTTAGTATTTCCTTGCCAACATAAACCACGCGCTTGGCTGTAAATATTTTACAAGCAACATATCTACAGAAGAGTTTGTAACGCCCTGAGGTAAAGCACCTCGACTCTAATCTTGGGCTTCGGGAAAGCTTTGAGGTGCTGTATTGTGAGCAGATGGACTGTTGTACCACATTATATATAATATCAGTTATGAACATGGCCAAATAAACAACTCATTCTGCAAGTCGTAATGTGTTAAATAATCTCGTTTTCATTTCCATTTGCTTATAAAGGACACGGTAACAGCACAGATGTAACGTTTTATTTGCTTGTTTATTTATTTAACACGTGAAATAACCTACAGTTATAATAATATTGTGAAACCAAATTTCAAAATTTAGTAGTAGCATAAAAATTAAGTACTATAGCAATAAACTATAGTACGGCTTTACAAAACGTACTGACATATTTTGATCGATAATGAAAGAAGAGTATACCTAATACAATCGGTTGTACATACACGTAACTTCCTCTAAGCACTATCGGTTATTTTACAAACTATTCATGTTAACGGAGATAAGCAGTTTCGCTGTGGGTACAACGGCGAGAGAGCAAACCGAATGAATAGTCACGATGTTCAAAACTGCGTCGCGATATTCTGACCATATTATTTCTATGACATCCTAACAAACAACTGAAGAGCGACAGCACCTTCAAAAATGAAAAAGTATTGAAAAATTCAAAGTAATAGTAACGCATACCTTGGAAATGGCTGATGGCATAAAAACGTTAGTTGAAATAACTTGTGTGTTTTAAAGAGCAATACGGTTTTGTTTTTCTCTTATGCTTTATCATTTACACAAAGTTTTCTTCAGAACGAGCAGGACTTGACGGGTATTCGCAGAAAAATCAAGATGTACATTTTATTTGTTATGCAGATGTCTAACATATATTGTCTCTTAATCAAAATCATTGGAGCTATTTTTGAGAAAATAAAAAATAACTAAAATGTTCCGTGTAAAGGGTGATTTGGTGTAGGCGGACTTTCTTGAAAACCTTCGTGTCGCATTCTCGCAACATCCTGAATTTAAATACCAAGTTTTGCTTTCAGATATGCTATTAACACACACGTATGGACGTTTATTTTTATTATTAGTCAGGGAGTCCTAAAACCTGCAAACGTCTGTTTCGACAGGTAAGTATTAGAAAAATCTGATGTGTTACACTCACATGACTTTCTCTACTCTTGTACAAACTATTTTTACAAACACTTATTCTCCATATGCTTCATGTTAATCGAGATGTTAATCTTATTGGTAATTTTCTTGTAGGTGCAAGGGGAATTGGTAGGCTTTAAGCGATAGTCAAATCTTTTAAACGCTGGTTGCTATGTGGCGCATTCTATTCTCTTTGCATGTCCAGAACATAAAAAAAAATCTGATGTGTTACACTCACATGACTTTCTCTACTCTTGTACAATCTAATTTTACAAACGCTTATTCTCCATATGGTTCATGTTAATCGAGATATCGAGATGTCAATCTTATTGGTAATTTTCTTGTAGATGCAAGGGAAATATGGTAGCTTTTAAGCGATAGTCAAATATTTTAACGCTGGTTGCTATGTGGCGCATTCCATTCTCTTTGCATGTCCAGGACATAAAAAAATGAATAACGAATGTGAGAAAAAGTATAAGTATTGTAAAATTTAAGGAAATAACAAGCAATATCTCGAAAACGGTTCACTCAACAAAAGAAATGTATATGACATAAGTTGTGTATTTTAACGCGATCTACATTTTTTGTGTAGTAAAATTTTGTCTATCTCTTATGGTTTACGAGTTATGCAAAAGTCGTTCACAATGAAGAATACTTTTGGAGACATTCCCAGAAAATTCGAGATATACATTTCATTTCTCATGAAATTATTTTAAACATATGATATTTTCATCAACATCGTTAGAGCCATTTTTGAGAAAATTAAAATTTTCGAAAAATCTTCCATGTAAAGGGTAGTCTGGGGTGGGGGGATTTTCTTGAAAACCTTCGTGTCGCATCTCTGGAAGATACTGAACCTAAATACCAAGTTTGGTGTTTATCCGACTGTTCGTTTTTGAGTTATGCTGTTCACACACACAGACACACACAGACACACAGACACACACACGGACATGTTTCCAAAAATGCTTTTTTTGGATTCAGGAGGTCTCAAAACATGTATTTCCGCTGAAATCTCGGTATCGAATTTTTGGGTGGAATGCAATACTTCCCCTACTTACTATACGTAGTAGAGAAAGTAAAAATGAATAACGAATTTGAGAAAACGTATAAGTATTGGAAAATTTAAAGGAATAACAAGCAATATCTCAAAAATGGTTCACTCAACAACAAAAATGTATATGACATAAATTGTGTATTTTAACGCGATCTACATTTATTGTGTAGTAAAATTTTGTTTACCTCTTATGGTTTACCAGCTATGCAAAAGTCGTTCACAACGAAGAATACTTTTGGAGACATTCCCAGAAAATTCGAGATATACATTTTATTTCTCATGAAAATATCTTAAACGTATGATATTTTAATCAAAATCGTTAGAGCCATTTTTGAAAAAATAAAAATTTTCGAAAAATGTTCCATGTAAAGGGTAATCTGGGGTGGGGGGATTTTCTTGAAAACCTTCGTGTCGCATCTCTGGAAGATACTGAACCTAAATACCAAGTTTGGTGTTTATCCGACTGTTCGTTTCTGAGTTATGCTGTTCACAGACACACACGGACATGTTTCCAAAAATGCTTTATATGCATTCGGTTGAAGTAGAATATTTGTTGGTAGTTGGAAGATGCTTCATGTTTATCTGCACCACGTATGGGAGCCAATTTGTCGCGGTTACTTCGTGTTATCTATTGCTGGGCGCCTGTTATTGTATTACTGGTTCGAATTTTTGGTTCTTTGTCCTCCGGCTAGCTATTATTACTACTCAGTCGAGCATATCTCTTGAACAGGGTGTGTAAACGGAAAGGATTTGTTACTGAAAGATAACACTTATAAAAGAATTTGTTTTTACACTTTTATTACCGTCACAATTAATTAATTTCACATATTGACTCTTGATACACGCCAGACTGAAACTGTTATATTTTCTAATATCACTATAATCACTTATTTTCTGCACATTATTAATTTGTGTATTTCACATTTATAACTAACTTTACTACGCGAGAGATTCTGTAGAATTGCGCGATGTATAACGCGTGAACGATTCTCTTAAACTGTGCGACGTATAACCTTTGTATGATTCTGTTGGACTGAACGACGTATTACCCGCGAGTGCTTCTGTTGGACTGAACGTTACCCGTCTCTTGGCTTCATAATTTATACTCCCTCACCAGATATGCCTAAAGATTATAATCGAGCTACTATTGGTTAATAAAACGCGCCAACATTAGCGTCTATTTTTATATCCACTCAAAATTACGAACACATATACTCTAGGGAAGAAATTCCCTCAATTTCTAAAGAAATGCGCGCTACTCTGACGTCATTTGCTTGCCTCTTCTAATTAATAAACAACTCACCCCCTCGCTACATTGTTGCCCGCTCTTATTGTCAGTTTCAGTGAGGTCGTGTAAACTTATTTCCTAACAATGCTTATAATTAACAAACATCTCAAATCAATGCCATACAATAATGCTTATTTACACTACAATCACTCTGGCATTTACATTGTTGTGATATAAATACTGCCACACGGTGCACCTCAAAACATGTATTTCCTGTGAAATCTCGGTATCGAAGTGGTGAAGCTATTAAACAAAAAGACTTTCATGTCAAAGCGAAGTGCAGATCTTGTGGAGTTATTTCTTGTATGACAACTTTCCAACCGAGACTGCAAGTTATCGATTGTACCAAATTCATTGTAAAGATTATTAAATTATTGGACATCGATTTCTGTAGATAATTGCCTACAGGCAGAACAATAATTCAATTATTTACCCCAAATGAGCACAATTGTCTTCTACAACTGCGTGTTGCGATGTTGATACTTGTACTGATTTGTCAAGAACCCGCAGAGGAATAACAACAACCTGCATGTAACTCGAACGAGACCGTCTTTGTTTACATCTGACGCCACAAACACGTGTCACTATAGTATTCAATGTTGACGCAGTAAAACGCTTGAAAAAATTGCACTCTCACATTTAACATTTATTTGCTCCTAAACTAGTTGGACAATTAAGAATTTATCTCTACAATTTATTGATATACCCTTAAAAAGTTTAATTATAAAATATGACTTTTTAAAATAGTATTTGATGGTGTGGAGCAAGTCTTCAAAAGAGAGGGAAAAAAATATGCATACACATTTGGAATTAATTAAAAAAAATGTTTTTCTCTCTATTTTATTTTTACGTCGCTTTAACTCCCTGGTCATATTGCGACAGATCTGTTGGTGGATATATCTTAGAACGATATGTGATGGACAGTTAGCCTTCTAGGTCTCATCACTGTAAGCACTCGCTCCATCACGTGTCACAGAGAACCTAGTACATAGCTACCGAATCTTCTGCTTCATGCCGTGTAGATGGCATTAGGGTGCCGTCCAGTTCAACCGCCGCCCCCCATATAAAGGCGGACAGTTAGCCTTCTAGGTCTCATCCCTGTAACCACCTGCTTCATGCCATGTAGATGACATTAGGGTGCCGTCCAGTCCATCCGCCGCCCTCACACAGAAAGGTGGACAGTTAGCCTTCTAGGTCTCATCCCTATAACTACTGCTTCATGTCGTGCAGATGGCATTAGGGTGCCGTCCAGTCTAACTGCTTACATTGTCTGTAGATAGATGGCATAGCATTCGCTATTACCACTTATTTTTCATTTTGCTATTGTTTTAGACTTAAGGTGGAACTTTGGGTCGCGGTATTAAATATCCAATCCGGTATTTACCTTGGCGACTGAGGAAAACCATGAAAAAACCTCACACAGATTGGTCGGCACACGGGATTTGAATCTCCTGAATGCGGGCCACAGACTTTACCGCCTGAGCCATCCCACTCGTTAAAAGATATATATATTCTCTTGGTGTTCGTATGACACATTAAAATTTCAACTAAATCGACCTGAAATTGTCAATTCTAGAACCTTTTGCCTACTAGATACTTGGTGGAGAAAATAAAAATGATGTTCACTTCCTGCCTCCTCACTGTGTGGACGTACTTGACCCAAGCAATCTGAACTTTTCTCTTATTATTGAGGCATTCAATGTACTGGAATGACGAACATAACATTGCACACGACTCATGGAATTATTAACGACTTGACTCTTTCTTAAGGGAAAACTCGAAATAGCCAAGAAGAGCCAATGGACAATCCGGATGATCCAGGGTCGTCCCCCGAGACACGGAGTATGAACCTAGCAATAGACATTTGTAACTCGTGTGCTTTCAATGAACACAATCAGCTTGTAGAGGTCTCAAGTGACATTAACTAACTTTATTCTAATGCAACAAATTATTAATAAGGGTTAGTATAAAGTACAGCAGTAAAACAATGTGTTCACCTTCAAATATTACTCCTGTAGTTCAAAATTAAACCACCATCTTCACGACCGAGCTGTTAGCGTAATGGAATTTAGAGCACGACTAATCTCAGTAGTAAAATGGTAATACAGGTAAATGTTTAAATCAGAATACCCACACATTAAGTGTGTAACTTACAAGAACCATTGACGTCCTTGAGGTAATACGAGGGTGGATCGAAAAGTAACGCACAATAATGTTTTTACAAAAAAGTTTAATACTTAAAACAACAACAAAAATCACAAATGAACTTACAGCTTTTACCTACTTTTCGACATAGTCACCAAGTTTCTCAACACATTCTCTCATCGTGATACCAGTTTCAATATGCCCTGTTCGTAGAAGTCCGTTTCCTTGGAGTATAGCCACCTGCGGACTGCTGATTTCACTTCCGCATCTGTCGCAAAGCGTTGGCGGCCAGGAATTTCTTCATGGGACCAAACAGATGAAAGTCCGACGGTGCAAGCTCCGGACTGTATGGTGGATGCTGCAGTACCTCCTAACCAAATTTGGTGATTTTTGACGAACAGCAGCAGCAACATGGGAGCGAACATTGTCATGAATAATTTTGACGTCGTCATCATTCATGTTGTGGCGTTTGTCATGAAGGGCACGATGCAACGTCACCAAAGTTTTCATGTAGGCTGCAGCATTCACAGTGGTCCCATGTTCGGCAATACAACACCATGCATATCCCAGAACACCGTCACAAGCACTTTTCTAGCAGATTGAGTCACTTTGAACTTTTTCTTCACTGGGGAACTAGCATGTTTCCACTCCATACTTGCCTGCTTGGTAGTGGTATGCCCACGACTCATCACCAGTGACGATTCCTTTCAGAAAGTCATGCCCTTCTGCGGTGTACCGCTCGACATCATTCGCTGGCCCTTGTGGTTGTCTGTCAGGTTCTTAGGCACCCAGCGAGCACTAACTTTACGAAATTTCAACGTGGCATGAACAATATCGTACACGGCACCATAGGAAATGTTGAACTGTTGCGATAAGGTTCGCAGTTCCACACGCCGGTCGTTCAAAATTGCCGCCTCAATGCCTCTGACATTCTGCGGGGTTGCAGCTGTCACCGGCCTCCCAGAGCGTGCCGAATCACTAAGGTTCACACGGCTGGCTAGGAAGAATGCACACCACCTGGAGACATTGCTACGGTCCATACAATCATCCCCATACACCCACGCATATCCCTGTTAATATCACTCGGTTTATGCACTTTGACCCACAAATATCGAAACACAACTCTCTGCTCTTCACACGTGGACGACAGTAACATGCGCGCTGTCTTTGTTGCGTAGTTCATGCGTCTAGCGCTAGAGTTGCACAAGAAACAAAAAATATCCTCTGTAGTGAAAACTTCAAACTATATCTGTGTGAAATTGCAACATTCCAGCTGCAATAACAAGGCAGAAAAAATTATTCTACGTTACTTTTCCATCCGCCCTCGTACTAAAGCTCAAAACATGCCTGAATTGCTATTTAAAACTTTATTTTAAATGAGCCAAAGATGTTTAATAGTGGTCTTGAAATTCCGAACTCTTGCATTGACGTCGCGAGAAATAACTGAATAGCGGTAGCACTTTCAAAACATAACCAAAGTGTTGAAAAATTCAAACCAATAATACTAATGGATATCTCGGAAATGGTTGAAATAAATTGTGGTTTGCGTATGGAAAAAAATGTCCTAACATTTTTGTTCCTTAAAACAGCTCAAGCGACTTGTATATCAGATATTTCAAAATTTTACTGTACATCATATTATTGACTTTAAAATAAAAATAATAGCAAAATGCCGAGTAAATGGATAAACGAATCTGATTTGTTACGTTCAGATAACTTTCTCCGTCTTTTATCACTTTCTCCACCAGGTACACAGCAGGTAGAGAAGGTATTACATTCCACCCAAAATTTTAATGCCGAAAGTTCACCGGAAATACATGTTTTGAGGCACCCTAAATCCAAAAAAACATGTTTGCAAATATCCGTGTATGTGTGTGTGTGTGTCTGTCTGTCTGTCTATTAAGAGCATAACTCAAAAACGAAAAGTCGGATAAACAACAAAATTGGTATTTGATTTGGTATCTTCCAAGGATGTGAAACGAGATTCTCAAGAAAATCCTCCACCCCAATACTTTTTAGATCGAACATTTTTTGAAAATTCTGATTTTCTAAAAAATGGCTCAAACGATTGTGGTTAAAATACATTATATCAAAGGTATTTACATGACAAATAAAGTGTATATCTTGAATTTTCTGGGAATAGCCTAGAAACCCTTTTTTATTTGGAAGGAATTTTGTATAATCTTGTATAACCGCTAACGTTAAGCGACAGACGAACGCGCACTACACAACAAATGTAGATGTCTTTAAAAGTTTTTAAAACAGGTTTCAATTTTAATTTTTACTTCCATTTATACACCGCCTTTAACTTCATTGGTCTTACCGGCGGCCTTTCCTTTGGAACTTATTGGCAACAGTGTTAACTCGTGTAACTCTTGTCGTTGGGTTTTTTAATCATTAGACCATACACACTCTCATTCATACTTGCAGACTCTGGGCAGGGTAGGGAGTAATCTTGGCTAGAGAAAACTTCCAACCCGGGACCCTCGCACACCAGGCAGTTCCACTACCGACCGAGCTACGGGACCATCCGGTTCCAATTGTTCAACACTGGTCATTCTTTTAAAGTCCTGTCAACATTCAGTTGTTTCTCGCGATGTCATGGAAACAGTATGGACAGCATATAGCGTCCACTTGTTAAACATTTGACTGTCGCTGTTCTCTATAACGAAATGTGTAATGCAGCTGTTACTGTAAAGGTTTATCTCGATTAAAATTAAGTAGACAGAAAAAATAAGCTTTAGTAGGATAGTTTATATACCCACAGATAAATGATACAGGGTAGAGAAAGTCATCAGATTTTTATGTAGCAAGTAAGTTTTTGTCTACACCCTATTGTTTACAAGCAGTTGCTATTCCCAGAAAATTCAACATATAGGTACATTGTGTTGAAAATCTTTGGAAGATACTGAAATTAAATACCAAATTTGCTATAGTACATACTATTTTTGGTTTTTGTAATAGGTAATACTGAGGGTGAAATTGTCAAATTACCAGCAACAAAGTGAAAGGTTCTCTTAATGTTGCATTGCTTGCCCAAGGTGCACCATTTGCAATGAAGTGGACCGCGAACATGGAGGTGAGCACATAACAGATTTAATCACGGGAAGTGCACGTCGAGAACAATCCAATTAAAAGTTGACGTGTAATGAGATCCCTAGGAGCTAAGAACGCACTGCAAGCTTACGAAACCGCATTACACTCTTCCGTCATCAGCGCGCCACTAAGAGCAGACGTCAACACTAACATGCACTATCAGAGTGACACACTCCTTGCCTGCAATAAAACCGAGCACATGGCTCCGCTTCAATTCCCGTCGATCTCGCGTTTTTCGTCATTTCCCCTGGGTTCGTTTCTCATCTACAACCATTTCCTTTCCATTATTTCCCTTTCATTCCGTTTCCTTCTCATGTTTCAGGTGTGCTCCAACGTTTCGTGGTATAGGGCGGTGTCGGAAAGATGGCACACATGCTTGCTCAAAGGAAAGAGTATTCCTCGCGGACACTAGAGGGCTGCGGGTCGTTTATCGCCCTCTCTGAGCAGCTCCAATAGTGTGACACGTCTTCGAGCGCGTCCTATGACCTATAGCCTCGTGTGGCTCCTTTACTACATACCCTCCGCCTGGAGGTGGTAGCAATAGATCTCCTCTAGGTCACACTGCGCGAGGTGTCCTTCTCCGTTGTATGCCCTATACTGTAGCCTCCTGTGGCTCCCTTACTTCATCCCTACCTCCTGGGGGTGGTAGCAGCAACAGATCTCCTCTAGGTCACACTGCGCGAGGTGTCCCCCTCCGTTGTATGCCCTATACTGTAGCCTCCTGTGGCTCCCTTACTTCATCCCTACCTCCTGGGGGTGGTAGCAGCAACAGATCTCCTCTAGGTCACACTGCGCGAGGTGTCCTGCTCCGTTGTATGCCCTATACTGTAGCCTCCTGTGGCTCCCTTACTTCATCCCTACCTCCTGGGGGTGGTAGCAGCAACAGATCTCCTCTAGGTCACACTGCACGAGGTGTTCTCCTCCGTTGTATGCCCTATACTGTAGCCTCCTGTGGCCCCCTTACTTCATCCCTTCCTCCTGGGGGTGGTAGCAGCAACAGATCTCCTCTAGGTCACACTGCGCGAGGTGTCACCCTCCGTTGTATGCCCTATACTGTAGCCTCCTGTGGCCCCCTTACTTCATCCCTTCCTCCTGGAGGTGGTAGCAATAGATCTCCTCTAGGTCACACTGCGCGAGGTGTCACCCTCCGTTGTATGCCCTATACTGTAGCCTCCTGTGGCTCCCTTACTTCATCCCTACCTCCTGGGGGTGGTAGCAATAGATCTCCTCTAGGTCACACTGCGCGAGGTGTCCTTCTCCGTTGTATGCCCTATACTGTAGCCTCCTGTGGCTCCCTTACTTCATCCCTACCTCCTGGGGTGGTAGCAGCAACAGATCTCCTGTAGGTCACACCGTGCGAGGTGTCCTCCTCCGTTGTATGCCCTATACTGTAGCCTCCTGTGGCTCCCTTACTTCATCCCTTCCTCCTGGGGGTGGTAGCAGCAACAGATCTCCTCTAGGTCACACTGCGCGAGGTGTCCTTCTCCGTTGTATGCCCTATACTGTAGCCTCCTGTGGCTCCCTTACTTCATCCCTACCTCCTGGGGGTGGTAGCAGCAACAGATCTCCGCTAGGTCACACTGCGCGAGGTGTCCCCCTCCGTTGTATGCCCTATACTGTAGCCTCCTGTGGCTCCCTTACTTCATCCCTACCTCCTGGGGGTGGTAGCAGCAACAGATCTCCTCTAGGTCACACTGCGCGAGGTGTCCTCCTCCGTTGGATGCCCTATACTGTAGCCTCCTGTGGCTCCCTTACTTCATCCCTACCTCCTGGGGTGGTAGCAGCAACAGATCTCCTCTAGGTCATACTGTGCGAGGTGTCCTCCGTTGTATGCCCTATACTGTAGCCTCCTGTGGCTCCCTTACTTCATCCCTACCTCCTGGGGGTGGTAGCAGCAATAGATCTCCTCTAGGTCACACTGCGCGAGGTGTCCTGCTCCGTTGTATGCCCTATACTGTAGCCTCCTGTGGCTCCCTTACTTCATCCCAACCTCCTGGGGGTGGTAGCAGCAACAGATCTCCTCTAGGTCACACTGCGCGAGGTGTCCTCCTCCGTTGTATGCCCTATACTGTAGCCTCCTGTGGCTCCCTTACTTCATCCCTACCTCCTGGGGGTGGTAGCAGCAACAGATCTCCTCTAGGTCACACTGCGCGAGGTGTCCCCCTCCGTTGTATGCCCTATACTGTAGCCTCCTGTGGCTCCCTTACTTCATCCCTACCTCCTGGGGGTGGTAGCAGCAACAGATCTCCTCTAGGTCACACTGCGCGAGGTGTCCTGCTCCGTTGTATGCCCTATACTGTAGCCTCCTGTGGCTCCCTTACTTCATCCCTACCTCCTGGGGGTGGTAGCAGCAACAGATCTCCTCTAGGTCACACTGCACGAGGTGTTCTCCTCCGTTGTATGCCCTATACTGTAGCCTCCTGTGGCCCCCTTACTTCATCCCTTCCTCCTGGGGGTGGTAGCAGCAACAGATCTCCTCTAGGTCACACTGCGCGAGGTGTCACCCTCCGTTGTATGCCCTATACTGTAGCCTCCTGTGGCCCCCTTACTTCATCCCTTCCTCCTGGAGGTGGTAGCAATAGATCTCCTCTAGGTCACACTGCGCGAGGTGTCACCCTCCGTTGTATGCCCTATACTGTAGCCTCCTGTGGCTCCCTTACTTCATCCCTACCTCCTGGGGGTGGTAGCAATAGATCTCCTCTAGGTCACACTGCGCGAGGTGTCCTTCTCCGTTGTATGCCCTATACTGTAGCCTCCTGTGGCTCCCTTACTTCATCCCTACCTCCTGGGGTGGTAGCAGCAACAGATCTCCTGTAGGTCACACCGTGCGAGGTGTCCTCCTCCGTTGTATGCCCTATACTGTAGCCTCCTGTGGCTCCCTTACTTCATCCCTTCCTCCTGGGGGTGGTAGCAGCAACAGATCTCCTCTAGGTCACACTGCGCGAGGTGTCCTTCTCCGTTGTATGCCCTATACTGTAGCCTCCTGTGGCTCCCTTACTTCATCCCTACCTCCTGGGGGTGGTAGCAGCAACAGATCTCCGCTAGGTCACACTGCGCGAGGTGTCCCCCTCCGTTGTATGCCCTATACTGTAGCCTCCTGTGGCTCCCTTACTTCATCCCTACCTCCTGGGGGTGGTAGCAGCAACAGATCTCCTCTAGGTCACACTGCGCGAGGTGTCCTCCTCCGTTGTATGCCCTATACTGTAGCCTCCTGTGGCTCCCTTACTTCATCCCTACCTCCTGGGGTGGTAGCAGCAACAGATCTCCTCTAGGTCATACTGTGCGAGGTGTCCTCCGGTGTGTGCCCTATACTGTAGCCTCCTGTGGCTCCCTTACTTCATCCCTACCTCCTGGGGGTGGTAGCAGCAATAGATCTCCTCTAGGTCACACTGCGCGAGGTGTCCCCCTCCGTTGTATGCCCTATACTGTAGCCTCCTGTGGCTCCCTTACTTCATCCCAACCTCCTGGGGGTGGTAGCAGCAACAGATCTCCTCTAGGTCACACTGCGCGAGGTGTCCTCCTCCGTTGTATGCCCTATACTGTAGCCTCCTGTGGCTCCCTTACTTCATCCCTACCTCCTGGGGTGGTAGCAGCAACAGATCACCTCTAGGTCACACTGCGCGAGGTGTCCTCCTCCGTTGTATGCCCTATACTGTAGCCTCCTGTGGCTCCCTTACTTCATCCCTTCCTCCTGGGGGTGGTAGCAGCAACAGATCTCCGCTAGGTCACACTGCGCGAGGTGTCCCCCTCCGTTGTATGCCCTATACTGTAGCCTCCTGTGGCCCCCTTACTTCATCCCTTCCTCCTGGAGGTGGTAGCAATAGATCTCCTCTAGGTCACACCTCGCGAGGTGTCACCCTCCGTTGTATGCCCTATACTGTAGCCTCCTGTGGCTCCCTTACTTCATCCCTACCTCCTGGGGGTGGTAGCAATAGATCTCCTCTAGGTCACACTGCGCGAGGTGTCCTTCTCCGTTGTATGCCCTATACTGTAGCCTCCTGTGGCTCCCTTACTTCATCCCTACCTCCTGGGGTGGTAGCAGCAACAGATCTCCTCTAGGTCACACCGTGCGAGGTGTCCTCCTCCGTTGTATGCCCTATACTGTAGCCTCCTGTGGCTCCCTTACTTCATCCCTTCCTCCTGGGGGTGGTAGCAGCAACAGATCTCCTCTAGGTCACACTGCGCGAGGTGTCCTTCTCCGTTGTATGCCCTATACTGTAGCCTCCTGTGGCTCCCTTACTTCATCCCTACCTCCTGGGGGTGGTAGCAGCAACAGATCTCCGCTAGGTCACACTGCGCGAGGTGTCCCCCTCCGTTGTATGCCCTATACTGTAGCCTCCTGTGGCTCCCTTACTTCATCCCTACCTCCTGGGGGTGGTAGCAGCAACAGATCTCCTCTAGGTCACACTGCGCGAGGTGTCCTGCTCCGTTGTATGCCCTATACTGTAGCCTCCTGTGGCTCCCTTACTTCATCCCTACCTCCTGGGGTGGTAGCAGCAACAGATCTCCTCTAGGTCACACTGCGCGAGGTGTCCCCCTACGTTGTATGCCCTATACTATAGCCTCCTGTGGCTCCCTTACTTCATCCCTACCTCCTGGGGTGGTAGCAGCAATAGATCTCCTCTAGGTCACACTGCGCGAGGTGTCCCCCTACGTTGTATGCCCTATACTATAGCCTCCTGTGGCTCCCTTACTTCATCCCTACCTCCTGGGGTGGTAGCAGCAACAGATCTCCTCTAGGTCACACTGCGCGAGGTGTCCTCCTCCGTTGTATGCCCTATACTGTAGCCTCCTGTGGCTCCCTTACTTCATCCCTTCCTCCTGGGGGTGGTAGCAGCATCAGATCTCCGCTAGGTCACACTGCGCGAGGTGTCCCCCTCCGTTGTATGCCCTATACTGTAGCCTCCTGTGGCTCCCTTACTTCATCCCTACCTCCTGGGGTGGTAGCAGCAACAGATCTCCTCTAGGTCACACTGCGCGAGGTGTTCTCCTCCGTTGTATGCCCTATACTGTAGCCTCCTGTGGCTCCCTTACTTCATCCCTTCCTCCTGGGGGTGGTAGCAGCAACAGATCTCCTCTAGGTCACACTGCGCGAGGTGTTCTCCTCCGTTGTATGCCCTATACTGTAGCCTCCTGTGGCTCCCTTACTTCATCCCTACCTCCTGGAGGTGTTAGCAGCAATAGATCTCCTCTTGGTCACACTGCGCGAGGTGTTCTCCTCCGTTGTATGCCCTATACTGTAGCCTCCTGTGGCCCCCTTACTTCATCCCTTCCTCCTGGAGGTGGTAGCAGCAATAGATCTCCTCTAGGTCACACTGCGCGAGGTGTTCTCCTCCGTTGTATGCCCTATACTGTAGGCTCCTGTGGCTCCCTTACTTCATCCCTTCCTCCTGGAGGTGGTAGCAGCAATAGATCTCCTCTAGGTCACACTGCGCGAGGTGTCCTCCTCCGTTGTATGCCCTATACTGTAGCCTCCTGTGGCTCCCTTACTTCATCCCTACCTCCTGGGGGTGGTAGCAGCAATAGATCTCCTCTAGGTCACACTGCGCGAGGTGTCCTGCTCCGTTGTATGCCCTATACTGTAGCCTCCTGTGGCTCCCTTACTTCATCCCTACCTCCTGGGGTGGTAGCAGCAACAGATCTCCTCTAGGTCACACCGTGCGAGGTGTCCCCCTCCGTTGTATGCCCTATATTGTAGCCTCCTGTGGCTCCCTTACTTCATCCCTACCTCCTGGTGGTGGTAGCAGCAACAGATCTCCTCTAGGTCACATCGTGCGAGGTGCACCCCTCCGTCATGTGCCCTATACTTTAGCCTCCTGTGGCTCCCTTACTTCATCCCTACCTCCTGGGGGTGGTAGCAGCAATAGATCTCCTCTAGGTCACATCGTGCGAGGTGCCCCCCTCCGTCATGTGCCCTATACCTGTAATAAGTATAGTAAGTGTTGTATTCCAGCGATACTGAGATTTCACCAGAAATACACGCTTTGAGACTCCCTGAATTAAAAAAACAAATTTTAAAAAAAGGACCGCGTATATGTGTCTGCGCGCATGGTCTGTGAACAGCATAACTCAAAAAGCAGAACCCAGTTCAATACCAAACTTGGTGTTGAAGTTCAGTATCTTCGAAGCATGCGACACGAGAATAATAAAAATTCCGCCCATCTCAAACTAACGCTTACATGAAAACTTTTTCGTTATTTTTTATTTTCTCAAAAATGGCTCAAAAGATTTTAATTCAAATTCCACGAGTTGAAAGTATATACACGGCAAGTAAAATGCATATGTTAGTTTTGTGCAAACAGCCAGATAAATCCTCATTCGGAAACAATTTTGTAAACCGTAAGTGCTAGACAAAAATGTGGATCTCTTTAAAACACACAATTTATTTCAGATAACGTTTTGTGGTATCAGCCGTTTACCAGACAACCCTTATTAATGGTTTGAATTTTCAACTGTTTGTCATTTCTTTAAAGTGATTTTTCACTTTACATTTGTTTGTCGCGATGTCATGGAAATCCAAGGCCAGCATAATTATAGTGACCTAGTGATTCAGTTTCCTATATCATAATGAAACTATTTCTGCAAAGCTTTATCTCAGTCAACATCAACTGGAGAAAGTAATCTTTCGTAACAATAGTTCGTGCATGCTATGTAAAAAATTCTGGTGTGTTACATGCATATGGCTTTCTTTATTCTCATTCGTTTATTGTGGGTATACAAATTATTCTTACGAAATTTTATTTTTTTATCCTCTTCATTTTAATCGAGATAAACCTTTACAGAAACAGCTACATTACACATTTCGTTATAGAGAACAGCGATAGTCAAATGTTTAACAACTGAACGCTATATGCTCCATACTGTTTCCATGACATCGCGAGAAACTGAATGCTGACAGGACATGAAAAGAATGACCAATTAATGAACAATTCAAACCATTAATAACGGATGTCTCAGAAATGGCTTATGCCATAAAAAAAAGGTCATTGGGAATAAATTGTGCGGTTTAAACATTTTTGTGCGGTACGTTTTGGTCCATCGCTTAACGTTTACCGGTTATACAAGATTATACAAAATTCCTTCGTAATAACGGGAACTTCATGGGGTATTTCGAGAAAATTAAAGATATACATTTTATTTGTTATGTAATTAACTTTAACATGTCGTATTTTAATCAAAATCGTTAGGCCCATTTTTTTGAAAATAAAACTTTTCGGAAAATGTTCCATGTAGAGGGTAGTTTGGGGTGGGCGAATTTTATTGAAAATCTTGGTGTCGCATCGTTGCAAGACACTGAACCTAAGTAGTAACTTTGATGTTTATCTGATTTTTCGTTTTCAAGTGATGTTGTTTAGTCACACTCACAGCGACAGCTACATCACAAACACACGGGGGAGGGGAGGGTCAGAGGGTCTGAAAACATTTCCTGTGAAATCTTGGTATCGAATTTTTGGGTGGAATACAATACTTCCCCTACTTACTATACGTAGTAGGGAAATTACAAATGTTATATTGGTTTTAGGGGGCTTCAAAACAAGTATTTCCGGTTATATTCTGGTAGGTATCAAATGGTTAGGTGAAATGCAATACCTGCTATGTGCATGGTAGAGAAAGTAATAAACGATAGTAGAGAAACTCGTGTGAACGCATTTTTCATGTTGGAATGTGATACATATTTTCGGGAATAATTCAAGTTTAATGGTTCAGATTGAGGGGGTGGCAACACGAGGTTTAGTGTAAGGTAACACGCAGGATGGCGTCTTGTTGGACTTGCGCAGATAACGAGCCTCGAACACAGTTCTCTTATTTACACAAGAACGGACGAAATGTGTTTTGGGATGTCAGATCACAACAGTTAATTAAGGGAACAGCTCTATCAAATATTTACCGGCACGAAACTGCTATAATTTAGCACGCAAGGGTTGGCATTGCCGTCACTTTTGTTTACCTCTTGAATTAAACGTCCGTCCGACCGACCGCGTTGTGCATTTTACACAAGGTTCAAAACAAAATCTCTGTAACGATTTCTTTCCACACAAGTGATGTTACAAACATCAGTAAAGTGATGCTTGCCTAGTTTAAAGTGAACCAATTCCTCGCCGGCGAAACTATGGGCGAAACTATACCCTTTACATGAGAAAAGTGTCGTCATCTTTTTGTTCCTAAAAACAGTCAAACGATTTGTATCGATATATCAGATACTTAGCCTTTAGTACGGACTGTCAAACAACAATACCAAAATGCTGAGTCAAGCTGATAAAGGAAAATTGTCAACGAATGAAAAACTCTGATGTGTTACGATTACATAACTTTCTCTAGCCACTATTTATACTACAGCTTCCACAAACCGTGCGACTCGCATTCGGGAGGTCGCGGCTTCGATTCCCGGCGGCCGCTCACTCTGATCCATGGGTTTCGGCAGTCGAATGCTGGGGTGGTTTCTTCTCTATCACCATTTCCTTTCCATAATTTCCTTCTCTTTTTTAGACGTGCTTCTAGGTTTCGTAGTGTATGGCGGTGCCAGACAGATGGCGTGGATGCATGCCCTCTCTCGGCGGCTCCAGCAGTGGGGCGGTCTGCGAGTTTGGGAACTGCGGCCTGTAGTTCCTTCACCTCACCCCTTCCTCCAGCGGGTGGCAGCCGCAATAAATCTGTGCAACTTTCTACGAAAGGCCGCAGAAATAGTTGCATTATACAAGTGGGACAGAGGATATTCAAAAGCTGGTCGCTATACACCATGACATCGCAACACCACTTTATAACAATGAGAAAAGTATTGAAAAAGTCAAACCAATCACAACGAATATCTCGAAAATGGTTAATGCCACAAACACGTTATTTGATGTAAATTCTGTATTTTTGTGTAGTACGTTTTCGTCAATCCCTTATGGTTTACCTGTTATACAAAATTATACAAAACTGCTTCCGAATGAAGAGGACTTGTAAATTCAAGGCATTTTATTTTTTATATAAAATATCTTAAAATTATGATATTTTAATCAAAGCCGCTAGTCATTTTTGAGAAAATTCAAAATTTCGAAAAACCTTCCATGTAAAGGGTAATTTGGGGCGCGTGGAAAGTTTGTTGAAAATCTTCGTGTCGCATCCTTAGAAGATGCTGAAGTTTGGTTTTTCGTTTAGTACAACATAACAACAGCGGCCGTGAAAGCCTACGGTCATGTCCGCTTTTTATTATGCTGCTGACACACACGGTCATTTCAAAACATATTTCAACATCGAGATTTTGGGTGGAATGCAGCATTTCCCCTGGAAACAAAGTAATAAAAAGTAGATAGAATTCCTGAATTTAAAAGAAAGTGACAATATCGGAGTATTCTCCAACAGAAACAGATGCAATGCGTTACCACACCGCTGGTCGCCAGGAGGAAGTGGTTAATTTTCGTTTATAAGTGTTCTCGCCTAGCGCAAGTTAAGTCAGGTCATTTAAATTTATTTGTTGTAACTCTGACGTCATCACCTACGAACTATACATTTAAGAGAATGTCATGAGCATGTATTTATTAATTAAAATAACTATATTTAACTGAATGATTTATATTAGATGACCTGGACGAATAATTGCCACGAATATCTACACACACATCATAATTTATCATTCACCCGTGTTTAAATACTGGACTGCCTGCTGACAGCCAGGGTGTCCTGCCTGCCTATAAGTTTAACATTACAAACTTTTATAACCTCAGCTGTATGATAAGTAGATACCTTGCCACTTATGACTGCAACAATGACAACAATCTTCACATTATTAGGTTAGATTAGAATATGCAAATATTGCGACGTGGACAGCACAACAAATGGTTGTCTGTATTTTTGGACTGGCTGAAACAAAATCTGTACAACGAAATTTTCGCCGTGAGTGCGTTACTGATGCGACAAAAGGTGTTGTTTTACGAGTGAGGTACACTGTACAGTGAATGCGACTCCCCAGTAAATGAAGCGAAAGAAGACGCTGGTTCGCGCGTATTTCATTACGCTGCTGTGTCGCGAGAACAAAGTGAAATTGAAAACGGAACTATGCTTTGGTCAGAGCCTCTTGAGATAGTGAAAAGAAAATAGGTTGCTCGTGTCCGGGTCTGCTACGTGTGCCCCGGTTCTTATCTCTCCCTCCCCAGTACAGATCACATTAACAATGACGAGTTGACGGAGGGGATACCTAGCACCTCCACCCCAATGGACCCCTGCGAGGATGACGTGCAGGAATCGCAGGAGATATATGGGCTTCAGAGGGCCGGCGCAAATCGACAGCGACGCACAGAGTTCCCTGATAGTTCCAGGCTTGACTACCCGGCCAAGGGAAGTTCGCTCGGAGACGTCCCTTTAGCGGGCTTGAGGAAATGTGATACAGGAGGGGAGGTTCGACGGGCCTCCCTCTAGCAGGGCCGAGAAGAAGTACCAATTTGCAAGCCTACGCGCCATCTGCCCCGGAATCAACCTGAACCATGAACGAGTGAAATGAAATGAGAGGAAATTCGTGGGAGAGTACACCACTCCAGCATTCGCCTGCGCCACACCAGGAATCGAACCCGAGACCTCCAACTCGCTCGGTATAGATCAGTGAAAAGTGGATAAAGTCATCACTGTAGGGTTGCTATTATACACTGTACACAAAAGAAGGCTCGTTCTTCATTTAAAACTGCCTCGCTCGTCAGCCTCCCGGGCGACTATGTCACTTTCAAGCCGCTTAACCATGTATTTCAGAAATGAAAATAAAATGTTGTTCCAGCTACACACTTTCCCTTTCTTGAGATTTCACATCCTTCGGGAACCATCCCTCCTCTTTAAAAATAAATAAAATATGAACAGAAAATTAGCTCTGCTTCCGTTTTCTTATGAAGAATCTCCTCTTACTAGATTACGTTGCCTTCTTGGCTTTCATTTTCCTTCTCTTTGTCAGACAAACATCTTCGTTTCGCTTCATTAAACGAGGTTCAGCAGAAAATCTAGAACCTTATGAGGTGTAAAGTGTAAATTTCACTAGGTAAAAAAATATGCTAAATGAGACTCATATACTCAGTTATTACATATTCCATTCACAAGACTTTCTCTACCCACTATCCTCAACTTTTACACGCCGTTATTATTCTATCTACTTCTTGTTAGCACATTTCGTTGTAGCTATAAGAAGAATAGAGTAGCATAAAGTGATAGAGTTTTGAAAGTCGGATGAATATGTTAACGCTTTGAAATTCCGAGTTCTTTTTTATGACCGCGAGAAAAAATAACAATTTACCACTTGAAAAAAGTGAAAGTATTTCAAAACTATGACACAAATCTATATCTTATAAGACAAGACAAGCAATAACAAAGAACATATCGGAAATGGCCAATGCCACAAAGAATTAGATTTGAAACAAATTTAACGAGATGTACAATTTTTGTGTAATAATATTTTGCCTATTTGTTACGGTTTACCAAAGGTTTCCGTCTTTCCACAATCCGTCCCCTGTCATCGGTTACTCTGTGAACAGCATAACCCAGGATAAATACAAATTCGGTATCTTCCAGGGACGCTACATAAAGATTTTCAAGAACATTATTACGCCTCAAACTACCCTTTACATAGATATACTTTGATTTTTTTTTTTATTTTCTTAAAGATGAAGCTAATGACTTTTAATAAAATACTATATATTTAAGATATTTACATGACAAATAAAACGTATATGTTGATTTTGGGGGTATAGCCCGTGAGGTCCTCTTTATTCTAAAGAAATCTTGTTAAGTGGTAAACCATAAAATTGTGCACAGGAAATATGGGTCTCTTATTTCAAGTAACTTGTTTGTGCTACGAGCCGTTAGAGTTTCTCGCGATGTCACGTGAACTTTCAAGACCATTGAACAGCATCACTTCGCTGCGTGTAACATAACAAATGACGTTAATTCTGCGAACGTTTAAAACAAACGATAGTGAGTAGAGAAGCTCGTGTAAATAAACATCAGATTGGCTTAGATGCAGTATTGCATTGGAAGTTTCCTTGAAAACAGAGGTTTTACACGCACTTAATCCAAACAGAAGAAATGTAATTGCCTCTGTGGTCAGCTCTCAACCTAGACGTCCTGGGTTTGTTTCCAAGCTGCGCTGGGGGGGGATTTTTCTTTAATTAGAATCTTTGCCTGCCCTGACCAGTTTCATGTTCAAACCCAGCGTCGTGTTTTCGCAAGTCAAAGAGCACTACACAAATTAAAACGATAATAAAACATTCGTATGTCTGTCTATGAACAGCATCGGATAGGACAGGTGTGGTTAGTGGATGTTTCGTGCGTACACCCCCGGGAGGAACGGCTGAGGTGACGGAACCGCAGGAGATGTATGGGTTGAACAGCGAGGTCGGCGCAAGTCCACAGAGACACGCAAGTTCCCTAACAGTTCCAGGCGGCTTAACCAGCCTGAGACGTCCCTCTAGCAGGGCGGAGAAAAAGTACCAATCGCAAGCCTCTGCGCCATCTGGCCGTCACCGACCGAACCACAAACCCGGAATCAACCTGAAACATGAAGGGGAAATGGGGGAGGCAGGAGAGCCGTGGTAGAATATACCAGGAAAAAACACGAAAAAGCGATGGTCAGAATGAATGGGCGGCCACTGGTAATCGAACCCGCGACCTCCCGAAAGCGAGTAAAACGTTACCGCGTAGCCACCTCGCTGGGTTATGAAGAATAAGGACCAACGAGCTAAAGGCCACGCTCTCGGGCCCCGAGGACGGTCTTATACTGGCGACCACCTGTTTGCACAGGGACGGAAGTGGATACGCGCGCCATCCCCAAGTGGCGAACAACTTCAGTAGGGGCGACAGTGTCTAGTTATTGCCCAGACGTACCCAATTTACCATGGCTTCCGGGAACCACTGCCCCGCCGAGTCATAACTCCCTTCCAGATGTTCGGCCCGGCGTACTTCTAGTAACCTCAGAATGAACAAGTAAGAATCCCAGGGGAAACAGCCCCCGCTGAACCCAGGAGCGCACCAGCCTAGTGGCTCTCCCAACCCTAAAGGCTTTTCCAATAGGCCGACACCTGAAATATTTAAACCAGTCCCCCCATTACAGGGTGGAAGGGGAAGACTACCGGTCAGGTCAACAGCCACCTACCGACTATCCAGGGTGGTACCAGAAGACCTTGAGGTGTCTCATAATCTCGCCTGGGCGGAAAACCTCCCGCTCTGTTATGAACAGCATAACTCAAAGGTACCAACTTATACTGCAGTGCCCCTGCCATTGCTGGTTCCGGCCGCCCGGTGACTCCTCTCACCTCGTCCCTCCCGGGGCGCACCCTTGTTGGGCAAGGTATAATATTCTCACTGGAGCAGTGCCAAGTCTCCTACGATAATAAGGGTAATAATACCAAATTAAATATTTAAGCCAGGAATCTTTTAAGAACATTTGATGTTGACCACCCCTGCTGGAGCCATGAGAAGGAACTGTTTATACCAGCAGTCGCATACCTGAACGTGAAGGATGGCGCAGATAAAACTGAACGAGCATCGTGTAATTTCTCGTCCACATTTTCAGAGTGCATCATGGAAACATGTGCAGTTAATGGCCGGTTTAAACGACCAGCGCTAAACTTTTATTCGACTCGGTTTCGCACCTTCACCGGACATTAAAATGTTGTTTTAAACGTTCACAGCTGACTCAATTACAAGCTTCTTCACTCAAACAAAATTAATTGTCTGCATGCAACACTGTGTTATTCAAACACGCATTATCATGAGTCGCAAACTTATCGCTTTTGTTACTTTCCATATTTAATATTTGTCAGGTGCAACCGTTTCTATAAACAGATGGTGAAAACCCATTTTAAATCTGAAAAAAAATGTGTTTAGTACAAATGTACAACAATAAATATATTTGTTCAATATTGCGCAAAACAAAACGAAAAGTTTTTCTTTGTTGATTAATAAATCACAGAATCAAAATAAAAATGATTTATTACTGAACTTCATACGCGGGTAAGTAATATTTAAACTTACGTTCATTTGATAATGAAGAAAAAAGTTCTGGTGAGTTAAATTCACATGACTTTCTCTACTGCCTCTATTAATTGGATTGTGAAGCGAGGGAATTCGCACCCATCCAGGAATGCTGTAGCCACGCCCCATGAGGGAGGGAACGATGAGGTAAAGGGAGAAACCGGGTGGCCGGAACCAGGAGTGACGGCATAGCAATGACAGGGTCCCTACGGTTTCCATATTGAGACGCCCGGTAGTCGGACAGGCAGAACGGGCAACCCGCCCCATACAGAGTCTAACGCGGTCTTTATATCCCGACAACCAGCCAAAGGCCGGAGAACGTTCACAGAGAGCGTCCTTTTCCCTGTCACGCTGCACCGAAACACCGTCGACATCTCCAACCCTGAAACTGACCAAACGGGGTGAAGGACATACGAAATGATAAATGGAACGAAATAGAGCGACAGGAAATTCGGGGGCTGAAAGAAACCACTCCAGCATTCGCCTGATGACCCCGGAAACCGCCGAAAAAATCCGTAGATCAGAGTGGGTGTCACCATGGATCGAACTCGCGACTTCCGAATGCGCGCTACAGACGTTACCGCCTGAGCCATCCCGTTCGGTTACAAACTATTCTCCTTCATGTTAAATGTTTACAGAAATGTGTTTATTGCAGATTACCTTGTAAGTATTGCATTCCATCAAAAAATTCGGTACCGAGATTTCACCGAAAATACATGTTTTGTGGTCCCCCGAAGAAATAAATAAATACGTAAATAAGCATTTTTAGAAAATAATGTGTGTGTGAACAGCATAACTCAAAACGAAGTGTTAGATAAATGCCAAACTTGGTATTTAAGTTCAATATCTTATAAGGATACGACACGGAGGTTATCAAGAAAATTTCCCACCCCAACTACCCTTTGCTTGTAACGTTTTTCGAAATTTTTTATTTTCTAAAAATGGTTTTAACGATTTGGATTAAAATATAACAAAATAAATATATTTGCATGAGAAATAAAATGTATATCTTGAATTTTCTGGGAAACGCTGTGAAGCGCTCTTCACTCGGAAAGAATTTTGTATAATCTTGTATAACTGGTAAACTTTAGGCGATAGATGAAAACGCACTATACAAAAGATGTAGTGTCTTTAAAACACGCAATTTACTTGAAATACGTTTTGTGCCATCGGCCATTTCAGAGATATTCGTTATTCATGGTTTGAATTGTTGAATTCTTTGCCACTCTTTCAAAGTCCTGTCGACATTCAGTTGTTTGTCGCGATGTCATGGAAACAGTATGGAATTTTAAGGCAGCATATAGCGTCCAGTTGTTAAACATTTGACTATCGCTGTTCTCTATAACGAAATGTGTAATGTAGCTGTTTCTGTAAAGGTTTATTTGGATTAAAATGTAGCAGATAGAAAATAAAGCTTTTGTAAGAATAGTTTTATACTCACTAATAAGTGATAGAGGATAGCGAAAGTCATGCGAATGTAACACATGAGATTTTTGGATACAAGTGTGTAAGTCTGTGAACATAATAACTCAAAAAGAAAAAGTGAGTTAACACCTAAGTTGGCAGCTAGTTGAGTGCCCTGCAAGGCACACGAACATTTTCAAGAGAATCATCCTGCCATGGAAACATATCCAGTATGGCAAAACCTTAACTGTTTGCGAAGCCCCCTTCACTGCAAGGAACTTTATATCTTGTTAAAGGACACACTTTATGGGAAATAAATTGTTGGTATCGTTAACCAACTCCGATATATTCTTTGTTGTAAGTTTAAATCCTTTATTCAAGCAATAATTCGGTATATGATCATACAAAGGACATACAATTTCAAAGCCATGTCATTGGGATCTGCTCTTTAAAAACCTACTATTGCTGTATCCTTTCTATGCCTACAACTAAATGTGTAATAAATAACAGTTTGCAAAGGACTGAGTAGAGAAGTTATGTGAATGCAACGCGGAATATTGCACGTCAGGGCAATGATTATGTGTTTGGTGCGGATAGAATTCGAAACAAACATATTATATCGTGTTAAGAACGTCTCCATTACTGCGAGTAGCAACAGCACTTGAGGTGGATTTTATAACAATAAACATTCAAGAAAATATTGTATAACACGTAATTTACTTTCTTCTCGGTTGTTAAGTGATTCCAGTGTTAGCTGGACACAATCTTCCCCCTTCACATTGTGAGGAGGTCAACGCTGCCCAGCCGTTTAGTAGGAGGTAAATTCCAGGAAACACTTCCACATGCAAGGAGAGAGTTTTCGATGCTTCCGACTTTCTGGGACTCTCCAAAAACTCTGCATCCGAGTCAGTGAGTGAGTGAAGTTGATGCTACTTACAGCTGTGAGTGTTACTCGTTGCTGGATACTCCAGCAAGTGAAGAGGCTGCGGTTCCTTCAACTGCTATGCGCGTGACTCAACTAAGTCACAATACAACGACTTACGAGGACAGTCCCACAAGTACCCAATCTGACGTATGTATATAATTGTTTGGCAGCCATCAATAGTGAATTCTCTCAGCAAATTTGTAAACATGGATAAAACTGGTCATCGTCATGTGATACAATACTTTCATTTGAAAGTCCAACTAATGTTAAAGCCGAGCTAGCGCCTTCGTTTACAACAGCAAAATATTGGGTCGCAAAGTTTAAGCGAGGCCGTACGAGCTGCCGAGACGAACATCGCAGTGGTCGACCAAATGAGCTGACCACGCCAGAAATTGTGAAGAAAAGCCACAAAACTGTATTGGATGAGCGTCGACTAAAAGTGCGCGAGCTAGCAGACATCGTAGGCATTACAAAAAGTGCTGTACATCGCACACTGACTGAAAATTTAGACATGAGAAAGCTGTGCCACGTTTACTCACAATGGAACAAAAGCAGCGCCATGAGGATGTTTTAGTCGAGTGTTTGGTGATGTTTCGCTGCAATAAAACCGAGTTTTTGCATCGATTCATAACCATGGATGAAACATGATTCCATCACTTCACACCTGAGGCGAAGGAACATTCAAAACAGTGGATTCAAATGGGAGAATCGGCTCCAAAGAATGCGAAGACAGTTCCATCTGCAGGCAGGTCATGGCGTCAGTTTTTTGGGATGCGCATGGGATAATTTTCATTGATTATTATTTTCAAAAAGGAAAAGCAATCAATGGCGAGTATTATGCAAACTTATTGCAGCGTTTGAATGATGAAATCAAGCAAAAACGGCCACATTTAGCGAAAACGAAAGTTCCGTTTCATCAAGATAATACACCAGTCACACAACCATTATCGCCATGGCCAAAATCAGTGAGCTAAAGTTCGAATTGCTTCCTCATGCACCCTATTCGCCAGACTTAGCCCTCTCTGATTATTTTCTGTTTCCAAAGCTGAAGAAATGGCTTGGTGGTAAAAGATTTGCGAACAATGAAGAGGTGGAGTCTGCAGTTGATGGCTATTTTGCAGAACTCGACGGTTCTCACCATAAACAGGGTATCGAAGCTATTGAACATCGCTGGGAAAAGTGTATCGACCTGAAAGGGGACTATGTAGAGAAATAAAGATGTTTTTACCAAAATTGTTCTGTTTTCTTTGTTAGGTCGGGTGCTTCTGAGACAGCCCTCGCAAGATGCCCTACTAACGATCTCGATCACAACATACAAAGGGAATCAAACAAAAGTTTCTTACATGAGGGCTATTAATGCATTCTGACATTCGTATTGCATGCGCATCGTAACCTTATCGGCGCATTCGACTCTCTTTTGTTTTGTTCTATCATAGTTAAAGCTCATAACTTTGATAACTAACTATGGCAGTTATTTTCCCGCTTGTGTAAGAGAAACCATTTTAAAGAGAAAATTAGTACCACATTCCTATTGTCCTTATTTTCATTTATAAGTACGCACATTCGAATGAAAAATCCTTACGCAACTTCAGTGTTTGTCGTTACAGACCATAGGTGTCCTATATCATATCTCTGCAACTCCTAAACGTTTGGTATTTGTCTTATTTTACATCCATATTCTGTGCAATAACAACTGCTATTTTCTACTCTATGGCTTTCTCAACTAAAACTCAAGGCCTTCTTCGCAAGCATGTTCTTTTATAACTCCAGTGTGTTCGTATTCAAGTACAAGGGCTTTGTAAATCATTTTTAGTTTTTTAGTAATCTATGAATTGAAATTAGAAAGCGCTTATAGCCCACGTCAGTCGGAAAGAATAGCGGTTTTCAATGACGAAACAATTATCTAAATCGGTTAAGTGATTTTTGAGATTACCCAGCATGCAAATGTACAATATTAATACAGATAATGATGGCGAACCATGGCTCGTTACGAGGAGGTAATAAGTGTTTTATGTCTCAAGAGAGGCGACTTCTTACACTGCACAAAGCTGTCAAATATAATTTGATTGATAAAGTGACGACCAGAGACCTCAACAAAAAAGCTAAAATCAATTCATAAACCATAAAGCCCCGCGGCAGACAAAAAGCAAGCAATATTTGCACGCTGTTCTCTAATCGACGTCGGCTGTCGTTCCATTAATGAAAATGTCGTATAGTGCGGCCCACTGTGACCAGCTCTCAACAACACAAGCTGTCCAGTCTTGTTGGCTTTTCTTGGCTCCGTGTGAGAGCTCATAAAACATCGTGACGGCGATGGTCTCTCTCCCTTCTAAACCATATTACAGTGCTGCTGTCTTGCGGCGACACATAAGTACTTGATATTCATGGCGATTGTCTCCCTTCATTATGACCTACTTATCTCGTATAGTAAGTTAAGGAAGTATTCTAATCTACCAAAATATTCTATATCGAGATTTCACCGGAAATACATGTTTTGAGGTTCCCTAAATAAAAAATTAAGCAATTTTAGAATAGCGTCGATGTGTGTCTAAGAACTACATAACTCAAAAAGAAAAGTCCGTAAATACCAATTTTGGTATTTAAGTTCAGCGTCTTCCAGAGATTCGACGCGAAAAGTTTCGAGAAAATGCTCCCACTCCAAAATACCGTTTACGTGGCTTTCGTTACTTTTTATTATATAAAAATGGCTCTAACGATTTTGATTAAAATATAATATGGTTAACATGACAAATAAAATGTACAGCTAGAATATGAGTGACTCGTGTAGGTAAACCATAAGAGATACACACAGAAATGTAGATATCCTTAACACACATGCTTTATATACGATGACTTTTTACCTATAGCACTGACTATTTCCAAGGTATCCTGCTTTTTTTAAGTTTAACTTCCTTTAACCTGGTAGGTCATATACAACGATAAAGCCGGGTGCATAGAGCTTAAAGTTCCCCGGCATCAGCTCAAGCGGTTACGTCTGTGGCTCGCATTCGGGAGGTCGTGGGTTGGATTACCGTGGCCAACCTTCCTGACCCATAGGTTTCTTCGAGGGCCTTCCGGGTCACCAGGCGATGCTGGGAAGAATAATTACATCCCCGAATTTCCTGTCCCTCCATTTCATCTCCATTCTCATTTCACTTCACCCTTCATCTGCTTGGTCTCTTTCACGGTTGCAAGTGTCGGCGGGAGGTCTCGGTGTTGCATGACAGGGAAAAAGGATGCTGTAAGGGAATCTTCGTCCTCAAACTGCGAGCGGTCTCCGGGTCCCGGATCCCCCAGGGGGCCTCTCCCGCACCAGCCAGCACCCGAGGAGTTCCCTGCCCTCTGCCTGTCATGCCTCCTGGTCCGGCCGCCCTCTGACTCTTCTAACCTCACCCTTCCCAGCCACAAAAGACTTTCCTACCCGGCATTCATCTTTTCAGAATAATATTTTCCGAGTAACTCACCCTAACCGAGATTTGAACTCGGAACCGCTTGAATTTGAGGCAGACTCCCATATCACGGAGGTGGGCATCCGTGACGCTATTTAGTAGTTTGTGACAATGTCATGATCAACATTTAAACTTGTTACTATCGATTCGATTTCCCGTATCCCCTTGTACCTACAACGAAACATGTAATGTAAGAACTTCTAAAAATGTTTACATGAAAGGTGTAGAGGTTATATAAAAATAAACGAGTGCAGCTAGAGAAAGTCATGTGAATGTAACACATCAGTTTATTTTACACATGGGTTGCTGAAAATTGTAGATCCTGACCCTCTCCATGAAGAAGTCGACGTACAGTGCAAATGTTGGGGAATCCTTTAAAACGAAGACTAGTCAAGTTCTCATGTGAATTATAAACGGAAATTATTACCTGTGTGGTTAATCATTTTATAGAGGGATAATTGGAATATATTGAATCAATGTAAGAAGAAAGAGTTACAACTTTGTAAGGGAATAAGAAAGTGTTCGGGAAAGGCAATGAGGTCGGTCAATAAGAAATGCATTAGCTCGTGGTTCAGCTAACTACTACTCAGTACGTTAAGAAATCAAAGAGGTGTCTGACAGCAGACCATTTCTGAAAATTAGAAAGGGAAACAATTCTTAGAATTTAACTACTCACAGAGTAAAAGCTGTGCGAAAGATTTGACAACGTATAATGGAGGAACTTTGGTGGGGCAGTTTTAAAGTAGAGGCACTTAAGTTAGTATTGCTGTAATTAGCGTCTTTCATTTACACCTTTTGCTGTATTCAATTATTGGCAGCCCGTAGCGTCTCAAGACCGCTTCACATACTTGGCGGTAGTTAAAAAGAGAATCACCGTTGAGCATTTTAGCGATTCACGGCAACTTACGCTTCTCATTCTTTTTACGGAAACAGCTATTTTAAAACGTAAATTTGATACCTCAGATGTTAGGAGGTATAATAATTCAATAGTTACAGTTTGTCGCACTAAGATTCAGAATCAGTTTAAAGTTTAACTTTAACTCGCTTTAATATTTGAAGTATTAGCTCATTTTAAATTTCTGAGACAATTTAACTGGTGTTGTCTATCCGCACAGAGTGGATCTTAGAGACAGCCCGTAGTAGATGTTGGAGACGACGTCAAAGTGACGCAGGTAATGTACCTCGTCACATGCAGGGGAAACATCAATGGTTATTCTCTTACAAACTGTTAGATATCTCACTCAATATTAGATAACAGATGCACGTGGACCTTATTTACTTAAGAAATCTGGTATCACATTCGACTTGTGATATCAGGAAAAACCGCAAATAAAACTTGTTATCCAATTCTGTCATCAGTCCCATACGGCTGTTCCACTTCATCGCACAAGTTCTACAACAGGTTTATCTGAATTACAACCTTAGCAACGCAACTGTTCGCGGTCCTCCAATACACCAACACTTTATCACTAAAAATCCTCGACTACTTATTAGTAACAGAAGAAAGAACAATAGACCTAATTGGAAGTAACACTGAGAAACGTTGCCAGACGTCCCACATTTTACGGGACAGTCCCAAATGTGTGCTAACTTCCTATCCGGGAGTACGGCAATTGTCCCGTATTTTGGCGTATTTAGAGATTTGAAGAAGAAAAAAAAACCGTGGAGTTGGTAAAACCGACTGCTATGTTTATTTATACTGTAAAAAAGTATTCGCAGTAAGTTTTACCCTGTTATAACAGTTGATAGTGTTGGTAGTCACCCATTTACAGGTGGTTCATTGCCTCTAAGTTTGGTAATTTTTGGGGGTTGGCCAGCCTGGCGGATATGAAGCCTAATAATGAAAAACTGCTGTGCCGCTTCCTTCTCCCTTTTGATTGATACCGTCAACAATGAAGGGTGTGAAGTGAACACGAACACGTGGTTGTTTGATGGAAAATAGGAAGTAAATTAATAATGGAAATGGATAGGAATTTGAAACTCAACGGTGATCATATTTAAAAGTAAAGACATAAAAGACTGTGTATTTTTCGTAAGAATTGGGAAAACTAAACTGAACTTAGCAATTGGTTAGTTCCTACGTAATGACGGTGTTTCTCAGTTGCGCATGGGGGAGGCAAAATGCGCATCTGTCCCTTATTTTTATTTCCGATATCTGGCAACCCTGTTAGTATGTTTTATAGTAAATATGCATAACTATATTGTACAGCAAAGTTTCCTTACAAAAACAAATAATTAAACGAAACAAAATTGTAGAGTAGAAAGTTGGCAGTACCAAACTAAGCATTCTGAGGTCTCAGATGACAGGAACATAACTGAAATCTGAGTTATGAAATGTAACTACATCAACTAGCGCATACTGTACCATCACATGAGTCAGTGACTAGCACTGTACTAGTCGGCCACGATACGAGTGCGTGTGCTGGGAAGAGGAACTAAACAGTTACGGAACAAGTGGGAGGGGCATCGGAAAAATACTCAGGTTCCGAGTTACGTTTACTAGGGAGGCTGAGGCCTGCAAATGTAGTACTGTTTTCACTGTGCGCTGCACACTCACTGACCGCCTTGCCCCTCACTCCCCTCTTGATTGTCAACAAAAAAAGTGGCGCCCTACTCCAAGCGCATTCATATCGTGGCCGAGTAGAATGGTACTGTGTTTTGTTTACATCTGACAACAGGATTTGAAACGGCAACTCTAGGCCGAGCCCAAGAACTGTAATTACAGATAACTTATTAATTAACTTTTAGTGATGTTAAATCGTATTATGTAAATATCTTTTTCTCATACTGCTTGTATATTTTAAGAAGGGTGATTTAACGTTATGTATCTATCTAGGTTATTAATATTAGTAGAGTTATAAATGGTTTAATGTAAATAATTTAAGCGCTATGTTAAAATACTGTCCACGAGGGAATGTTTTAGCTACAGGAATAGTGCTTTCGAAGGCAGAAAACCTAGCTTTATTACCTCTCTTCGGTCGCCGTGCTATTATTCCTACAGCGAGGGTGTAGAGCCTTTGTCCCATTATTTGATAATTCGCCGTGACCAAGTGAGTGAGACAGACAACCTTAACGGTAAATGTAGGAAAAGCCGCGATTTATATTAAAATTGGACCAATGAAATCCCTGGAAGTTTATTCGAAATAGTTAGACGCGTCGAGTCGCGCTAAAAATGTACCAATAGGAAAGGAAGCAGCCTCAGGAGCCTGAGACTATAAATGGATCTGTTTAGGGAAAATTCGGGACAGTTTTTGTCATGTGTGGTCAGGGAGAGATGCTGCAGGATGTGTGAGATATCGCGCCAAGACAGGGAATCCAAATAGTTTTAGCAACACACCTAAGATCCGCTACTCTTAAAGCGACAATAAGAATATTTAAACTTCAAGTCATATCCGCGCCATAGTTTAACAGCGGTGGACAGTATTTTACAGCGGCCATACCAGTTTTGTATACTACGAGTGTTAATTAAATAAAAAGAAACGGCAGTGTCATCTTTTCATAAACAAAGCAAGTCTATGTCTTCCTATATCACCACCCGAGATCTACGTTTTCCTTTACCGAGGATAAGTCCATGCTCCCATAGAATTTAAGAACAATTACTGAGGCTAGCCGAGGATAAATTGAAGAGAACCAACCCACTGAGAACTTCTGGAAGCAACGGGAGAAGCATCCAGGTAAGCCTAACAGCAACGGATGAGGAGGTGATCGCCGCAAACTGGCGCCATAACGTGGAGCTCGAAGGGAAGAACGACACAAACGGAGGACTAGGAAACAACGAACAGACGAAGAATCTTCAGAGGAAAGGGGCACAGCAGAACAAAATTACAACGCGAACTTCTAGTCTACCTACGTGGGACAACAAAACAGCTGAGAGCATCGCTTCTAGAACTTCACCAGGATTCGAACCCGGAACGCATCAGTTAACATAAAAAAAAATACAGGTTAGAACATTTATTCAAAAACAAACAAAAAGGCATGCAGAGTAGTGACTCAGTTTTGGTGAACACATGTTATTGAGAGGGGGTAAAGTCATTACTAGGGAGGTAGAACTTGCTAACGGAACCATGAGTAGGTCAAGGGAAGGTTCAGAAGAACTGGATGGGGAGGCTATTGTCAGCATAACAACAGATGGAAAAAATATGGGTGCAGCAGAAGTAGAAGTTAGGCTAGAAAGGCAATCACCGATTGAGCAGGTCATTGACGCAGGTCAAAACCAGCTGCTAATATTGCTTCAACATTTGAGCACAAAGATAGACGAGATGGGTAAGGACTTAAATGAGCAGAGGAAGGACTCACGTGAACAAAATAAAAATTTAGAGGGGAAATTAGGTGAGCAGAGTAAAAACTTGGAAAAATTAAGTGAGCAAAGTAAGAATTTAGAGGGGAAATTAGGTGAGCACAGTAAAAACTTAGAAAAATTAAGTGAACAAAGTAAAAATTTAGAAGGGAAATTAAATGAGCAGAGTATACATATAGGTGAATATGTCAGAGAGGAAAACAGGAAGATGAGAGGGGAATTAGCTCAGGAGATGAGGGAATATTTAGGTGAACAGGTCACCCGATTACAAAGTCAATTGGACTCCAAATTCAGTCAGCAAGGGAAGGTAGTGCAAGAAATTCAGGCAGGACAACTATGTCTAAGAAACGATGTAGAAAAACTAAGGAAGGATGTAGAAACAGAATTAAGTGTTACCAGCTTAGCCATAAAGGAGCAATTGGATGATGACTTAAGAGCTGTAAATGTTTCTTTAGAAAAAAAACAAAGTACATTAGAATCTAACATTCAAAGGGAGTTCAGAGAATTTAGAACAGTGTTAGAAAAGGATCAGGGAAAGATGAATGAACTTTCGTCAAAAATGACTGAACAGCTCTCAAATCATCATGAAATTGTGAAGAGGGTGGAAGAGCATGAAAATTGTGTAAAGGAGTTAAAACGCTCTATTGGTAGACTAGGGATAAGTGTGAGACAGAGTGATGATAGCTCACCCAGTGAAACTAGCACCACTTTTAGGGAGGTAAATGGAGGCCAAAGTCCAGCTGCCGACCCATATAATTTTAATTCAGGGCACCAATGTACATCTAACCATGCAAGTAATGCAAACTACCATTTATTAAATGAGATAGGGGTACCTACTTTCGAGGAAAATTCGGCTGATAATCCTAAACAATACCTAAATGACCTTGAGGAGTATTTCCGTTTGAAGCAGATTCCGGACGAGCTAAAGATGTTAATCGTTCGTAAAGGTTTACGTCAAAGGGTTCTCCAATGGGTAAGATTGACTTTGGGGGAGAATAATAATTTTGAATATTTCAGAAGGGCATTTTTGAATAAGTACTGGAGTACTAATACTCAGAACCAGGTGAGATCTATCCTAGTTAATGGCAAGTACGATGAACGCGGAAACCTAAGCATGGTAGATTATTTGCTAACTAAAGCACAGAGTAGTAGACTAATCGAGCCACCCATAAGCGAGAGGGATTTCATTAATATGATTGTACCACATTATCCAGAACGTATACACCATTACCTACTCATTGCGAAGCCAAATTCTATTCCCGAATTGATTGAGTTGGTATCATCATTCGAGACAAGTAGTAGGAACCACGTACAAAACTATACAGTTCGAACATTACCGGATAATTCAAGGAATGCGAATTGGAGAGGAAACGCGAGAGGGAACTATAACCCCAGAGAGAGATACTGGAACGACGTACCTCAATCCGGGAACAGAAACTGTCAAAATAACCGTTTCAGGAGGGAAGGTGATAACCAATATCACATAAATGCTATACAAACCAGACCAAGATATAGTGGCCGTTTTAATTATAGGAGAGGCAGAAACAATGAAAACAGATCCAGAGAACATTATTTTTCTGACCGAGGGGAAAGTGATGTAGGAGAAAGGTATGACGAAAATTATCCAGAAAGAAACGAAAGGAGAGAGAGACATTCCCGGGGACATTTTAGAGGAAGCAGAGGAAACTATAGGCAAATGCAGAGAGAGGGAAATGTGGAAGAGACTAGCGGAGCACCAAATAGTGTCGATAACCCGGAAAACTAAGACAGGATCCATTCAAGAGCTCGGAGGGGATTCTAAGCGCGCAAAATTCTCAAATAAACAGAAAATGTGAAACAGGGCTCAAAAATGAATTTATACTGGGAGAACTGATAACTACTATTCAAAATCACTCGGAAAAGGATCTGACAGATTCCCCTAGCATAAAAGTAGTATTATTGGATGAAGAATATAACGCTTTAATAGACTCCGGAGCCAATGTGAGTGTATGCAGCCTGAGGTTATATCAGAACCTGGTAAATAAAGGAATTAAGCTAATGACATTACCCATAAGGAACACGGTATGCCGGGTAGCAGTTAACAAAGAGGTTACCCGAATAAAAATGCAAGTAATGTTGAACATGAAAATAGGAGAAGAAAATTTTGAGTTTATTTTTCTGGTAATCAATAATTTGATTTGTGACATTTTGATTGGGTGTGACGTTTTGTTTGAATTAAGAGCTAGGGTTGATTTTGCTGATAAAGTTTTGAAAATAGAGAAGAACAGAAAAACATTAGAAATCCCTTTTGTAGAGGGTATGAAGCAGGATACTTATAACAAAACCCAAGGAGAAGAAGATATAGCCGAAGAAAGATTTTTCGTACAATTATTACAAACAGGTAGGAGTGAGAAATTAATTGCTATAGTACAAGGAGAAGAAACCGATGAGATGCATGCGTTCGCTGACAGGTTTTACAACGGGTATACGGAGCACAATGAGAAAGATTATGGTTACGCCCGAAATAAAGAATTCCAAGATACCGGCAGCCAGGTAGAAGCAGTAGAGGAGAAAGTGACCCTTGCCGAGAACCTCACAGAGACACAAAGGCATCTATTAAGGCGAATGTTACAAGAAAACAAAGCGGTATTTTCGGACGTCCCAGGCAAGTGCAAAGCATACAAACACAGTTTTAAGGTACAAGATATTGCACCCTTCACACACAAGTATCGGGATATTCCGATTGCATTAAGGGAGAGAGCCAAACAGGTGATCGATAAGATGTTGAGAGACCGAATAATACAAACGGCAAATTCTCCGTACAGCAGTCCATTATGTTGGGTGACGAAACGCAATGGCGAACTTAGGATGACAATAGATGCTCGAAGGATAAATAAATATACACAACCAGACAGATTTCGGAGCGAAAGTGTAGAAAAATTGCTGTCAAAAATAACCAAAGGCAAGTATTTCTCCACTATTGATTTAACGGCGTCATACTGGCAGATTGAGCTTCACGAGGATGTTAGAAAGTATACTTCTTTTTTATTTTTTGGGAAACAGTTCGAATTTTTGAGAATGCCTTTTGGTATGCTTACGTCATGTAGTGGACTATTAAGAGCCATCGATAAAATATTTGGCGACTCAGCCGACGAATTTTTGATCCAATATATCGACGATTTTCTAATAGTTGATGAAAATTTTGATGAGCATATTAAACATGTGAATTATGTGCTTAGAAAGCTGAGAGAAAACGGTATGACGGTGAACATTAATAAATCCAAATTTTGCATCCGTGAGGTGGAATTTCTAGGCTATGTAATTAATGATAGAGGAATGAAGCCAAACGAAGAAAGAGTAGCGGCTGTGAGAAGAATACCAGCGCCCAAGAGTGTTAAGCAGGTTAGGTCCTTTCTTGGAGTGCTAAATTATCAAAGCAAATTTATCCTGAGGTACGCCGCAGAAATAGCGCCTTTGCGCGAATTACTTAAAAAGAAAGTGCGATGGAAATGGGACGAGGTACACCAGAAAGCTTTTGAAAAGATAAAAGAACTATTTGCGAAATCAATTCTACTAGAGAGACCCAAGGACAACCTACCATATGTAATTTACGTGGATGCTTCAGGTCACGGGTATGGGTGTGTCCTAGCCCAATCAGATGAGGAAAATCAACTGCACGTGATAAGTACCGCTTCAAGAGGTTTAAGTCAAATAGAGAAAAATGCTTCGGTCACCGAATTAGAGATCTGTGCTGTGTATTACGCACTACAGAAATTTAGATCATATATATATCTACAGAAGGTTATTATATACACAGATCGTGTGAGTCTTTCATTTATGAAACGTTGTCGGCTTACGAGTACTAAATTATCTAGGTACATCCATGAGATTCTTTCGTATGATGTTGAGGTGAAACACATTCCAGGAAAAACAAATGTTTTTAGCGATTTGCTGTCTAGGTTACATAACAACAGTGAAATACCGGAGAGAATAGAACGCCCTAAAAATGAAGTAACATTAATGAGTATTGAAATACCCTTGAGTAAAGGATTGATAAAAGAATTAAAAGGAATAGGGGACCAGCAGCGACGAGATGAGAAGTTAAATAAATTAATAAAAAGGGCCCCAGAAATAGATGAAAATATCAAGGGAAACATAGGGGTAAAAGGGGGCGTGTTATATAAACTACATGGCAGCGAAATACAGAAATGGAAGACATATATACCTAAGAACATGGAGAATGAACTCATAAGCACGTTCCATCAAGCTCTAGCACATTCTGGCTCAGAACGCACAGCTTTAATGATCCAAGAAAATCTGTATATTCCAAAATTACACCATAAAGTAAGGAGAATAATTTCGACATGCTTACAATGTCAAAAAGCAAAGCCTTTGAATATACAATATGAATACGAGACAAACTCCATACTAAGGGAAAAACCAGGCATGTTAGTGACCTTGGACTGTCATGGTGAGATGCCTTGTAGTAAATTTGGATTTAGGTATATAGTGGTGTTAATAGATGTATTTTCAAAATTTGTGAAAATTTACCCAGTCAGGAAGATTACAAGTGAAACATGCCTAAGGAAGATAATGAAGTCGTATGTTCCACAATTTGGAAAGATGAAGGCAATTTTATGTGATAATGCTTCAATATTTACCAGCAGAAAATTTGTAGACACCTTAAAAGAAAACGAAATCACGTTGTATCATTGCTCAAAATACCACCCACAAAGCAATCCCTGCGAAAGAATAATACGGGACATTTCGGTTTATTTGAGAATTTTGGCCAATAAAAAACACAGTGATTGGGCAAATCACTATCAGCGCATCGAAAGTATTTTAAATGAAAGTGTGAGCCCTACTACCGGTTATAAGCCCATCGAGCTGATGAAGGGGAAATTAATGGAAACACTTGAAGGGGAATTACCACAGACACTAGAAGCTAAAGATCCGAAAGCACTAACGGAAGAAGAGATGTTTAAGAAAGCTTTTGAAAGAATGGCCAATAAGGCGCAGAAAAGAAAAGAAAAGTTTAAGAAAAAGAAACGAAAACACTGGTTGATCAAATTGGGAGACTTAGTATTGGTACGGGACAAGAAAAAGTCTAGCATTCTGAACAAAAGGTATCATAGAATGGAAAATTTATTTAAAGGTCCATACCGGGTGATTAACATTTTTGGCTCGGATACATTTGAGTTACAAGAAAGAAAGAATTCCAAAATCGTAGGGAGATATCATAAACAGTTGCTCAAACCATACAAATGTTTAGAGAATGAGAAGGGTGAAGAATGTAATGAAAATAGTCAGGTTAGTTTTACTCGAAATGAGGTAGCAACCCTGTGAACAAATAGTAAAGGTAATACACCCGATAAATAAGGATGTAAAGAAATAAATAAAGGCATAATAATTATGTACCAACATGTATGTAAATAGATTTAATTTTAGAACTTAATTTGGGTATTAGTGTATTTGTTTGCGTTACAAGTTATTCGTGTGCGCGAAGTGTATTGGGTATAAGAATGTCTCTCGGAAAACCTGTTTTTAAAAGGGAGAGAGGAATCAACCATAACAAGGGGTAAGGTGAACGACCCAAATGTAAACACCACTGGTTTGGCAGAACCCTTGTGAAGGAGCAGGTATAGCGAAGGGTCTCTGTCAACAAAACAAACGAACAAAGGCCATAATCAGAGGAATTATTCTGTAAAAGAAAATTGTATCAAGTGTTAAAAAAATTTATTCTTTTCCAGAACAGGGCAATTTGAAACGGCAACTCTAGGCCGAGCCCAAGAACTGTAATTACAGATAACTTATTAATTAACTTTTAGTGATGTTAAATCGTATTATGTAAATATCTTTTTCTCATACTGCTTGTATATTTTAAGAAGGGTGATTTAACGTTATGTATCTATCTAGGTTATTAATATTAGTAGAGTTATAAATGGTTTAATGTAAATAATTTAAGCGCTATGTTAAAATACTGTCCACGAGGGAATGTTTTAGCTACAGGAATAGTGCTTTCGAAGGCAGAAAACCTAGCTTTATTACCTCTCTTCGGTCGCCGTGCTATTATTCCTACAGCGAGGGTGTAGAGCCTTTGTCCCATTATTTGATAATTCGCCGTGACCAAGTGAGTGAGACAGACAACCTTAACGGTAAATGTAGGAAAAGCCGCGATTTATATTAAAATTGGACCAATGAAATCCCTGGAAGTTTATTCGAAATAGTTAGACGCGTCGAGTCGCGCTAAAAATGTACCAATAGGAAAGGAAGCAGCCTCAGGAGCCTGAGACTATAAATGGATCTGTTTAGGGAAAATTCGGGACAGTTTTTGTCATGTGTGGTCAGGGAGAGATGCTGCAGGATGTGTGAGATATCGCGCCAAGACAGGGAATCCAAATAGTTTTAGCAACACACCTAAGATCCGCTACTCTTAAAGCGACAATAAGAATATTTAAACTTCAAGTCATATCCGCGCCATAGTTTAACAGCGGTGGACAGTATTTTACAGCGGCCATACCAGTTTTGTATACTACGAGTGTTAATTAAATAAAAAGAAACGGCAGTGTCATCTTTTCATAAACAAAGCAAGTCTATGTCTTCCTATATCACCACCCGAGATCTACGTTTTCCTTTACCGAGGATAAGTCCATGCTCCCATAGAATTTAAGAACAATTACTGAGGCTAGCCGAGGATAAATTGAAGAGAACCAACCCACTGAGAACTTCTGGAAGCAACGGGAGAAGCATCCAGGTAAGCCTAACAGCAACGGATGAGGAGGTGATCGCCGCAGTTTCACAATCGGAGACTCTGATTTAATGTTGAAGCACAGTAAAAAAGCAAAACAAAACAAACAAAGCTTCGGGTTCCCAACCTTAAAATGCTTACTTTGGCCCTGACTTTTGTGCACATTGTTTTTCTGTATTATACATACAGGGTGGACCATTTTAGTTGAGACTGTACAATATCTGCAAAACCAAGCGTTGTGTAAAGAAATGTCTTTAATAACAGTTGCTTGATATTG
Organism: Deroplatys truncata; assembly: GCA_030765065.1. Lineage (NCBI taxonomy): Eukaryota > Metazoa > Arthropoda > Insecta > Mantodea > Mantidae > Deroplatys > Deroplatys truncata. Next base: position 4,337,789 of record CM060979.1, read on the forward strand.
TGGGAGAAAGAAAATGCCATTAGTCGTGTTTTATTTGCAGGGCGGTCATTTTAGGGTAAATTTAGTTTGACCCTAATTGTAGGTGTCTATTTAAAAAAAATTAAATTGACTTAAAATGACCATCAAAACGTCCTCCAAACAAAACACGACTAATGCCATTTACTTTCCCCCATAATATCAAGCAAAACATTTGTTTCTACAACGCTTAGTTTTGGAGATATTGTACAGTCTCAACTTAAATGGTCCACATTGTATATACACATAGATGATCAATAAATAAAATAAAATCAAGAAGAGATATATCCGCTTAAATGACAAGTTGCTCTGAATGAACGATAAAAAGACGCAAAGTCACCTCAATAAAAATGTTCAGTTTACCCCTTCATAAGGAGATTAAAAGATTAATACATTAAACCATTAACATTTTAGTATTTTAATCTCCTGGTGAAGGGATAAAGCCGAAATATTGAACATTTTTATTGTTGACTTTTTATCTTTCATTCAGAACAACTTGTTGATTTACTCCCACCCACACACATATGTATGCTTGCTGTTAATCGTAATAAATATTACCAAAAATACTATACACAGCAGCATAAAGGAGGCTGAGATGACAAGCAACGGTTGCAGCCGTGATATTGCTCACATTGAGGCATTACGAGATTTCAAGCAGCGAATATTTGGTAAGGCAAGTAAAAAGAGCGTATACTTACATCTTGTAGCTTTACGACGAAGTTTTAATTGGTATCCAAGCGGTTTAAAGTACGTGATGCTCCAGTGCTTCTTTAAGGGTATTTTACTGCATCATTAGAGCGAGCAAATGGTATACCGTTTCACATTCTATGACAAGTAATCATTATAATTGGTAACTGATAGCCACGTGGTATAGTTAATGCAGATTAGCTGCTGCTGAAGTTACGTGTAAGCGCATTATTGCTGACTTGCATTTGTTACTGTAACTTTAACGTCTACGTGAAGCGCTCTCACAATTTCTACTTTCTCTTGCTAAAGTAGAGCAATCAACTCGATGTGGAGGTTTCACTGGAAATACCGAGGCTCGCATTCGGGAGCTCCTGGAGGCGGCCACCCCAACCAAGGCTTTTTCGTGATTTTTCCTGGTTGGCAAGGCGAATGCTGCAGTGGTTTCTCTTCTACCACAAATTTCCTTTCATTTCACTTCCACTTTCATGTTTCAGGTGGGCTTAGGGGCTGTGTAGTGCCCGTCGGTATCGGACAGATGGCGGGGATGCCTGCCCTGGCAGATGGCAGCCTTCTCTTAGCCGTCTCGAGTGAGTCGAGTTTTTCCCGGTTCCGCCAGAAGGAAGCCTTCTGTGAGCAGCCCACTGTTGTGACCAGTTCATCCAGCTTGGAATCGTTAGGGACCTCTGCGCGTCTCTGCTGCGATTCCTTCACCTCATCCGTTCCTCCTGGGGGAGCTAAGCACAAAAGATCCGTGTTGGGTCGAGGTATCATCTCCGTTCCCTGGTCATAGTCATAGTTCATCGAAAATAGATATTTTGAATCCCCGAACCAAAAAAAGATCCATGTGTGTGTCTGTGAAGAGCATAATACAAAATTGAATTGTTGCGTAAATACCAAACATGTTACCTCCCAAAAATGTGACACGAAGATTCTCAAGCTAATCCCCCACCTCAAATTACGTTTTAGACGGAAAATATTTTCCTTATTTTTTATTTTCTCAAAAATAGATTTAACGGTTTTAATTAAAGATATGTGTATGACAAACAAAATCTTTATTTTGAATTTTCTGGGAATATCTTCATTCTGAATTAATTTTATGCAATTAGTAAACCGTAATAGAGAGATAAAAACTTGCTACACACAAAATATACATTTGTTTAAAATAAGCTTTATTGTAGGACGATGTGGTTTCATTACGGCTCTCGTGCTGAGGGTCCAGGGCTCGATTCCCGGCTCTGGGGTGTCCATTTCATTCCTCTTGGTGGAATGAGGTATCCCCGAAGGTCATAGGCTATATGGGGAGAGTTAGAAACGATGACCGTCTTTATTGTGCCCTTTGAACGTTTCAATGCCTTTGTCATTGTTTGTTTCTCACGATGTAATGGAAAATGTATGGCATTTCAAGGCCAGTATAAAGCTACCCGCTTTTAAACATCTCATTATTGCTTAAGTTTTCTGTATGCTTCTTGTATCTACACTGTAAGGAAGCGATTTCCATAAAGTTTATCTCGATTAATATGAAGATGGAAAAATAAGCTTTTGCAAAACTGTTTTGTAGAGGCTATACAGTGGGTAGAGAAAATGGTGGGAATGTAACACAACAGACTTTTGGTATTGAGTGTATTCCCAGCCCATCCACTACAGATGAGAAGTTTTAGTTGATACCGCGTTGCTTCTGAAAAACAGAGCTCCGTAACAAGGTTCGCAAAGGGTGAGGTCACCACGGGAGAGACTAACAAGCATACATAAAACACCGAATTGAATACATCAATTGCTGTAACATTAAGTCTCTATATTTGAATACGAACACATTGGAGGGCTTGACTTTTAGTCATGGAGTAGCCAATAGTTGATGTTACTGCACACAACATGCCTGCAGATACTTCATTCTAATATATAAATGGTCACGATTTAGCAACTAAGACACGAACCGGTTTATAACGCTACGATACCAATACGAAAATATTTTATTGACCCATATGCTCTGTATGTTATAATCGCGTTCTTAGGCATGGACAACTGTATAACGCGAGAACATTTCTGATATTAGAAATCAGTGAACCAATATTTGTAATTTATAACGGAGATTTCTGGATGGTCGCGGACTATGTGTCTTTTCCAAAGAGGTTAACTTGGTGGCCTGGGAGTGGCACTTCTTCATATTCACCAGCTTCACATCTATTTCGGTGCATTGTTAAGGGTTTCTGCATCATGTGAAAACTATGTAGGCTTTATGTTGTTAAATAACTACTCAACCAAAGAGTGGATACAAAGATACAAAATTTCACATTCTGTGACTATCTAACAAGTTACTCAACCATTCCGACCGATGATTGTTCCACCACCAAAGGGTACTTACAGGTTCTACAGCATTTCCAGAACTTAGAAGACTGTTGGTGGGAGGTTAAGGAAGTAAGACATTCCCGCCGATGATTGTTCCACCACCAAAGGGTACTTACATGTTATACAGCATTTCCAGAACTTGGAAGACTGTCGGTGGGAGGTTAAGGAAGTCAGACATTCCCGCCGATGATTGTTCCACCACCAAAGGGTACTTATAGGTTATACAGCATTTCCAGAACTTGGAAGACTGTCGGTGGGAGGTTAAGGAAGTCAGACATTCCCGCCGATGATTGTTCCACCACCAAAAAGTAGTTATAAGCTATGCAGCATTTCCAGAACTTGGAAGACTGTCGGTGGAAGGTTAAGGAAGTCAGATTTCCCGCCGATGATTGTTCCACCACCAAAGGGTACTTACAGGTTATACAGCATTTCCAGAACTTGGAAGATTGTCGGGGGAGGTTAAGGAAGTCAGATATTCCGCCGTTGATGTTTCACACCTTTTGTGTGAACATCAGGGAATTTTCAATCGTGATTAAGAAAAGTCGGGCTGTAGGAAATTACAATTATAAGAGGATACACCAGAAAAATCTTCTAGATCATTATAAAAAACTACTTAAACAATGGAGGCAGATAAAGGAAATTAATTAAATGATGATACTAGTTTAAAAGCTGCCCCTGTAAGCCAGCTAGCGAGTCTGTATACCACATCACGGTTAAACGAATAAAACTCGCCACATGTACACGAAGTACATGAGGTCCTGGCGTGTCGGTACAGGCGCACATGATGACAATGGACGTGCAGCTCTCGTGGACACATTGACCTCGGTACACCACCTACACGTGTCAGGCATATACCGATCGAGGTCATTCAATTCCCGTCCACCTGAGCTTAGCTTTTTCGTGGTTTTCCCTGATCGGTACGAGAATACCACGATCTCATTTCCCTTTCATTCCGTTATCTTCCCATGCTTCAGTTATGGTGGTTCCGGAAGATGCTTGCTCATGGAGGGTTGTTCATTGCCCCCTCCAGACAGCCCCCTACCTATAATACAGATATCGTGTCTAAGAACAACCGTCACAGCCAATGAACCTCGATGCTGGTGGTCTAGTACTTTCAGATAAACTTTGCATACTTTTTCATACTTTAAAAATGTTATTGAAAGTTGTTGCGTTTAACTTTAACGAATAAAACGAAACGAGAGTTTACTTGTTGCCTCGCGCGTGTCGTCAAAGTATTACTGAACTATAATTCTTGATAGACCTTGACTGCGTTTTCTATAGGTGAATCAATCAACATTCCATAGGCTCTCAATGAAAATATGCAAAACAATGGGGGAAGAAGTATAACACGCAGCTTAACTACATGTGAATGATTCAGCTGACATGGTCACTCACTCTCAGGCACCTGCTCCGGTGAATCCAGCAGAAAAGAATAGGAATTTAAGACGTGAGATAACACAGCGCATGGAAATGTTTGTTATTTGCTTTATGTGTTACTCGTAGTTTGTCTTTACGCAAGTCAAACGTTTGTATTAAATATATATAATTTCTAAATGGGAATATACAGTTAGGGTCAATTTATGACATCACAGCGTCCTCCAAATAAAACACGTCTAATGGCATTTATTTCGCACCATTAACTTTTATTCAAGACATTTCTCTCTACCACGCTTAGTTTTGGAGATACTGTACGTCTCAACTTAAATGGGCCACCCTGTAGGTATATGCTAAGGTATGAGGGTGGCTTAATGCACAAACTTACTACATTTCCGAGTGTTATATGGCTAATTGTAGATAATTACTTATTACCGAATTATGGTGTAAAACACACACACACAGTATTTTTAGTTGAGTTTCATATAAAATATTTATATTAATTTATACTTTCAAGATTGTAGAATAAACAAGAATTGCTAGTATTTGTTTTTCTATGGAAAGAAAATCATTTAAAACAAAGTTTTCAGCACAAAATATAGTTACATAAAAACGGAAGCAAAGAAATTATTATTAGCCTTGACTAACAATATGTGATATATAACCTGTGGTATTATCAAGATAAAAAGTGCTGCCAATTGGAGAATGTAAATCATTATATCCATCAAACGTTTTAAAATGTAAATAAGCATACATATTACTTCTTTTTACATTATAAAACTACAACCCTAATATACAACTGTAAAATAGGATTTAATCTGTGCAATAAATAAAACAAATTAAGAACATAGTTTTTATAAAGTCAGTATCGAGTATTGAAAAATAGTAGTATCATCCCTTTACCCTCCAAAAAAAAGTAAAATAAAAATAAATTAATAAATTCTGTGTGCTAACGAGATCTAAATTCCCAGAAAATTCAAGATATATATTTTTTTTAAAACAAGTTATTTTTATCAAAATCGTAAGAGACATTTTTCAGGTAACCGAAGGTAATGAAATTTCTTCCATATTAGGGATTGTTTAGGGCGATTTTCTTGAAAATCTTTAATGTTATATTCTTGAGAGATCCTCAAATTAAATACCAAATTTGGTATTTAACTCTTTTCGTTTTTGAGTTCTGTTGTTCACAGACATATACGTAGATACACACTGACGTTTTTCTAAAAATGACTTTTTTTGTATTCAGGAAGGTGAAACCTAGGTATGGAGCTTTTTTTACCATAGGTCAGTAGTAATGATATGAACGTATCGGCAACTTAAATTCAGTGTTAGAACCTATAAATTAATGTTTAATAATTTGTAGGTCGTCGACCAGACCATAAGGGCGGCAGAATAAAATCTGGATGGGATGAAGTACACAAGAATGCGCGGTGATTTTTCTCGCTGAGTTATTCTAACAAGATTCATAAACCATTTATTAATCTTAAACAATAACCCAATCACTACCAATGTTATTTGTAGTATTTTAAGTGATAACGTGTCTTCAGGTTTACCGCCAGTCCGTTTAAATGAGTGGCGTTAGTTCAGGAGGCTCTTGTCTCAAAGGGAAGGTGCGGACTGCATGCGTCTCCGCCTTCGTAAACAAGTTGATGTACTGCGGCGGTGAAGAACTGCTTTTCATTACGACACTTTGTCGCGTGATGCGCCGATCACAGATTGTGCAAGATTGAGTGCTAAGCCGAGATACTCTACGCTACACAAACCATCCAGTTATTGAGTTACCTATCAGCAAACGAGACGCAAGCGAAAGACGTTCCAAATGTAAATACTGGAAAGGTATGATACAAGTCCTACTTCAGTAAAGTGACCTCGAAACTATTGACACCTACTCCTTCCACTCATCTTCTAGTCCTCTGCCAGAAGCGCTGGTGATAACCTCGCTTCAAGGTAGTGACGTGATGCGCAGACAACCGACTGGCGGCAACGGTCGAATAAATCTGAAGAGCCATGTAAATCAGCACTAAGACAATTACTTAGCGCATGTCATGTTATTATCTGCGATTCAAGTCTAAAAGCTTCCCTTTATTTCCAATGTAAACCATATATTCATATTGAATTTATTATTGATATAATTATCATAGTTAAGACAGATTACACAAATAATAATTACTTTATTGTTTAAAATCAAGTGACCATTGTGTCAGCTGTTAAATCACGGCATACTAAATTAATTGTTACGGTATAATAACCTATGCTGCCAACAGTAACGATAACATAATAGTTAATCTCAATATTAAGATAAGCTAAAGTCAGAACACAATAAAGACACTTTTTCTTTCAAAGAGCATAATTCTGAAATTGACACTATTTGAATGTGCATTGATTAAAAACGCAATTCTCATAGTTGAAAGTTGAAGGAACCGCTGGTATTGCAAACTGTAGTGGATGTTGAGGTAGTACGATTTCGTCATTTCTACAGAACTGGTGCTGTTGATTTATCTTCAGACAAGCCTTGGTGTAGCCTGTTATTTTTAATGATTCTTGCTATCACATTTGATGCTCCTGTCGATGAAGATACTGTTACGGTTCAGTTTTATCGCTTCCTTGCAGGCATATTATAAGATAAACGACCGTGATGGTCGATATTCGAGCTTTATCAATATCAAATACACGGTGTACGTGCCACTGAAGAAGTAGAATATAAACACCTATTTAAATACAACTGAGATAGGGACCAGCATAATATATTGTGACTTTTTGCAGTTTTTATCTAGTTCAACTTCACAGTATCACTTCACTAATGTAAAGTAGTGCAATCTCACCGTCACTTCACCTTCCTCGCTGGGGAGTCGAACACACGACTTCTTCAATCTCTCCTGCAGGAGCAGCACCTCACTTGTAGAACCGCACCAGAATCGTAGTAGCTAACTAACTGGTTCCTCTCGGGAGAACGCTCGCAGCCAATGGAGTCTTTCACAGAACATTCCAGAACTATCTTGACACACCTTTTGGAGGCGGGGGGAAATAAACTTCCAGAAAATTCTGTTTATCTGCCGATAGTGTTTCTGGTGTTTACATGAGCGCGACTTATCTTAGTTTACCTCCGGCTGCCTGGCGCCGATCTCCCGATACTCTTGGTCCATAGCGGCTGCTTCACAATATGTTCATTTTGGGACACTGTAGGTCAGAAAATTACTGGTTTTATTTGAACGTTTTTTTTTTGTTGCCATATTTGTTTTTTTTTTTCTCTTTCATTATTTTAGCCTTTTTTATTTTAGGTCTTAAGAGTCTTTCTGCAACTTCACCTCGTTTCGAACAGATTTTTATTGCTCTTCCTCAATTCGAACAGACAACAATGATTCATACAGATTAATATACAATCTAAAAAGTGACTGAAAGAAGAAGCATTTTACTCATTTCGCACAGTATATTTCATACGACCTGAATTTTGTATTTTTAAAGAAACAATGTTTAGGTTTATTTCAAAGAAAACATTTCGGTATTACATGATATATCAATCTCGCACTGCGATATGTATGTCAGAAGTCCATAATTAGCATAATTTGGGGGAAAACGTAATGATGATGTCAAGCATTATATTCATTAAGTATGTAAAATTACGAAGTGTGTTTTTCAAATGCCACTAATTTTTTTAAAAACTAACAGGACATTATTTTCCAAATATTTTATTATCATTCATTACAGTACTGTACCACATAGTCACGCCGTTATTCAGGCACTTGTCGTAACGGGAAGCCAGTTTTTGTATGCCATCATCAAAGAATGATGCCGCCTGTGATGAAAGCCAGGTCTGCACTTCTTGTTTCACAACATCACCATCGTTGTTGAAATGTTTTTTACCAAGGAATTTCTTCAGATGAAGAAACGTATGAAAATCGCTTGGTCCAAATACAGACTGTAGGGAAGGTAGTCGAATTGTTGCCAACAAAATGATGCGATAAGATGTTGAGTTTGTTTGGATGTGGGGGCCGGACATTGTCATGAACCAAAAGCATTCCACATCTTTTGTTCTGTATTGCACGACTGAGCATTCATAGTGTCTCACAATAGACATTGGTGTTGATTGTCGCATTCCTGGGCAAGAATTCAACCAGCAAAACACCTTGTCTGTCTCAGAAAACCGTGCACATGAACTTGCGAGTGGATATTTCTTCTTCACGGGGGATGTAGTGTGCTTCCACACCACGGATTGTTACTTTGATTCAGGAGTGATGTGAGCCACCCACGTCTCATCACCTGTAACGATGTGCCTTAGCAAGTCATCTCCTTCCTCAGCATATCACACGAGAAAAGTCAGTGCAGCGTTTGTTCTTGTACTCATCAGTAAGATTTTTGGGCACAATTTCCGAAATCCCAAGCATTCTGTCACAATGCTGTAGAGGAAAATGCTAAGACAACACTAGTATGGTGAAACGTCTGTCCTCGCGAATGCTTTCTTCCAGAGTCTGTACCAAATCATCGGTGATCACAGACGGTCGGCTCATCATGCCCACTTCCTCACTATTCCATCACTCATTATTGTTTCTCCATAAACCTCACACAATTGGCGTAACATTTCTCGCACTCAAATTATCTGACTTCACTCTCGGCGGGACATTGGATTGTTTTGAACATTTTGAAACGCTCTAACAACAGGAAAACATAAAGTGACGATCGCTCACAGCTGCGTCTGGCTTCCTAATAAATGGGAGAAGTGATCGCACAAACCCAAAATCGCGACTGCAGCGGAAAAATATTAAAATGGTACTTACTTTAAAAACACGCCTCGTAAAATTAAAATGATTACAAATATTAATTAGTTTGCATTAGATATTTACGATCCTTTTAAAGGATATTTAGGCACTTTACAAGTCCTAGTAGGGCGCAGTGGGGGAGGGCTGCAGATGGAGTAAATAAGAGAAACGGTCCGGATTCGTTTTGCTTACCACCTTACGTGTGCTATCACAGGGTTTACTTGAGAACGAAGTTTTTCACCTTACTAAGCAGGATGCCTCAGGCGGTAGAGTCTGAGGCTCGCATTGGGGAGGTCCTGGGTTCGATTTCCGTCTCGTCGACCATGCTGACTTTGTTTGTTTATAAACTACCACGAACTGCGCTGCCCCTCATCTTGCAGTGTAGCAGGGTAAGGTGTAGTGGGCGGAGGTGTGCAATATATGCGCTATAAAGAGAAAACTGTTTCTTCCCTGCCACAGAACCTTCTGCCCGAACCTCCTAATGAGATATCGGGTGACCTGGAAATGTTAAGGACCCTACTGCGATGTGGATGCCGCCCTCTATACTCTCTCCCTTCGTGTGTTTCTCCTGAAGGTTTAGCAGACGCCTTTGGCCGTGGTGCAGAAATTATCCTAAATACACTGGTGTGCAAAACCTAAGGACGATGGATAAAGTAACATAACAAATGAACTACTTGGCGGAAGTAGATGAAGGTGCGCGAGCTCTCTCACACGTACACAGAAGGCTTGACGTCACATGGCGTGTGTGTAGCGAGCCTATAGTGCCAAATGGATCTGGTCCCGCAACGCGTTGCAGTTCACGCAACCAGACAAGACGGTGTGTGGCCATTAGCGAGCTATTACGGTGCACTGTAGTGGTGTTCTTCATTGCAAAATGGCCCGTAGACACCATTTGGCTGACTTCACACGGGGAAGAATCATCGGGAAACTGGAAGAAGGGCGAAGTGTGACGAGTGTTGCTCAGGAGTTTGGAATTGCTCACAGTATTGTTTCACGTGCATGGGGAACCTTCCAAACCACACGCACTGCTGTCCCAAGCAGAAGTGGTGGTCGACCACGCTCAACTACAGCGGCAGATGACCGCTACATTGTGCAACAGGCAACAAGGGATCTACGCCAAACAGCAGTTGCAATGGCAGCCACATTTAACAGGACAGCTAGGCACGCAATCTACGATACACAGTGGCACGGCGACTACACAGAGGTGGTCTCTTTGCCCGACGGCCAGTATGTTGTATTCCATTGACAACCGCACATCGGCGGCACCGTTTGCGATGGTCCCAAGAGCATCACAATTGGACGAACGAGGAATGGGGTCGCGTGTTCTTCTTGGAGGAGAGTAGATTAAGTCTAACTAGTGATTCTCGATGTACCCTCATCTGGCGAGAGGTGGGAACACGTAATGAACTCAGGAACATCTTTGAACATGATCGTTTTGGGGTCGGATGTTATGGTTTGGGTAGACACCGACCTCCCAATCTTTGAACACGGTACGCTCACTGATCAACGTTATTGTGATAATGCACTCCTTCCCCATGTGCGTTTTTTCAGGGGTGCAGTGGGCCCTGACTTCATTTTATGGATGACAATGCGCGGCCGCATCTCTTGAAACTAGAGGATATTTGGCGAATGGACTGGCCTGCCGTCCTCCGTGGACCAGTGGTACCGTGCTAGCCTCTAATTCCCAAGGTCGCGGGTTAAAACCCGGCGGAGGGCAATGAATTTTTTCGGGCGTAAAACTCCTTAGCATGGCTTCCTTCGGAAGGGAAGTAAAGCCGGTTGTCCTGTGTCGTAGATTTACGGCAGGCAAAAGAACCTTAAGCCTGATAAAGCGACCTCTGAACATAATTACCGGTCCTTCACGCCCAATATGGAATGGGACGCTAAGAACCATAGCAGTTAAAGAGCATCCATAAATAAAACTCAATTTATTTGCCCGTTCTCCCGATTTAAATCTCATCGAATACGTGTGAGATGTTTTGGAGAGAGGCATTGCAGCACATCCACGTGCACCAACGACCATCCAACAGTTGTCAACAGCGCTGGTGGAGGAATGGAACGCCCTACCACAAGAACTGCTTACCAACCTTGTGGCCAGCATGGGAGCGCGATGCAGAGTATGCATTGCTGTCCGTGGTGATCATACACCCTTTTAAGCACCATGTATCTGTTTCTGTAAATCTAGAAAGCTATCATATGTCGTATTGACTTTGGTGTAGGTTATGGTCTATGAATAAAAGTGGCATTTCTGTTCGTCTCATTGCATGTTTCGTTTAGTTGCCTACCGTAACTGTTCCCTATATGTATGATTCAAGTTCCATCGAGCTATGTATCACAGCATGCGAACATTACTTGCGTCCTTAGGTTTTGCACGCCAATGTAGTTGGAGAGGATAGTTTTTAAGGATTCAGTGAGTGAACATCCTGTACAGGGCTTGTGTTTTAACGGAATAGTGTAGCAGACATGTAGACATAGATAAGAATGGTTATAGGTCCCGTGTGGACGAGATATCACACACGCAATCAATCGATGGGTATCCATCGCGTGTTTCAGGCTCAAACAAATGCTCACTACAAGGGCTTCATTTCAAGAAGAAATACCTTTGATGTGCACAATACTATGAGCACATGTGACACTGTCAGGAGGGAATAAGTTCAACAGATACACTTTATTAATCAGGAAAATATCGTAAATATGTGTTCTAATCAAAATCGTTACAGCCATTTTTCAGAAAACGAAAAACGTAACATTTCCCTGAAAACAGTATTTTGGAAAGGGGAGGGATTTTCTTTAAAACATTTGTTTTGCGTTTTTGGAGAATATTGAATTTAAATAGCAAGTTTGGTATTTATCCGGCTTTTCGGGGTTTTTTTTTTTGAGTTTTGCCATTCACACACACACACACACACACAAACACGTGGACCTTTAAAAACCCTCATATGTTTACAGAAATGGTATCATTGCACATTTCATTGTAGGTTTAAAGTGGACACAGCAAACCGAACTTGCTCGCCCCACGTTCAAGAGGTCCCCAGTTCCAATCTCGGTCGCGCTGAGTTACTCGGATAAGGTTTCCTCCGGGGTTTTCAAAACATGAATGTCGAGTAACTTTAAAGCACTATGGACTTCGGGCATCATTTTACCCATTTCATTCATTCGTCATCCAATATGACGTAGCAAACTAAAGGACGTTAAACTTAAAGAAAGGAAAAAAGAAGCAGAAGCGATAATCAATTGTTTAAAAGCGGGTCATATCCTGGCGTTACCGAGCGAGATGGCTCCGCGGTAACGTGAGGCTCGCATTCGGGAGATCCCGGGGTCAATTCCCGGTGGCCCACTCTGACCATGAGTTTTTCGTGGTTTTCCGTGATTGCCAAAGCGAATACTGGAGTGGATTTCCTCCCATTTCCCTTTCACGTTTCTGGTTGACTCCGAAGCTGTGCTTCTGTCGGCGTCGGGCAGATGGCGCAGAGGCTTGCGAATTGGAACTTATCCTCGCCCACTGCTGGGTCATGTTTCCCCGCAGTAGAGAGACGTCTCCGAGCGACCCTCCCGCGGCCGGATGGGCACACCTGGAACTGTTAAGGAGCTCTGTGCGTCTCTGTTAATTTGCGCCGGACTACTCTGCAGCTCCAACAACTCATCCGTTCCATTGGGGGTGGAAGTGCTAGATTTCCTATCCTACTCCTTAACTAGCCCTATTACTGGTCTTGAAATTCTCTAGGATATCCCAAAACAAAAAACAACTGAATAATAATCACTTGAAAAAACCATGAACCTCTTAGAAATTGGAACCAATAACAACAGTCGAAATGGTGTTGCTACAAAAAATGTTAAAATAACTTGACGTGTAAGCTTTATTAAGTTTGGTCTGCCTCTTTGGTTTTCTAGTTACACAAGGAAGAGCACTTCACCACAAGATATCTTGCTTTAATGAAAATGATTACAGACATTTTTGAGAAAACCGAAAATAATAAAAGATTCCCCATGTAAAGGTGAGTTTAATGTTGAAAACCTTGTTTAAGTGATGGATGAGTCTGGGAGATGGTCTACTAGTTCAACTTGATGTGTATACCATCACTGAACCAACTCCGTCTAGTACCGCAGGCCAGTCATTAGACCCACCATCTCCTTCCACCGAGCGGCCCGCATTCGGGAGGTCCCGGGTTCGATCCCGCGACTGCCCACTCTGGACCATGCGTTGTTCGTAGTTTCCCTGGGTCGTCAGCCGAATGAAGAACTGATTCGTCTACTACCACGACTCTCCTCTCTCTCATTTCCTGTACCCATCATCCTCCCTGTCATCCCTTTCGGGGTTGTAGGACCAGGCGACGGTGTTCGGCGGGTCGCGGTTGAATGGTGGCTTGTGGGTGGGTCTGGGTGGCGGCGGATGCATTGCATCTGAAATGTTAGGGACCCCGTCTGTGCTTGCGCCCGTCGTCATCTGGATCTGGTCGCCCTTCGGGTCTGTCCCCCTTATCCCTTCTTCCCGCGGGTCAGTGGTAGAAGTACAAGTTGCCGACGTGCGCTGCTCTGCCCCTCCTCCCTTCCGTTGTTTCGTACCATTACCTGCTTCCGCTCCAATTTCATCCAATTGGACATCATAAGCTTGCTATGTCTTTGTTTTGGGAATAATCTCTATGAATCCAGTTTAGTTCTTATGGACTACACGCTCTGGCCCTCCTCCCTTCCGTTGTTTCGTACCATTACCTGCTTCGTCTCCAATTTCATCCAATTGGACATCATAAGCTTGCTATGTCTTTGTTTTGGGAATAATCTGTCTATGAATCCAGTTTAGTTCTTATGGACTACACGCTCTGGCCCTCCTCCCTTCCGTTGTTTCGTACCATTACCTGCTTCGTCTCCAATTTCATCCAATTGGACATCATAAGCTTGCTATGTCTTTGTTTTGGGAATAATCTGTCTATGAATCCAGTTTAGTTCTTATGGACTACACGCTCTGGCCCTCCTCCCTTCCGTTGTTTCGTACTATTACCTGCTTCGTCTCCAATTTCATCCAATTGGACATCATAAGCTTGCTATGTCTTTGTTTTGGGAATAATCTGTCTATGAATCCAGTTTAGTTCTTATGGACTACACGCTCTGGCCCTCCTCCCTTCCGTTGTTTCGTACTATTACCTGCTTCGTCTCCAATTTCATCCAATTGGACATCATAAGCTTGCTATGTCTTTGTTTTGGGAATAATCTGTCTATGAATCCAGTTTAGTTCTTATGGACTACACGCTCTGGCCCTCCTCCCTTCCGTTGTTTCGTACTATTACCTGCTTCGTCTCCAATTTCATCCAATTGGACATCATAAGCTTGCTATGTCTTTGTTTTGGGAATAATCTGTCTATGAATCCAGTTTAGTTCTTATGGACTACACGCTCTGGCCCTCCTCCCTTCCGTTGTTTCGTACCATTACCTGCTTCGTCTCCAATTTCATCCAATTGGACATCATAAGCTTGCTATGTCTTTGTTTTGGGAATAATCTGTCTATGAATCCAGTTTAGTTCTTATGGACTACACGCTCTGGCCCTCCTCCCTTCCGTTGTTTCGTACTATTACCTGCTTCCGCTCCAATTTCATCCAATTGGACATCATAAGCTTGCTATGTCTTTGTTTTGGGAATAATCTCTATGAATCCAGTTTAGTTCTTATGGACTACACGCTCTGGCCCTATAAACAGAGTTGCCTTAGCTAGTTTATCGGCATTTTCGTTACCATCACAGGGAACCCATGCCTCTCTAGGGCTTCTTGGCAATCTTGTGCAGACAGTGATTTCTACAGTTCCTGTATCGCAGTCTCTGGTTGCATACACTTCCGCTTGAAATGCTATGGTCAGCTCACCCATCTTTGGTTCAACCACATACATCATCCTGACCAGTCTGTGAATCAAATGTTTTCCTTTCCATTGTTCTTTGCTTTCGATCTTTACCTCAAAAGATTTACTTGAATAATGAGAAGACTTGGTCTGGTCCGAAGGCATTTCAGCTTTCGATGCTGATATCACTACATTCAAAGTGTCATTACGGTTGTTATCGGAGAGGACTCGGCACCGATCCAGGGAGAATTATGTACCCAAAAGGGGGCCTCCCGGAAGGGAGGAAGAGGCAAGAGAAGACACCGGGAGGCCGGAACCAGGAGTGACGACAATGCAATGGCAGAGTTCCTACAGTTTCCAGATTTGAGACGCCCCGAAAGTCGGACAGGCAGACCAGGGACCCCGCCCCATACAGAGGGTCCAACGCCCCTTTCTGAGGGGGCGGTTCTTATGTCCCGACAACCAGCCGAAAGACGAAAGTTGCACAGAGAGTATCCTTTTTCCCTGCCACGCCACACCGACACTTCCAATCCGAAACAGACCTAACAGGTGAAGGATGAATGAAATTAGAATGGAACGAAATGGATGGACAGGAAATTCGGGGGCTGAAAGAAAGCACTCCAGTATTCAGACCCATGGTTCAGAGTGGACGATCGCTGGGAACTCCCGAATACGCGCCACCATTCAGTATTGCCATTCTCACCATAGGTGCAGTGGAGGCTTAGCCTCTCGCCTTGGGGACCTCCTCAGGGGATTTCGGTGATATCTGTTTATCCAAATACAGCAATTCCTTCACTTACTATAGGTAGGCGGTAGAGAAAGTAACCTTTCCCGTTTTCTTGGAATTGCTTGAATTTGCCTTCTGCACGCTTTTTGGGAAAGCAATATTTGACCTTTAAAGGTTGTATCTACGTAATGCCTGATGTAGGGCAGTTGTTTTCATTTACCTACTCTAGAAATGTTTTAAGTTTTGTGACTGTTTATAGTTACAGAGCAAACGCAAGGATATTGATCATTTGCTGCTCTCATAATGACAGCAGGGCTTGTTAGATCTATTCAACAAATCTATTGAAAAAAGGACTGCGTAAAAGATATGCACTTAAAACAGAAAAGAAAATTGCTTGCCGGGTTCCCGTTATTGGGCCAGAGACCTCCTGACACAAGAAAACAGTATTCCACTAGAGAAAACCCCATTAAAACTTTCTACAAAAGCCCTTCCTGTAGAATAACGAGAGAACGAGTAATAATAAGCCATTTTTAAACGATGCAGATGAGAGACGGCTCTCAATGCAGATACAAAATCCATATTCAGAATGTCCAAATGACTCTCAGTGAAATTTCAATAAACAATGGATATTCAAAGTGAAAGGAAACAGAGCGTATTGTGTTACTGATTTATCTCTTACAATGAGGTTCTGTTGCATGCAATGCAGAGTTGAAACCTATGTCAAGTCACACACGAGCTTTGTCACAACTCGCGAAAACCTGCTCTCAGCATTTTCTTATACGGAACATCGTCACAAAAATATGTGTTACATTCACATGACTTTCCATATTCACTCTTCTACAAACGATTTATTCTTCTACAGATAAACTTTCATTACACACTTTGTTGTAGGTATAAGAAAAATACAGTAGGCTAACGTGATACATTTTAAGAGGGCGTGTCGCTTCATGATGGCTTTGAAATTTCATGCTTTTTGAGTAACCACGAGAAAAACGAATAGCGGCTTGCTACTTGAAAAATCTATCTGAAAATTCTAACCAACAATAAATGGTTAATGCTCACAAAATTGTGCGCTTTGATGAGATCTACAGTTTATTTGCCATGTAAATATCTCAAGTATATCGTATTTTAATCAAAATCATTATAGTCATTTTAGAGAAAATCAAAAGTAACGAAATTAGCGTGGAAGGATTTCCTTAACAATCTTTGTATCGCATTTGAGGGGGGAGCCTGCAGGCGTCGAGGGAGCCATGTCATATTTCTTGCTTGATTAATCAACGTCCTTAACCGCTAGGGACTCGGGGTCCCCACAGCTTACAATTACTTGACATTCGTTCGTCTTCTCAGGATAAGTGAAAATCCGGAAAAACTATATTGAAGAAACTCATCCTAACCGAGATTCGAACTCGGGATCTCTTGAATGTGAGGAAGATACGCTAGCCTCACACCACGGAGGTGAGTTATCGTGTCTTGAAAGATGCTGAAGTGAAACCAAGTTTGGTTTTTAAGCGACTTTTGGTTGGTTGTAAGATTTCATTCATAGAATACCACAAATATGTCCTGAGTTCTTGAGCCCGTAACTTGCCATGCTACATTTGACTCCCTTGCCAGTTCTGGATAACAGCTTTAATCTTAATAACACAAGTTTCTTCTCGTTTTGACCTTTATTGTAACTGTTTCACTCAAGCATTTTATGACGTAACTGTATTTCACCACCCTTTTCTTTCTACTTGCGCTGCCCCATTTTCCGAATCGCCGTCCACTTTGTTGGAACAGGCAACCCAAATAGTAAAATGTTTGTACTCATTTACCATTACACTACGGAGGACTGTTTGAATGCGTTCTGGTATTGCTAACACGTGTAGTAACATTTAGTTACGTCGAGTACTGCATTATAATGTTTATATAAGACGTCTGAACATTATGTGCTCAGGGCGGCGGGTTTCTAACCAAGAGGTTCCTAGTTCGAATCTCGCTCACGTCTATACTGAATATGTATGTACAGAGTCATAACTTTTAACTGAAGCCCTTGCAACATACAACCAACATTACCGGCGTACCGTGCAGCACTACGAAGTATTGGGGGACAGAGTATGTAATGGAGGGGGACAGCTCGTGGACTGCGACCTACTGAAGATCTATTGCGACTACCGCCCCCAGGAAGAAGGGATGAAGTGAACGAATCACAAGAGGCTTCAGACCACAGAGAAGCTGCTCACAGAGGGCGATGAACGACCAAGCATCTCTCTGGTGTTCACGTTTTCCTTGAAACAAGCATTTGCGCTATCTCTCCGGCACCGCCTCACGCCGCGAAGTTGAAACATGAGAAAGAACGGAATGAAAGAGAAACGAGGGAAAGCAGATCGTGGTAGATGATAAACCACCCCAGCATTCGCCTACCAACCAGGAAAACTCATGGTCAGTGTCCGGGATCGAGAGAAATGGAACCCGGGACCTCCCGCGTGCAGCCAACTTGCTTGGTACTACGACATGGAACTTGTCGTGTATCTTCCTGAACGGAGGGATATCCAGGATATCAATATCCACGAGGGGGCGTCCCTGGGAAAAAGAATGAGACGAGAGGAGGTCGGATCCAGGAGCGACGGTACTGCAATGACTATGTCCCTAAGTTTCCAGAAGTAGATACTCCGCCCCTGGTACCTCAGCAGCCAATCGAAAGCTGAGCAACTTAATAGAGAGAATCCCTTTCCTCTGCCACACCATCGCCGATACTTCTGACCCTAAAGAGACCAACGGGATGAATGGCACGACATGGAGGCACAGGAAATTCGGGGCTGAAAGAACATAAACCGGCCTTCTCCTCACCACTCGTGAAACCCTCCCCCCCCCCGAAAAAATCCATGGAATCTTTTTTATTTTTTATTTATGGACGCTTTTTAACTACGTGGTCCTTCGCGTACCATTCTATATTGGGCGTGAAAAACCAGTAATTTTGCTCAGAGGCCTCTTTATCAGGCCTGAGATTCTTTTACGTGCCGTAAATCTACGACCACCGGCTTTACTTCCCTTCCGAAGAAAGCCATGCTAAGGAGTTTTATGCCGGAAAAAATGCATCACCCTCCGCGAGAGGCTAGCATGGTAAACACTACACCACGCAGAACGACAAACCCTGGATCAGAATGGGGAGTCACCAGGGATCGAACCTGGGAGCTCCGAAAGCGGGTCACAGACGTTGCTGTATAATGTCATGATAGAAGAACAAGCACGTTGTTCTGAAACTCGGTATTTAATACCCGCCAGCTGCTGATAAATCCTACTGACCTTTCTGAACTTCTTTACCAATAAATCTGCGCCGAGGTGCCTGCACACCGGAATTGTGGCAATATTTTCCCCCATATCCATCTGTAGAGCTACCGGATTAATCCGGGCTCCACTGGTCACAAAAAAAAAGAACGGATTGAAGTTACGTAATCGTATATGTGGGTTCTATAATTAACGGCATTTTCTCTCGATGAAAGACAACACCAGGATGCAGCGCCATAGCTGGTGTCAAAGAGAACAAGATAAAAACTGGACCGCAGTGGTTTTAAAACGTCGTGGCTTGGCGATCAATCGCGGATTCTGCATTGCAATATTAAAGTGGCAGTTTCATAATGGAAAGCCTAATAGCAATTCATTGTTTAAGAGATTTAAATAATATTAAAATATTGAGTGAAAAACCGAGGGTGATAATTTTCACGAAAGTTGAAATATATTTTAATCTCGTGTGGCATATAATTAAAACGTAAGGAATAGTAATTATTTTAATTAAATGTGTACGAGACCTTCGGTGGTACAAGACCAATTAGCCTTTTAGATGACATTTCTTGCTTGCGTTGATGAAAAATGAGCCCGGGAATGTGAGGCAGAAACACCATGGAGCTGGGCTAATGAATAGCTTGTCTGGCAGATGAAGGTAAAGGTAGCAGAGCAACTCAAATAGCCGCTTCTTTTTGCTTTCAACGTGGCCCCTGGAAGGGAGGGATGAGGGGAGAGATTCGAAGGCGACCAGATCCGGGCGCACGTATGGACGGGTCCCTAACGTTTCCAGATTGAACACAAGCAACCAACCTCCGGCAGTGCCCTATCTGTTGGAGCTCACTGTGGGAAGAGATCTAACTCAGAGTCCCCGCAGCGACGCCAGGGAAGAAACCTCTACAGAGAGCAAGCCGCAACTTGCCTGGTCTATAACCTTGAAACAGGCGATGGTAAGGAAGATGATGCGTGCAGCAAATAGGGGACGGAAGAGTCGTAGTAGAAGATAACCACACTAGCATTCGCCTACCGTCCCGGGCAAACCACGAAAAACCCATGGGTGGGACCTCCCAAAGGAGGGTACAGAAGTTACCGCCTGAGTCATCGTGCTCGGTGGTAGATAGTATAAGTCTGAATTGAAATAAATGTGAAAAAGAAAAAATATTTACTCCCGAAGACAGACGGGTTATTGCAGGGTACCAACCTATTTTGAGCTTGGGCCTGTAAATTAATAGAATATGTTTGAAGGGTGATCTGACTAAACTTATATCAATGACTTTTTGAATCTAAACTAAAGTAAATTATTCGGTTAAGTGTAGCTGTAGACGGATACATGAAACATCTTTTAAAAGTCATTCACTTATTCTGATCATTTACTTTTTGTTTTGAAAGAACATCATATAATTTTATACATTTTTAAAAACTATCGTAAAATAAATCACACTGAATGATAATTGCACTACTCATTACACTATTTAATAAGTTCATTCCAATGATTTTTGAAGTCTGTAATATTAATGTGACTTTTGAACTTGCTTTTCACTTACCAATTTCTCAAAATTAGGCGTACACAGAACAAGTATATTACTAGATAGAAAGTTATTGTTAATAATATTTATGACAGACAAAGTTTGCTCACAAGTATGTGTGGAGTCAAATCTGAACACGAGTCTTTGAGCAAGGTCGCAAATTTCAGGAATCCGTCCCTGAATGGTTTTGCATTTCTATTATTTCCATTTACAAGAACGTGCAGTATTTCTAAACACGAGAGGCATTTATGAGCAAATCCGTGCTACGTTTTCAGGTCGAGGAACAGTTTGTACTAAGGTTGGTCGCCTCTCTTCTAATGGATGCTGAGAATTCGGTCCCTAAAAGTCTGGTTTTCTGCATAATAAAGATAACAAGTCATTATTTATTTCTTTAATTAAATAAAAAGATTGTAGCAATGGAGTAAAACCAGTATTGAGGTTGCCAGACAGTGCGTGCACCAGTAGACAGGCGATAAGACAAGCTTTTCTCGCGCCGCATAAAAACGTAAGAGATCGTTCACCAATAATATCGAGAGAGTTACATTGGAAGCTCTGAAGAAACAAGTCGCTTCTGATACCTTTAAAACTCTCTCTACAAACCCTTTGTTTTCAAAGACTCCGAGGAAAATTATTTTTTATGTGTGTCATTAATAATTGAAAGTAATTTGAAATTTTTGTCGCCTTGTTCTGATTATTAAGATAAAATGTGTATATTAACGTAAAATGTTGGTTAATGTAATAAAGACTTCTGTGTTTCAAAATTAACAACAGCAAAACTGAATATACCTATAACGTAATAAAATAGGCAGAAGGAATAATATGACAAGAACTGTCAGCAGATTCATTTTCGGGTTCACTTTAGGGGACGTAAGATGACAAAAATTGTATCAAAATACTATGTGTAGCATTTAAACGAATTTCTCTACTCACTCTTCTATAGGCTGTTTTTTACAAAAGCTTATTCTTCTATCTGCTTTATGTTGGACGAGATTACCTTTGCAGAAATAGTTGTATTACACATTTCGTTTATTATTATTATTATTATTATTAGTATTATTATTACTGTTTCATTTATACCTCGCCTTTAACTGCAGTGATCCTTTGTAACACATTGCATATCTTTGAGAGTAAAATGTATTATGGGTTTCAGTTTTGCATTACGTTGCCATTACAAGTATTTTTTCGTGAAGATATTGTGCAAAACATGGTTTTATTTAGTTACATATTTAAACATGGAAGTGATGACAAGTAAAGCGTGAATAATGTAGAACTGTGCACGTAAAACAGAATGCCACCGCATGCGCGTAAAGGTAAATACACACACGCACCTCCTCCTTGTATATATAGCGTACTTCACCTGTGAAGTCCAGTAGAATGCCTCCCGAAGTTGCGAGGTCCGCATAAGTGCAAGATAGAGGAAATCGGAGCGTCAGATGTTCAAAATCCAGTCGCTAAATAGTCTTTCTGTTACATTGCAATAAGCCATAGTGTAAAACAAAATGTGATGTGTTGCATTCATATGATTTTCTCTACTCACAAAAGCTTATTTATTTCTTGGTAATGCAGGTAAAGTTTCAGTTCACACAGTAGTGTAGTTAGAGAACTCGTTCCTCGACCACTAGAAGTCTTTTGTGCTGTCCCTTATACCACAAATACTCATGCCTGTGGCGGGACTCGAACCCACACTATTTGTACCACCGAGTGCCGACCGCGGGGCCTTCTAGCATACAGTAAGTAAAGCGATAGAGTTAAAAAAGCGGGTCGCTAGACATTCCATGCTCTTTGTATGACCATGAGGAAAAAACGAAATTCAAACCAATGACAAGGAATAAAAGGTTCTTTGACATAAATTGTGTGTTTTAAGAGATCTACATTTTGTGTAGCAAGATGTCGTCTAAATTAAATGTAGATGTATTTATGGACGTGTTTTAACTGCTGTGGTCCTAAGCGTCCCATTCTATATTGGGCGTGAAAGACCGCTAATTTTGCTCAGAGGTCTCTGTATCAGGCTTGAGGTTCCTTTACGTGCCATAAATCTACGACACGGGACCGCCGGCTTTACTTCCCTTCCAAAGGAAGCCATGCTAAGGATTTTTACGCCCGAAAAATCCATCGCCCTCCGCCGGAATTGAACCCGCGACCTCGAGAACTAAGATTTCGTCTATCTATTACGGTTTACCAATAGCTAATGCAAAAGTCATTCTAAATAAAGAAGACTTCAAAGATCATTCCTAGAAAATTCACGAATTATATTTTGTTTGTTATGTAAATACTTTTATAAATAATCTTTATGGACCATTTTTGAGAAAACCAAAAATAACGAAATCTTTTCGTTGAAAGGGGTATTTTCAGGTGGAGGATTTCTTCGAAATATTCGTGTTGCATCTTCAGAAGACAGTTAATTTAAATACTAAGTTTGGTATTTACCCGCCTTTTGTTTAAAGCTACGTTGTTCAGAGACACAGACCTTTTTCTAAAAATACCTTTTTTTGTATTCAGGGAGTCTGAAAACGTGCATTTGCCGGTGTCGAAGTTTTGGATGGAATACTATACTTCCTGTATTTACACCCACCAACTGGACACACATCTCCTTTACCCGAGTTTGTGGGCATGGATGGAATACTGTACTTCCTATAGGGTGGTATCAGCTGTGTTTACACCCGCCAACTGGGGACACATCTCCTTTACACGAGTTTGTGGGCATGGATGGAATACTGTACTTCCTATAGGGTGGTATCAGCTGTGTTTACACCCGCCAACTGGGGACACATCTCCTTTACACGAGTTTGTGGGCATGGATGGAATACTGTACTTCCTATAGGGTGGTATCAGCTGTGTTTACACCCGCCAACTGGGGACACATCTCCTTTACACGAGTTTGTGGGCATGGATGGAATACTATACTTCCTATAGGGTGGTATCAGCTGTGTTTACACCCGCCAACTGGACACACATATCCCGTACCTGAGTTTGTGGGCATGGATGGAATACTGTACTTCCTATAGGGTGGTATCAGCTGTGTTTACACCCGCCAACTGGACACACATATCCCGTACCTGAGTTTGTGGGCATGGATGGAATACTATACTTCCTATAGGGTGGTATGAGCTGTGTTTACACCCGCCAACTGGACACACATCTCCTTTACACGAGTTTGTGGGCATGGATGGAATACTGTACTTCCTATAGGGTGGTATCAGCTGTGTTTACACCCGCCAACTGGACACACATATCCCGTACCTGAGTTTGTGGGCATGGATGGAATACTATACTTCCTATAGGGTGGTATGAGCTGTGTTTACACCCGCCAACTGGGGACACATCTCCTTTACCCGAGTTTGTGGGCATGGATGGAATACTATACTTCCTATAGGGTGGTATCAGCTGTGTTTACACCCGCCAACTGGACACATATCTCCTTTACACGAGTTTGTGGGCATGGATGGAATACTGTACTTCCTATAGGGTGGTATCAGCTGTGTTTACACCCGCCAACTGGGGACACATCTCCTTTACACGAGTTTGTGGGCATGGATGGAATACTGTACTTCCTATAGGGTGGTATCAGCTGTGTTTACACCCGCCAACTGGAGACACATCTCCTTTACCCGAGTTTGTGGGCATGGATGGAATACTGTACTTCCTATAGGGTGGTATCAGCTGTGTTTACACCCGCCAACTGGGGACACATCTCCTTTACACGAGTTTGTGGGCATGGATGGAATACTGTACTTCCTATAGGGTGGTATCAGCTGTGTTTACACCCGCCAACTGGGGACACATCTCCTTTACACGAGTTTGTGGGCATGGATGGAATACTATACTTCCTATAGGGTGGTATCAGCTGTGTTTACACCCGCCAACTGGACACACATATCCCGTACCTGAGTTTGTGGGCATGGATGGAATACTGTACTTCCTATAGGGTGGTATCAGCTGTGTTTACACCCACCAACTGGACACACATATCCCGTACCCGAGTTTGTGGGCATGGATGGAATACTGTACTTCCTATAGGGTGGTATCAGCTGTGTTTACACCCGCCAACTGGACACATATCTCCTTTACACGAGTTTGTGGGCATGGATGGAATACTGTACTTCCTATAGGGTGGTATCAGCTGTGTTTACACCCGCCAACTGGACACACATATCCCGTACCTGAGTTTGTGGGCATGGATGGAATACTGTACTTCCTATAGGGTGGTATCAGCTGTGTTTACACCCACCAACTGGACACACATATCCCGTACCCGAGTTTGTGGGCATGGATGGAATACTGTACTTCCTATAGGGTGGTATCAGCTGTGTTTACACCCGCCAACTGGACACATATCTCCTTTACACGAGTTTGTGGGCATGGATGGAATACTGTACTTCCTATAGGGTGGTATCAGCTGTGTTTACACCCACCAACTGGACACACATATCCCGTACCTGAGTTTGTGGGCATGGATGGAATACTGTACTTCCTATAGGGTGGTATCAGCTGTGTTTACACCCACCAACTGGACACACATCTCCTTTACACGAGTTTGTGGGCATGGATTGAATACTGTACTTCCTATAGGGTGGTATCAGCTGTGTTTACACCCGCCAACTGGACACACATCTCCTTTACACGAGTTTGTGGGCATGGATGGAATACTGTACTTCCTATAGGGTGGTATCAGCTGTGTTTACACCCGCCAACTGGGGACACATCTCCTTTACCCGAGTTTGTGGGCATGGATGGAATACTGTACTTCCTATAGAGTGGTATCAGCTGTGTTTACTCCCGCCAACTGGGGACACATCTCCTTTACCCGAGTTTGTGGGTATGGATGGAATACTGTACTTCCTATAGGGTGGTATCAGCCTTGTTTACACCCGCCAACTGGGGACACATCTCCTTTACACGAGTTTGTGGGCATGGATGGAATACTGTACTTCCTATAGGGTGGTATCAGCTGTGTTTACACCCACCAACTGGACACATCTCCTTTACCCGAGTTTGTGGGCATGGATGGAATACTGTACTTCCTATAGGGTGGTATCAGCTGTGTTTACACCCACCAACTGGACACACATATCCCGTACACGAGTTTGTGGGTATGGATGGAATACTGTACTTCCTATAGGGTGGTATCAGCTATGTTTACTCCTGACAACTGGGGACACATCTCCTTTACACGAGTTTGTGGGTATGGATGGAATACTGTACTTCCTATAGGGTGGTATCAGCTGTGTTTACTCCCGCCAACTGGACACATATCTCCTTTACCCGAGTTTGTGGGTATGGATGGAATACTGTACTTCCTATAGGGTGGTATCAGCTGTGTTTACTCCCGCCAACTGGGGACACATATCTCCTTTACCCGAGTTTGTGGGTATGGATGGAATACTGTACTTCCTATAGGGTGGTATCAGCTGTGTTTACTCCCGCCAACTGGACACATATCTCCTTTACCCGAGTTTGTGGGTATGGATGGAATACTGTACTTCCTATAGGGTGGTATCAGCTGTGTTTACTCCCGCCAACTGGACACATATCTCCTTTACCCGAGTTTGTGGGTATGGATGGAATACTGTACTTCCTATAGGGTGGTATCAGCTGTGTTTACTCCCGCCAACTGGACACATATCTCCTTTACCCGAGTTTGTGGGTATGGATGGAATACTGTACTTCCTATAGGGTGGTATCAGCTGTGTTTACTCCCGACAACTGGGGACACATCTCCTTTACACGAGTTTGTGGGCATGGATGGAATACTGTACTTCCTATAGGGTGGTATCAGCTGTGTTTACACCCGACAACTGGACACACATCTCCTTTACACGAGTTTGTGGGCATGGATGGAATACCAAGTATGCTTGTTTTCTGTTTCAGAATGATGGTTATCGGGAATACCATGGTACCGATGGCGACGATGACGTTGCCCATCGTCTTGATTCAATTGGTGAGTTAAATGTTGGTTCTGGTAAGATATGCATGAATTAATACGACTCAAAATCTTCCTTACTTTAAAACACCGACACTTTATGTAAACATAAACATTAAAATTGCACTTCTAGAAACACTAGCACATGTTTCCTTCCTATAGAAATGTCCCACAAAACAATACACCATCCATCCCCTCCTCAGGAATGTCAGTAACAATGGATGTAGACAATTCGGTGATAATGCATTATGCCGACACATAAATTGTAATCCACTCTACTGAAACCTTCATCTTTGCTAAGTGAAAAATAATGAGTCCGAAACCTTCATCTTTGCATCCTTTCACAACTCTTGGACACCTAAATATTTCATCCAGCAACAGAATAATGGAAAATATTATTTCGATCAGTTGACCTGTGCAGTTTTATTCCACTTTTTTCGAAAAAGAGCTTAACTTTAAAATTGAAACCCTAACCGAGCGCAATGGCTTGGGCGGTAGCGTCCCGGGTTCGATTCTGGTCACTGTGACCTTCGATTTCTTCCTAGTTTTCCCAGATCGGTAGGTGAATATTGAGACAACTTTCAGGTCTTAGACCTATCGGCAATGCGCGCCGTTTTTTGTGTTTCTTCCCTAGCACGGAACCTATCCGTGAGGATAGAGGGAGCATCGAAGGGGCGTCCGGGGACTCTCGACCTGAAAACGTTAGGGACCCCGCTGCGGTGCGCCTGCCGCCACCAGATCTGGCCATCTTTCACGCTGCCTTGCCTAATCCTTTTTCTACTTCAAACCTATCTAAAGCAAAGAACGTGCATACACTTCCACGTCTGTAACTGAAAACATTACAGATACTCAGAAACGGTGTCTTGACATACTGGTGACTGAATCCGCTCATGAAACGTTGACAAAGAAATGCCATTACTCTTTAAGTGTGTGAATGTATAATGTCTCACTCAAAAAACTTCAGAAAATACACAGGCATCATCAGGTTTGTAACCCAGTGATGGCAAATATGTTCATGTCAGTTTCTTCTCTTCTATTTTATTTATTATTAGCAGAAGAACTCGGCGTTGCCTGGGGCTTTCACAATTCTTGTTAAAATATAAAGTTTACAAATATTTGTTTACTTACACTAAACTTAATTAAATCAATTGCAATATTCTAGGTATTCAATTCTTTTAATTTGAACACTTCACTTTCACTGTGTCAAATTTCTTATTCGTACTGAAAATTTCCAAATTGTCCCTTACCCAACATTTTGCAACTCTACTCCCACTAGGGGTGGTTTTCGCACAACCAACATTACATCCTTTTATTTACTGAGAAAGCAGGTTCATCGTGCTGGCAATCCTCCCACCCCCCTCTTGCGTTGGTGGTATTTGTTGTGATACTACCCCGAATTTGTTTTTACTTTTGTCCTAAAGAATATATCTGTCAAATTTCCCATTCATACTGAAATCCTCCAAAGTGTCTTCCATAGAACTTTTCAGCCCCATGTCCCATTACAGGCGGGTTTTTTGCATTATCGCCCCTAAAAGAGGTATTGAGAAATCCAGAAACCTTGGGCACACCAGGTTACTGGGTTGTATTCCGGTGATGTAATTGATAGTTAATTTGTTTAATAACATTTAAAGGTCGCATGATACTTTGAATAACTTAAACATAATTAATGAAGATATAAAATAAGCACATTCTCGATATGTCCACATTTTTATACACAATATCATCCATTTTCTTTATGTTTTATTAGCATTATTAGGGTTTTAATAAACTCCAAATTTATGGAACTAAGCTCCGTAAGATCTAAAGTAACTATGGTTGTGGTTATCAGCATCATCAACACGCTCGTTGTGGTTCCGGAAACCTCTCCCCAAGGAACCCCCACTACTACTTACACCTGACTACCACAAATGTCCAAACTTAGCAAAACTGAAGGTTTCACTGGCTCTTAATTCATAGAATGTCCAATTTCCTTTTGCTTCTTATAATCATCTTTATGTTTTAGATTGTCCGCAGTAGTTAGGAATTGCCCAGAAATGGAAAGAGTGTCTTAAGGACCTATTTTGTCCCTGAAAACTAATTATGTTTAGGATGTCTTGAAGGTGTGATATACAACAAATGATTACAAGAGGGTTTAAACTTATGTGTTTTCTCTGTGGTATACAATGTAATTTTGAATCATAAATTAAATTGAACAGTAACACCATAACACAACTTACAAGTGTCAGATCCATTTGTGACACGCCCTACATCTGACGTTAGCTGTAACTGATCCTCAGGTAGGTTTTCTTAATACCTTGTTGGAATTGCTAGTTCTCGACTCGCCCACCCTCTCCACATTCTCATCTGTCTTTCCTTTACAGATCTGATTGTTACTGGAATGGGCGTTAAAACCAAATCTTCACCTATGCGCCCGCGAATTCCAAGACACAGAAGATGCCATTTTTTGTGCGTTTCGTTACTTTGGCTACAAAATTAAACTAAACATAATCTGCACCTTTGGAATTGAAACTTCTATAATTAATCTGCAATTTAAGCTATGGTGGAAAATTGTATTGTATATCGCAGGGAAAAAATACAAATTTAAAACCACTATGATCAACTATGTACGAGTATATTTGGAAATGTTTATTACTGACGAACCCACTTGTTTCTAACATAATGTTTTGCTTCAATAAGAAGGTGGCCCACTTTACACTGTTTAGTAAAGATTACCTTTCTATTTTTTTCATATTAATCTCTAATTTTGTGTACTTTTTTAGCAGCATTGTAAATATTGCCCTACCTGTTGTGTTGTCAAACGTAGCTTAAAGTGAATGTTTTATGTGTATCGTACGTATATTTACTGTTGAGTAAGTATAAAAACAACAAGGGTGGCACTCACTCGGCAGGTCATCCTAAGCCACACTGACAGCTTTGTCACAAGAGAAAAGTTTTGTTTAAAGGTAAACTCTTACCACGTTAAACATTGGCTAAGAGACAAAGGTTTACCAACTTAAGCAAGCAATAGGTTAGCTAAAGATTAGCCAATAGAAGTGAGTGTCACTCTGTTGTTTTCCTTTGTATGTATGTGTTTGTTTGTTAGAAGCCCTTCAAATGTTTCTTCATTGACAATAAATAATTTAAACAAAACGAGATAAATGCAAATTAAACACATAATGAATAACCCACCAATGGTACTACACAGATTGTGTTCTGTTTATAAATATGGCATTAATTGCTAGTAAGATGCTAATTAAAATCGTTTTAATATTTATACTAGGGGAGTAGGTACCACTGTCTAACTACACAATGGTAGTTTGCTAAAATCTAGGCATTTGAGGATTTTTAACTCTTCAAGTTAAGCCGAATTTTGAATTTTATATCGTTTTATTTTTAATTTCGGCCATTTGATCCCTAACTTTTTTTATTTTAAATAAAAAATGAACCAGGTTTAATAACACATATTAATTGTAAATAATTATCTTTCCTAGTAAATTTTACAACCTTCATTTAACAGCGAATATTGCTGCAACGGTTAGTGCTATGAAACAAATTGATTGGCACGAACTATATTTACTTTTAATGACCCCAACATCTTTTTCGTATATTTTTTGTATAAAGTTTAGAAAACTAACATGATCTTCAGTTTAAACTAAGACTGTTCATGGTAAAATTATTCATATCCAAACTAAAAACTTTAATTTCCGCTTTTAAGACAAAACATTTGAATGATATAAAATTTAGTTTAACTATAGAAGAAGAGTTAATTGAATCTTCAAAGAAACTTCATGTTGCCAGCATTATGAAGATAGGCAGTACCTACTCCCATAAAATAAAACACTCCCATCGAAAAGAAAATTGTGTATAGGCAATATGTTTACAGTTGTGTAATAATTATTGTTAAATGAAGTAATTAATTAGACTTCAAATAATAAACCCACCGTTCCTTAAACATTGAATGAAAAGTTTTAAATTACAGCTCAAATAGAAATAGTACAATAAACACTTATGCTAAGATTTTCATATTGTAAAATCTGAAACCACAATGTTGCTCCAAAAGTCTATGTTCTAACGCCTTGGTGCGAAACTACACTGATTTTAATACTTCGTGCATAAAGTTCTTGTATAAATATTGCGCATCTTGTTCTCGAAAACTCTAATATTTACTCTCGTTTTTTATTGTCTCTGCTGAAATGCGACCGCCACACATTACACAAGGGAAACGTTTATTTATTTAGCCGTGTAACCAATAGCAACGCGTATGCAGCCATTTCCTCTCAGCACGTCGTCATGTATTTGCTGATCAATCCTAATATGAACTTCTGCTCCGGTGACCCTCACAGTTTTACCTTCAGAGTCCTTCACCGCCACAGACTACAACCTCTCTGGTAACAATTACTTTGTAATTTTTTCGTCTTTGTGACAAACATCAAAGACGAATGGAGATATTTTGGCTTTAAAAATTCCTGTTTTTATTCCAAGGATCATTTTGATCAAAACAAAACGGAGCCGCTAGTTTTGCTGCCCGCATTAAACTCGTCATTTATAAGAGTTTGAAAAGTCACTAACACACTCGAATAACATAGAGTCAATGGGGGTATACACGCGTAGAGATGGTCGACGCGTCTACCCTGGCAGGAGTGGGGCAAAGAGAGCATGCGCCGTAGCACTGCTGTAGGCGACAAGATGTGCTGGAAGCCGGCTAGGGAAGGAAGCGGCAGTATAACCACACATTATTTTGTCGCTTTGCTTTTCAGAAACAGAAGAGAACGTCTTGTGTAAGAGAATGACAGTGGCGTAACCAGAAAAATATTATAGGGGCTTATTTATAGGGATCCGTTCTTTAAAACATTTGTATCAATTCAAACGATAAATATGAATTAATCCTGCATTAAAATATTTAAATAAACAATTTTACATTGACAGATTAAGGTGCAACAATTGCAATTAAAATCAGGATAGGATGTTTCGCGTATTCTAAGCGGCAAATGTGTTGCGACATGACCACTGCAGGCCATTTTATTTGAAAAATAGTTGCGTTCTAAACTGGGAGATATTGCACCCAAATTTAGCACCGGAACGAGAACATGGTGTACCAACGCCATCTTAAGTACTTGCTGTCCAAGACATATCGCTACAGTGGTACGATCAGCTGCCGCCAACCTAGAAAGATGTTATTCTACCGCTGCTAGCTACGCCTCTGACATATAATAATAACTACGCATAACTTATTTGTGTAAATAAAACACACTAATTAGTTAAATGCGACGTAAATTTTAAAGCAAATGTTTGTCTAAAAAGCTATGGTAGAAGACATAACGGCAAAGATGAGTACTTTGAGATAACAAAGGTACTTACTGCTAATGCAACGCAAACCTGCTTCGATGAGAAACGTTTTTTTGTCTACTGTTCTGTTATTATAATAAACTTATTCTGGTACAGCGCATGCGTATCAAGCTTTGAAAAAGCACCGATTTAAAATGTTGTCTTTAAATAAACTAAGAACATGCAATTGTTATCGTGTGACTTGTCTCCCTTGAAATGTCCAGTGTTGATTCTAACACTTATTCCCGGACTCTTTCAAAAGGCGCCTTCCACCATTTCATTTCCCTCTCGTGCATGTAACGTCGTCTTAATTGCCCGAGCAGACAGCCTCAAGCGACCAACAAAATAATAAGAAGTGTTTGCATTCGCATGACTTTCTCTACGTAATATTGTTTATGTTTATACAGCTTCCATACGCTATTTTTACAAACGTAGTTTTTCTATCTACTCCATGTTTGCAGAAATACTTTCATTGCACATCAAGGGGCACACAGGAAACCTAATTGATAGACACATCTTTAAAAGCGGATCGCTATATGCTCTATACGCTTTACATAACATCGCGAGAAACAATGGAATAGCGACAGCATTTGTATAAATATTGAACAATAATGGTTATTTCCGAAATAGCCGAGGTATCGCAAAAACTTGTTTGAAAAAAAACCGTGTGTTTTAAAGCATTTTACATAACATTTTAGAATTTACAAGTTAAACAAAATTATATGAAATTCCTTCCAAATGAAGAGTATTTCATGGTATTCCCAGAAAATCAAGATAACACATTTTATTTGTCGTATAAATAAACACGTCGTATTTTATTGAAAACCGTTAGAACCATTTTTGAGAAACTTGAAGATTTCAAAATATCTCATGCAAAGCGTGCGTATCTTGGAGTGGGCGATTTTCTTGAAAATCTTCGTGTCGCGTTTTAGGAACATACTGAATTGAAAAGTTTGGTATTTGTTTTGTTTTTCAAAGACAAGCGCGCCCGAACCTTTTTCTAAAAATGCTTTTCTTTTGGATTCTGGGAATCTCAAACCGTGCATTTCGGGAGAGCATCGAATCTTTGGGTGGAATAAAATATCCTAATTAATGTTATCCGGATACCGAATGTGCATACGCGACATCTTGCAGGAGACGATATTGTGACTATCTTTAGAAAAGAAAGTACACATTAACCAACTTTCGTTTTTCCATAACTAGCATCATTAGGTATGATGAGAGATGATTTAAAACTGTTTATTTCCAGTTTCCTTGTCGTACGACTCTGAAACACGTAACAATACCATCTATCATCATGTTCCAATAAATATCGTTATTTAAGTCACTAATTGCTGTAATACACAAGTTCTGCTCTACCCTTCACGAATACGCTTACAAATCACACAAAACTGTAACTGTAACTCCATTTACACTTCCCCCCTGCATATAACAAGACTGCCTGTACAGAAAAGCACGTAAAATAGTTGCTTGCAGTCCTCACAGCACAGTAGTTGACACTCGCTGTCACTGCCTTAATTCAAATCAACATTCTAACCTGTAAAGCTCACAAGTGAAACAATTTCTTTTGTTTAAATAATGTCCCTTCTCACTACACAATACGGCAGGCGGTGGACCCTGATGAGACATTTACTTACACAATATTTCGAAAAGGAAGCGTTCCAGTTTAGGGCATCTTCTCCGCATTTGCCAGTTATCAGGATTTGAACTGCAGAGCTCCCGTTCACGATTTCGTGCCCTAACTGCCTCGGCTGCTGACAATACGTCACTGGAGAAGGAAATACAATATTTGTTAGTTTAAAGTACACTGTCGTGCATAAAAAGTGAACTCCCCTAGATCGGCATAGTGTTTTTCTCTTCTTAAGATTTCCACCTTCAGTAAGGAACTATTGACTCCACCCAGCTGGTATAGTTCCCTATGTGACTAGTCTGAAAAACAATACAGCGACATACAAACTAACCAATGAACCATGTTAATAATAATCTATGTGGAGTGAAGGGGCGGTACGGATACCGCCGCTACGAAAGAGTTTCGCTACGATAGCCACACAAGGAAAGACTAAACCAATTGCAATATAATTCGCCTGCTAGAGGAAGGAGTGAACAGTTATTTGTATGTGAGGTTAAACTGAACGACAGCTACATATAAGAGCGTTCATCAGCGACATGAAGACGAAGGTTAAAGTTTGTCGATAAGAAAACAGTAGTGTACCATGAAAATATAACATTTAAGTTGAAATGTTACCCTTCGGCATACTTTGAAGGAGATAAAGTACATGCCAATTCAATGGCCAGAATTATGCTCGTAAAGCTGAGAAAAAAAATTAAATTGAGTTTTATTTATGGACGCTCTTTAACTGCTGTGGTTCTTAGCGTCCCATTCCATATTGGGCGTAAAAGACCGGTAAGTTTGCTCAGAGGTCTCTTTATAAGGCTTGAGGTTCGTTTACGTGCCACAAATCTACGACACGGGACAACCGGCTTTAATTCCCTTCTGAAGGAAGCTTGCTAAGGATTTTTACGGCCGAAAAAATCCATCTCTCTCCGCCGGGTTTGAACTTGCGACCTCGGGAACTTGAGGCTAGCATGGCACCCCTAGACCAAAAGTAAAAACTGGGAGGGCCGTACTGGTAGGCGGTGCGACTAGGTTTTGTCAGTACGAACATAAACAGCTCCGTTGCATTGTGGGCCACATTTTATGCACGCCAGTATACGTATTCACCAATTTAAAGTTCTATAAAAGATTTTGTTGAATAGAACAAAAGTTCACCTTATCAGATGCTGTGGTCCTCTAATGATAATACCATAAAAATCATTATTACTTAGGATGTGAAAAACGACTTTGTCCTTTTCTAAAAACACTGCACAAATAAGTTGTTGTTTTATACATCAAAACCACTTTTAAGATTTTGGCATTGCAAAAGCTGCAGTCGTGTCTGAGCACAAGATCAGGACTTCCTTGTAGGCAAACAAGGTCACTTACACATTTACCTATACAAAAATGGCTCTAATGATTTTATTAAAATAATGTTTGAGATATGTCCATATATCAAGAAAGGCATTCGTAGTGCCAATATATATATATATATATATATATATATATATATATATATATATTGCCAATCAGCTTTAAAGGCTGTTAGTGCCTTGTTGAAGACTGTCTTCAGCTGACAAACACCACAAGGTCACTTAATGTGCGTGCAGGGAACTGAAGGCAATCAAACTGCTAATACTCCATTCATTGGCCCAGAACCATTCTGGGAGTACCTATGCTATATTAAACCCTTGGAAGGCAAGAAAAAAATTGAATTGGGAACAAGTTCCAAAGCTAAATTATGCAAAACAGTTCAGCTGTCAGCAAAAAGAACAAAAAACATGACACAGGGGCTGAATGGCCTCCTTGCCGTCTCAAAGATCATCTCTTTAAGATGGGCAAAGCTGTGCATTCTGTTTAGAAGAAAAAAAACAGCAAGGCATATATAGGGTCTTTCAACAACAGTGTCCTATCTTTGAACTTAAATAAAACACGTTCTATAAATGATAGAGGTTTATTTCTTTTTTTATTTTGGAACATAATTAATGTCATTACGTGTGGAAGAGAACATCAGTTAAGTGACCGCCGCGACTTTATTGGATTGCGTGTATACGGTTGACCCAATTTTCAATTACAGAAGAACGTAAATTAGGTCAAACTTCACAAATAACACGAGTGATGTTGTTATTCATAAGATCATTTACTGTTTCTGACTTGTTGACATAAACTCGATATTTAACATAACCCCACAAGAAGTAATCCAACGGGTTTAATCACATGACCTCGGGGACCACTTAACATCACCACCACGGGAAATGATGAAACCTCTGAACTTCTCCTTCAAAAGATCGATTGTTTCGAGAGCAGTATGATATGTGGCATCATCTTGCTGGAACCAGATGCTTCTGAGATCCATACCATCCAATTGAGGCCAAAAATAGTCCCTTATAAGAGCCCGGTATCTTTCTCCATTGACGGAGCTTCTCCATCTTCATCTTGGAAAAATATCGACCGATGATTCCACATACCAAAATCCACACCACACAGTAACCTTTTGGGGATGAAGTGGTCGTTCTTGAATCTGCATTGGATTGTGATTGCTGCAATAGCGGAAATTTTGTTTGTTAACACAACCTTACATCCAAAAGTGGGCTTCGTCGCTGAAGATGATTTTTCGACAAAAATCCAAGTCAGCTTCCAATTGCTCCAAAGCCCAGTCAGCGAATACACGGCGCAACCTATGGTCGTTGGGCTTTAGTTCTTGAGATAACACCATTTTGTAAGCATGAAACTTCAAGTCCAGATGCAGAATTCGCCAAGTTGTGATCGGTGAAAGCCCCACTTCTTGCGCTCGACGAGCAATTGATTTCCGTTCTCGCGCACACTCTCACGAACGGCGCCTATGTTTTCGTTGGAGCGCTTACGTCAATTACGTACAGGCGTTCCTTGATTGCTGACAGAACCACTTCTTTCAAATTTATCGATCAAATGCCGAATCGTTCTCTCGCAGGGACGATTATGCACGCCGTAAACTTCACGCAATACACGGAAGGTTTGGCGAACAGATGATCCATTTTGATAATACATTTTCACAATTTCTACGCGTTGCTGAATGCTGTAATGTTCCATGGCTATTTGTCGATAACAACTATAACCGCAGGAACAAAATGACTGCTGTAACTCAATAACAACGGCAGCTATCACATGTTAAAGATAGGACACTTGTTGAAAGACCTTTTACTTTGCGAATGCGAAGCAACTACCCAACAATGTATACCTAGGCACCTGGAGTTTGCTTTTCCAGCTCCAGGACATATTGCCTAAGCATCACCCAGGAAAATTATACCCATTAAACTAAACTGGGACTTACACAGCAGGACATTTCGCAATAGATCTATCTAAAGGTTGCATGCAGAAAAGTCGGAAAGCTTAAACGACCCCATATTAATCTAATCTAAGATATTTGCATCACAAATAAAATGTATATCTTAATTTTCTGGGAATAGTCCGTGAAGTTCTCTTCATTCTGAATGACTCATGTATACTTTTGCATAACATACATTTATCGCAATTAACACGAACTGGATAGAAGATTAAGCTGAAGAGTGGAAGAGTGAGCAAAGAATGTCATGTGAATACAAACATCAGATGTTTAATATTGTGAATAAAATCCTTACATTATTGGTTTAGAGAAGCTTCCCAAGAAGAACGCCCCATCTGTATATTTAGAGCCGATTCAGCATTAAACCCTTTCCTTTCATCTCAGACTCCCGTGTAAATACTTAAAATTCAAAATGAGGAAACTCATCGACTGCAAGCTTTATAAACAACTTGGCTGTAAAATCAAAGGTAATCCTAAATTAATGCACAAATTAAAACGACTCATTTATAATTTCGTGTTAAATACGCCTCTTTTAATGCCTCCAGTACTCAAAATACACTGATAACCCAAATAAAGGCTCTCGTAAAGCAGAAGTACTATCTGAAGTTAAAAGGCTACACAGATTCATAATTTAATACCGTAAAT
This sequence comes from Deroplatys truncata, assembly GCA_030765065.1. Taxonomy (NCBI): domain Eukaryota; kingdom Metazoa; phylum Arthropoda; class Insecta; order Mantodea; family Mantidae; genus Deroplatys; species Deroplatys truncata. The sequence continues at coordinate 4,375,082 of CM060979.1, forward strand.
GAACTATTAATAAATGAACATATTACTTTAAATTGGTATTTCTGTTAAAAGGATCTTCCCTGACGACAGAACTGAGCGAGTTTGTGAAGCTAAAAAGTTGCTGATTATCGTATCAAGTAATTGAAAGTGATGTCAGTAAATCACCTACTGTGCTAGTGGATGTGATATCACTATGCAGGGAAGGAAATATTCCCAGTACTTTGTAAATCACCAACTTCTGCGTGATGAATTACCCGCGCACTTTACCCCCATAGAAACACAATGGCGGGGCAGCACCCCATTTCCTACGCCTAATGTCACAGTACCTAACCCAGACATTTAATGGGCAGAAAAGTCCAGTAACATGGCCTCCCTCATCTGGGAACATTTGAAGACATTGATGTATGCCCAACCCATGGACAACGTGCATGCACCAAATCCAAGAGCAGCCGGGCTTCCCTGCAGGGGATCGTGATTCTCTGTGAAGGGCTATAGCACCTCCTGTAGTGCACACGTAACAGTATTCCTTTCCGGATGTATGAGTATAGCAACATTTGACCAGTAGTTTCTCGTATTGAGGGTCCAGGGTTGTACTCTCGGCCCTATCCACCGAGGCCCAACGTGGTTCGGAGTCAACGGTAACAGTTGTAGATTCATAGCTATCCTCATCGTCCGAGGTAACGGATTTCGCCCGCTGGGTGCCTCCACCTTAGAAATGGGTCGTCATCGCTTGGTGCAAGGTCATAGGCCAAATGGGCAGTGTTCAAAACGACCAGTCCTACCTCTTATAGGAGTACGGGACATTTTTTCTCAAGATTTTATATTTTATGTTTCTGCGACAGTCACAGTTGAAGGCCATAAACGCCCAACACTAATAAAAACAGTGATATGCTCATATAAGGCAATAGTTTTAGCTCATGCCCAACTGCGAACTTCACACATGTACTTCTGTACGTAATGGAATTTATGACAAACTTGGAAAGTAATTCAATTTTTTTGTTTGTACGCTTTGTTGTTGACCGTGTTTTAATTAGGAAGCATATATAATGCTCTCAATGCTGAATAGCGCACCGGACGACTTTCATAAATTATGCATGTTATTGTATCGTGCGCAATCTAACAGTAAAATGAACAATTGTTTACTCACTCCAGAACGAACGCAGCAAGTGTTGATCGTGTACAGCATGACGATGGGGATGCTGGGAGATATAGATTACTGGCGCTGCTCAACAAAACTGGAATATTTTTCTGCGTCTGTCAAAGCCCAATTTGTGTAAACAGCAACGATAAAGTTAATGAAGGCAATAAAGACTTTGCTTGTTACTGTTCGCTCGGAGGGGAAGATCTTGTGAATTCCTATAATTACGACTTTAAAACATTAAAACATCTCCTTGCTCAAATAAAATATATATATTTAAAACTTATATTAACTGACTTAAAGAGAACCAACTCTCCACTTTCTTGTTTACTTGTGTGGTAGTGAGTAGTCGACGTAGTTTTGTTTACAACTTCATTCCTTTTAGGTACCTTTATTACAAGAAAACAAATCATTATGGAAATGTGTACGCCTTTTCCTCCAGTGTAAATGTAAAGATGTGGTGACGGCAAGTGGTGATTTATTGTTGCTCATCGTGTGTCCAGCGTCTGCTTTGTCCCGCTTTTTCGTGTCTAAATGAAGGTAAGCATTGCTCTAGTTTTGTTATTAGAAATGCACTCATATAAGCACCCCTGTAGCACAAGCGACCCCGTTGGCTGGAGTTATCACCACCCTTACAGATGACGGAATGCGAACATATGCACCTTTATTTTGCTTTTTAATTATTTTTTTTAGCATTAAGAAAAGGTAAGTTATTTATTAGCCGCCTGACGTGTGTATCTCTCAACGCCACCAGCTTTAGTTTAAACCATGTGCAGTGTAATATTGGAGGCATTAATGAGTGGCTGAAAACAAACAAACCGATCCCACCTAAAGAAATGTGTACAGGGATAGCGACTGCTCTGGAGATAACAACAAGGTTACCTAATAACAATATATATACTACCTTGGTGTTCACCAGGGAAACGTACTGCTGTGCCATAGGGCAACCAGGTTCGGCTTCACTGAGCTCAACAATTCCACGCAGCAGTAAAGTTGGTTGCGCATCGAGTGAATTCCCATTGTTTGCTTATGGCGACCTGTTCCTAAAGTGAGCTTTTGTTGTTATTAGGACCGAAAAGTGTTAGTCAACACGTAGAGTTTTACTTCTCAAGAATCAGCTTTCTCCTAGAAACTGTGGAGCATGTAATGGAGTGCAAGCAATCAGACAAATAGCTATGGAGTTTGAGAAACAAACGTGGGGAACAAAGCGCAATACGAAACAGGTTTGATAACTCACATGCTGCAGTTTGCGTGCTTTCACTTGCATATAACCTCAGCTTTGTTGCTGATGTGTGAGTGCGACAATGAAGCATAAATTAAGGGCTTGCTTTGATTCTTATTAGTAGGTTTCATGTTTAATTGTATCCTGGTGCCATCATTGACGACTGCTCTCGTACAATTCTTGCTCATCCCGTAGACTCGGACCAGCTTCTGTTGTGCTGCATGTGGGCGTTTCCTTGTCTTCTTCAGATAACACGAAGATTTCTTAGGTTAAACCACAGTACTCATGCGGTTTGAGCCAAGTCACATACAAGTAGAGCTTATCTCTTCAACTACGCACTGTAAAACTCTATTTTAGCTTAAGCCGCCACTTAAGCCCGATTTGAAGCTTAAGCTGTGAAACCGGACCTAAAGATACCCCTAAGAGGAACGGATGAGGTGAGGGAAGCGCAGGAAACGTATGGGTTGCAGAATGAGGCCGGCGCAAGTCGACAGAGACGCGCAGGGTTCCCTAACCGATCCAGGCTTGACCACCCGACCACGGGAGTGCCGCTCGGAGACGTCCCTGTAGCTGGACTGGGGAAACGTGACCCAGGCTCGACGGGTTTCCCTCACCAGATCTGAGAAGAAGTTCCAAATCGTAAGCCTCTGCTCCATCTACCCGACAGCCCCGAACTAAACCTGAAACCTGAAACGGAAATAAAATGAGAAGAAATCTGTACTAGAATACACCACTCCAGTATTCACGTATGTCAACCAAGGAAAACCACGAAAAAGCCATGATCAGAGTGGACGGTCACCGTCAATCGAACCCAATACCTCCCGAATGCGAGCCTCAGTAGTTTCACACTGCTGTAAGAAGTGGTGAGAATCAATCATTTTCAAAAGGGATACCTGTATCTATCTTACACAAACAATCAGTTGTTTGTCTTGGGGCTGACACTTTCACTTTCTCTATAGACGAGCGAGATGACTCCCAGGTAACGTGTGAGGCTCGTGTACCAGGTTCCATTTCCGGCGACCCATGGCTTTTTTGAGGTTTCCCCGGGTCGGCAGGCGAATGCTGCGATGGTTCCTCTTCTACCCGTTTCCTGCACCCATCATCTCCTCCATGTGTTATCTATTTTGGGGTTGCAGGACCAGGAGAACGGTGTTGCGACTGGACTTTGTGGAGGTTTGTTCCTGGCGTCGGTCGGGACTGCCTCTTCTGGGGATTGCAACGAGTTAGGGGCTTGTGATGGGATTAGGGGATTCAGATGCCCTCGAAATGGAATCGTTGGGAACCCCGTCCATGGTGCCGCACGTGCTCATCCGATCTGGTCGCCCTTCCGGTATCTCCCTAGATCCCTTCCTGCAGGGTTTACAGAGGGCCGGGAGACTACGTGCAGTGCCTTCCCCGGTTGTGGTGGCGTCTCCGTTCTGGTTTCTCCCCTCATCCCTCCCTGCAGGGATCACAAAGGGCCGGGAGACTACGTGCAGTGCCTTCCCCGGTTGTGGTGGCGTCTCCGTTCTGGTTTCTCCCCTCATCCCTCCCTGCAGGGATCACAAAGGGCCGGGAGACTACGTGCAGTGCCTTCCCCGGTTGTGGGGGCGCCTCTGTTCGTCCGTGTCTTTGCCTTTTCCTTTTACTTACCTATAGTTAAGTAGAGCAAGTATTATATCCCGCCCAAACATTCAATACCGATATTTCACTGGAAATATATGTTTTGAGGTCCTCTGAATATAAAAAGGCATTTTTAAAAAAGGTGCATGCGTATTCGTGTCTGAGTACAGCATAACTGAAAAACGAAGAGTCTATAAGTACCAAACTTAGTATTAGGCCCTGTATCTTCCACTAAGATTTTGTAGAAAATCGCTCCACCCAAACTACCCTTCAGATGGAAACATCTTTGTCATTTTTAGTTTTCTCAGAAATGATTTTGATGATTTTGATTAAAATACCATTTGTTAAAGGAATTCCATGACAAATAACATGTATATCTTCAATTTTCTGGGAATAGCCTGTGAAGTCCTCCACTTCTTTCGGAAGAAATTTTGTATAACTAGTAAATCATAAGAGAAAGACAAAATCTTTACACAAAAAATGTACGTTTCTTTAAAGTTTACAATTTATTTCAATAAACCTTTTCGAGACATCCGTTATTAGTTCAAAATTTTCAATTCTTTTTTTGCTTTAAAGCGCTATTGTCATTCCGTTGTTGCTCTCGATATCATGGAAAGTGTATGAGATTTCAAGGCCAGCATATAGCACTGAGTATCGATTCGATTTCCTGTATATCCCTTAAGATTTGTGTTATGAAACTCGTTGTATAAAGGTTTATCTCGTCTAACAGAAGAATTATCTTTCCTTAGAGTAATTTTGCAAGTCATATAAAAGTAAAGGATTGTGGGTAGAGAAAGTGATGTGAATGTATTTGACATTTATCCCACGATAGTAGAAACTGTTGAAATTAGCTGTGTACAAGGGACAGAGTACGCAAGAATGCTAAATTACAACAAGAAACCTTGAAGGTTGTAATAATTGCTTTGTTTCTGTATAAGCATTCTCTCGTCGCTCCCCCACACTCGAGATCGGGAACTAACGAACTGACAGGTGGAAATTGAAACGTGGCGAAGAGGGAGAACATACAGCAGATAAGGTTTCGTGGGATGCATGTAAATTATATATGGGATAACGTGAAATATGACAAAAGTAAATCAGTTTATTTGAAAGCTGTCGATCTACATACCGTGGTCGTGCAGCACGAACATCATACCCTGCAAACCTTTCTTACGAACGGTTATGTTTCTATTTGCTTCACACGTTAAGCGGGATAAGCCTTTGGAGAAATAGTTCAGTGCACATTTCGTTGAAGCTGCAACAAGAGAAAACTGCTCCAGCCTCATTCCATCTCGAGAAACAGCTGAATAGCGACATGAAACAGAAACTGATGAGGCCCAATTTGACACGCAATCGATAAAACCGTTTACTTTACCTGCTTCGTTGTTGACTCTGCTGCCGTTATCTCGAGCACCAGCTGCTCCAGTGGTAGGCTATGAGCCCTTTCTCTCAGGGTATGCGTGGGCTTATTATGAAAGGATAACACAGTTTAAACTGACTGAGATCCAATACTTGAGCTTTTAAAGTGAGTTGCCGACGTTTGAGGATAAAGAATGAAACTGATTATGAATCGCAGCACTCGAAATTGTAACAACTCAATTGTTATACCTGCTAACTTCTACAGTATCAATTTTACGATTTGAAATAACTGTTTCCGCAATTAAAGAAACTAAAAGCGTAAGTTTCTGTAAAGTACTTATCGGCGAGACCTCTCGCAACAGCCGGGAAATCTTACTCACACAACCGCGTGACTAGGCGCTTAAAATATCACACGGCACCAGAGAGAGAGAGTAACCCTCACGCCTCTTTATTAATTTTAGCTCTGCCTACAACTTTACACCTTGCGCGGGCCAATATCAAACTCTCTTCATGCACGCCTCTGACTTTACTAACTCAGCCTCTCTAATTTACAGAGTGGTTCTAATGTACTGAGCTTATAACCTATCTGAATTCTCAGAATGTGTTCCCTGCTTCGGCTGATACTAATGACTTCTTAACTACCTTCGTCTTTCCCGACAAACATTTCGACTCAAGTGCGTTACATTATACAGAAATAACTTATTGCAATTATTCCTCTATCTTACTGCTATTTCTTTGTTTAATTATTTATATATTTCGGTCAATAATTACGTATTAGGGTGTACTTTATAGTAATGACCAAAGTATTGGAAATTCAAACCAATAGCAACGAATTACTCGGAAAAAGTCAGTGCCAAAATACAAGTTATTTGAAATAAATTATGTTTGATAGAGATCTACTAATATCTTGTCTTATCTCTTACGGTTTGCCAAATATACAAAACTCCTTCAGAATGAAGAGGGTTTCACAGGCTATTTCTAGAAAATTCAAGAGGTACATTTTATTTATCATACACATATATTAAACAAATCGTAATTTAATCAAAATCTTAGAGCCATTTTTAAGAAAATCAAAAATAACGAAAATTTTCCATGTAAAGAATAGTTGCAGTGGGGGGGACACTTAAAAATGTTGGTGTCGCATCTTTGGAAGGGCTGAACTCCAATGCAGAGTTTGATATTTAACCCGGCTTTCCGTTTTGTTATGCCCACCCATACACATGCACACGCCATTTTCTAAAAATGGATTCAGGCAGTCTCAAAACGTGTGTTTCGAGTGAAATCTCGATATTGAATTTTCAATGTGAAATACAATACAATTTGTGTAAACATAGAACTGGTCAGAAACATTGAGCCTATGCCACAGTTTTCACAACAGTCTCATTCTTTAGTTTCATACTCCATTACAGTGGCAAAATCACATATAATATTAATTGTAGCGGGTTTTTAAGTAATTTATGCAACTCTTCTGAAGGGAAAGGCACTGAACACCAGAAAAATGTCGATTATAATCTATACTAATGTTATAAACAGAAAAAATGTATCTATGCAGGTAATCCAACCGCTCAACCGATTTGGTACGTCTTTCAACATTGAAAATCGATATTCTTTCTAACAGACATGAGCTATAAAACACCTAATTTTAATCCATAAATAAGTAAACGATAAAGAAGGATTTACAAAGACCTTGTACTTGAATACGAACACATTGGAGTTATAAAAGAAGATGCTTGCGGAGAAGGCCATGTTACTTCACGGAATATGTATGTAAAATAAGACAAACGCGGCGGATATGTCAATCCAAGCACTCTCGCACCTTATATAGAAGGTCACGATTTAACAATTAAGATAGTTGAATTTGATTGTAAGGCCAAGAAGCGCACGCTGTACCAACACTAATAACTATCGTGTAAGAAAGGTTTTGTTTATTTCTTGTAATCAAGTTCGCTAGTAGGCGCTGATAAATAGAGAAAATTGCTATCATCAGAAATAAGTGAACTCATATTTTATGATTTACAACTGGGATTATTTTTCTCGATAGTTGCAGACTATGTGTCTTTTCCAAAGAGGTTAAGTTGGTAGCTTGGGAATCTTCATATTCACCTCTGTGTGAAAACTATGCCACTTTTATGATATTGGCGTAAAAATCCTTAGCATGGCTTCCTTAGGAAGGGAAGTGAAGCCGGTGTCTTAGATTTACGGCACGTGAAAGAACCTCAAGCCTGACAAAGAGGCCACTGAGCAAAATGTCCGGTCTTTCACGCTCAATATAGAATGGGATGCTAAGGACCACAGAAGTTAAAGAACGTCCATAAGTAAAACTCAATTTAATTTAAATTTCATGGAACATTTTTCGAAAATTTTAGTTTTCTCAAAAACGGTTCTAACGGTTTTGATTAAAATGCCATACATTTAAGATATTTTATGGCAAATGAAATGTATATCATGAATTTTCTGGCAATGTCCCCAAAAGTCCTCTTCATTCTGAATGACTTTTGCATAACTGGTAAATCGTAAGAGACAGACAGAATTTTAGAACACAAAAAATGTAGATTTCGTTAAAACAGAATTTATGTCATATACAATTTTTTTTGTGGAGTGAACCATTTCCGATATATTCCTTGTTGTTTGTTTCAATTTTCCAATTCTTATACTTTTTCTCAAATTGGAATTCGTTATTCCTTTTTTTCTTTTTTTTGTCCTGGACATACAAAGAGAATGGAATACTCCACATAGCAACCAGCTCTTATAACATTTGACTATCGCTTAAAGCCTACCAATTCCCCTTGCATCTACAAGAAAATTAGCAATAAGATTAACATGAAGTAGATTGAGAATAAGCGTTTCTAAAACTAGTTTGTACAAGAGTAGAGAAAGTCATGTGAGTGCAGCACGTCGCTTTAGCTACGTGGTGATATCGCGATCGATCCGTTAGGAGATACCTCGTGTCTCGGTGTGCGTTAGCCTTCTAGATCTCATCCCTGTACCATACCATATACTTTCGTCATATATTCATAGACTTCAGCTTTAAGGAACTGTATTTCTGCTTCTACACGTGCCGGCCAGATGGCGTTAGCGTGTCGTCCAGTCTACCTGCTTTCATTATCTGTAGATAGATGGCAGAGTATTCACTATCACCACCTATTTTCAGTATTACTATTGTTTTAGACTTAAGGTGGAACTTTGGGTCGTCCAATCCGGTGTTTACCTTGGCGCTTGAGGGAAACCACTTAGATTTGAACCCGGTAGCGGACTACCGCCTGCTCGGTAAACATCCATTTTAATTCGTAAGATGTTGTCTGTCCACCAGTCATACAAAAGTCATTGCGAATGAGGAGTACTTCAAACACTACTCCAGAAATTTCAAGATATACATTTTATTTGTTATGTAAATGTTTCAGAAAATCAAACATGACGAAAACTCTTCCATATAATGGATAGTTTGAATTGGGGATTTTCTTGAAGATGACGCATCTTAAGCAGATGCTGAACTTTAAATACTAAGTTTGGCATTTAACCGACTTTCCTTTTAGAATTATGTTGTTCGCAGACACACACACCACACACACACACACACACACACACACACACACATGCGTGTCTTTTGTCTTGAAGGTTTAAAATTGCTGTATTTCAGTGTAATTTTTGACAAAACTCCAGTAGTATATCGAATTGTCATATTGAAGCAGTGTGCTGTGGCTAGCTTAACATGTTTTATTTGTTCCCACAGCAACAACATGAGGTTGTATTTATTACTAACTGCCATACCCGATGTTGAACAGGTGTCTTTTTAAATCCAGAATGATGCTTTAATTAAATTTATTCTCTGTACTCTTCATGAAACTCGGAGTGTACAGTGATCTATAAGATTTGTTTGACCTCATAAAACTCCCATGCTGGTCATAATAATGAACAAAACGTTCACTGATATTCACAGAAATGGGAGTAAAATATCAGCAGATGTTGTAATTCTATCAGCTTCCCCGCAATAATCTTAAAAACCCTGAAAATGTGGTACAGCCTGTAAAAAAGTGAAAGATTTGAGTCATTTTACATAAGATGAGAAATTATGCAACAATAGATATCAAGCAAAACAATAACATTCAAATAATACTTATTCAGTTAAAAAGATCTTCCAAGAACCAATCACCTGAAAATCAATGTTACATGATATTTCATCCAATTTTTCCAGTATGTTATCACTAATTCGAGTATAATTTCATATATCCGGTATCAGTAGACACCCTGCAGGCTTTTTTTTTATAAAAATGTTATCTTTTTTTTTATTTAGGGAGCCTCAAACGTGTATTACCGGAGAAATCTCTGTACCAAATGTTTGGGTGGATTTCCCCTACTTTCTATAAGCAAGGCTACTTTTTAATTTTGTTTTAGACACAGCTACAGTGTTTGTTTTGCGCATCAAAGAGGACGACGCTGTCTAAAGAAAAGAGGGAATTAAAAGTCTCGGTTCCCGGTCTCAACCACAAAATTAACTTCTCTCTGGACTTGCATGATTTACCGCGGAGTCTCAAACTGTCCTGGAAATATGGCCACTTTGGGATTAGCAATCTTTTTTAATCTTCGTGTCGCATACTTGGAAGGCGCTGAACTTTGAGTTATGCTGTTTACAACCGAAGTCTGTGGCCCGGGAGTTCCCGGGTTCGATCCCTGGCGACCGCCCATTCTGGCCCGTGGTTCATTTTCTGCCATGACTCTCCTGGCGACGGTGTTCTGTAGAGGGTTCTTCTCTGACGCCGCTGCAGGGACTACTCAGTTAGGTGGCTCCGCTGGAGGTTTGGTGGCTTGTGGTAGGACCGGACGACATCGGATGCGTCCAATCTGGAAACATTAGGCACCCCATCTGTGTTAGCATCGTCGTAATCCGGATCTCTGCCCTCATCCTTCCCTCCTAGGGGTCACTGATAGAAGCATAAGAAGCCGACTGGGGCCGCTCCATTCGTTCGTAACTTTACCGTTATTCTATTTCCAGACACGCACATACATCTTTTCCAAAAATAAAATTTTATTCAATGGACCTCAAAATATGTATTCCGGTGAGAACTTCGTATAGAGATTTTAGGTGCAATACAACACTCTGTTTACCTACTCTAGTAAACAGGAAATCGTTCGCCATCCCTGGCTGGCAGAGCAATTGTTGAATGTTTCAGACCTTCGCTTATATAAATCGCATGGCTTGGTGTTTCAGAATCGTTGTCATGGTGAGGACATCCACATCCTGCATCGTTCTTTTGGTAGTTTTGGACATGCTCTCTTTACCAGATATTGACTTGGCAGTAAATTGCCTCTCGCACTTGTTTACGGATTCCATTACTTGCGAACGATGAACACGCGCTTCTTCACTGTGCCACAAGGTGCTTCACAACAAACTGCAAGCAGGCGTCCGTAGAATAACATAAAATGGCCGACTCGCGATGCCATCACGATGGGAGTTAAGCCGCCGGATAAAGGCCTAACTTTTAAGGAACACGTCAGGCACCCGTCGCATTGAGCCGGGTGTTGCGTACCCCTAGCACTCGTGCTACTAACGTTACTAGAAGTACGTCGTACCATGCCGAAAGGGAATTGTTCGGATTGGGTTGGACTCGGTGGGACATTGGTTATCGATAGCCGTGGCAGACAGAGTACGTTTGGGCATTGACGTACCGGAAGTCTTTCCCTCTGAGGGTGGCGCGGCTATCCACCTCCGTCCCTGCGCAGGTAGGGGGTAGCTTTAGTGTTCGGGTATTGGCCTAATGGAAAGTTCCACGGAAAGAGAGTTTCTCGATTTGGCGGCTTCCCTTGTCCGGAAGCGAAGCTTCGGCTCACATTGGGTCATTGGGGTTACTGCTTCATGGTTACCCATGCTCAGGTCGGGGATGCCAGTTCCTTTAAAGCTATGCCTTTTCAGAACTCTGGTAATCTTGTCCTTCTACGCCTGCATGGCCGCAGACTCCATGGCTGCAAATAGTGCAGATTAAAGGTCATTTGTTCTGTAGCTCGTTCCATCCTCGTAAGACCATTTCATGAAGCCTCAACTCCTCAATGCGTGGAGGATGAAATTAGGCGCCGGGTCCCAAAATTATACCACAGTTTGCCATTCCATCGGAGCACCCTGGTTCCATCTCTTGGGGATTACAACACCAGAAGACGCTACTTGAGGTCGTTGCAACCTACAGTAACAAAGGAGATCTCCAGGAGATGCTTAGACTTTAAACGTATAATTAAAAACCCAATAAAAAAGATGAATTTTTGGAAACACCCATATCAGCGGGCAATTTTACTATCTCCTTACCTCAATCTCACCGCTACTCTGCACCCTCCATTCCGTCAAATAAGTGGTTAATCGCTATCAATGCTACTGTCGCCCTCCGCTAACAAGTTAGCCTCTAGTTCTCGAGGTCGCAGGTTCAAATCCAGCAGAGGAAGACAGATTTTTGCTGGCGTAAAAAATCTCTACCATGGCCATTCGAAGGGTAGTAAAGCCGGTGTCCCGTGTCGTATATTTACGGCACATAAAAGAATCTCAAGCCTGATAAAGTTCCATTCTTTCACGTCCAATATAGAATGGGACGCTAACAACCATAGTAGTTAAAGAGCGCTCACATACATCTATCAATACTCTCTCGGGTGAGTCTGCCAAGGGTTCGTGAACGTGGTCGCGCACGTATAGAACTTTTGTGACCCTAATTCTCATTGTTGCCATGCTCCGCACATACTAAGTTGTGTCCGAGCAAATTGTATTAAATCTTAAGCATTGCTTTGATTAATATAAGCGGGCCCGATAGCGAGTGGAACACCCTCTTGGTCTCTCAGTAACAGCTATAGGAAACGACAATAATTCTGCCTGGACCTCACTGAAAACGCTGAGTGAAGTGGTGCACTCTTGTGCTGAAAATTGGATCGATAGTCAAAGAGTTCACCAGAAGTGGTTACCACTGCATGGAGTGGAAATATAAAAGACCTGCACTTCAGGAATGGAAGGAAAGGTACCTTACGTCAATGGGAACGTGAATAAAAAAGAGTATGGGCGATGTTGCTATAACAACAATAATATGTGCGCCCATACAGACAATTTTAGCTTACGAGGCCTTGTCAGTTTTCGTAACGGCCTAACCTCAAGTACTCTCTCCCGATATCGTCTCATTTTCATGGCTCTGGTTTTATTGCCCTCAAGTTAGTACCGGTAACGTCTGTGGCACGCATGCGGGAGATCCCAGCATCGATTCCCGGCGACCTCCCACTGTGATACATGGGTATTTTCGGGGTTTTCCCGAGCCGTCAGGCGAATGCTGGAGTGCTTTTTTTCATCTCCCGAATTTCATGTCCCTTCATTTCGTTCCATTTCATTCATCCTTCACCCCGTTTGGTCTATTTCAGGGTTGAAAGTGTCGGCGATGGTGTTTCGGTGCAGTGGCAGGGGAAAGGGATGCTCTCTGTGAAGCTTCTCCGTCCCTCGATCATTGGCTGGCTACCGGGGTATAAGGACCACCCGTTGGACCCAGGCGGGGTCCCCGGTCTGTCTGTCAATTGCCGGGGTGTCTCAATCTGGAAACTGTAGGGACCCTCCTGGTTCCGGCCGCCCGGTGTCTCCCTTCACCTCACTCCTCCGTCCCGGCGGCGCCCCCTCGTAGGACAACATCCTCATTCCTGGATCGGTGCCGAGTCCCCTGGGCTTCACAATCCAATAGCACCAAACTCAGAGCCCCGAATTCGGGAGGTCCAGGGTTCGATTTGCATTGGACGTTCCACTTTGACCTTAAGTTTTTCGTTGTTTTCCCAATGCTGAGGTATATACAGAGCGAGTCGCACTGAAGATATCTCTGAAACAAAAATATGAGGGAGTGATTAAACTAGATGATATAATGCCATTTTCAATATAAACTTACATTTGTAAAGGTAAACTCCGTTTTATTCTTGATGCAACTGATAATATGGAAAATACTGTCAGGTGCATGGCAGCAGGTCGATGACATCCCGAGAAATTATAACGTGGGGTTGAGGCTACGAAACGCACGTTGCGTATCAAGTGCCAACTTCTGCTTACAGTTAATCACACGAAGTTTCCATTTAGAAATCACAAGTTTATGCTGAAAATCATATCTTCTTATGTTTTTGAATTGGATATACAAGCTACTTAATGAGCGCCTGTGAAAATCGTTTTTCAATTCAAATTTTTTTGTTTCAGAGATACTTTGGTTGCAGTTCTAGGTGAGTCGCTTTATATACTCGTACTACCACGAATTTCCCTGTTCCTCATTTAAATTCCCTTATCTTTCACGGTTGCCACGCCTGACACGATGTGCGGCACATGCAGTGGAGCAACATTTCTTCCCTGGCATGGACTTCCTGCCCGTGCCGGATAGGAGGGGCATCCGGAAACACGGGCTGAAAACGTCAGGGATCCCGCTGCGTTGTGCCTGTCGCCATCGCCATCCTTCATGCTCACTCGCCTCAATCTTTCTCCCGGAGGTTTAGTAGGCACAACAGGTCCAGGTACTGTAATTTGCCTCCGTTTCTGAGCTCTCTAACTTTCGCATCAACGGTCACACTTAGCAACTACTGAGATATAGGTACATATTTGTCACATTTGGTGAACGTCTAATCAGATACGCTGGCTACGTTGTTCAATACCTACGTGCGGATATCGACAACTTGCTCTTAGAAGCTGAAACCATAAAATAAAAGCAACAAAACATATATGTGTGTGTACATATATATTTATTATCACGGAATTAATTATACATATACGAGCACAAACAAATAATAAATTCCGTGAAAGCCTGAGACTTGAAATCGCCCGAAGCAGCAGAACGGAGTAAACGGAACGAGGTTGCAAGATCATATATCAAACGTAGTACGGAGAATTTAATAAAAGGAACGGGGAAAGAATTAGCAAAAGAAGTGAATATCACCCAGAAAACTCACATTACCTGATGAAATCACATTAAATTGAATTTAATATTTTTACTTTCTCTTCCACCCAAAACTTCGACACAAGATTTTACGGGAAATATATGTTTTGAGACTCCCTGAATACTGCTACTACTACTACTACTACTACTACTACTACTACTACTACTACTACTACTACTACTACTACTACTACTACTACTACTACTAATAATAATAATAATAATAATAATAATAATAATAATAATAATAATAATAATGTCACTTTAAAAACGACCGCGCGCACGTGCGTGTGTGTGTGTGTGTGTGTGTGTGTGTGTGTGTGTGTGAGTGAGTAAATGTGAACGAACACCATAACCCAAAAACAAATGGTCGATTAAATGCCAATCTTGGTGGGTAAGTTCAGCGTCCTGCAAGTATACAGCACGAATATTTTCAAGAAAACCTCCCCATTCCAAAATTCTCATAATTGTTGATTTTCTCAAAAATGGCTCTAACGATTTTGTTTAAGATATTTTCTGGAAAAAGCCTATGAAGTCCTCCCTATTCTGAATGGTTTTGTATAATTGGTGAACCGTAAGAGATAGACAAAATCGTACTGCACAAAAAATATAGATCGCATTTAACTACACAAATTATGTCAAATAAATCGCTTGTAGAGTTAACCACTTCCTAGATTTATTTATTATTGGCTTGAATTTTCAAATAGATACTTATACTTTTTACTTTCTCCACTACGTATAGTAAGTAGGGGAAGTATTGCATTCCACCCAAAAATTCGATACCGAGATTTCACCGGAAATATATGTTTTGAGATCTCCTGAATCCAAAAAAAGCATTTTTGGAAACATGTCCGTGTGTGTGTCTGTGTGTGTGTGTGTGTCTGTGAACAGCATAACTCAAAAACGAACAGTCGGATAAGCACCAAACTTGGTATTTAGGTTCAGTATCTTCCAGAGATGCGACACGAAGGTTTTAAAGAAAATCCCCCCACTCCAGACTACCCTTTACAGGGAAAATTTTTCGAAAATTTTTTTTTTCAAAAATGGCTCTAACGATTTTGATGAAAATATCATATGTTTAAGATAATGTCATGAGAAATGAAATGTATATCTCGAATTTTCTGGGAATGTCTCCAAAAGTATTCTTCATTGTGAACGCCTTTTGCATAACTGGTAAACCATAAGAGATAGACAAAATTTTACTACACAAAAAATGTAGATCGCGTTAAAATACACAACTTATGTCATATACATTTCTTTTGTTGAGTGAACCTTTTCGAGATATTGCTTGTTATTTCCTTAAATTTTCCAATACTTATACTTTTTCTCAAATACGTTATTCATTTTTTTATGTCCTGACATGCAAAGAGAATGGAATGCGCCACATAGGAACCAGCGTTAAAATATTTGACTATCGCTTAAAAGCTACCATATTTCCCTTGCATCTACAAGAAAATTACCAATAAGATTGACATCTCGATATCTCGATTAACATGAAGCATATGGAGAATAGGCGTCTGTAAAATTAGATTGTACAAGAGTAGAGAAAGTCATGTGAGTGTAACACATCAGATTTTTTTCAAATGGTAAGTCGCTACTGGTTACTTTCTCTACTACGAATAGTAAGTAGGGGAAGTATTGTATTCCACCCAAAAATTCGATACCGAGATTTCACCGGAAATATATGTTTTGAGACCCCCTGAATCCAAAAAAAGCATTTTTGGAAACATGTCCGTGTGTGTGTCTGTGTGTGTGTGTGTGTCTGTGTGTCTGTGAACAGCATAACTCAGAAACGAACAATCGGATAAATATCAAACTTGGTATTTAGGTTCAGTATCTTCCAGAGATGCGACACGAAGGTTTTCAAGAAAATCCCCCCACCCCAGAGTATCCTTTACATGGAACATTTTTCGAAAATTTTAATTTTCTCAAAAATGGCTCCAACGATTTTGACTAAAATATCATATGTTTAAGATATTTTTATGACAAATAAAATGTATATCTTGAATTTCCTAGGAATGTGTCCAAAAGTATTCTTTATTGTGAACGACTTTTACATAACTGGTAAACCATAAGAGATAGACAAAATTTTACTACACAAAAAATGTAGATCGCGTTAAAATACACAATTTATGTCATATACATTTCTTTTGTTGTTGAGTGAACCATTTTCGAGATATTGCTTGTTATTCCCTTAAACTTTTCAATACTTATTTTCTAAAATGGGAATTCGTTATTCATTCTTTTGTCTTGGATATGCAAAGAGTTATAATCTGTGGCAAAGAGAATGGTGCTGCTCCTAGCAACCAGCTATTAAACAGCTTAAAGGCTACTGTATTTCTATATTGCCCTTGTAAATATATATTCCCCTTGCATCTACAAGAAAATTAGCAATAAGATAGACTCTGCAAATGTTTATCTCGATTAACATGAAGTATGTGGAGAATAAGCGCTTGTAAAAATAGTTTGTACAAGAGTAGAGAAAGTCATGTGAGTGTAACACATCAGATTTTTTTCTCGTTGTCATATAAAGAGAACATCACAGAGCGAAACGTTTTTTTTAAAAATCTGACTATCGCTTTAGTCTAGTGCATTCTTCTTATAGCTACAATGAAATGTGTTACGAGAATTTATCTCGATTAACAGCAAGCAGGTTGGATAATAAGGCTTTGTAAGAATAGTTTAGTAGAAGAGTGAGTAGAGAAAATAATATGAATGCGACGCATGTGATTTTTGTAAAGTGCCGTCGCTATTGATCTGTTTCTCGCGATATCATGAAAACAGTATGCAATATCAACATCAGCTTTTAAACACGTGACAGTCGCTCTTCCATTTACAACGAAATCTACAAAGGTTTGTCTCGATTAATAAGAAGTAGATAGAAAAATAAACTTTCGTAAAGGTAGTTTGTAGATGTAGACAGTCATGTCTTCCTTTATTCAGGGAGTATCAAAACATGTAGATACGAGCCGGTATGGAATACTTCCATAGGTTGCTAGGGGGGGGGTCTCTTGAACCTCGGATCATCTTAATATTCATTACTCGTCTTCTCTGCCAAACACATGATTGCCCGGTCAGCACGCGTGTTCACAATACACACTCTCTTGCAATCCTCAGCGGCTGAATATTCTGCTCAAGTTACATATTCTATAAGCTTTACAACTCTCATTTCTTCCAATTATGTTTTAAACACATCAGCATTTCATAATCGAGCGTCTGTGGCCTGCATTCGGGAGGTACCGGGTTCAAACCCTTGCGGCCGATCAACCTCACCGAAAGTTTTTCGCGGTTTTCCTCGGTCGATCGACGAATGCTGGGTTGGATGCTTTCACCCTACTTTACTTTTCTTATCATTTATTTCATCACTACATTTCATTCCTTCTTCTTCAGCACCATACCAGACATTGGGCTGATCACTCATCCTGGATATGCTATGATCCAGAGTTTTCTTGCTCCTCAACAGACTACTGACCAAAGGCATTTGGGCTGATCAGTCATCCTGGATATGCTATGATCTAGTTTGCTTGCTCCTCGACAGACTACTGACCCAAGGTTTGGGCTGTTCTCCCATTCTGGATATGCTATGATTCAGAGTTTTCTTGCTCCTCAACAGACTACTGACCCAAGGCATTGGGCTGTTCTCCCATTCTGGATATGCTAATCCAGAGTTTTCTTGCTCCTCAACAGACTACTGACCCAAGCTATTGGGCTGATCACCCATCCTGGATATGCTAATCCAGAGTTTTCTTGCTCCTCAACAGACTACTGACCCAAGCTATTGGGCTGATCACTCATCCTGGATATGCTAATCCAGAGTTTTCTTGCTCCTCAACAGACTACTGACCCAAGCTATTGGGCTGATCACCCATCCTGGATATGCTATGATCCAGAGTTTTCTTGCTCCTCAACAGACTACTGACCCAAGCTATTGGGCTGATCACCCATCCTGGATATGCTAATCCAGAGTTTTCTTGCTCCTCAACAGACTACTGACCCAAGCTATTGGGCTGATCACCCATCCTGGATATGCTATGATCCAGAGTTTTCTTGCTCCTCAACAGACTACTGACCAAAGGCATTTGGGCTGATCAGTCATCCTGGATATGCTATGATTCAGAGTTTTCTTGCTCCTCGACAGGCTACTGTCCCAAGGCATTGGACTGATCACTCATCATGGTTGTGCTATGGTCCAGAGTTTGTTTGCTATAGGCCCAAAACATTGGGCTGATCACCCATCCTGGATATGTTATGATCTAGACTACTGATTCAAGGCATTAACTTTTGAGTTCTACAAAGACGAGGGCGATGCATTAAAAAAGAATATCTATTATTTTATGACAGTTTTACTCATACCTCCAAGTGTGAGATTTTCGCCAGTAATGAATGAAAGAATGTTTTTTAACCAATCACAGTTCTGACTCACTCAAATCTCTTTACGTGACAAATAGGTAAGAGCATTACCTTGCGGTGATCAATACCATTCCAACACTGTACATACAAGAAACAATGTGTTCATATGCATTAAATATAACAATTTACAGATTTGATAATTGTGTTTTCTAATGTCTGCTGCAATCATAATCTAATACGTTGGTTACAATATCGCATGTCAGATGACAGTAAATGACCAAGTTGCAGTGATCAAACAAACGAAGTGCTACCACATGATTCTGATTTGTTTTCAAACAATGCCGTTTACATTGCAGGTAATATAAATATTTTAATAATCATGATTCTTTAGTAAATCACTTCATTTTATTCGTGAAACAGTCCTAGCGAATCCTCGCGTTCCCTCGTGACTCGCGAATTTTTGAAATCATTCTTGGAATTACCTATGATAACGTTCTCTCACACTGGCCGTGATGAAACAGAGTTGAAAAAGTCAATGGCAGGGCTAATAGTTATTATATACAGCATGTGACAAAACAAACGACATTGGCATTATCGATCGTCAGCTGTCCAAGTTTCATGGCATGACGTATATATAACAATGACACATTGTCAACTCACTTTTTGGTTGAGGTTCTCACAACAGAAGAGGACGTGTGGAACTTTATTTCCGTTCTGACGGTCAGAATGGACCGAGTTTGCTTCACCTTAAATAAAACAATGTTAGCTGCCCTTGGAGACAACAGGTCGCCCAAGAACGAGAACAGCTAGCATAGTCTGCGACGAACATCACTGTGACTTGGCCTGCTCGGCGGATATTTAAAGAACTGGGTGGATTTGCTCAGAATTTAACAGAAGGGATGAGCAAGCAACAACTCTAGACACTTATGAGATTGCCAAATTTCTCGTGTCCTGTCTGCTTACGACTCCAGGTATCAGGCATGTTGTCAAGATAGATGGCCCTTATAAGTATTTCCCAGAAGATAGCGTCATTTTTTCTGTCCTTACAGCAACCTTTGTTCATGAATATGTTCAAAAATCTTCATGAAGAATGTGTGGCACACATTCTGTACCAACGCCATTTACTAACACTTTAGTGGTATACTTGGAACACCGCAACTCATCATCAGGACCTCCCCCTTTGTCTCACCGATATATAAAAAGGAGAGGATTATAAAGCCGTCAGAAATTTAACAGCCAGATACGTTTCTACCAATGTGTACATTCATAGCATTACAAACTCTAAACAAATCTTGATGTACAAATGGTTATAAGTCTATCCAATGCCTTGCAACATTAAAACAAATAAAGATACACTTACAGTTTGGTTTAAGGAGTTTCGAAGAATATGCCTGGATGAATTTAAATACCAAATATTAGAACGGGTAAATAAGCTGGATGCCAGTAAAGCAACTACAACTGGTTTGACAGCTTACCTTGTGAGGACAAGTGCCCTTTATTTTCGCCATAACAGGTCTAAAACTTTTGATTGGAAACAAAATAAATCCCGAAGAGGAGAGCTCTAAAAAGAACCGAATGAGACGCACACGATAATGGCCAAAGTCTGTTACATGATTAGGATGTTTAATGAAAAGGAAACCAAAGGAGGGCTAACACTCACCACAACTCAAGACGAAGCACTTGCCTAACACAACTACTTGCCTCAGAGCACAAAACCTCACAACAATCCGGCCTATACAGCAACGCCTCCAAATGAGGGACAACCGACACCAGACGGGAGTAAGAGAAACTATCATAATGCGGATGTTTAGAGTAAAATAACACTAACATGACTCACTTTTCAATGTCACTTCACTTATTAGAGCTTTTAGCAGTAATTCGAATTGGTCAATGCTGTTAGTTTTCATTGCCAGTTCAGTTTTCTTTCAATCCAATCAGTCCCTTCTTCCTATTTCCTCACTCACTGGAGAGTCGAACACAGAACTCCACTTCTCTCTTCCAGATGCCCACTATCTCTCGAAGATAGGACTCCTTTTTCCTCTTCCGGTCACTGGCTAATTCTAAAATACAGCACTCTTCATTCCTCTTCTAGTCGCTCGATAACTGTCGAACACAGGACTCCTACCCCCTCTTCCGGTTGCTCGGTTACTGTCGAACACACGACTCATATACCCCTTCCAGTCGGTGACTGCCGAACACAGGACTCCTATTCTCTCTTCCAGACGCTCGTTTACTGTCGAACATAGTGCTCCTAATCTCTCTTCCAGTCGCCTGCTTATTGTCGAACATAGTGTTCCTATTCTCTCTTCCAGTCGCTCGCTTACTGTCGACCATAGTACTTCTATTCTCTCTTCCGGTCACTCGCTTATTGTCGAACACAGGACTCCTATTCTCTCTTCCAGTTGCTCGCTTACTGTCGAACATAGTACTTCTATTCTCTCTTCCGGTCACTCGCTTATTGTCGAACACAGGACTCCTATTCTCTCTTCCAGTCGCTCCCTTACTGTCGAACATAGTGCTTCTATTCTCTCTTCCGGTCACTCGCTTATTGTCGAACACAGGGCTCCTATTCTCTCTTCCAGTCGCTCGCTTACTGTCGACCATAGTACTTCTATTCTCTCTTCCGGTCACTCGCTTATTGTCGAACACAGGGCTCCTATTCTCTCTTCCAGTCGCTCGCTTACTGTCGACCATAGTACTTCTATTCTCTCTTCCGGTCACTCGCTTATTGTCGAACACAGGACTCCTATTCTCTCTTCCAGTCGCTCCCTTACTGTCGAACATAGTGCTTCTATTCTCTCTTCCGGTCACTCGCTTATTGTCGAACACAGGGCTCCTATTCTCTCTTCCAGTCACTCGCTTATTTGGAACATAGTGCTTCTATTCTCTCTTCCGGTCACTCGCTTATTGTCGAACACAGAGCTCCTATTCTCTCTTCCAGTCGCTCGCTTACTGTCGAAAACAGGGTTCCTATTCTCTCTTCCAGTCGCTCGCTTATTGTGGAACATAGTGCACCTATTCTCTCTTCCAGTCGCCCGCTTATTGTTGTCCAACACAGGGCTCCTGTTCTCTCTTCCAGTCGCTCGCTTACTGTCGAAAACAGGGTTCCTATTCTCTCTTCCAGTCGCTCGCTTATTGTGGAACATAGTGCACCTATTCTCTCTTCCAGTCGCCCGCTTATTGTTGTCCAACACAGGGCTCCTGTTCTCTCTTCCAGTCGCACGCTTATTGTTGTCGAACACAGGAATTCTATTCTCTCTTCCGGTTGCTCGCTTACTGTCGAAAACAGGGTTCCTATTCTCTCTTCCAGTCGCTCGCTTATTGTTGTCGAACACAGGGCTCCTATTCTCTCTTCCAGTCGCTCGCTTACTATCGGTTATGCTTCTGGAATATACAATGTCAGGCGAGAGCGCCGCAGTGTTTATCTCTCCAATAAACCAGTCGGCCGGCGCTGATGGGCACGCCCACGATAGCTCCGTTACAATACAACAGTGCCGAGAGAAAAACAATTAGCACACCGGCATACTTGAATCAGCTGAGAAGGTGGGTTTCTCGTCATGGTAGCAACAGTAAGAGCGTCGGCAAGAATATCCGTGGTTCGAGTCCCGGGTATGGCATTGAATTTTTGAAGTGTGGTCCAACTTACCCATTTAATACTACTAAAGCAAATTATTGCTGGGGCATTCTCGTGCCAGGTACGAGAGATGGAAACTTCTAGTTGAGTCTCATCCAGAACAGATTGTATGTTCGAAGACCGTACACGTCTTTACTGGGTTCTCCAGGGATCCCCATCCCACTTCGTTAGACATTTACCGCGACCGACCGAAGTATGCACTTGTAAATTGATTAAAAGCGGAATAAGTGCAGAAATATTATCTTACCGTGATTTCCCATGGGAAGCTTCGTTTGTTTTTGGTTTATATACTCACAGAGTTTATAGAAAATGTCGATGTGTGTACAGACGCACTTCTAATGACTTCTGAGGAAGGGACAGCGCTCAAGCAATTATCCAGTCAAAATGTACTTTCTTTCTCACGTGAATTTCATTCCAATATTCCACCACATTTAGGCATTTCCAATTTAAATAAAATTGAGAATGAAACGTGTTTCACGAAAGCAGTAGTTCGAAATGATAGACCTAGTGACGCGATCGCATTTTTAAATCTCATGTGTTACAATCACATTACTTTCTCTACCCACTATCGTTTATTTTTCTATAGCTTCTACAAACTACTCTGATGAAAGCTTATTTTTCTATCCACTTCATATTAATCGAGATAAACCTTTACTGAAATACCTAGGTCCATAAGTTTCCGGTCATGCCAATAAGGGTAACCGCCTTCAGAAAATCCTTTTCTGGTGATTTATCGTATCTGTTAAGTAAACAATTTTATTGCAGCTGTATCTTCCGCTTCGCTTCCTCAATTGCTCAGACGTAGTTGCATAACGAAGGCTATGTGTAGAAGATTGTCACATGTTCAAAATTGAGTACTTTTTAACTTCTTCACAAAAGCACTTGCTCCATATGAAATTAAACAGCAATTGGAGGACGGTGAATTTAGGGAAGTCCCCGTATATTACACCATAAAAGAATGGGTCAAACTTTTTCGAATGGGTCGAGAAAGCATTGAAGATGAAGAGCGTGCAGGTCGGCCCTTAGAGGTGCTCGCTCCTGTGAAAAGAGAAATTTGAAAGATCAGCGGCTCAAAGTCAAAGAAATAGCAGCAATGTTGAGCCTTTGTAAAACAGCATCCCTTCGAATTATTATTAATGAACACATAAACATGAATAAGGTTAGTGTAAGATGTGTGCCCACTGTTTTCGTCAGTCCAAAAGCAGCAACGAGTCATGTGTTGTCAGGTCTTTTTGGAGCTCTGCCGTGGCAACAAGAGAGAAGTTTTCTGCAAACCATTGGTACATAAGATGAAACTCTGGTCCTCTTCTATAATCCCTTTGTTCAAAAGAGAATCAATGGAGTAGCGTAAACTTGGCGAAACACCGGCTTTAAAGGCCAAGGACACTCAGTCAACCAAAAAGACCATGGCCACAATTGTTTGGGACTGTGAAGGAACATTACAGTAAAATGCGAGTGCTGTGCTGCACAGACTGTGTGCTTCCATCAAAGAGGCCATGTTCAGGACAACGTGCCTGTGCACACAACCGTTCACGCTATAGTCCAGACTCCCAGTGCCTTATTTCCTCTTCTCAAAACTCAAAAAGGAAATTTAAGTGTGTCGAAGAAGTGATAGATGCTGTTTATACCCATTTTACACACAATAATTCTGAGAATTGTTTTAGGAAGAATTTAAATCTTAATTATTCAAAGATGCGAGAAGAGTACCTATTGCGAAAAAGGGTGACTACATTGAAAAGTGAAATATACTTTTTGTCTTTGTCATTCCCTAGAAAATGGTTAAACTGAAAATTTAAGGACTAACCTCGTACATTACACAGTTCGTTGTGGTTAGAAGAGAAATAGAGAAAGCCGAATTGACAGTCAAATGTTTAAAAGCGATCGCTATATGCTGGTGTTTAACATCGCGAGAAACAACTGAATAGCGACAGCACTTTAAGAAAACTATAAAATGTGAAAAAATTCATGCAAATAATAACGATATCTCGGAAATGGCCAATGCCACAAAAACATTTGAAATAAATTGTATGTTTTAAAGAGATTACATCTTTTTGTATACTAAGTTTTTTTGTATGTCTTAGAATTTACCCGTCATATATAAAATTATACAAAATCCCTTACGAATGAAGATGACTTCATGCACTTTCAAGTTATAGTTGTCATATAAATACGTTAAATACATTTAATCAAAATTTTAATCAAATTTTGGGAAAATGAAAAATAATAAAAGTCTGTGCATGTAACGGGTAGTTTGGGGTGGGGGATTTTCTTCAAAACTTCGTGTTGCATCGTTGGAAGATACGAAACTTAAATGGGAAATTTTTTAGTTTATTGTGTTCGAAAACACACACACGCATACGGACTTTTTTTATAGGAATGTTTTTTTTTATTAAAGTAGTCTGAAAAGATGTATTTCGGTGAAATCTCTACTACAATAATTTTTATTTATTTAGAATGCCATACTTGCAGATAAAGTAGGGAAAGAATACGAGACGTGGCTGAAACAGATTGTGACATGAGCACACTTCCAGATTGTCATCCAGGCTGATTGGTGGTCTAGTCAAAGTTGAGGAAAATCTGCTGCAGGGCGGCGAATGTTTAAAGGAAACTGATAACGGCTGCTGGGGAAAATGATCTCGGTATCCAATACTTGTTCTTCAAACGAAAGAATGTGTTACATTCTCAAGGCTTTCCCTACCCACTATCGTTTATTTGTATATACTTCCTACAAACTATTACGAAAGCTTTATAAACATTTACAGAAGGGGATAGAGGACATGGAATCGATAGTCAGGTGTTTAATATCCTAGCTATGTCATTGCGAGAAACAATAGCACTTTATAAACATCTAATGCATTACATTCACATGACTTTCCGTACTCAATCTTCAACAAACTACACTTACAAAAGCTTTCTATTCTATCCACTTCCCCCTTGCTAAGCGAACGAGATGGCTCCGCGGTAACGAGTCAGGCTCGCATTCGGGAGGTCCTGGGTTCGACTCCAGGGGCCGCTCATTCTGACCATGGGTTTTCGTGGTTTTCTGTGGTTAATAAGCCGAATTCTGGAACGGTTTCTCTTCTATCAGGAATTCCCTCGCCTCATTTCCTATCACTTCACTACCGCTTTCACGTTTCAGGTAGGCTTAGGAGCTATGTAGATGCTTGCTCTTTCGAAACTTCTTCTCGGCCCTGACAGATGAGCCGCCTCAGCTGGGTTGAGTTTTCCCAGGTTCCTACAGAGGGAAACCTTCTCTAAGCATCCTCCGGTGTGACCGAATCATCAAGCTTGGAATCGTTAAAGATCTCTGCGGGTCTTTGTCGGCCGGCATATAGCCTCCTGAGGTTCCTTCACCTCACCCGTTCCTTCTGGGGGAGGCAAGCACAAAAGATCCACGTTGAGTAGGCGTGTGAGGTTTCCACTCCGTTCCCTGGTCTCTGTCAGCCGGTCTGTAGCCTCCCGCAGTTCCTCCACGTCAACCGTTCCTCCTGAGAGAGGCAAGCACAAAAGATCCACGTTGAGCAGACGTGTGAGGTTTCCACTCCGTTCCCTGGACTCTGTCAGCCGGTTTGTAGAGTTCCTCCACGTCAACCGTTCCTCCTGAGAGAGGCAAGCACAAAAGATCCACGTTGAGCAGACGTGTGAGGTTTCCACTCCGTTCCCTGGTCTCTGTCAGCCGGTTTGTAGAGTTCCTCCACGTCAACCGTTCCTCCTGAGAGAGGTAAACGCAAAAGATCCACGTTGAGTAGCGTGTGAGGTTTCCACTCCGTTCCCTGGTCTCTGTCAGCCGGTCTGTAGAGTTCCTCCACGTCAACCGTTCCTCCTGAGAGAGGTAAGCACAAAAGATCCGCGTTGGGGCTAGGTGTGAGATGTACCCTCCGTTCCTTGCTGATAGATATAATTCTTATAAATGGAAATAAACTGTCAGTTCACATTTGCGAAACTGTGCTTTAACGAGATCAACATTTTCCAGATGTAGTTATTTAAGCACGAAGGTAGTTAATTTAGCGAGCAAACCAGATGAGGCTGTACAACGGACATCTGTCGCTACGACCCACGCCCCAGGAGGTGGGGATGAAGTGAAGCAACCACAGGGACGCGCGCAAGTCCCTAACAGTTCCTGCCTCCAAGACACGTCCCACTACTGGAGCTGAGCACAGAGGCATCTGTCTAGTGTCCACGGGGAGTACTCTTTCCTTTGAGGAAGCATCCGCGCCATCTGCTCGGCACCGCCACGAAATCTAAAAGCACGTCTGAAACATGAGAAGGAAACGGAATGAAACGCATACGATAGAAAGGAAATATTGGTAAATGTTAAACCACTCCAGCATTCGCCTACCAACCAGGAAAAACCGCAAAAAAATCCAAGGTTAGATTGGTTGGTCGAGGGGAATCGAACCTGGTACCACCTTGGAGCCATCTCGCTCGGCCCGTTTTCAGCTTAGTGTGAAATTAGGCTTTACAGTCTTAATGTATTGAAATAATGTGGAATTAAAAACTACCAAAGCTTTTACTTTATGCGTGCTTATACACGATGTTCCCGTCTACTTGTTCAAGTTGTGTGCTACAAACTGTAATCAGTTACGAGTTCTGATTCACGTGTGACGTTGTCCAGTTCTCACTGTCACCTCACTAGTTCTCCCGACGTAATGAAATACGCGCGCAGCAGTCTCTTCTTCAGGTGGTTCACTCGCTGCAAACTTGATCACAAGACCTCTCCCAGCACTCCCTGTACGTCGCAACCTCACTCGGAGAACGCACTGAATTACCAGTACTTTATGTCGCATCAGGAACAACTCACTCGCCAGCAGCTCGCTTATAAAGTCACTGGAGTTTTCGAGAGAGTCCTAGAATGTTGGGAGGCGGAGAAAGAAGCTTCGAGAAGAATCTGGTTATCGCTTCTGACGTTTACGCTGCATGAGAGCGCTACTCAGACCCTTATCTGTTCAGCTGGCAAGTCTACGCGATACCTGAGGCCCATAGCTACGTCACAGTACGTAAAACTCTGCAGACAACGGTGGGATTCTAACTGTAAGCCTCTTGGTTAGAAACCCACCGCCCTAACCACATAGCAGGCAACATCTGATATAAACATCGATGTAAGAATCAAACCTAATGTTAGTACACATATACAGTTGCTTTTACGTGATGTAATGATACTTTACCATTGATGTCATTTGGGTTGCATGTTCGCACAAAGTGGACACTGAGAATACAGCTTTATTATCCGCACACATCAAAGGGAAATCTGTTATTATGAGACAGCTTATTGTAGTAAGTGGTAGCTTTCTATAGCAAGTCACGCGCTTGTTTTCACATTTGTGTGCTTTCATTTACCAAGTTTTACTTGATAGCAGAGTGCATAACTAAGTCGCAAATGAACTGGGCGGCATCAATGGCTAAAGCTAACTAACGCTTCTCCTAAAAACTGAGGAAAAATTATTAGTTTCTGGTATCTGAACCCGGAACCGTAGCGTGAGAGTCAATCCAATTCTTACTTCCCATTAATCAGATTGCTTTTTAAAAACCTGTTTGTGATCTGCATTAGAATAAGAGATAAATCTTCTAAAATCTACGTGTGACATTCACATCACTTTCGGTACTCACTCTTCTACAAACTGTTCTTACAAAATCTTATTCTTCTGTTAACACAGATAAACCTTCATTACACATTTCGTTGTAGTTGTAAGAAGAATACAGTAGGCTGAAGCGATAGTCACTTTTTTAAAGGGCGGATCGCCAAGTGACGGCTTTCAAATTCCATGCTCTTTGTATGCCCAAGGAAAAAACTGAATAGCAACTGAGCACTTAGAAAAATGTGAGTAAACTTCAAAAGGCTAACAAAGAATACGTCAAAAATGGTTAAAGTCACAAAACAATGTATTTGACATAAGCTGCGTGCTTTAACAAGATGTGCACTTTTTGTGTAATAAGATTTTGTTTATCAGTAGCTGAGAATAAAGAGGACGACACAGGCTATTCCCGGAAAATTCATTTTGTCATCCAAACGTTTTATGCACATGAAAATCGCTAGAATGTTTCGGTCCTTGGAAGATGCTGAAACAGTGCGGGTTTCCCTCAGTCGCCAGTTTGGATACCACGATCCAAACCTTACAATAATAAACATAAAAATACATGGTAATAGTGAATGTTCTGCCATCTATCCATAGGTAATGAAAGCAGGTAGACTGGACGATGCCCGCCACATATAGAAGTAGAGACACAGTTGCCAAGTGCTAAGGTGTCTGTGGACCCGTGACGAAGCCGCCATCTGCCCGCCACATATAGAAGTAGAGGCACAGTTGCCAAGTGCTAAGGTGTCTGTGGACCCGTGACGAAGCCGCCATCTCCCCGTCGCGTGTAGAAGCAGAAGCACAGTTGGCTAGCACTAATACCTCAGTGGACACGTGACAAAGCAAGATGGTATGGTACAGGAATGAGACCTAGAAGGCTATCTGTTCGCCTTACACGAGGCATCTGCTACACAGGCATCCTCAATACGTAGCTCTAAAGAGCCGGCTTTACTGTTTGCGTCTGCCACAAGGAAAGCTGAGCAGCAGGCCGGTTTGTAAGCTCAGTGGTGTTTCCTGTAACTGCGCCGGAGTAACTTTGCAATATAAATTGGTTTGAAGCGTTATAATCATATTGTCTTACGGAGCTATATTGTTCATATGATAATACATTATTATTATTATTACTATTACTATCGGTGCTGGTAGTGGTGGTGTTAGCACTCTTCAATATGAGGAGAAATGTTTGAGCATTGCATCATACTAGGGAATATACAAGCAAGAATAATAAATTATGTAATAAAAACATGATAATTCCCATATTCAAAAGGAAAATAAATAAGTGGTGAGTTTGAGCAGCATAAACAAATTCAGCAATAGTAATAAATTACAGTACGATAAAATGTACTGAACTTGCATTCACTAACATTGTTCCAACAAAGCTGATATTTCTTCATACTGAATCGCATGACAAGGCGAATAATGGCGCTGTAGATTAAACTTTCTTATTACAAAACAAACACGCTATTATATTGTATTGTAATATGTTTCCTCCCAAGCAGGGTTGAACCTACGCTTTGACGTACTGTCATCCATGGTAAATGAAAGCTACCCGACAGAACCGCTGAGGGAGGATATGAATGGCATTTTCCCCTTTTATCCTCTTTCAGTAGCTCCCATCCCGCTTACGTACTGAGCAGGCAAGCTCCCAACCGGTCTGCTCAGCTCTCCTAACAGATCCGTCGCGATATGACCACGTGGTTAAAGCGACGTAAAATAGAGAAAAAGATGTTGAAGTTGACTTTTCGTTTTTGAGTTATATTGTTGACAGACACACACACGGTCCTTTTTCTAAACGTGCATTTCCAGTGAAGTACACGTTGCTATGGGGATGTGGTAACATAAAGGAAACGGAAGAAATGATGACCATTTCACTGTACAGATTTTAGTAAAGCAATTAGTCCTTGGGATGTAAAAGGTTTCGGATTAGCAGGGGAATAATCGTGCCGTGAAATTTCGAGCCCTAATTGTGTTGTTCTTGTTCAAGCGCCCAGCTTGTTAATGCTTCATTTAAACTGAAGCTAAAATGGCTCGCTAACTTCATAGCAGCGCTAAAACGTGTGGTTATTGAAATGCCAGTAAATGAATACATCAAAATGCTTTAAAGCAGGTCGTTAGAACTGTAGCTGCTAAATTAAAGTTTGCTTCTTAGAACTGCTTTTTGCGCTTAAAATTAACACATTTTAATGACGTAATGACACGCAAACCAAGACCTAGTACGCCAATATTGCACCAAAGGGAGCTGTCGTGAATAACGATACGTGCTTCAATATCTGCCAAAGATGCGACACCAACATTTTCAAGAAACTCTCCCACCAGTCCAAACTATCCTCTACATGTAAAATCTTTCCTATTTATTTTTTCAAAAACAGCTCTAACGATTTTATACAAGTATCACATACTAAAGACACTTACATGACAAATAAAATGTCTATCTGGATTTTCTGGGAATACCCTGTGAAGTCCTCTTCATTCCGAATGGCCATTGTATAACTGGTAACACGTAAGAGATAGACAAAATCTTACTGATCAAAAACTGTAGACCTCGTTAAAGTACACAATTTATGTAAAATAATTTTTTTCGTGGAGTTAACCATTTCTGAGGTATTCTTTGTTATTCGTATGAATTTTCAAATACTTATATTTTTACATTCTCTACTACATATATTAAGTAGGGGAAGTATTGCATTCCACCCAAAAATTCGATACCGAGATTTCACCGGAAATACATGTTTTCAGGCCTCCTAAATCCAAAAAAGTATTTTTGGAAACATGTTCATGTGTGTGTCTGTCTGTGAACAGCATAACTCAGAAACCAACAGTCGGATAAACACCAAACTTGGTATTTAGGTTCAGTATCTTCCAGAGATGCGACACAAACGTTTTCAAGAAAATTTCCCACCGCAGATTACCCTTTACATGGAACATTTTTCGAAAATTTTAATTTTCTCAAAAATGCCTCTAACAATTTTGATTAAAATATCATATATTTAAGATATTTTCATGACAAATAAAATGTATATCTTGAATTTTCTGGGAATGTCTCCAAAAGTATTCTTCATTGTGAACGACGTTTGCATAACTGGTAAACCATAAGAGATAGACAAAATTTTACTACACAAAAATGTAGATCGCGTTACAATACACAATTTATGTCATATACATTTTTGTTGTTGAGTGAATCATTTTCAAGATATTGCTGTTATTGCCTTAAATTTTCCAATACTTATACTTTTTCTCAAATGGGAGCTCGTTATTCGTGTTTTTATGTCCTGGACACACAAAGAGAATGGAATACTCCACATAGCAACCAGCTCTTAAAACATTTGACTATCGCTTAAAGTCTACCATATTCCTCTTGTATCTACAAGAAAATTAGCAATAAGATTAACATCTCGATTAACATGAAGCATATGGAGAATAAGCGTTTGTAAAAATAGTTTGTACAAGGGTAGAGAAAGTCATATGAGTGTAACACATCAGATTTTTTTCTTTCTTTTCTCGTAGTCATGCAAAGAGCATGGAGTTTGAAAGCCATCATGTAGCGACTTTATAATTTGACTATGTTTAGCCTACTGTATTCTTCTTATACCTACACGAAATATGAAGTGAACGTTTATCCGTATTAATATGAAGTAGATAGAAGAATATGCTTAGAGAAAGTAATCTCAACGTAACACATCTGACTTTTTTAGCATTGACTACTTCCGAGATATTTGTTGCTAGTAGTCTGTATCCTGCAATACTTCACTGTGTTATCGTTGTTTTGTTTCTGGTCATAGAAAGAATAAAATTTCAAAGTCAGCGTATAGTGACCTCTTTTTAAAAACTTGTAGTTTCTGCCTCTTGTAGTTAAAATCCTATCTGCATACGCCTATCAAGATTAACAAGCACAAATAACAATGAAGTTTAACATTAGTGTGTAGAAGAGATATAAAACTAAATCACACCGCATACAGAAAGTGATGTGAAAGTAATAAATCAATATGTCTGTATTCTTTATGGTTGTACTTTGTGGGAGCGTTTTCTGTTGCACCGATAGTAGAGGTTGTCCTAGTGCTGCTTCCTACAGTCATTGATACTTCCAGATCTGGAGCACTGTTTATTTTCACTTCATTAACGGCGCGCAACTATTCTGTAGCTCATAACTCAGGATTCAACTTCTTTCCTCAGATGAACAACTATTAGTCGCACATAGTAGGAACTTACTGAGTATAAAGCAAAACAGAACTACACGCGTCCCGATAGGAGTTTCGGACAGTTCGTTAGGCTGATAATACTTCACGACCTATGTTGTTTCAAACCACTGAGACTTGAACCTTTGTTTTGTCTTCTGCCAGCATCAGCTTCAGCTTCTCTATGTCCCTCCCGGGGTTTGTACACAGGTGCTCAATTATTGCGTCTAATTCTCTAATATTTTTCTTTCTGTACAACCTAATTCAGTAATTAGACGAAATATGTATTCCACCCAAAAATTCGATGTGGATATTTCACCGGAAATACATGTTTTTGTCCCCTAAATAAAAAAGTTTAAAAAAAAAGGTCCGTGTGTCTATGTGCATGTGTGTTGTGAACAGCACAACTCAATAAGGAAAACTCTGATAAATACCAAAGTTGGTATTTAAGTTCGTAAGTTCCTCTAAGTATGCGACACGAAGATCTCCTAACCCCAAATTAACCTTTAGGAAAATTGTCGATATTTGTTTTCTTCTCTTCAAAAAAGATCTAAGGATTTTTATTAAAATGCAATATATTGAAGATATTTATATTACAAATAAAATGTAGATCTTCAATATTCTGGAAATAGACTTTGAAGTCCTCTTCATTCTGAAGGAATTTTGTACAATTGTGTATGACTGGTAAACTTTAAGAGAAAGACAAAAAAGAATGGTTTCCTTTAAGATATGCAGTTTATTTCAAATAACCTTTTTCTAGCATTATGCATTTCCGAGATATCCCTTACTATTGACTTCAACTGTTTAATATTTCATATTTAAAGTGCAGTTGCTAGTCACTTTTTCTGGCAACGTTAGAAGATGAAATTTAAAAGCCAACACATAGCGACCCACTTTTTAAACTGATTATCGATTCGGATTTCTGTATCCCTCTTTTAGTCTACAACAAAATCTGTAATGAAAGTATTTCAACACTGGTTTATCTCGATTAACATGAAATAGATAGGTAAATGAGCTTTTGTAACAATAGTTTGTAGAAGCGATATAAAAATAAACGATAGTGAGTAGGCAAAGCCGTGTGAATATAAAACATAAGACATTTAGTCGAAAATTTATGCAGATATCATTGAAAGTTATTTATGGGTTAAAATTAAAGGGAGAGCCGCCATTGCAATAAAGAGTAGCTTTTAATGCTGTGAAGAAGAAGAAGAAGAAGAAGAAGAAGAAGAAGAAGAAGGGTACATTTTTATCTGAAACACCCGGTAAACATTCTGATCGATGTGAGGCTAACATGGACCTGACTGGAATGGATGTCCGCACCTTAACCTCCAGTCTTGGAATTGATAAGGGTCCCACTTTAAAGCTCTGATTCGATCCCCACTATCTGACATCAGACAAAGCCATAGAATCCATTCTCAGCAGACGAGAGAAGGGATTCCGAGTGTTGAATGTCAGGTAAAATCTCATTTCAGGTGGATACAGCCTTCCACATCTGATTCTGTGTCTACACGTCTCAATTATTGTATACTACATATATAAAGGCATAAGTTGTATTCATATGAATTTACCTACTCACTCTTGTACAAACTATTATCACTCACTTGACGTTCTCTATCGTCTATCGTTTATTAGTGGCTATACAAATTATTCTTACGAAAGTTAGTTTTTCTATCTTCATTTTAATACAAATAAACGTTTACAGAAACAGCTACATTACACATTTCGTTATAGAGAACAGCGATAGTCAAATGTTTAACAACTGAACGCTATATGCTCCATACTGTTTCCATGACATCGCGAGAAACAACTGAATGTCGATGAGACTTTAAAAAATAACGAAAAGTATTGAACAAATGGAACCGGCTGGCCCCGTAGTTGAGACGGTAGAGCAACTGCCTGCTGTGCGAGGGGTCCCGGGTTCAATTCCCGGTTGGGGGTGGGAATTTTGAATTTTTCTCCAACCAAGATTAATGCCTATCCTCGCAGAGTCTGGAATATGAATGAGAGCGTAAAAGTGTGCTTGATCTAATGATTAATAAAGCAAAAATGCAGAAACCCAATGACAGCAGTTACACAAGTTAACACCATTGCCAACAGGCCGCCGATAAGACCAATATAGTTAAAGGCAGGGTATAAATGCAACTAAAAAGTCCAACCATTAAGAACTGATATCTCGGAAATGGCTTATGCTATAAAAATGTATTTAAAATAAATTGTGTGTTTTAAACAGATCTACATTTTTTGTGTAGTATGTTTTCGTATATGCTTAACATTTACCAGTTATATATAATTTCTTCCAAATGAAATGGACTTACAGGCTACTCACAGAAAATTCAAGATATACATTTTATTTGTTGTGTAAATATCTTCAATATATGGTGTATTAATCAAAATCTTAAAGCCACTTTTTAGAAAATCAAATCTTTCCAAAACTTTTTCATGTAAAGAGTAGTGTGGAATGCGGGGATTTTCCTGAAAATCTTCGTGTGTTTAGAAGGCTTTTCGTTTTTGAGTTATGCTGTTCACAGACACACACACACACGGATCTTTTCCTAAAAATGCTTTTTTTTAATCGAGGCCTCAAAACATGTATTTCCGGTGAAATCTAATACGGAATTTTTGGGTGGAATGCAATGCTTCTCCTACTTACTATACACAGTAGAGAAAATAAAAATGCTATTTTTGGACTCAGGTGATCTCAAATGTGCATTTCCTGTGAAATTCGGTATTGAGTTTTTGGATGAAATACAATACTTGCTATAGGTCAGTAGCAGAGAAAATAAAAATACTCGTTTAACAATTCTCATATATTTTCAATGAGAGCCTTAGACAACGTTTTGAGATGGGGAACGAAACCAAAGTATGAGTTATTGAATTAATTGTAATTTAGTGTTCAGATTTATACAATTACAAATCCTGAAAGTAAGTTTCCCTATTTTTTTAAAACATAGTTACATAAGAAACTTTATTGGCAACAGGTACAGCAATGTTTGAGCCACAACAACTGAGGCACTTGTCATGTCGTGGGATCAACTCTTGTATTCCTGTGACGTACAAGTCTGCTGCCAGCGTGTGACAGTCGTCTTCAACTCTTGGTTGTTGTCAAAACACTGACCGGAGGACAGGAATTTATTGAGGTGCAAGAAAAGATGGAGATCGCTGGGAGCAAGACCAGGACTGTATGGTGGATGATGAAACAGCTCCCAGCCGAACACAACACGCCT
Source organism: Deroplatys truncata (assembly GCA_030765065.1). NCBI lineage: Eukaryota > Metazoa > Arthropoda > Insecta > Mantodea > Mantidae > Deroplatys > Deroplatys truncata. Next base: position 4,410,244 of record CM060979.1, read on the forward strand.
CTTGTTTCACCCCTGGGCAGGAAGTCAATGAGCAGAACACCGTGCACATCACTTTCTGCACGACGCAGTCTGTTTGTACTTCGGCTTGACCGGAGATCCACGCGATGCCAATGCATTGACTGCTGCTTGGTTTCCGGGGTAAAGTGCGAAATCCACGTGTCACTGCCGAGGAACTCGTCGCCGCTGCAGAAATGTCAGTGATGCTCCTAAGCGTTTCGTTTTGTGCTCGAGTGTCAGGTTTTCGGCAGCCACAACTTCCTGAACAGCAGGGCTTAGTGACAATTTCATGCAACAAGGATCGCAATGAATGGCTGCTGAGCTCCGTAATCGTGAACTCTCCACGATGCGCTGCCGTACCAGCCCAACATTGATGAGGGACGGCCGCCCACTGCGCTCTTCATCATGGACACTTTGACGACCTTCGGAAAACTGCCTACACCAGCGACGCACCATCTGTTTGCTCGTGTTGTTCGGCCCGTAGACCTGACAGAGCTGACGATGAACTTCGATCGGCGCTACGTTTTGTGCAGTAAGAGACTTTATGACCGACCGAACCTCGCAGGCGGCGGGAGAACGAATAAGAGCCGCCATTTCGGGCCACTGCTGCCGCGCTACTGGCACCAGGTGGACCTGTCCGGCCGGCATATAATTGATACACCATAGATATGAAACGCATACGCAATTTTCCCCGCTAAATATGTTTACTTTAAACGAAACAAAATCGGGAAACTTAACTTTCTGCATGCACCTCGTAAATGTACATTCAAATTACTTCAAACTCACGAATAATTAAAATAAACCATTGTTACTTACTTGTGAATACTGTAAAATATTCTCTGACTTTCAGACTAAGCACGAACATTACTGCAAGAAGGAACTGGAGTTGGTTGTGTCCCAATTGCTAGAAACAAAGTTGTGATTCTACTTTTGCCTTGGTATTTTCCTGAATATCTCTGAGTGTATACAAATTTGAAACCTCTGATATCTCATATTCCATCCAGAGCTGACGAGCGCTCCTTATAGAATATATTGCAGTTCGGAGTCTTATTTGATTATAGGAATAAGATAGCTTTCTGTTGTGTCATGAACATAGCTACGCTGATTCTTTCTGTATTTTTGTAACTCCTCTTTTATCTCTTTAAATGTGGGCTTAAGTTTGAACTTCTTGGCAAATATAAACATTAAATTCTTAGTAATGTAGCCATCTTCACTACATCTGTCGTCAGGCCGAGAACGTCCCTCTTGGAGGGCTCACAACACAAAGCTTTGCAAAGAATGTTTCTACCTTACTAAGGCGACGATGTGCGGCGGTGGCTTGCGCTCTGTAGAGGTTTCTTCCCTGGCGTCGCTGCGGCTCCGCTCCGGGGGACCCTGGAGGATGGTGGCTTGTGGGCAGGGACCGTGCGGCGTCGGATGCGTTATATCTGGAAACATTAGGGACCCGTCCATGCTTGCGTCCGTCGGCATCCGGATATGGTCGCCCTTCGGGTCTCTCCCCACAATGGGCCGACTGACCTGCGTGCGGTGTTGTGCCCACATCCGAGGGCCCCTCCGTGATACGTACCTTTCTACCTTACTAAGATCATACTTATACGCTCTTAGAGCAACAGTAAATGGTGAAAGCTTCCAAAAATAAATACATTTTTATTTTGTTAATAGGAACTTTCTCTTTAATCTATACCAATATAGAGAAGAAATGTGTGTGTGTGTTAAACTCAAAAAACACACAACCGATTTTGATAATTGTTTCACCATTGAGAATTCCTATTCTTCCAGATGGTCACAGACTATATAATATCCAAAAATTTTCAAAACTGGGGAATTAGAGGTTTCTTTTATAAATTCATGTCACCAAATTTCTATCCCGTTTTGTTGAATATGGATATCAGAAGCTATTTTTGGCATTTTATTGCAGATATGCCATATTTTTAATGACTCCCAGTCCAAAGGAATAAATGAGGAGCCTTAAAATATTTTTAAAATAAGTTACTTTAGAGGTATTTGTTTACCGTTCGCATCAGCATACTTCACTCACGTTTTATCGGGTAATGGTTTTGGTATGATTTTGACCAAATTGGGCACATTTGGATTATTCTGAGAACTGACAAAACTAATAAGCTACCCTTACATCCAAACCCTAACATACAAATCAACATTCCTTGGCCTATCAGATGAAATTTTGTATAGTGACACTACTGGACTCAACGAAAATTATAATCTACCTTAAACCTCTAAAACCTACCCCTACTATCTTGTCAACCCCTATGTAGAAGTATGCATGTTTAAAATATTGCAGAATTATACAATAGCGGTTGGAAAAATCATAGGTTACCTTACAACTTCAAAAAAAACCTAATCCTTATTTTGAATCATATAGTACTCAACATTTTTAAAAGCTACTCCATGTTTATTTTCAACCCCTTATAGATAAAACTATACTTTTTGGTCAACTAGGGCATAAACTTATGCACTTGGACTATAGGACTTGGTGAAAATTATAGGATACCATACAACTTCAAAAAGTGCCCCACACTCATATTTGCCAACCCCTTATGTGCAAACTGTCAGAACAAAACGTTGGACACTTGCGGTTTAGGTACAAGCACAAATTACAGACAACTTACGACCTTCAAAAATATCCCCTATCCTTATTTTTAACCCGCACTGTGCCACGCTGAACACCGTCACTTTAAGCATGACCACGCGGTACCACTGCAGTGCCGGGTACGACCGTCAATTACATATGTACAGGATGAATCCGAACTGTACTCAAAAAGATTCACAAATTGTTCAGGGATGTTTTCTGAGTTTTTTTATATAAGGAACCCGTGGTCCCTAGTAACCTCATTGTTTTCATTTTGTTTAACTCAACCGCCTTTGTGTCTGTTTACTCGGAAACAAAACACTGCTGTAGAGCGTGCCATTCCATAACAGTCACTGCAAAATGTGCTGGCGCCCCATTATGTTAAAACCACACAGAATTATCAGCGGCACATCTTCCAGGCCATGTTGAAGGAACGTTTTGTAGAGTATTCCATTCAGTCTGTTGGTAGGCATCACAGCATGTGGATTTCCACACTCCCTTGTCTCGTCTATGTGAACAAAATGTTGGTTTCTGCACATCGCTATTAGCAAACTCCACTCGACTGGTTGTAATGTCTGGGCCCGCTGTGTAAAACTCGAAACAGTTGCTGGCTAGTGTGTTACGACTAACAGTGAAGTGTGTACAGTTGTCGTCGCTGTGCCACTGCATTGAAACAAACCGTAGGCGAGGAGCTACTTCTGCATAAGTAAAGTTGTCGTTACCGCATCACTAACAACCTACTGCAGGAAACAAAAGCTGAGCAGGAGTAGAAGCCTGGTGTTGGAGGACCGCACTGAAAACACGCTCTACTATAGCAGTGAAAGGTTGTGTTTTGTTTGGAAACAATCAGTTAACAGAGACAAAGTATCACAAAACGAAAGCAATGAAATTACTCGGTAATGAGCCATGGGTTCCTTATACCAAAACATCTCTGAACAACCTGTGAAAGTTTGTCGGCACAGTTCCACTTCACCCTGTATATTTTATCATTGTTGTCACAATACTTATATTTTAAATATATTTTTTAAACGTTACTACATCTGCAATTTATGCCATGAATTCTGCAACACTTTACAGAAAATAATAATAACGGCTACACACTTTGGAATAGAGAGGTAAATTTTAGCACATTTATTAGGAAAAGTTTTGCTCTATAAGCTGGTACTACTGATAAGTATGGCAGCTTCAAGACATGTGGTTTATTTCTTTACAAACATATGAAAGTTTCTTTTCTACATTTTTGCTTTGAACAGCTTTTTCTGTGAATGACATTTTCTGCTATAAATGACACCTTTTCTTAGAAACTCTTGAAGATCGCTAAACTAAATTTTAGGATCATTAAAGCAACCTCCTAAACGCTGTTGTGCTGTTAATAACATAAAGGCACTGGCCTTCTGATCCCATGGTTACGTATTCAAGCCCGGCCCAGACGGATGACCAGCATGTAACAGAACTCCTGCGGGACCAAATTGTGGCACACCGACGGCGCTGACATGACAGAGTTGTTAACAAACAAAATATTTTCATTTTTTATGGTTCGTTGTTTTTTAAAACAAATACTTGCTGACGAACTTTAATCAAAAGATTGTATAATTAACCAATAATCGTATTTTCTTAAATAAACAAATTTATTATATAAAAGCAGATCGGTGAACTTAGAAGACATTCATCTACAATCTGTAAATGCATCCGTCTGGTGTATTTCTGAGATAATGGATCATAGATTTAGTAATTTTAACATTGGCGGGATAGGACTTTTAATCTACCCCCTTAAATCCAACGCTCACATAGCTGCAATGTGAAAACACCAGTCTTCACGTACTGAAGCTGTTCACTTCTTCTTGGATGTTATTCTAAGTTTGTGTGGAGTGCAAAGTGTCGTTTCTTGGACAGGACAAGTGTTCCAGATTGTGAACATCCATAAGTAACGACTTTCATCACTCGAGAGTATTTTACAACTCTAACAGCAAACTTTGTTAACGGAGAGAAACCGCTTCCAAGTTACACCCGCGGTTTTATTATAAAGCATTGTTACCGTGTTTTCACCGGATTTAAACAGGAAGAACTGACGAAATGAACACCGACTGGGTGAGTTTTGCCATACAGAAAATCAATATCCGTGTTAATTAGAAACCATCTCTCATTTCCGATCTGGAGCATGCACCTCTACTGAAGGAGCCACCAGTTGCACCAAAAGCCTTCTGTGGTTAACAAAACTGACATTCATATTAACGAGATAAAGTGTCTGTTAACATCACAACTTATAACACATGACTCAGCTTAATAAAGTAAAAATTAGTTTACAATATAATGATTGAACGTCACATTCATATAACATTCTCTAGGCACTATCATTTATTTTGTAGTCACTTCATGTTAAGCGAGACGAACCTTTGCAGAACTAGTGCGATACATAGTAACACATTTCATAAGTAAAACAGGGACGCGGAATCGGATGTTTAAAAAGTGGGTCGGTATCACATCGAGAAGAACCACCGAATGATGTAACAGTTCAGAAAATGACAAAAGAATTGCAAACTTAAAACCAATAACAATAGATATTTCGGAAATACTGCAGTAAAACGTTATATGAAATAAGTTGTGTGTCTTATAGAGATGTGTAGTGGTACCAACTTTCTGTCCATCTTTTATGGTTCACCGCACGAGGCTCACATTCGGGTTCGATTCCCTGATGTTGCGGAGGTTACTCCTCCACCACGAACTTCCTTTCCTATCACATCCATGTTTCAGATGGGCCTAAGGGACAGTGTAGTGGAGGTGCTTGTCACAGATACTTGTTCGTTGGGAAGCCTTCTCTGAGCATCCCGCCGGGCCATCAAGCTTGCAAACGCTAAGAGTTTGTTTGTCTATAGCCTCCAGCGGTTCCCATTCCTCCTGGGGGTGATAACTACAAAAGATCCACTTTGGTTCGAGGTGTGAAAATCTGTCAAACGATGGCAACATTATCTGTATATCTGCGAATTGTATTAAAATTACTGGCATCATTGTTTTAGATGTAGATGGCAGGGCCTTATATTCCTGCAATCTTATTGGTTGGCTAAACCGAACGAAAACTACAAGTACAATAGGAAAACGGAATGAAACAACGGATGCTGACGGAAACTACCGAATAATTAGATAGCTTTCATTCGGAATGCCCAACACTAATGCAGGGAGCATGGAAACAGTGAAAGGATAAACAGCTGTTCTGTATTCATAGTGAATCATTCTCGATTTCTCGGTGATTGGTGGTGATGGACAGAATCGAAACTTTCACTGGAGCACAAGTTCTCTGTTCACTCATTAATTGTGTCTAATCGAAATCAGCCTACAAGTTCTCGGATACTGCTTTATCGTCACTCGAGCGATGCTCTTCTGTTCTCGCCATGCTTCTTCTCAAATAAAGCATTCAAAAGTACAACAGTTACCCTCAAACAGTTGAGTGCCTTCAGACGTTTCTATTTAAGATTATCGTGACTTGTTTGTTATGCACCTTCAAACCTCAATCACAAATTATTTCTTCAACATGCCATTACACTGAATACAAAATGTTGTTTATAAAAGGTTTAGAAATATAGTATCGTAACTTGATTCGTATTTGTTGATAAAACTATCTCCAAGGGTTAGGATTGAACATGGAATATATTTGCCAGGTTCTCTTCACGACAGTCGCTATGTTTGGTATCATAAAGTTTAAGATTCCGGAAACACGAAACAACCTTTCTCAGAAATGAAGCATTTCATACTAAATGTATATATCATCGTACAAAAGCATCTTTGTATCATTGCATAGATTTGGTTTAGTTACAGAGGAAAATACTAAATGTAACCTCTTTAATTCCGACAATCATCATCATAAGTTTTTTTTCGCTTTAATGAATTATTCTTCTAGTCAAAACTCTGCTCAGGGCTCTTGTCCAGAATGCGGGGGTCAGTTTAAAGGCACACATGGAGTAGGCATTCATATAGGCCGAGCACGTTCTGTGCAACATAGACACAATATTTTATTTCGCCAAGATAATAAAAATAAGAAAAACTCAGTGAGCAACATACATCTGTTCCACGTGAAAGATGATCAGAAACTGCGGATATAAGTAGTCAGTTACCCCAAAATGATAAATTACTGGATTATAAAAATGAAATGCTAACGCGGAAATCAGTGTTTGATACTCATGAGAGCAATGTTAAATATTTTATATACTTCTTATTCATAGCCATTCAACTACTCGCCGGTCCAAAACACCCTGCAGTGAGATATTATCAACTGCGACGTCAACATCGACACTCTATAAACATTCCAGTAATTTAGAACGCGCAACAAAAAGGGCTCGAGAAAGGAGAAGGCAAAATATCAAAAAACGGAATTATTATATTACAATCAGCGAAGGAAAGCAGTCCTCAATGAGAAACATACGACATGTAAAGTAAATACATCATCATTTCAATACTCAGTTATCCACTCCTAATTCACATGTACGTCCTCCTGCACATTGAAACTCATATCGTAGCAGATTTGCTATCGACACTGCTCCTGGGCCGGACCGTCTTCTTATAAGAGCTTTAAAGGATGACATTTGTTATCAGATATTGTCTAGGATTACCACTATAATGCTAGCTGAAACATTAGTTCCAGATTGCCTGAAACAAAGAAGAACAATACTAATATATAAGGGCGGCGACAAAATGGATCTCAAGAACTGGAGACCAATAACTATTTGCTCTGTAGTAAGAAGAGTACTAGAACGTATTCTAGATAGACGTCTGAGAAACGTAGTCAGCTTCGATGATAACCAAAGAAGATTCACAAATTCCCCTGGGACATTAATTAATACATCTATTCTTGAATCGATTCTAGCTTCCGCGAAGTCCCTAAAAAGACGTCACATTGGTCTTTATTGGTATCAGCAAAGCTTTCGTTAATGTGGGACACCAACACCTCCAAAGCACTCTACCAGTCTCTTGGAATCCCCACAAAACTGCCCAAGCTTATTTACGAATCGCAAAGCAATAACATCACACATATTGAAACAGGGTTGTGTAAAAGTAAGCGTGGCGTGATGCCTCTTTCTCCAGGTCTGTACAATATTTCAACAGATCACATCATCTCTTCTCAGAGTATTCAAGAACAATATGGATTTTCAATTGCACCTGGACTGCCAAACTCAACATGATTATTGCAAAAGATGAGGATTCGGCCTGAATACTACCTGAACTTGCCATCAAGAGGTTGGTCTACGAATTAACGTCAACAAATCTAATATTTCAATTAAACATGGAACCATTAATTATAAATCACTATCATTAAACTATGGTGAAATAATAGAGACCATAGCCCCCACCTTGGAGTAACTTATCATAATACAGCTATATGTGACACCGTTACAAACATGGCTAAACTAAAGAAAAAAATGGACATCCTGGCAACCTCACTTTACTACAGTCTGACCAAAAATTAAATGTGCTTTGCAATTTCATCTGCCCTTCTTTGGTTTATCAATTCCAGACAACAGCCATTAACAAAATACCATCTAAATGCTGACAAACTTATTAAATCAACACTAAAAGAAACATCACAATTGCCGACTGATATATCTGATTCTATGTTGTACGCAGATAGAAAGACTAGGGCTGGGAGGCCTATTTACAACATATTAATGCCTGTCTCAATTTACAGAGATCACACAACATCATTATCAGTACCTGTCGTGACTTACCGGACGATAGAGCAACATGCCTACAAAAACTCGAACTTGAGAACATTCCTAATGAACCAATGAGAGTTAAAGTACTTAGAAAAGAACCGAGGGAGCGTGAATTTAAATCCTGGTGTACCCTCTCTCAAAAAGGTGAAGGAGTTGTATTATACAAGCAGTACACTGCAGCCAAAAAATGGATGCGACAACCTGACCAACTTACCATTAGTGAATGGAAAACAGCATTAAAATGACTGCCAATGTTGTTCCGCTGCGTGCTATACCAGGAAGGTCCCGAGATGATACCACTGTCACCACTGCGATAGTGAGGTGGAAACCCTTGGCGCCTGTCCTTTCGGAGAGACACTGCGGAATTGCCGGCATCCACTATTGCTGAAGCCTTAAAGGTTATATAGTATTTCAGGAAGTGCATGGACTCTCTCAAGACGGATTGACATACTCGTCATCCCAACAGGCTCATCATCCGGATATATCATCGATACAACAGTGAGAATGGAGCAGAATGAACAATCAGCTGAAGTACACACTGAAAAATGTCAAATCAACGAGCCTACATCCGCTACTACCTTCAGAAATACAATTTATCTTCCATGGAATTTATTGGACCGATGGTTGGGGCAAGAGGAACCATACCTGGGTACTTTGCTGAGTTTTGCAAAAAGTTCAGTCTCAAGGCCAATTTCATGTACAACATTGCAGGTTTTGCTCCTAAAGGTTCAACCAAAGTTTTCCAAAATCATCTATATTCAGATTAATTTCATTCTGTAGCGTATGACTAACAACAGAAGAGCCGCACTTTTAGTAATTTCCCCTCTAAAATAGAATTTTCCGCTGTTTTCTTTTACTCATAATTGCAATTTGTTTCAGTGAAAATCATGTTTTGTCTTGTGCTATTCTTGTTTTTATATAATAATTTGTAAAAATATTAAGCTTTGTCTGTTTGGCAGCCCCTACTTTTGGGAAAGCTGAAAGTTTTCTTTCTGAATAAAATATTATTGTAATAATTAGCATGTTTAAAGTTACTGTGGTTATGACAACTATTAGGTTGGTACGTCACTTTTGATCGGTGGATGTGATCTAATAATTACAATCATCCGACCCATTTAAACATGTTCATTTGTAATAACTGCACAGAAAATGTTCACTGTTTAGCAAATGTTTTAGGACTACAACACGTTTCATGAACTGCTGCTTTGGAAACCGGAAAATGTTATTGGAAATGAGATTTCCATAAGAACGTATTGAATAATTATACAAACGATGCAGTGAATAAATGCTAGGAGGCAAACAGATATAAACATTAATTTGAACATAAAACAGACAGATTAGGCAAAATAAGTGTTCAATAAAATAATTCTGTCCACATTCTTTGGCGACAACCTATTTCTTCTTACATTTGCTAGTTGGCCGGTTTTTTGGAAAAGTCCGCTCGGATGGAACAGAAGTTGCTGGAAATCACAGATATTTTAAATGAATTTCGTGCAGTTCTGGGAAGATGACGTTTCCAAAATTATAGTGGCTTTGTCGTTCATTCCAGATATTGCCGTAACATTATGGTTATTGTACTTGTTGCAGTTGCTGCTTAAGAAACGCTCTCTTCGCTGGTCGCTGGCAAAGCAACGCAAGGAGATGCCTTCCTTCTTCGGGTACCCTATTAACCATTTCTGGTAGTTCTTGAGCTATCCATTACTGTGCATTAGCAGCATTCTGTTCCAGACCAAAAGCCATCTTCTTAAATCTAAGGTCCGCGAATGCTATTTTATTAGTTTCAAATCCTCCCAGTTGTCCATTGATGTATTCTTAAGAAGCTCTTCACTTCCTAGCGTATACTGAAGGTCCCTAACTAAGGGTTTCTCACCGAACAATTCTGTGGCCATTTTCTCCACCGGTTTCAGAAGGGGTACACTGTCAGCAAGTAGTTTTCCAAGTTGGGCGGCGGCTTTGGCTAAAGAGGCAGTGACAGGGTCTTTAATTTGCACTTTAATTTGAAGATTGAATTCCACCTCGTAGCCACGTCGTGTTTTATACTGTCCCATCTGTTCTTGGAATTCATGCAGGTCACAGTGACCCACTACATTCCTGCATTTTGTACGCTTCTCGTTTTTGCTGATGGTTTCATTGACACTCACGTATGATGGAGAAATTTCCGCAAATGTTCATTTACAGCATTTTTTATGTTGGCTGCATTGTCCGATATTACAGTGGTAATTTCATTTGAAGCACCAAATTCTTCAAATATTGCGCTTGGTGATGTTGCTAAGCTCCATAGAACTGAGTCGGTCTTTATAAACAAAACGACATGGCTGTCTCAAGTCCACACTGGTTACTGCATGCCTATCACTTTCACATTGTTGTACAGTCCCGGCAAAACCTTTGCGGATGGGAACTTAACTTCTTACTGTACTCCACAGAATGTTCCACAGTTGAAAGTGATTGATAATCTACTGCTATCATCTTAATGATAAAGTGTCAATTTCTCTCTTTTCGGAATCAGTGATCGTGTTTTCTAAATTGTCGTTGATAACGTGGTTTCTCCCTCAGATGAGCGGCTTTTGAAGTTGAAGGGTGCATTTCTGGAACATCTGGAAACGATTACTGAGCACTAGCAGATGATTCCGGGTTGTCCTGATTTTCGTCATCTGTAGAAGGGCGCCGGCTGACTAATAACAGAGCCGGATGAATCTCTTTAAATGTAATTTTTAAGTTTGTTGCGTTGACAAAATATTTTACGTCTTTTTTGCACATTTCACAGGTTACATTAGTTTGAGTTTTTCTGAAACAGCTCCACACTTCAGATCTTTTTGCACCAAGCCTCATGTGGCATTATAGCTCAGAGAAAAATCCCTCGCACCAAATGTTTCCTTATAACATGAACTAAACAACTCAGTGCGATTTTGAGGCCGTTGGCTCCCGCTACTTTATTGTGAGCTATTTAACCAAGTGGTTATTACAGTAAAAACTGATATTGCACGGTCAATACCGTACACAAGCAAGTTAGCACATTTAATATAATAATCTTCACTTAGTTAATGGTCTGACTCAAAGCTACACGCTCGGAAAGAACTGCTGACTATTATCTGCACACGCAGGACGAGATAGCTCCATGTAAGGCACTACTCTGCTGGATTGCAACTCCTAAACAAATCACTTGAGTTTGATTGTCTTGCTGCAGCTAATCATGGCAGGGAAACGCTTTATTTCAACAAAGCAATGTTAACATATTATTTTAAGGCAGTATCTAAGCACGAACGTATTTGATACCATATTCCATCCTGGCCAGGTGATTATCGTAGGATGTGTTATCATCAGTCAGCACAACCCTCCGCTCTTCCCGCTCCTGCCCAAGCGTATGAATGACCTTTAGTATGGGCCAATCAGCTTTAGGTGAAGCTATGCTCCATTCAGTTCGGTGCACCTGCACCTATCCGAGTGTAGTGATTATGTACGTACTTGAGCAGTAGGCACGAAGCCGCTGCGGGACAAACATTGATGCTCTTTTGGAATCATAGTGATCACCCTCGACGGTCACCATGTACAAAGAATGTCAGCAGACATATACATACGTAAAACATCACATTAACACATGTATTGAAAATTAAATCAAATACATCACCGAAAACATAAAACAACTAAGTGTTCAAATAAAAAACACTTAAATAAAGCATCATCCTATGCAACACGAACTTGAACAAAATGTCTTAAATTAACGTCCCTTGATGTAGATTTAACAAACTATGATACATTTCTAATAGCTGCTTGTAGATTACCCAAATCATAAATTTCTTAGCAATTAACCTGTGATTAGTTAATGCTCTTTGTTGAGTTTTTATTTGGCACTTAAAATAATCACTAACACCATGAATTCCAACCCCCTTTTTAAGCAGAAGAGGGTTAAAATGTTTAGAGCTATTTTCTATATTAAATATTTCAATATATATAATATTAGTTCAGTTGAAATACAGAAAGTTTAATATAGAGCCATCAACTCGCTGCTCCATGGTGCACTGTGAAGTGCTCATTTACTCAAACATGTGCCCGAGATAACACTTCGGTAGAAAGGAAGTTATACAAAATAAGGTAGAGCAGGTAAAAATATTTTTAATTTGACTTTAGAATCATAATACCCAACAACTTTGTGCTTAAAATGGATTCAATCCAAACAGTTATTTTAGTAGCTGTCAACAGGAAGACAATCTTTTATAACCACCATATTAGACATTGTTTCTCCTGTCTTCTTTCACTGTTAAATTCTGAATACGTAACTATTCTTTCCTTCAACGGCAGTAGATTAAAATACTTTATTAATGTGCAGCAAACGGATTACTAAAGTATGAAAAAAAATCCGATGTGTTACACTCACATGACTTTCTCTACTCTTGTACAATCTATTTTTACAAACGCCTATTCTCCATATGCTTCATATTTATCGAGATGTCAATCTTATTTGTAATTTTCTTGTAGATGCAAGGGGAATATGGTAGCTTTTAAGCGATAGTCAAATATTTTATCGCTGGTTGCTATGTGGCGCATTCCATTCTCTTTGCATGTCCAGGACATAAAAAAATGAATAACGAATTTGAGAAAAAGTATAAGTATTGGAAAATTTAAGGAAATAACAAGCAATATCTCGAAAACGGTTCACTCAACAAAAAAAATGTATATGATATAAGTTGTGTATTTTAACGCGATCTACATTTTTTGTGTAGTAAAATTTTGTCTATCTCTTATGGTTTACCAGTTATGCAAAAGTCGTTCATAATGAAGAATACTTTTGGAGACATTCCCAGAAATTTCGAGATATACATTTCATTTCTCATGACATTATCTTAAACATATGATATTTTCATCAAAATCGTTAGAGCCATTTTTGAGAAAATTAAAATTTTCGAAAAATCTTCCATGTAAAGGGTAGTCTGGGGTGGGGGGATTTTCTTGAAAATCTTCGTGTCGAATCTCTGGAAGATACTGAACGTAAATACCAAGTTTGGTGTTTATCCGACTGTTAGTTTTTGAGTTATGCTGTTCACAGACACACACACAGACACACAGACACACACACACACACACACACACACAGACACACACACACGGACATGTTTCCAAAAATGCTTTTTTTGGATTCAGGAGGTCTCAAAACATGTATTTCCGGTGAAATCTCGGTATCGAATTTTTGGGTGGAATGCAATACTTCCCCTACTTACTATACGTAGTAGAAAAAGTAATAGTAAACTCATAACCTTTGTTTCTACAGTAAACTAATACAGGGCGATTTATGAAGAACTGACACATTTATTTCTTTAATTGTTTCAAAACGAGTTATGCTAGCGACAACTTATTTATACGTGAAATGCAGATGAATTTTGGGAGATTATTTACCTTTATAGCAAATGTTTAAAATGTCCTCCATCCTGCATAAGGCACAACTCAACACGTCGTTCCATGTTACTGGCCACTCGTTGGAGGACTCTGTTGTCAGTAGCTTGAATCTTCTGTGTAATGTTGTGCTTCAGATCGTCCAATGTCTGGGGAGTGTGGCACAAACCCTGTCTTTAGAGTAACCCCATAGAAAGAAGTCCGGCGATGTCAAATCCGGAGATCTCGCTGGCCACAGGTTCTTGGAAATTATCTGGTCGTCAAAGAAACTTACAATTAGTGCCATGGATTCATTTGATGTAGCGCCGTCCTGCCGAAAGTATCCTTGAGTCAGCTCTACATCGCATAGTTGCTCAGCAAACTCCATGAAAATCAGTCGGTACTCTGCAGTGTTCACACTGTTTTAAAATAAATTGGTCGCATTATTCTCTGTGCGGATATTGCGACCGAACTCCGATTTTAACCGGATGCATAAGTGCTTCATGAATAACATGTGAATTTTCGCTGGCCCAATAGCGTGAGTTATTTGAGTTCACATATCTGGCCGGAGAAATGGAACCATGCTTCATCTGTGAACCATGTGATGGAGAACATGGCAGGATTTTCACAATGAACACCTGAAACTAACGATAATAATTCAGTCGTCTATTCTTATCTGGTTCATGTAACTGATGGACAACCGTAATGCTATACGAGTTTAGGCCTGCACTTTTCACAACTCTCTGACGCATTGAGTAGCTGTACCCTGTCTCCTGAGACAAACGTCTTAATGATTTTTTGGGTGACTGATCCAGTCGTGCTCTTACGTCAACAACAACCGTGGAAAACTAGGTGCCTTTTTCACTCACCAGAGATCCAGTTGTTTCCAATTTGTTTACCAGTCCCAGTATTGTGTTTCTTTGGGGAGGATTCTGAACACCAAATTCTCTCTGGTATGTCCTTTGAATAGCTGTAATTGAATTCGTAATCATGTGTCAGTTCTTCGTAAATCACCCTGTATATTCCATTACTATAGAACTTCTCCACCCCTCATGAAGTTGAATTAATTATGTTTTTTCTTAAATCATGACTTAAATAATAATGACTGAATAAATATTATACATTTTCCCTAGCATTATTCGTGACTCACAATTTTTAAACGGAAGGAGCTTTCTCACAAGCACTTGAGCTGTACCACCATTATTCATAACGTCGCTGCGCGTGGCAGTTAAGAGAACTGTTTGTTTGACCCCAGAGCCAAGAAAATACAGCCCGAACTATTTGCCTGGTTATTAGCAATACTATGACAAATTAGATTATTTTAAATATTTGAAACAGCAGGTCGAGATATCAGGTGCCTAGTTAGAATTTGCCAACAATGGAAAACCTGACAAACAACACACACATTTTCACTTTCTCGTACATAGTAGGTACAGAAGGTATTGTATTCCATCCAAAAATTCAATACCGAGATTTCAACGGAAATAAACATGTTTTGAGCCACCCTGAATCCAAATAAACCATTTTTATAAAAAAAAAGTCCCTATGGGTGTCTGTGTGTCTGACTGTGAACAGCATAACTCAAAAATAAAAGGCGGATAAATACCGCATTTGATATTTAGGTTCAGTACCTCCAAAAAATGTGACACGGAGATTTTCAAGCCAATTCCCCCAACCCCATTTACCCTTTACATAAAACATTTTTCGAAAATGTTGATGGTTTAACGATTTTGATTAAAATGTCTATTCAAGTTATTTACTTGACAAATAAGACGTAATTTTCTGAGAATAGCCTACGAAGTCCTCTTCATTCGGAAAGAATTTTGCATAATCTTGTATAACTGGTAAACGTTACACGAAAACGCACTACACAAAAAATGTAGATCTCTTTAAAACACACGATTTATTTCAAGTAGGTTTTCTGTGGCATAAGCTATGTCTGAGACATTCGTAATTAAAGGTTCCAATTTTTCATTACTTGGTCATTCTCTTGAAGTCCTGTCAACATTCAGTTGTTTCTCGTGATGTCATGGAAACAGTATGGAATTTTAAGACCAGCATATAGCGTCCAGTTGTTAAACATTTGACTATCGCTGTTCCCTTTGTATCTATAACGAAATGTGTAATGTAGCTGTTTCTGGAAAGCTTTATCTCGATTAAAATGTAGCAGATAGATAAATCTATGTGATACATTCACAAGACTTTCTCTACCCTCTATCTTTATTAATGGATATACAAACTATTCTTACTAAAGTTTATTACTCTCTCTACTATGTATAGTAAGTAGGGGAAGTATTGCATTATACCCAAAATTCGATACCCAGATTTCACAAGGAATACATGTTTTGAGGCACTCTGAGTCCAAATAAGGCATTTTTGGAAACATGTCCGTGTGTATGTGTGTGTCTGTGTGTCTGTCTGTGAACAGTTTAACTCAAAAATGAAAAGTCGAATAAATACCAAACTTGGTATTTCAGTTTAGTATCTTCCAAGGATGCGACATGAAAATTTTCAAGAAAATATCCCCACCCACATGGAGCATTTATAGAAAATTTTGATTTTCTAAAAAAGACTCTTAACGAATTTGACTAAAATCCCATATATGAAGGACTCTTACACGACAAATAAAATGTATATCCTGAATTTTCTGGGAATAGCCTAGGAAATCCTCTTATTCGGAAGGAATTTTGTATAATCTTGTATAACTTGAAAGCTCTAAGGGATAGACCACACAAAAAATGTAATCCCTTTAAGATACACAATTTACTTAAAATACGTTTTTCTGTGGCATAAACCATTTCTGAGATATCCGTTATTAAAGATTCGAATTTTTCTATACTTATTCTTTTCAAGTCCTATCGGTTTTCAATTGTTTCTCGCGATGTCATGGAAACAGTATGGAATTTTAAGGCCAGCATATAGCGTCCAGTTGTTAAACATTTGACTATCGCTGTTCTCTATAACGAAATGTGTAATGTAGCTGTTTCTGTAAAGGTTTATTTGGATAAAATAAAGTGGACAGAAAAATAAACTTCAGTAAGAATAGTTTGTATACCCACTAAGAAACAACAGAGGGTAGAGAAAGTCATGTGAATGTAACACATCGGAGGTTTTCTTTTCTTTGTTTTAACTTGTATGTTAAATATGATCAAACAAACGAAGTGCGATCACATGGTTCTGACATGTTTACAAGCATTGCACGTATATACTATGATTGTACAATTCATTTTGTCCTAACAAGTGGGAATGTTACGTCACTGGATCATCTGTCTCCTCGTTTAACGCAATTAAAGTATTCCGATTCAAGTCACAGTATCGGCTTCCAATGTGTTCCCAAGGAGAAATAATTGCTGCCTCTAGCAGCTGTTTACTAAAATTTTATCTGTAATTGCCCGGAGTTAATTTACGCTAAAGCTTCAATTGCAAGTCGAAACAATTAACTCAACATCAATAAATTATTCCACTGCAGACGAATTTCCAAGGAAAGGAAAATCCAGTCGTGAGAAGTTGTATTCCTCAAGTACACAATAAATTCAGCTATATTAAAAGTAATCTAACAATTTAGAATACAAAGTATGACCATAAGCTTCAGAAAATCTGATGTGATACATTCACATGACTTTCTCTGCCGCCGATCTTTATTAGTGGGTATACAAACTATTCTTATTAAACCTTGTTTTTCTATCTACACATTTAATCCAAATAAACCTTTGCAAAACTAGCTACATTACACATTTCAGTGTAAATACAAAGGGAACAGCGATAGTCAAATGTTTAACAACTGGACGCTATATACTGGCCTTAAAATTCCATACTGTTTCCATGACATCGCGAGAAACAACTGAATGTTGACAGGACTTTAAAAGAATGACAAGTATTGAACAATTCGAACCTTTAATAACGAATATCTCAGAAATCGCTTATGCCACAAAAAAACTAATTTTAAGTAAATTGAGTGTTTTAAAGAGATCTACATTTTTTGTGCAGTGCGTTTTAGTGTATCACTTAACGTTTACAAGATTATACAAAATTCCTTCCGAGTGTAGAGGACATTCCCCAAAAAATTCAAGATATACATTTAATTGTCCTGTAAATATTTTTCATATGTGGTATTTTAACCAAACTCGTTAGAACCATTTTTTAGAAAATCAAACTTTTCAAAAAATGTTCTATGTAAAGGGTAGTTGTGGGTGGGGACATTTTCTTGAAAATCTTTGTGTCGCATCCTTGGAAGATACAAAACTCAAATACCAAGTTTGGTATTTATCCGACTTCACGTTTTTGAATGATGCTGTTCACAGGCAGACACATAGGCACATACACATGGATGTTTCCAAAAATGATGTATATGGATTCAGCGCGCCTCAAAACATGCATTTTCGGTTAAATCTCGGCATCGAATTTTTAGGTGGAATGCAATACTTCCGCTACTAGCAGATAACGTAAAAATGCCCTTTTTAATTCCGAGGGCCTTAAAACATGTATTTTCTGTTAAACCTCGGTATCAAATTTTTGTGTGGAATGAAATACTTCCCCTACTTGCTATATCTACTAGTAGACAAAGTAAAAATGCCCTTTTTTGATTCAGAAGGCCTTAAAACATATATTTTCGGTTAAATCTCGGTATCGAAATTGAGAAGATGGTTGTTTGTTACGTTATTTATTAGCCCCACGTTGGGCGCCAAATTGATAAAGTTATTTTAATATAGCTCCACGTATGGACGCCAATTTGAGAAAGGGAATATTTTTATGTTGTTTGCCCCACGTTGGGCGTCAATTTGAAGTAGTTTGTATTGAAGGAGTTGTATTATATTTGAACTGTTGGGGAGCCGAACTTTAAATTCATTGCAACCGCACATATATTACCCGGGTTCCAGTAGCCTTCGCCCCAAGTTTAAAAATATTAGCCTTGTAATTTGACTGTTTCTTTAGATATTATATATTTATGTTTGCTTCGGCTGCGTCAGTATTATTGTTAGAGATACGTTTCTCTTGCAGGGTTGTGGTACAACTAAGAATGTAGGTTTACACAGATTATAATTTTACTTCACTCCTTTTATTAATACTTGATACGATTTAAATAACACTTCACTGATATAGAGAGCTGTGAGATTCTTTTTATTAACTAATTACACTTTTTAACACGTAAACTTATTTTTCGTCTCACACGAATACGTATTAAATCTCTCGAGGACGCACAAGCAACGCATCCAGTTATGAGCACTGTCTGCAGGCAACTGAATTGATTTCAACCGTCTAAACTTGTAAATTTCTGTATTTCAAGTCTCCGATTGGCTAATCCTACTCCAATAGAATACCTTCATTTAACTAAAGCTTTTTCTGGTTGTTGATTGGCTATTTTAAAACTGTCTCAAAATTACATTATTGCTTCTAAGAATCACAAGTAGTACTCTTAAACTTTCTTACTCATTATTGACTCAAGATTACCTCATTGTTAGCAACTTTTAACTTATTATTCTCATAGCTCCTACATTATTAAATTACGTCATATATATTCACATAACATTCTTACACATGTATACAATAATATAAGCATATGCAATGACTGTTACATACATTTTACAAATTATTACATACACATATTGTTTCAAGGCGGGCTGTTATTGAATTTACATATTATATAATTTGACTGAAATGATTTAAGTGTTAAAAATACTGTCTCAAAATTTTGGATGGAATGCAATACTTCCCCTACTTGCTATATCTACTAGTAGACAAAGTAAAAATGCCTTTTTATTCAGAGGGCCTTAAACATGTATTTTCGGTTAAATCTCGATATCAATTTTTGGGTGAAGTGCAATAGGTACCTACTATGCAGTGGTAGAGAAAGAGAGAAAATAAAAAAAGTTATGTGTTACATTATATGACTTTCTGTACTCACTCTTCTTCATTACACGTCTCGTTGTGAAGTATAAGAAGAATACAGTAGGCTAAAGCAATAGTCAACTTTTAGAAAAGGATTGCTGTGTGATATCTTTCAAATGCACCATCACGAGAAAAAACGAATAGTAAACATTTCAATACCCAAATCAATAACAACGAATATATCGTAAATGAATAAAGCCACAAACATTTTTATTTGACATAAACTTAACGAGATTTACCTTTTCCGTAAAGTGACATTTTGTTTTCTCTTACGGTTTACCAACTACACAAAAGAGGACTTCACAGGATATTTCCAGAAAATTCAACACATACTTTTTGTTTTGTCATGTAGGTAAATGTGTTATATGATATTTTAGACAAAAATTTTCCATGTAAAGTGTAGGTAATTTGAGGTGGGGAATTTTGTTGAAAATCTCCGTATGGTGTACTTTGAAGACGTGACATCTAATTTAGGTATCATATTCAGTCTTAACTGATTCACTGATTTGAGTTGATGAAGCGTTGCTATAACCACTGCCTGACTGTGTACAACCGTTGTTATGAGATATCAATACAGGGTTTTCATAAGTAAGGAATAATCCAGATAAAACTAAAATAAACTCATTTTTAAAACAATGTTTGGACACGTCAAATTTAGTATTTTGAAACGAAAGCTTTACGAAACAGATACATTTGTAGTCGTTATTGTACCGGCAACCTTTTAAGTGGAAACATCTTCTTTTTCTGAAAGGTATTTCTTATTTATTTGCATGAATATACACAAAAGGTTTGGTTGCTATGGGAACAGGTCCCTCTTCACTTGATGGGATATTTAAAGTGTTTGTTCCGAGACCTCCTAATATGGAAGGTTTGGTTGCTATGGGAACAGGTCCCTCTTCACTTGATGGGATATTTAGAGTGTTTGTTACGAGACCTTCTAATACGAAAGGTTTGGTTGCTATGGGAACAGGTCCCTCTTCACTTAATGGGATATTTAGAGTGTTTGTTACGAGACCTTCTAATACGAAAGGTTTGGTTGCTATGGGAACAGGTCCCTCTCCACTTGATGGGATATATAGAGTGTTTGTTACGAGACCTTCTAATATGAAAGGTTTGGTTGCTATGTGAACAGGTCCCTCTCCACTTGATGGGATATATAGAGAATTTGTTACGAGACCTTCTAATATGAAAGGTTTGGTTACTATGGGAACAGGTCCTTCTCCACTTGAGGTGATATATATAGAGTGTTTGTTACGAGACCTTCTAATATGAAAGGTTTGGTTGCTATGTGAACAGGTCCCTCTCCACTTGATGGGATATATAGAGAATTTGTTACGAGACCTTCTAATATGAAAGGTTTGGTTACTATGGGAACAGGTCCCTCTCCACTTGAGGTGATATATATAGAGTGTTTGTTACGAGACCTTCTAATATGAAAGGTTTGGTTGCTATGTGAACAGGTCCCTCTCCACTTGATGGGATATATAGAGAATTTGTTACGAGACCTTCTAATATGAAAGGTTTGGTTACTATGGGAACAGGTCCCTCTCCACTTGAGGTGATATATATAGAGTGTTTGTTACGAGACCTTCTAATATGAAAGGTTTGGTTGCTATGTGAACAGGTCCCTCTCCACTTGATGGGATATATAGAGAATTTGTTACGAGACCTTCTAATATGAAAGGTTTGGTTACTATGGGAACAGGTCCCTCTCCACTTGATGGGATATATAGAGTGTTTGTTACGAGACCTTCTAATATGAAAGGTTTGGTTACTATGGGAACAGGTCCCTCTCCGCTTGATGGGATATATAGAGTGTTTGTTACGAGACCTTCTAATATGAAAGGTTTGGTTACTATGGGAACAGGTCCCTCTCCACTTGATGGGATATATAGAGTGTTTGTTACGAGACCTTCTAATATGAAAGGTTTGGTTACTATGGGAACAGGTCCCTCTCCGCTTGATGGGATATATAGAGTGTTTGTTACGAGACCTTCTAATATGAAAGGTTTGGTTACTATGGGAACAGGTCCCTCTCCACTTGATGGGATATATAGAGTGTTTGTTACGAGACCTTCTAATATGAAAGGTTTGGTTACTATGGGAACAGGTCCCTCTCCACTTGATGGGATATATAGAGTGTTTGTTACGAGACCTTCTAATATGAAAGGTTTGGTTACTATGGGAACAGGTCCCTCTCCACTTGATGGGATATATAGAGTGTTTGTTACGAGACCTTCTAATATGAAAGGTTTGGTTACTATGGGAACAGGTCCCTCTCCGCTTGATGGGATATATAGAGTGTTTGTTACGAGACCTTCTAATATGAAAGGTTTGGTTACTATGAGAACAGCTCCCTCTCCACTTGATGGGATATATAGAGAATTTGTTACGAGACCTTGAAATATGGAAGGTTTCGTTACTATGAGAACAGCTCCCTCTCCACTTGATGGGATATATAGAGTGTTTGTTACGAGACCTTGAAATATGGAAGGTTTCGTTACTATGAGAACAGCTCCCTCTCCACTTGATGGGATATATAGAGAATTTGTTACGAGACCTTCTAATATGAAAGGTTTGGTTACTATGAGAACAGCTCCCTCTCCACTTGATGGGATATATAGAGAATTTGTTACGAGACCTTGAAATATGGAAGGTTTCGTTACTATGAGAACAGCTCCCTCTCCACTTGATGGGATATATAGAGAATTTGTTACGAGACCTTGAAATATGGAAGGTTTCGTTACTATGAGAACAGCTCCCTCTCCACTTGATGGGATATATAGAGAATTTGTTACGAGACCTTGAAATATGGAAGGTTTCGTTACTATGAGAACAGCTCCCTCTCCACTTGATGGGATATATAGAGAATTTGTTACGAGACCTTGAAATATGGAAGGTTTCGTTACTATGAGAACAGCTCCCTCTCCACTTGATGGGATATATAGAGTGTTTGTTACGAGACCTTCTAATATGAAAGGTTTGGTTGCTGTGGGAACAGATCCCTCTCCGCTTGAGGTGATATATATAAAAGGTTTGTTCCACACGATTCAGAATCGATTCCGAATTATCTGAGTGTGCGCAGTAGCTAAGTGGCGTTCCAACACGACAGAGAATCAGTTCAGAACCAATTCTGAATTTCCAGTTTGCTGTTCCAACGTATTTGGGAACTAGTTCGGAACGAGTGAAATCGGTTCGTGATTAAGAATAGGAACTGAAAATTCCAGACATGCGCAGATTGTATTGTCTACAGCGCATACTCAGTTAATTCAGAATCTATTCTAATCGCTTGGAACAAACCCGACAGAGAGTATTGAAAAAGCGACATACTCTATGTATTTAGTAGAAAATAAATTTGAATATGTAATTTATTCCTCCATTCGTGTTTATTTCTCAATACGGAATAGCAAAGGTGTTTGGAAGCAGTTGCTCGCTGTTGAGTAGTATGGCGACATACTTGAGGAAAAGAACAAACGTCTAACAAAGCCAGGGAGCAAAACAGCGTTCAAAGATAACAATAATGAGTGATTTAGAAGGTGACAGTGATCTTTTTAATGATGCATCGACTTCCGAAGAAGAGGATTATTTCCATTTAAACATTATTCCGTTATTTTGGGACCTTTACCCCTTTGTGGCACCTTTATACCATTTTCCCCCAACCATGCCCATAATTCCCTTTTTTCTTTTAAGTTTCATTTCAATTTATTCTTTAACTTTCAATTAACGTCTCCTCAGCTTGCTGTGTACGTGCGAATAGTAAGTCTACCTCTTTCAGTAAACGCCGCGCGGGAATTGAAAGCACACCCGCAACAATGGAAAATAATTGTGTGTTCGACGAAAACCTCTTTCTCTCCCCTTACTGCTATAAAGTAGCCCGTACTAATGCAATTGACAATGAGTGATTCTATCCCACCAGAATCAGTAGCCTGCTGTTCGTGAATGTGAGTTTGTTGCTGTGAGAGACGTCATCTGTTTACGTGGAGACGAAGCCTGGGCAGGCAGAGACAACAATAACCTCAACCGCGCAGTTCTGAGAATTATTAAGACTGGGCTATAATTCACAAAACAATTATATATAAAGAAATAAAAATTTCAGGCCAATTGAATGGATAGTTTAGAAAATAGCAATTTCAGTTGTGCACCTCCTTAAATAAACCAGCACCTTATTGTGCCTTTTTTCACCTTATTTGAGCACCTTTTCCCTTGCTTTTTTCATCTGAAATTTGCAACTAAAAATCCTAACCCTGATCATAAGCATACATTGGTACCATGTAGTTTTGTATTATTTGCATTACGTTCGGAATAGAATTTATGTGGGGTGTCATTGTCTCAGAGTATTGGAGTTTTAAATTAAACATTGTGTTTAGAAGTTTCTGTACCAGGAAACCTAATGTTAAATTGGAATTGTATTAAATTACTTTTTCCGGGTTCTGGTTTAAAAAAATATCTATATATTACAATTGTTATTCGCAATAACTCAGTATCAATGGCTTTAAGCCGATAAACGAACGCGATTTATTTTTCTCGAATATTAGGACTGGAATCAGTATGAAAGAAACGCTTACGATGAACGTGTATGTGTGTATATATACGTACATCGGCGGAGTTTGATTTCATTCATCAACGCTGTAAACGTAGATATTTGATCGTCTTCTGATTGACCTTGCAACGAAGAAGGCCGTGACAGAACGCGAACGGTTCAAGTAGTGTTCCAACCACACAGAATTCCGAATTAGTTCTGTGAGCGTACCGGACTGGCGCATGTGCATTAGCATGTGTTGGAATTAGTTCGGAACCCGTTCAGAACCGTATGTTGGAACAAACCTAAAGTGTTTGTTACGAGACCCTCTAATATGAAGGGTTTGGTTGCTATGGGAACAGGTTCCTCTGCGCTTGAGGTGATATATATAGTGTTTGTTACGAGACCTAATATGGAAGGTTTGGTTGCTATGGGAACAGGTTCCTCTGCGCTTGAGGTGATATATGTAGTGTTTGTTACGAGACCTTCTAATATGAAGGGTTTGGTTGCTATGGGAACAGGTTCCTCTGCGCTTGAGGTGACATATATAGTGTTTGTTACGAGACCTAATATGGAAGGTTTGGTTGCTATGGGAACAGGTTCCTCTGCGCTTGAGGTGATATATATAGTGTTTGTTACGAGACCTTCTAATATGGAAGGTTTGGTTACTATGGGAACAGGTCCCTCTCCGCTTGAGGTGACATATATACAGTGTTTGTTACGAGACCTAATATGGAAGGTTTGGTTACTATGGGAACAGGTCCCTCTCCGCTTGAGGTGACATATGTAGAGTGTTTGTTACGAGACCTAATATGGAAGGTTTGGTTACTATGGGAACAGGTCCCTCTCCGCTTGAGGTGACATATATAGAGTGTTTGTTACGAGACCTAATATGGAAGGTTTGGTTACTATGGGAACAGGTCCCTCTCCACTTGATGGAGATATGTAGAGTGTTTGTTACGAGACCTAATATGGAAGGTTTGGTTACTATGGGAACAGGTCCCTCTCCGCTTGAGGTGACATATGTAGAGTGTTTGTTACGAGACCTAATATGGAAGGTTTGGTTACTATGGGAACAGGTCCATCTCCGCTTGAGGTGACATATATAGAGTGTTTGTTACGAGACCTAATATGGAAGGTTTGGTTACTATGGGAACAGGTCCCTCTCCACTTGATGGAGATATGTAGAGTGTTTGTTACGAGACCTAATATGGAAGGTTTGGTTACTATCGGAACAGGTCCCTCTCCGCTTGAGGTGACATATGTAGAGTGTTTGTTACGAGACCTAATATGGAAGGTTTGGTTACTATGGGAACAGGTCCCTCTCCGCTTGAGGTGACATATATAGAGTGTTTGTTACGAGACCTTCTAATATGGAAGGTTTGGTTACTATGGGAACAGGTCCCTCTCCGCTTGAGGTGATATATATAGAGTGTTTGTTACGAGACCTTCTAATATGGAAGGTTTGGTTACTATGGGAACAGGTCCCTCTCCGCTTGAGGTGACATATATAGAGTGTTTGTTACGAGACCTAATATGGAAGGTTTGGTTACTATGGGAACAGGTCCCTCTCCGCTTGAGGTGACATATATAGAGTGTTTGTTACGAGACCTAATATGGAAGGTTTGGTTACTATGGGAACAGGTCCCTCTCCGCTTGAGGTGATATATATAGAGTGTTTGTTACGAGACCTAATATGGAAGGTTTGGTTACTATGGGAACAGGTCCCTCTCCGCTTGAGGTGACATATATAGAGTGTTTGTTACGAGACCTAATATGGAAGGTTTGGTTACTATGGGAACAGGTCCCTCTCCGCTTGAGGTGACATATGTAGAGTGTTTGTTACGAGACCTAATATGGAAGGTTTGGTTACTATGGGAACAGGTTCCTCTCCGCTTGAGGTGACATATATATAGTGTTTGTTACGAGACCTAATATGGAAGGTTTGGTTACTATGGGAACAGGTCCCTCTCCGCTTGAGGTGACATATATATAGTGTTTGTTACGAGACCTAATATGGAAGGTTTGGTTACTATGGGAACAGGTCCCTCTCCGCTTGAGGTGACATATGTAGAGTGTTTGTTACGAGACCTAATATGGAAGGTTTGGTTACTATGGGAACAGGTTCCTCTCCGCTTGAGGTGACATATATATAGTGTTTGTTACGAGACCTAATATGGAAGGTTTGGTTACTATGGGAACAGGTCCCTCTCCGCTTGAGGTGACATATGTAGAGTGTTTGTTACGAGACCTAATATGGAAGGTTTGGTTACTATGGGAACAGGTCCCTCTCCGCTTGAGGTGACATATGTAGAGTGTTTGTTACGAGACCTAATATGGAAGGTTTGGTTACTATGGGAACAGGTCCCTCTCCACTTGATGGAGATATGTAGAGTGTTTGTTACGAGACCTAATATGGAAGGTTTGGTTACTATCGGAACAGGTCCCTCTCCGCTTGAGGTGACATATGTAGAGTGTTTGTTACGAGACCTAATATGGAAGGTTTGGTTACTATGGGAACAGGTCCCTCTCCGCTTGAGGTGACATATGTAGAGTGTTTGTTACGAGACCTAATATGGAAGGTTTGGTTGCTATTGGACCAGGTCCCTCTCCACTTGATGGAGATATGTAGAGTGTTTGTTACGAGACCTAATATGGAAGGTTTGGTTACTATGGGAACAGGTCCCTCTCCACTAGATGGGGATATGTAGAGTGTTTGTTACGAGACCTCCTAATATGGAAGGTTTGGTTACTATGGGAACAGGTCCCTCTCCGCTTGAGGTGACATATATAGAGTGTTTGTTACGAGACCTTCTAATATGGAAGGTTTGGTTACTATGGGAACAGGTCCCTCTCCGCTTGAGGTGATATATATAGAGTGTTTGTTACGAGACCTTCTAATATGGAAGGTTTGGTTACTATGGGAACAGGTCCCTCTCCGCTTGAGGTGACATATATAGAGTGTTTGTTACGAGACCTAATATGGAAGGTTTGGTTACTATGGGAACAGGTCCCTCTCCGCTTGAGGTGACATATATAGAGTGTTTGTTACGAGACCTAATATGGAAGGTTTGGTTACTATGGGAACAGGTCCCTCTCCGCTTGAGGTGATATATATAGAGTGTTTGTTACGAGACCTAATATGGAAGGTTTGGTTACTATGGGAACAGGTCCCTCTCCGCTTGAGGTGACATATATAGAGTGTTTGTTACGAGACCTAATATGGAAGGTTTGGTTACTATGGGAACAGGTCCCTCTCCGCTTGAGGTGATATATATATAGAGTGTTTGTTACGAGACCTTCTAATATGGAAGGTTTGGTTACTATGGGAACAGGTCCCTCTCCGCTTGAGGTGACATATATAGAGTGTTTGTTACGAGACCTTCTAATATGGAAGGTTTGGTTACTATGGGAACAGGTCCCTCTCCGCTTGAGGTGATATATATAGAGTGTTTGTTACGAGACCTTCTAAAATGGAAGGTTTGGTTACTATTCGAACAGGTCCCTCTCCGCTTGAGGTGATATATATATATATATATATATATATATATATATATATATAGAGTGTTTGTTACGAGACCTAATATGGAAGGTTTGGCTACTATGGGAACAGGTCCCTCTCCACTTGATGGGGACATGTAGAGTGTTTGTTACGAGACCTTCTAATATGGAAGGTTTGGTTACTATGGGAACAGGTCCCTCTCCGCTTGAGGTGACATATATAGAGTGTTTGTTACGAGACCTAATATGGAAGGTTTGGTTACTATGGGAACAGGTCCCTCTCCGCTTGAGGTGATATATATAGAGTGTTTGTTACGAGACCTTCTAATATGAAAGGTTTGGTTGCTATGTGAACAGGTCCCTCTCCACTTGATGGGATATATAGAGGATTTGTTACGAGACCTTCTAATATGAAAGGTTTGGTTACTATGGGAACAGGTCCCTCTCCACTTGATGGGATATATAGAGTGTTTGTTACGAGACCTTCTAATATGAAAGGTTTGGTTACTATGGGAACAGCTCCCTCTCCACTTGATGGGATATATAGAGTGTTTGTTACGAGACCTTCTAATATGAAAGGTTTGGTTACTATGGGAACAGGTCCCTCTCCGCTTGATGGGATATATAGAGTGTTTGTTACGAGACCTTCTAATATGAAAGGTTTGGTTACTATGGGAACAGGTCCCTCTCCACTTGATGGGATATATAGAGTGTTTGTTACGAGACCTTCTAATATGATAGGTTTGGTTACTATGGGAACAGGTCCCTCTCCACTTGATGGGATATATAGAGTGTTTGTTACGAGACGTTCTAAAATGGAAGGTTTGGTCTCTATTGGAAAAGGTCCCTCTCCACTTGATGGGGATATGTAGAGTGTTTGTTACGAGACCTTCTAATATGGAAGGTTTGGTTACTATGGGAACAGGTTCCTCTCCACTTGATGTGACATATATAGAGTGTTTGTTACGAGACCTTCTAATATGGAAGGTTTGGTTACTATGGGAACAGGTTCCTCTCCACTTGATGGGGATATGTAGAGTATTTGTTACGTGGACGAGTTAAAAATGAGGATCAGAGATGTTCCACCAGCATTGATTGAAAATGTTTAACGAAAATTCATTCCTCGACTTAGCCATTGCCAACCGAGCGAGCTGGCGCCACGGTCACGTGTGGAATTCGCATTTCGGAGGTTCCGGTTTCGATCCAGGATGACCGCCCACTCTGATCCATGACTTTTTCGTGGTTGCTCGGGTCGGCAGGCGAATGCTGGTGTTGTTCATCTTCTATCACGGCTGTCACAACCCCCCGATTTCCTGTACCCATCATCTTCTTTGTCATCCGTTTCAAGGTCGTACGACCAGACGGTGATCGGCGGTTTGCGGCGGTGCGCTCTGTGGAAGTTTCATCTGACGTCGTCAAGGGACTACTCGGCTGGAACCCACCTCTGAGTGCTTTCGGGCATGAGTTTTATCGTGGAACCCCGGAGACTCGGGGCGCAACAAAGTGGGTCCGGGTGGCGTTGAAGTAGTTGAATCTGGAAACAATAGGGACCCCGAGTGTGCTTGCGCCCATCGTCATCCGGATCAGGTAGCCTTTCGTGTGTCTACACGCATCCGGGGGCACGCTAGAAGCACAAGGAATCGGCTGTCCTGCGTTCGGTGCTCTGCCCCGATTTCGGGGGCCCCTTCTTTTGTCCGTTCCTTTTAGCTTTAGCCATTGCCAGATTGTAAATGGCGAGCATTTGAACACCTTATTAAATAATAACTTCATTTGTTACAGTAGTAGTGGAGAAAATTGTTAAATAAGCAAACAATTAAGCTGTTCCTAGTAACAAATGAAATTGTTCATACATCTAATACCTTTCAGATATATATATATATATATATATATATATATATATATATATATTGATATTTAAAATGGTTGTCAATGACTTCAAACCTGTACAATAATTCCTGCATTTTTTTGTTTTGCTTTTTTTCCTTCAAAATATTAAGTTTGATGTGTCGGAGTATTTTTGAAAAAATGAGTTAATTTTAGTTTTATTTGCATTATTGCTACTTCTGAAAGACTTATATACCAATGTGACCCCGATTTCACAGTTTCGCGTGTTGCAGTGCTCAACTGGTAGAAGAGAAGTAACTAGCACGTGCCTATGTTAGGCTTTCTTTTGAGAGAGAGAGAGAGAGTATTTGCGCTTCTGATGCTGCGCTCAAGCTACAGAGCGAGGCAACGTGTGAAGGCAGGTCACTCTGACCCGGGTCGGTAGGCGAGTGTTACTGTTGTTCCCCTTCTACCATATTGAGCGGGATGAGGTGTGAGGCTCCCGGGTTCGGCCAGTCACTCTGACCATGGGGACTTTTCATAGCTTCCCCCGGTTTGGTAGTCGAATGTTGGGGCGGTTCCCCTTCTACCACAACGTCTTGTCCACATTATTTACTTTTATCGTTTCAGGGTTGTAGGACCAGGTAATAGTGGTTGGTGAGTTGCGATGCTTTTGTGCTCTGAAACGATTTCTCCCTGGTGCTGGGGCCCCCTTCCTGGAAGTGTCTCACTTGTTCCCGAGACCGCCAGATTGCGGATGGGTAAGGCAGGGCTAGCAACTGGAGTCAGGATTGTTGTCAAATTGGAATCGTTAAGGATCCCGTCCTATAGCGCACAAAACCATTCGGATCCCCCGCTCTTGTGGTTTCCCCATCATCCCTTCCTCCAAAGGGTCACAAAGTACCCACCACGGCCTACCTGCTTACTTGAGGTCCCTCCGTCAGACTGCTAACTCCTATTGCTAGCGTTGTCACTTACAACTATGTATAGCCCGGGACGTATGCATGGCCTAGTGACATTTGGTGCCGTCTTTACAGGATAGTCAAGGGCATTGAGTGCAGCTGTCTGTGGTGAGCAAATAACCAATACGACAATTTGTCGAGATAATCTGCTAAGTCTGTCAGGTTGTGCTAAAAGAGTGAGAGTGGTTCCGTGCAGTGTTTCTCGTACGTATCTCCTCTGTGCGGAGATCGCTGTGTTATGTGTCTAAGGTGTACTACCTAACACAGTGTAGAATATTATTGGTCTTAAAGAGTGATTTATATAAAGTAAGATGAGCCCATGTTGAGCTTAAGTCAGGTGTTAGCTTTTCCCCGCATTTCAGAAATGTGAGGCCGTGGTCTATTACCAGACCAGTTCGTCCATTTGATGATTCCATCCAGTAATTCCAATATTGTGTTTTGGAAAGCAGTGATTTTTCCGTTTCGTGGAAATTGTTATACCATATTTCGGTGCTCTTAAAATGAGTTCACACTGATAAAGTGTTAACAAAACGTTTCATTCAACATGTTTTAACTGTGAACCTTTAACATTCCATCCACACCGATTGACTTGTTGGGACAACAAAATCTCTCAACTGAAAGCAAAATCGGCTCCAGTGATGAGGATTTGGCTATTGCTATTTGTATCTATGCTTGCTACGCAATACAAAAGAAAAGAAGAAGAAGAACGTATCTGGTTAATCGGCACAGGAGTGAAAATATTTTGACTCAACCTAAAACGGAGCACAAGTTTGTCTTCAACAATTTCTTGAGAACGAGTGAAAGTTACTTCTCTTTGTTTTGAGCAGCGTAGAACCCATAATTCTCACAAAAGAGACACATTTGAGAGCAGCCATTCCTGGTTAGCAGATTTGAGGCCTTCTTTTCTTTCTTTTTCCATATTTTGTAGCTCTCTACTGCATTGTGAGCGGAGTGAGGCTATCCTTTTTCGATATTGCTGCTGGAACTACAATAAATTGAACAAAATTCGGCTTAACTTTTCGCACGAAACGTCTCACAATGATGGCCTCAACATATTATTTAATGAAAGTGTCCATTCCATAAAGGCCGTGAAGTAAACCAAATCAAGGATAGAGAACAGCAGAACTACCCAGCACGTGATTATATTGTACAGCAATCGCAACTATGCCGTTGCCATGGTTATACTCGGGAACTTCCGACGCTCTTCCGATCACGTACGAGGAATGAATTCACTTAAGTTTTCCACCGAAAGTGAAAAAACCCAAAATGTTAAACGTGTCAACTTTAACACTCTCGGTTAACATGTTAAGTCAATCCTGCAACCAAAATGTTAACTTGTTGCACTTGAGAAGTTTTGTTAACCAGTTTAGTTCCATTTGGTCAGCCAGTGTTCCAGTTGACTTAGAGCAGGGAAGCTTCCGCATTGAGACATGATTGCCGTGTTGTCGGTACGTTGAGGCGTTTTGGGACATTCGTTTATGTACATGTTAAACAGAAGGGGGGGCTAGGAGGCTGCCTTGAGGAATGTCTGCTAGAATCGGACTGGTGTAGATTTTGCGTCATTATTAGTGAGATAAAGCTTCAGCCGCTTTTGTTCTGTTATTGGTTTAATGATGGTGTTCGCGGATTTGTAGTTCAGCATTTTGCGTAATAGCCCTTCCTGTCATACGCGATTGAAAACCCATTTTATGTCTAGTAGAACGGCGCGGCGTCCGTCGACTTTCTAATGTTGAAGCGATTCGTGATGTGTTCGGTTGAGTGCTGCAGGAGTTGCAGTATTTATTAGTGTTTTGCTCTTAATCCGAGCTGTTCCATTATTAATATGTTGTGTATAATAAAGAACGAGTTAACGCGCTTTAGTACTACATTTTCTAGCATCTTGCTCATTGTATGAGCAGATTGTATATTTATGGGTTTCTGTGCTTTTGCTTCTTTTTGGGAAGCGAAGGAACGCTATGGGGAAGTAGCCAGTGTAAGTCAGCCAACACTTACACGGCACTCAGCTCTAAGTTCTTGAGTGCGATGTTGGCAATTTGATAGGGCTTTTCTTTTCGGGAGGTGATTTATTAACTGGATTTGTTTAACCTGTATATAACTAGCACTAGTCTTCCGGACTCCGCGATGAATTAGGACGAAACCAGGTTCGGCGTTAACGTACCACATTCGCTAGAGCTTCCGCCTTCTCTTAGTCGGTTGCGGCCTACATGAAAAGGGTGATGAAGATTTTGTCCCTTGTAAAGTATCTAATCAGACGTGTTATTCTGGGATCGAGATTGTAGGGTGTTTACTCGCGCAGTATGTTATCATCGTCTTTGTTTGTATTCCGTTGCTTTGTTAGGCGTTTTGTAGTATGCGAGGAGTTTATAGGTGGACGGCTATCATGGTGGAGTACGAGGTGACATCCAAAATTTTTCGGGACTAGTGCTGCCATCTGGTGAAAATTGGACTTAATGACCGCCGTTACCCTCGAGGTAGTCCCCTTCCGCACGTACACACCGCCCCAGTGTTTCTGTCATTTCCCAAATGCATCCTGGAATTAATGTCACTTAAGGATGTTAGCACCGTCAGCATTTCTTCTTTGATCTGCTCAATCATGTCGAACCGATGGCATTTTAACTTGATTTTCAGTTGGGGAAATATAGCAAAGTCGCTATATTTCCCCAACTGGTGGATAGGGACAAAAGTCCCTGGTGAACAAATAAGTGTGACAGGATGCAATAACCAGCTCCCTTGTCGCCAAAGTTCGAGCCGTGTCATCGTGCATTTTAAAATATCAAAGTAGCGTTTGGAATTGAGTGGTGGGGCTAATCCTTTAGCATAATCTCTTGGTGTCAAATAAAACGAGAAGCAGCTCTTCACTTGTTTCGCCTTTCTTCCTGAACTGAGCTTGGCAGTCAAACACGTGTACAGCTCATGTTTTGTTTCCCGAACACTTCATAGCACTTTTACCGAGGTTCGCACAGAATTGGATGCACATTGTTGAATCCATCGTGAAATCGCCCACACTACAAACAAGGTGTCACGAAAGTACTTATAAAATCAGAACACATCCACATAGTTGCATGAAACTCAGGATACTGGCTCATCAGATATGCCAGTGCTACCGTCTATCCAAAACATCACTGCAACTGCAGTCAAGGTGGCAGCACCAGTCCCGAATATTCTATACCTTTATTTATATTTTCGGCAGCTTTATCAATGTCATCGATTGTGTACGCCTGCAAATCTTGGATTTTCACGTCAACGGTTTCCGAGAATACATCCCAATTTACATTGTTGTAGTTGTGCTCGTGTTGTAACAAACGCGGTTCGTAAAGTGACTATCAATACCGGCAAATGATCTGACGGTAGGCAATTCAAAGCTTTAAGCGAGTGATGTTCTATGAATGCCCAGTACATTCGGATCATGATTTGTTGAAACGGAATAAACTTGTTTTAGTGGCGCAAATAGTTTTTGTCCGGGGTAACTAGTGTGCGTGCAGCTTATAATAGGTGTTTCGCGTTGAAGTCGTTCGCTACTATTACGCATTCAACTGTAAATATCAGAGGTGCATATATCACCCGGGGGAGGCGGTTCTAAGCCGAATTAATTAGTAACAGAGTGTTATTAAGCGTAATTACTATAGCGTTAGTGCGGGGGGTTTCATTTGATAGTGCAAGTTGGACAGCAATGGCGGTGTCCCATCTCATCTATCGCGGTCGTATCTATAAAGATGATAACCCGGTAGGCTGAGTCTGTCTCGTGGACTGAGGTGTCTTTGATAAGCGTAATGTAACCTTTAGTTTGGTCATTAGTCTAATTGTTCATGTATAAATCCGTGGCATTGCAAGTCATTAGTATAATAATAGGATTAGCGTCTATCGAAGTAGTCTGAAGTGTTGAGCATATATTTGAAGGCTTGCTCAGCAGTTCATCGAGCCCAAGATCGGGGTTGAAGAGCCATTCGTGCATCGATTGGCCTAGTGTGCTCTTTCGCATTGTCCTGTCGCTCTTGCCTTGGGGCAGATGCTTGCTGTCTCCTATCGTGGTTGGGTTTGCATTAGAATAATCTCGAAAAACTTGTAGTGCAGGTGCCCGCCCATGTTGGATCTGGTCCTGATGCCAAGGGCCCGAAGCGCATAACGGTGTCGCTGGAGAAACCCTAAAGCGATCCTATGCCTTCGCGAGCGCTCTGCGAATAGTATAACCGCTGTCAGTTGTTGCACTGCTTCGGGCGTTCGAGGTCAGCTTAAATATGAAGTTTGGTTATTTATCCGACTTTTCGTTTCTGAATCAAACTATTCAGCGATACATGCATGCGCCCCTTCCACACACGCGCGCGCATTCGTACCACACAGAATATTTTTAAAGTGCTATTTTAATATAAGGCAGCACAAATCATGCACACCCTAAAATGTAGAAACCCAGCTTGGGTTGAATACATTAGGTAAACAGCAGAGAAAGTAAAAGACGAACTATATTGCAACTGACTGGAATTTATAGCATTAATTAATGTCACTTGCTCTTCAACCTGTTTCGTTTCCCATACACATGTAATGTAATACAATTACCATATACGTCCCTTTACAATATGTTTTTGTTGCAAACCCATCGAAAAGCATAATTATTTAACAAAATATTTACTGGCATTAACAAGCATAACTCCAGCTTTGGGGTAGCAAATTTGCAGTTCAAAAGTATGTAGTTGTGTGTTTAGCTTGCATAGTAATACATGTATTTTGTTTCAGGAGAGGCTCCCAAGAAGCTGCAAGAGGCAAATAAGGATCGCTGGGATGAAGATCTGCTAAAGGATCTATATCTGGCAAGGAACGAAAATGCCCATAGCCGCATCGACTCTATCGGTGGGGGCAACATTGTGAGGAACACTGGACATCGACGCATCGTAACCCGAGGACTCGATTCTATAGGGGGTGGTAACATCATTGGACGTAGCTTGGGAGGTGGCACCAGGACTAATATCGTGCCCAGTCTAGACTACTTTGGTGACAACCATGTCCGGGAATTAGATTCTATCGGTGGAGGGAACATTGTGGGTCGCGGTCTGGAATCTTTCGACGACGAGAACTTCTTACGAAGTGCTGCAGATTTATATCCGTTTGAAAATCCACGAAGCCTAGACCCCATTGGCGGAGGTAACATAGTACGCGCCGTTGACTCTATTGGCGGAGGAAATATCGTGCGAAGTTTAGACTCCCTTGGGGGAGGAAATGTCGTAAGGGGCCTGGACACCATTGGGGGTGGCAACATTGTCCGCAGTATCGACTCCATTGGAGGCGGTAATATAGTCCGAAGTTTGGAGCCCATTGGAGGTGGTAATATAGTCCGAAGTTTGGATCCCATTGGGGGTGGTAACATAGTCAGAAGCAGTAACTTCGCGCGTGCCTTGGATTCCATTGGAGGTGGCAACATAGTCCGAAGTGTGGACCCGATTGGGGGTGGTAACATAGTTCGAAGTTTGGATCCGATTGGGGGTGGTAATATAGTCCGAGGTTTGGATCCCATTGGGGGTGGTAATATCGTCAGAAGTAGTAATCTCGCGCGTGCCTTGGATTCTATCGGAGGTGGTAATATAGTCCGAAGTTTGGATCCCATTGGAGGCGGCAATATAGTCCGAAGTTTGGACCCCATAGGGGGTGGTAACATAGTCAGAAGTGGGAATGTCGTGCGTGCCTTGGATTCCATTGGAGGCGGGAACATAGTTAGAGACTTAGAGTCCTTTGAAGGGCGTTACTTCCCCCTAAAGTCCAAGAATAAAGGTTCTTCTCGTGGACATTAAAAGCTTCATTCCGGCCCTGGTTACTCATTCCGATCCAGCACGGCGCAAACATTCACGATATATTCTTTCTAAGATATTGCGCCATGCACTAATATTAATACAACTGCCCCTTCAACTTCGTTAGAGGCAACACTATTTTGTGAATTAAGATTTGAGCGTAATATATTTTATTTTAAATATACACATTACTTTCCATGAAGAGTATAAGGCAGAATCTGTGATTGCAGGGAAAACAGAGGGCACAATTTACTGACCTGGGCTTTCCTATCTAAATCTGGTGATGTTCATATTTGCAACAATAAAGCAATCAACAAGCACAACGAGTTTTATTGTCACCTAAGCGGTACTCCACTCCCCACTTTCCCACAAACGTTTGGTATTCATTCAAGTGAACAATTGAAATAAGCTTCCTCTTTTTCGCACTGTACATGAACGCTCTGTAGCAGTGTGCTAGACACCGACGTTACAGATTCTAAGTGCATGTGATGTGATAAGTGTGCTCCTTTAGCTTTCTCTCTCTCTTTGTTTACCCTCCCCATTTGGAGGACTTGCACCCTCCAGGACTTACAAGCCAATACCTGTCGGGTAGCAGACAGACTTTTGTATAAGATAGAAGAACCGGGATGGGTGATCAGCCCGAAGTCTGGTATGAGAGTGAAGAAGGAGATGATATGAAATGACGGTGAAATGGATAAAAGGAAAGGTGATGATGGAACAATTGTTGAAATGAATGGTGGAGAAAACCATAGAACCCGGAGAAAACCTGCCCCGACGCCGCTTCGTCCATCACAGATTCCACATACGGTTCCCTGGGATCGAACCCGGCCACCTTTGTGGGGGTGAGCGTTCTTGGCCACAGCGCCACCAAGATCCCCTAGTTGAGGGGATAAAAAGCTAGCATGGAAAGGTAGCGGGGCGACTTATACAGTATACCATCCAACCTGATTGTATTCAACAACGATGGATGGAAATGCCGTAAATTGAAGATGTTTAGAATGAAAACTGTCTCACCGTTTGAAAGAGGAACCTTACTTCAAACATGTCCTTATACTATGCTAATATTATGTTAAGCTTATTACAAAATGTTCTATAATCACAAAGAAGTGAAGAAAACTAAGTGTTTAAGCGCGAAGTGGTCAAGAAATTAATAAGACTGAGCACCTAATATCATAGAGTTGTTCACTCAGTAACTCCTCACATATCCGACTGATAATATACAAGTGATCAGCAACTGTCATATTGGTTGAATACATACTGTTAATGAAGAAACAGAGGTTTTGGTGGATTTCCCTGGTTAGTAGGCGAATGCTGATGATTCCCTTCCCTTCATTTCCCTCTCATGTTTCAGGTATAATTCTAAACTTCGTGTCTCGCACAAATGGAACCGCTGATTACTGCAAGGCAGAGGCGCCTGGTTGTACCAGTCGTTCAACGTCCTCTCTGGGCAGTGGGGTTGGGTCTTCGAGGCAGAAAATGTTAGACTTCCTACAGTTCATTCGCTTTGTCCATTCCTCCTGGGGATGTGGTAGACACAATGTAACTGTGTAGGTCGCGGTGTGCGAGGTGTATAACCTAAAGCCCAACAACAACCAATCAGGTTGGAGCTTTTTTTAACATAAATACAAAATGACAAATGCACAACTAACGAGTTACTTAAGCAAGCGGTACTTTACAATATGCCCTTCATCTAGCACAGAAACAAACATTGTACCAACAGCCAAGAGAACCATATTGTGATGTGATCTAGCGGTTAAGTTTTTTAAACAAGCATAATTTACAGAAGATGTGTAAAATATTAACAAGTGCACCATAAGTTTGAATATGATAACATATCTTTGATTGTATTGACATTTAACAGGAACTTGCTCTCATAAAAACGTACCTCAAGATCGTCAGCATAGCATATTTAGTCCGAAGACACGTCTCAAAACCCTGAGCGCTGGCTGCTAAAGTACCCGTTTGGAATGGTGCATATGTTACAGTAGGTATGTGAGTCTATCAGCAATTAGGGAAACTCTTCAGTACTTTTGTGCACCACATGAGTAATCAGGTAGTGTAATGGGTCATAATGTACAGAATGTCCGACTCAAACCGTCACCTTTGTGTAGAATTCTACCGCATGTGATTATAACAACCACCCTGTAACGTTCTCCTTGAGCTCGTCGCCCATTTCAAACCAACGTGAGCCAAGCCATTTCTTAATGTTTGGGAACAGGTGATAGCCAAATCAGGGCTATACGCTGGATGATCAAAAACTGTTGCAGGAGTGCAGCTGAGCATTATCGTGAAAAAAACTCAAAAATCAACATGACACATCATTTATCCTGAATTGCTCTCCTAAGTTAGGTTAGTGTCTGACAGTTGACACCAGAGTTTATTCTTGTGCTTTGCTTCCATGAACGTCTCCAAAAATACACCCTGTTTATCCAACTACAAGAGCTTCTTTGTTGAAAGTGTTTGTTTTT
The DNA here is from genome assembly GCA_030765065.1 of Deroplatys truncata. NCBI lineage: Eukaryota > Metazoa > Arthropoda > Insecta > Mantodea > Mantidae > Deroplatys > Deroplatys truncata. The sequence continues at coordinate 4,448,828 of CM060979.1, forward strand.
ATGGTTTAGTATGGAAGTTGGTGTGATCCTACGCCATTGACTGTTGTTTTGTTTCGACGTTCACGTACAGAACTGATGTCTCATCTCCCGTGGCAATTTGATCGAGAAAGCTTTCATCTTTACTCCGGTGGTGTTGAAGAAATATCAGTGCAGCTATCATCCTCATGGTTTCAGATAGAATTTTCGGGACAAAACTTCAGATAGCCTAACCTTTGTGCCAACACTTATACAGACAGCCATACTGATGTGCGGAAAAAGCTCATGGAGTTGTAAAATTATGAAACTGTGATTTTGTCTGGCATTATCCCATTTGCAACAAGCTCGTCATTCACAACGGACGGTCGTTCTTCATCATGGATATTACTACGTCCGTGTTACTCGTAATGTCACAGAAACCGTATCACTGCTCATACCTGACACTTCACTAGCCTGTCTTGGTGAATGCAACCTCACACTGACGCTGACCGCCTCTCCTGCTCGCAAATGACGAGACTTTCCGTGCTTTTAACGTCTCTGGCAGCCAAGTTATCTTGCACCCGCACCTTCAAAGCAACTTAGTAGAACACAACTTATGATATATGGCAGGCAATGGAGGAGATACGTACCTCGACCCAACGCGGAGCTTACCACTCCCAGAAGGAACGGATGAGGTGAAGGAACCGCAGGAGGCTATAGGAAACTGAAAGAACACGCACCTAGGCACAACGCGGATCTTTGGTGCTTACCATCCCCCCAAGAAGTAATGGGTGAGGTGAAGGAACCGCAGGAGGCTATAGGAAACTGAAAGAACACGTACCTAGGCACAACGCGGATCTTTGGTGCTTACCATTCCCCCAAGAAGTAATGGGTGAGGTGAAGGAACCGCAGGAGGATATAGGAAACTGAAAGAACACGTACCTAGGCACAACGCGGATCTTTGATGCTTACCATTCCCCCAAGAAGGAACCGGTGAGGTCAAGGAACCGCAGGAGGCTATAGGAAACTGAAAGAACACGTACCTAGGCACAACGCGGAGCTTACCACTCCCAGAAGAAACGGATGAGGTGAAGGAACCGCAGGAGGCTATAGGAAACTGAAAGAACACATACCTAGGCACAACGCGGATCTTTGGTACTTACCACCCCCAAGAAGTAATGGGTGAGGTGAAGGAACCGCAGGAGGCTATAGGAAACTGAAAGAACACGTACCTAGGCACAACGCGGAGCTTACCACTCCCAGAAGGAACCGGTGAGGTGAAGGAACCACAGGAGGCTATAGGAAACTGAAAGAACACGTACCTAGGCACAACGCGGATCTTTGATGCTTACTATTCCCCCAAGAAGGAACCGGTGAGGTGAAGGAACCACAGGAGGCTATAGGTCGGCCGACACAGACCAGGAAACTGAAAGAACACGTACCTAGGCACAACGCGGAGCTTACCACTCCCAGAAGGAACGGATGAGGTGAAGGAACCGCAGGAGGCTATAGGAAACTGAAAGAACACGTACCTAGGCACAACGCGGATCTTTGATGCTTACCATCCCCCCAAGAAGGAATGGGTGAGGTGAAGGAACCGCAGGAGGCTATAGGAAACTGAAAGAACACGCACCTAGGCACAACGCGGATCTTTGGTGCTTACCATCCCCCCAAGAAGGAACGGATGAGGTGAAGGAACCGCAGGAGGCTATAGGAAACTGAAAGAACACGCACCTAGGCACAACGCGGATCTTTGATGCTTACCATCCCCCCAAGAAGGAACGGATGAGGTGAAGGAACCGCAGGAGGCTATAGGAAACTGAAAGAACACGCACCTAGGCACAACGCGGATCTTTGGTGCTTACCATCCCCCCAAGAAGGAACGGATGAGGTGAAGGAACCGCAGGAGGCTATAGGAAACTGAAAGAACACGCACCTAGGCACAACGCGGATCTTTGGTGCTTACCATCCCCCCAAGAAGGAATGGGTGAGGTGAAGGAACCGCAGGAGACTATAGGTCGGCCGACACAGACCAGGAAACTGAAAGAACACGTACCTAGGCACAACGCGGATCTTTGGTGCTTATCATCCCCCAAGAAGTAATGGGTGAGGTGAAGGAACCGCAGGAGGTTATAGGAAACTGAAAGAACACGTACCTAGGCACAACGCGGATCTTTGGTGCTTACCATTCCCCCAAGAAGGAACGGATGAGGTGAAGGAACCGCAGGAGGTTATAGGAAACTGAAAGAACACATACCTAGGCACAACGCGGATCTTTGGTACTTACCACCCCCAAGAAGTAACGGGTGAGGTGAAGGAACCGCAGGTGACTACAGGCAGAAGGACAGGCCGGCCGACAGTCCCTAACGATTCCAAGCCTGATGATCCGGCCATAGAGGTGGCTGATCACAGAAGACTTCCCTCTGGCGGAGCAGGGGAAAATTCGATCCACCCGAGGCGACTGAGAGAAGGCTACTATCTGGCAGGGCCGATAACTTTCCAACGAACAAGCATCCGCGCATCTCTCCGACACCGACTGGCACTGCAAAGCCTACCTGAAACATGAAATGGAAAACAAATTCGTGGTAGAAGATAAACCACCCAAACCAACCAGGGAAAACCACGAAAAATCTATGGTCATAGGAATCGAGCCCAGGTCCTCCGGAATGAGCCTCGCCTGTTATCACGGAGCCATCTCGTTTAGTACGCCACAGCTGAAGGTTCATTAAAGCCAACCGACTCCCTGGATATCACTCGTTTGTAACGGCGAGGGAGAGCTTCGGTCAGTGGTATATCCTGGCGTTACCTTCGTGTCAGTTACACGATTCGGGTGGAAATAGCTTCCGAGAATACCACATCATACACTTGCAAGTCGGCACAGAAGGGCATCCTCACAAACACCATTCCAAGAATTACTTTCTCTACTACTTACCTAGTAAGTATCGCGTTTCACCCAAAACTTCTATATAGAGATTTCGCCGAAAATATAAGACTCGCACTCGGGAGATCCCGGGTTCGATGTCTGGCGACCGCCCAGTCTGACCCATGGGTTTTTCGTGGTTTACCCGGATCGGGTGGCGAATACTGGGGCAGTTCATCCTCTACCACGACTCTCCTGCCCTGTCATTTCCTGTACCCATCATCTTCCATGTCGCCTGTTTCAGAGTTGTTTGGACCAGACGACGGTGTTCGGCGGCTGTGCGCTTTGTGGTGGTTTCTTCCTGACGTCATCCAGGGACTGCTCGATTGGATACCCGCCTCTGGGTGCTTTCGGTCAAGCGCTCCCTCAGGGACAGGGACTCCTTGGAGGTTCCGGACCCAATGGATGGGCTCGGGCGGCGTTGGAGGCATTCAATACGGAAGCATTAGGGACCCCGTCCCTACTTCTGTCCGTCGTCATCCGGATCTGGTCGCTCTTCAGGTCTCTCCCTTCGTCACTCCCTCCCAGGGGCCACGGTAGAAGCACAAGGGGCCAGATGGCCTACATGCGGTGCTCTGCCCCGGTTTCGAGGGCCCCTCGGTTCGTCCGTGCCTTTAGCTTTCACCTAAAATGTATGTTTTGATGTCCCCTGAATAAAAAAGTGCTAAAAAGGGTCCGGGCGCTTGTGTGTGTGTGAACAGCGTAATGCAAAAACGAAATTTTTGGTTAAGTATCAAAGTTGGTAATTAAGTTCAGCATCTCCCAAAGATGCAACACGAAGATTTTCAAGAAAATCCCCTTACCCCAAAATAACCATTAATAGGATAGTCTTTTTTTCAAAAAAGACTCCAATGATTTTAATTAAAATAGCATATATTTCTGACATATACTCGTACATGACAAATAAAATGTATACCTTACTTTTCTGGGAATAGTTTGTGAAGTCCTGAAGGAATTTTATATACCTTTCTATAACTGGTGAACATTAAGCGATAGACAAAAACGTACTACACAAAACACACACTTTATTTCAAATAATTTGTTTTGTGGCATTAGCGGAGCCCTCTCGGTGGGTAATAGTTGTCTTAGTGAAGATTCGTTTGAACTCCGTGAGTGCTTATTCATTATGAATAGGTTTTTTTAGTGAAATTGACTGAGAATGTTTTTAAAAACTATCTGGCTGATGGCGATTGTTAACATCAAGAGAGATGATCATCTTGACAAATTAGATCGTTTCCTAAATGTTTACCAAAAGAGCTTACATAATTTCCTTACTTTATTACATTTTTCAGGAATTTGTTCCACATGTCCATAAAACTTGTATATATGAGAATAAAAATGTATGTGTCTTTTGTTTTGCGTGCTTGCTAAAGTGAAAATAATCTTCAACAGTGTTCACAAGACATTATTTTCATTTTCCCATAAGAAAAAACATTCTGGCACTTAGATCACTTTGTCCCCCCATGCTTCATTTCCCTTTTTGATGACTGAGAGTAGAGAAGACCCCAATCAGGGAGAAAGGCATTCAAAACATGGACCTCGGCTACCCGTGCCGTCTTGTAGTTTAACTTCCCATTTTGCGGTCTGGTAGGCATTTCGTGTCACAGAGATTAACGGATGCTCCCTTGTGGTCGGTAATGGACGGCGGGTGGATTATCTCATGAAGTGGATCATGGAGAGAGAGAGAGTGTGTGTGCCCCTGATGGACTGACCACAAAGGACGAAAAACTAAAAAGGAGCTTATAACATTGGGGCGACATTCATATAATGTACCGTTTATAAACTGTGGCTCTCACAAACTAGGAACTGTCTCTGTCCTCTGCTTGGGCAATTTAGTAGGGTCCTTCTGCTTTTCTCAGGTTTGTTCAGGAAATTTATGTTTTAATGTACCCATAATTAAATAACGATATTGAGATGAAAATATGTGTTGCTGATAGTGACGGTGAGAGCCAAGTTTCAATCTAGGCCAGTGTCCTCTTATCCTAAAAAATACCAGCAGCGTTTTGGACCATACGTTCATTGGCCCTAATTACTTCATCCATAGATCCTGTAGAACTGTATTATTGACGTTAAACGACAGGCGTTCTAAAAGTTCACGGCCTGAATTCAGGGATGTCGTGAAGATGGCCAAATTACTGCGATATTGTTAAATATCATCCGCAAATGTTAACATATTCTACAAAATAGATACGACTGAAATATGAGCTGTGATAAAGTACTTTCGTTTTGAAGTGTTTAACCCCAACAGAAATGAAAAATCAGTTACACTAATGTTATAGCATTTTTCCCTTCATTAGAAAGCGAGCTGCTGAATTTCAGCCACGTCGTACGTCTATTCAACTTGATGAGCGCCTAGGGTATCACCAAACCCCTACGACAGACTCCAAAATTCACGATACCGTGCTCAGTAACCGCCGATTGATGGTACGCGAATTTGCTGACATTGCAAACACCTCGATTGGCGATTTTACATGAATTCTTGGGTATGAGAAAGCTTTCCGCTCGATGGGTGCTCGCGTTTGTCAACAATATACCAAAAAAGTTTTCGAATGAACATTTCTCAATAGTGTTTCAACTAGTTTAAATGCAATTTCTGTGAGTTTCTCCCACGTTTCATAACAGTATATGTAATATGGATTCATTTCTATGTGCCAGAGACGAAAAAGCAGTCCAAACAGTGGGTGAAAGCACACCAAAGAAAGTAAAAACTATTCCATCTGGAGGAAAAGTCTGGTATTCATGGTGTGCACTGTGCTGTTCATAGACTACCTCCAGAAGGACAGAACATCACCGCGGAGTATTACACTTCACTAGTGGACTAACTCAAGGATGTTACTCAGGTTAAACGTCCACACTCTGTGAAAAAGAAAGTTCTCTTTCATAGATAATGCACCTTCACACACACACACACACACACACACACACACACACACACACGTCTGGGCTTGTTGCTGCAAAACTGCATGACTTGCGTTTCCAACTGCTTCCACATCTGCCATATTCACCGGATTTGACTCCCAGCGATTAATTATTGTTCCCAAATCTGAAGAAATGTCTAAGTGGACGAAGATTCATATCAAATTATAAGGCTGAAGCTGAGACAGACGCCTACTTTGTACAGTACAAATTAATTAAATTGAGTTTTATTTATGGACGCTCTTTAACTACTAGGGTTCTTGCCGTCCCATTCTATATTGGGCGTGAAAGACCGGAAATTTTTCTCAGAGGCCTCTTTATCAGGCTTGAGGATCTTTTACGTGCCATAAATCTACGACACGAGACCACCGGCTTTATCCCATGCTAAGGATTTTTACGCCCAAAAAATTCATCGCCCTCCACCGGGTTTTGAACTCGCGAGCTCGGGAACTAGAGGCTAGTATGGCACTCCCAGACCACGGAGGACGACATACAGTTGGACAAATCTTATTTTACTGAGGATATTAAAAACTTAAAGGTCGCGTGTTTTCTTGGTCAGCCCACATAGACATTCAAACGCATTCATCACATTACCTGCTGAAAAATGAACATAACATGATATCGGGGGAAACTGCTTGTTGACACTAGTCAGTAAGACTCCGAAGGTTGAAGTTCGGCTCATGTAGGTATTTCCAGACTCTTGTGCGACAGGAGCATATTGAGAATAAACGTTATCCATTATAGGTTCAAAAATCTGATGCGATACTCTCACACAACTTTCCCTACCCACTGCAAATTCACATATATCCCTTATATATTATAGTATTGATATAAAAAGTCATCATTTTATCCACGCATTACTTATAGTATATATTTTACTTAGAAACGATTTAAAATTAACCAAGACGTGCTTAGTTACAAGATACGGAAAGAGTATACAAATATTTATTCGTGGTAACAAGCTCTCGCCATAGAAACAAAACAAAGGGGAGGAACAAGAATAAAACTTTCAGACATGTCTGTTACATGACTTTCAGCATGGAGTACTTCGAAAACAGCTAACATTACAAAATGTTTATTTGATACAAACTTTGTATATTGATGATCTCATTCTCCTCTATAGAAAGCTTTAGTCTATCTTTTAAGGTTTATTATAATTCAAAATTATATAAATTTCAATTAAATAAAGAGGTCTTCACAGGCTATTCATAGAAAATTCAAAATATATATTTTATTTCTCATTTCATTCCAGTGCCTCAAAAGCATTACAGCTGTTTTTGAGAAAATTAGTTCAGGTTGGGGGGATTTTCTTGAAAACCTTTGCCTGTCATACCTAAACGTTATCTTCCTGAAATATGAAACTCTTTTCGTGAGTTATGCACACTGAAGTAGATAATATCTTTACGTTATTTGCACCACGCTTTGAGCGTCAATTTGAAGTAGATAATATCTTTACGTTACTTGCACCACGCTTTGGGCGTCAATTTGAAGTAGGTTGTATTATATTTCAACTGTTGGGAGCCGAAATTGAAGTTGGTTGCAACCACACGTATAGTATCCGGTTTCCGGTAGTCTTCGCTCCAAGTTTAAAAATATTAACTTTGTAATTTGACTGTTTCTTTAAATATTATATATTTATGTTGGCCTCGGCTGCGTCAGTATTATTGTTACAGACATGAATGTCTTAGCAGGGCGTGGTGTGACTGAAGAATGTAGGCTTACACAGATTATAATTTTATTCCACTCCTTTTATTAATGCTTGACACGATTTAAATAACACTTCACTGACATAGAGAGAACTGTGAGATTTTTTATTATTAAATCCTTACACTTTTTAACATGCAAACTATTTTTGTCTCACACAAAATACGTTAAATTTCTCGAGGACGCATCTCACGTCCGTCTACAACCAACGCATCCAGTTATGAGCACTGTCTACAAGCAACTGAACTCTAAATGTGTAAATTTTGCTATATTTCAGTTTCTGATTGGCTAATCCTAGTCCAATAGAATACCTTCATTTAACTAAAGCTTTTTCTGGTTGTTGATTGGCTATTTTTAAACTGTCTCAAAATTTACATTATTGCTTCCAAGAATCACAAGTAGTATTGCTAAACTTTCAAATTCATTATTGCCTCAAGGTTACCTCATTGTTAGCAACTTTTAACTTATTATTCTCACAGCTCCTACATTATTAAATTACGTAATACATTCACATAACATTATTACACATGTATACAATAATATAAATATTTACAATGATTGTAGTATACACTTTTTATATGTTGTTACATACACATATTGCTTTAAGGTGGGCTGTTATTGAATTTATATTATATAATTAGACTGAAATTATTTAAGTGTTAAAAATACTGCCTCAACACAGGATCTTCATCTTCTAAAAATTTTGTTTTTGTATGCAGTGAATTTCAGGGGACGCATTTCTGAGATTCTTGGGTGGAATGCAATACTCCCTTTACATATTTTAGGTATGTGATAGAAAAAGGAAATAAAACAGAAAAAAGAACTCTTGTGAACACATTTCACTGACAGCCCGAAGCAATACTTAATATTGCAATCATCACTTTATACCACAACTAGAATAACTCACTTACAAATAAACAAAATGACTGATTTCGTTCATTCACATTACTTTATATACTTTCAGCACAAATTCCTTTTGCGAAGGCTTATTTTTCTATCTACTTCATGTTAATCGGGATAAACCAATAGTTCCATTACAGATTTCGTTGTAGATACGACGTTTAAAAGGTATATACTGACTTTGAGATTCTATGGCACCGCAAGAAACAACCGAATAGCGACAACACTTAATGACAAAAGTACTGGAAAATTGAAACCAATAATAAGGGATATCACAGACACCAAGGGCATTGCTTCCCATCGCGTCTCTGACAGGTTTTGCATCTTCTCCTGCGAACTACTGGCTCTCAGGGAAGCACATATACAAGTTTCCTTCAAACAATAACAAATCGATTCACGCACCACCCTCTGGTTCATGATGTTTACCGCCTCCAGGCGGTCCCACCACATGTTGACAATGAATTAGCGGATTCCAAAATTAAAAGAAACTCCAAACGTTTCGTTTACGATGCCATGAAGTGCCAATATCAACTCATCGGCCTTCTCATTACAAAGCTGAAGCACCTGTGGTACCTGGCAAAGTCACAAAATGCCAACAAATCGACTTCAAGAGAAAAAGCTATGGAATTCTCGCCGGACTCCACAGAGCAATTGTAAACGCGTCGGTTTACTTCAACTTGAACATCTTCCCCAGTGACATTGAAGTAAACCGCGCTGTAGTAACAGTAAATATACTGTCACTTCACACAATGCTGTTCCAATGAGAACCGTGCTGCTTACTATATTATGTATTACCTTTTAAAAGTCTCACGCTGTAAGACCTAGCGTGTTTTAGCGACTACAATAAAACACACAATAACGGATATCTCGGAGAGGATTGATGCCACAATGAAATTTGTTTTAAAGAGTTTTTGTGTATTTCTTAAGGTGAAACAACATTATTTCCGAACGACGATGAGGACTTCACTTCAAGATACTCATTTTGTTTGCCATGTAAATCGTTATACCCGCAATTTAGAAAACAAAACATTTCTATTAAAGGATAGTTTGCGTTGGGGGATTTTCTTGAAAATGTTCGTGTCGCGTCTGTAAGAGGTAAAGTTTACTATTATTCGACATTTCGTTCTTCACAGTCACACACAAGGAATGTTTATTCAGGGAGCCTCAAAACATGAGTTTCGGGTGAAATTTCGGATATTGGTGGAATACAATACTTCCTCTACCTCCCAGGTGTAACACTCTTTTCTGGTAACTCCTAGTGTACGATTGCTTCTCTTTTCAGGTGGAGCCCATTTAATTCGAGAGCTGGAGAGACAAGGTCATCTGCCCCGCCAAACAAGGGGAGGTTTGGACTCACTCTCTGGCATCACTTTTGGAGGCAACAAGCGCTTGGATTCGCTCAGGTAATTCTTACAGACAGGTAGAAATAGCATTCATCTGCACCAAGTGTAAAATGCAATGTTCCTACCGCAGGGGCATAGCATCGCAAGTAGGCACAGGCTTTTCACAGAGTTTTCCACAAGTAGATCTAAACTTAACAGTACCCCACACAGTTACCTCCGTAGTAGTAGACGTTACATGGATAAGAAAATTGCTTGGAGACATTATATAGACAAGAAAAACTCACCAGAATGAGGACATTCCACCTTACAGCACAAAATATGGAGACTGCTTCGAAAACCGGAATGTATCCTCACCTTACCTATGTAAGGCGACGATATTAAGTTTCCCTTTTTCTTGTAAATGTGCTACTAGCAGTAGGCCTACTGTTATCTAACCACATTTTCCTATATTGGTTTGCTAAGAATTAAATAAATAAAACTGGGGGGTTGAACCCTAAAACCCCCCTCTAAATACACCCTGAGTAGGCACCTTATGCTTCTACCAGTGACCCCTGGGAGGGCGACGGCCGCAAGCAGAGACGGGATCCCTAATGCTAGAGTACCCCCCCCCAACCCACTCGCTGAGTCAGCGACGTCAGGGAAGAAACCTCTACAGAACGCATAACCACTGTCCAGCCGCAATCCTCCCAACACCCACAGTCCTCAAACGGGTGACAATGTAGATGATGAGTACAGCAGAGTCGTGGTAGAAGATGAACCATCCCTGCGGTCGCCGGAGATCGAGTCCGGGTCACAGACGCTGCCTCATCGCGTTCGGTCGGTTCCTACCTCATGACCTCTGCTGCAGCTGCCTGAAGTGTATCAAATAATACGATTTGTTCTCTTCAGTATAAGAACAACAGGGATCGCTCGGTCGGTTCCTATCTCATGACCTCTGCTGCAGCTGCCTGAAGTGTATCAAATAATACGATTTGTTCTCTTCAGTATAACAACAACAGGGATCGCTTAAGCACAGATTAAAGTCCTATCTCATGACCTCTGCTGCAGCTGCGTGAAGTGTATCAAATAATACGATTTGTTCTCTTCAGTATAAGAACAACAGGGATCGCTTAAGCAGAGATTAAAGTCCTATCTCATGACCTCTACTGCAGCTGCGTGAAGTGTATCAAATAATTTCGATTTGTTCTCTTCAGTATAAGAACAACAGGGATCGCTTAAGCAGAGATTAAAGTGCTATCTCATGACACATTGACTTTGAGATATCAAACACAGGACATAAACGGCTTTGTTTACATTTGTTAAAGCATAATCAAGCAGTCTATTAGCACCCATTAACTGTTTTTATCGTATCAAAATGCCATCCAGTTAAACCCCGCTTCGGTAACCTGCATTACGGAGGTCCTAGGTTCGATTCTGGGACCGGCCGCTCACACCATGGGTTTCTCGTGCTTTTCCTTATTTAGTAAGTCGAATGTTGGGGTGGTTTCTCTTCTGCCAGAATTTCTTGTCATTTCACTTCCCCTTTCATGTTTCAGTAGGCTTAGAGGCTATGTAGTGTCGGTCAGATAGTGATAGTGCTGATTGCAAAGTTCTTCTCGGTCCTCAGCCTTCTTTGTGCGTCTCAGATAGTACGAATTCTTCCTAGTTCCGCCAGAAGGAAGCCCTCTCTGAGTGGCTCGCCGGTGTGACCGGGACATAAAACTTGGATCTTAAGGACCTCTGCAGCCTATAACCTCCTGCGCTTCTTTCACCTCATCCGATCCTCCTGGGGGTGGTAAGCACAAAAGATCCGCGTTGTGTCAATGTGTCCCCCTGTGTCCTCGTCATACTCAGCTATCTTCAATAGTTCATAAGAAAAAGGGGCGTCATTTATGTCAGAAAGTGTCATTCACAGAAAAGCTGTTCAAAGCAAAAATAGAGAAAAAAGCTTGCAAATATTTTATAAACAGTAACTATGGCGGTAATTCAGGAAGAAACAATCGTTTGCTTCTAATAAATATATAATAAAAAACTCACATAATTGAGGCTAACTTCATTTCTCCGCATAATCACCTCCGTTATTTAAGTGTCGTATCTGTCCACAAGTTTTAGAATTCCCGTATTATAATCGCCACTCCGTTAAGCCAGGATGATCGGACACAATTTCACCATAATGTAGGACTATACGTCTGTCTTGCACGATTTTATTGTTCACCTGATTCTTCAAATCATCAGTGACCTTCGGGTCGAGTTTCCTCATGAACATTCCTTAATCCATTGTTGACTGTTTCACAACACGTTTTCACATTTCTTTCGTTCATTACTGTATCACGTCCTTTAGTTGATTGCTGCAGGTTTGTCACAACTTCTGAGCATTCAGAAATGGAAAACCTCTCATCTCAGAGTAGACCAGACTTTGTTTCATACAGTTAATTTTGAACATTCACAGAATGCACAATAACATTTTGTTTCGACTGCGGCTGAGAAAAGGTGTCTAGGCTAGGAGCGCGATAGCGATCTGAGCAGCAAACAGATCAGCTTGGACATACTTAGAAGTAGTACCAATTGTAGAGCAAATCTTCCCCTAAAATGTACTCTCTACTCCAAAGAGTATAGCGGTTGTGTTTTTTTTTCTGTGAAGTGACACAGAATTCACAATACGAAATGACAGCAAAACCATTTTCTAAAAATATATTTAAAACAAAAGTATTGTGCCTAGGATGTTAAAATCCTAACAAATTAAATAGGGAATTCCAATTTATAAACCTGCATAAAAAACTAAGGTGTTATTTTAGTCAGTTTTCGGCATTTAGTCTCCTTTTAAACAGTTGAGTGCTGCAGCAAGCCATCAGTTTCTATCCGCACACAATACATTTCCACTGCTTCTTTTGTAGGAGAGGATACATACACGGAGCTGCCTCCAGAGAACACCCATTGCTTCTAACGTGACCCCAGGAGACCTGGAACACGATGTGCATTAGCAAGGGCGAGGTCCCTAGACGTCAGCTAGCCACGCCGCAGCCACCCTAGGCGATCCAACCAAACTCCAGAGAACACCCATTGCTTCTAACGTGACCCCAGGAGATCTGGAACACGATGTGCATTAGCAAGGACGAGGTCCCTAGACGTCAGCTAGCCACGCCGCAGCCACCCTTGGCGATCCAACCAAACTCCAGAGAACACCCATTGCTTCTAACGTGACCCCAGGAGATCTGGAACACGATGTGCATTAGCAAGGGCGAGGTCCCTAGACGTCAGCTAGCCACGCCGCAGCCACCCTTGGCGATCCAACCAAACTCCAGAGAACACCGCAAGGGCCCCCATTGCTTCTAACGTGACCCCAGGAGACCTGGAACACGATGTGCATTAGCAAGGGCGAGGTCCCTAGACGTCAGCTAGCCACGCCGCAGCCACCCTAGGCGATCCAACCAAACTCCAGAGAACACCCATTGCTTCTAACGTGACCCCAGGAGATCTGGAACACGATGTGCATTAGCAAGGACGAGGTCCCTAGACGTCAGCTAGTCACGCCGCAGCCACCCTTGGCGATCCAACCAAACTCCAGAGAACACCGCAAGGGCCCCCATTGCTTCTAACGTGACCCCAGGAGACCTGGAACACGATGTGCATTAGCAAGGGCGAGGTCCCTAGACGTCAGCTAGCCACGCCGCAGCCACCCTAGGCGATCCAACCAAACTCCAGAGAACACCCATTGCTTCTAACGTGACCCCAGGAGATCTGGAACACGATGTGCATTAGCAAGGACGAGGTCCCTAGACGTCAGCTAGTCACGCCGCAGCCACCCTTGGCGATCCAACCAAACTCCAGAGAACACCGCAAGGGCCCCCATTGCTTCTAACGTGACCCCAGGAGACCTGGAACACGATGTGCATTAGCAAGGGCGAGGTCCCTAGACGTCAGCTAGCCACGCCGCAGCCACCCTAGGCGATCCAACCAAACTCCAGAGAACACCCATTGCTTCTAACGTGACCCCAGGAGATCTGGAACACGATGTGCATTAGCAAGGGCGAGGTCCCTAGACGTCAGCTAGCCACGCCGCAGCCACCCTTGGCGATCCAACCAAACTCCAGAGAGAAATCTTTTTTCAAAGCGTACAATCCGCCATTCTGTCGCAACAATGATGACAGGAAATTCGTGGCAGAAGAGGACCCGCCCAGCATTCGCCTACAGATCTGGAGAAATCACAAAAAAGCCATGGCAGGCTCGACAGGAATCGAACCCGGACCTCCCGATTGCGAGTCCCACACTTTATCACGGATCAATTTCGCTCGGCGTTCCCACTTCGTCCTCCGAATTTGTGTTTGAAAGAATTTTCAGTAGGATCATTTTCCTCCCTCTCTTCCTTCCCTAGGCGAAACAAGTTTTGGGAGGCTGGCCCCATATCTCAGTATGTACAGCACCTGCTGCTGTGCAAGAAGTCCCGGTGTGTGAATCTTTCTCTAGCCAAGAGCATTCCCCATCCTCCCCGAGTCTGGAAATATGAATGACGATGTGATCTAATGACAACTGTATACGAGTTAACACCTCTGCAATATGTTCCAAAGGTAACAGGCCGCCGATTTGACCATTGCAGTTAAAGCTGGTGTATACATGAAACAATACAAAAAGGAACAGTTTTGGGAGTCTGCTCTCGATGGGAATTCCTGTGTAGACAACTTAGTTTATCGATAGAAAAACTCCTGATCCAATACATTCACTTGGTTTCCTCTACCCTCTATTTTTATTAGTGGATATACAAACTATTCTTACTGAAGCTTATTTCTCTATCTACTACATCTTAACACATATAAATCTTTGCAGAAATAGCTACATTACACATTTCGTTATACGAGATACAAAGAGAACAGCGATAGTCAAATGTTTAACAACTGGATGCTATATGCTGGCCTTAAAATTCCATACTGTTTCCATGACATCGCGAGAAACAACTGAATGTTGACAGGACTTTAAGACAATGACCAAGTATGAACAATTCGAACCATTAATAACAGATATCTCAGAAATGGCTTATGCTATAAAAACTTATTTGATATAAATTGTGTGCTTTAAAGAGATGTACATTTGTTGTGTACTACGTTTACCAGCTGTTATACAAGATTCCTTCCAAATGAAGAGCACTTCACAGACCAGATGTACATTTTATTTGTCATGTAAATATCTTTAATATACGGTGTTTAAATCAAAATCGTTACACATTCTTGAGAGAATCAAAATGTTCGAAAAATGTTCATGTAAAGGGTAGTTGGAGTGGTAGGAGGATTTTCTTGAAAATCTTCGTTTCGCATCCTCGGAAACTACTGAATTTGAATACCAAGTTTGGTATTTATCCGACTTTTCGTTTTTGAGTTTTAGTGTTTACAGACACAAACATGGACATGTTTCCAAAAATGCTTTATTTGGGTTCAGGATGCCTGAAAACGTGTGTTTCTGCTGAAATATCCGTGTCGAAGTTTTGGATGGAATGCAATTCCTTCTGTACCTACTATGTACATACATGGTAGAGAAGGTAAAAATACTTCACTCTTAGTTTCCTTCTCAATGTAAAGCACCATCATCAGCGTCCTCTACTGACCGGTAGCGCTGAGTAAGGCTCGCACTTGAGAGAAATCTGGAATAAAAATTGGTTTCCGTTTAGATTTCATGATCGCACAGGATAATGACTGACAACAAACAATCTGAGGATGAATGTTTGACTGGTTACAATCCATGATGCGATGCGCCACAACAGCGCGGGGGTAATTCCGTCCCGTCATTCACGAGCAGGTGACATTACTGCAGTGCACACCTTGGGTGAGATTATTGTGTTCATTTCCAAGATGGATGCACCTACGTCTGTTGTGAACCGCAAACTTGTGGATGATATGGTCACACAATTTCACAACTGTTCTGTACGAAATGGTAACTTAAAGTTATGCTATCGCAAGTTTTGTGCCGAAAATTCTGTCTGAAGCCCAAAAACCCACGAGGATAGGAGCAGCATTCATATTTTAATTATTTGGAACAATTGGACAGACTATTCTCACAGGAAGAAGTTAGTAACCAAGTTCATAAATCTAAGAAGAACAAAGCAGCAGGAATTGACGGTCCATCTGTAGAGTTTTAAAGCACGGTGCGAGGAACCGGACAGGTTAGCATGCTTGACAAGGCTTTTGAACGTAATTCTAAGAAAGGAAGAAGGTATAGCAAGCATACACTCAATATATAAAGGAAAAGCGATCGGAAAAAAAAACAACCAATAATTCTAGAGGAATTGCTTGGAGAACTTTTCACGGAAATTATGGCAGAGAGAATACAAAATTGAGCTAAAGAGAATAAAAGGATAGCTACATACCGAGCAGGGCTCAGGAAAAGAAAAAGAACACTGGATAGTGTATTCATAATGAAAACGATAGTAGATAAATATTGTGAGGTGTTTCGTTATTCGTATATATAAAAGGTGCTCCTTAATCACCGTCCGCTTTGTTCGAACAGACAACCCAAATTACATCACTGATAGTAAAATATCTTCTTCTTTCTCTGTTTACTCTCCCCGTTGTTAGGCCTTAGGGTGCCTGTCGGAGAGCACAGACTATGGAGCGTGGAGAACAGCCAGGATGGGTGAACAGCCCGAAGCCTGGAAGGAGATGATATGAAATGGCGGCGAGATGAATGAAAGCAAAGTTGATGATGGAGCAATCGGTGGAATGAATGACGTGGGAAACCAAACGCCGCTTTGTCCATCACAAATCCCACATGTGGTTCGGTGAGAGGCGCCGCCAATAGTAAAATACATGTACCTACTGTTTTATCATTAGACTGCTGTGGTATTGCTAACATTTAGCTTTGTTTGTGTATTGTATAAGACATCTGAAGATTACCTACCTGCTTTATGCAGCGGGTTTCTAACAAAGAGGTACGAATTCAATACCGCTTCCGTATGCAGAGTTTTATATGATAGTACATACTGTGCTTTACGCACATATATACCGAGCGGGATAACATCTGCGGCCCGCATTCGGGAGGTCCTGGGTTCGATCCTCGGCCACAGTCCACTCTGACCCATGGATTTTTCGTGGTTTCTCCGGGTCGACAGGCAAGTGCTGGGGAGGTTCATTTTCTACCACGACTTTCCTGTACCCATGGTCTTCCTTGCCATCTGTTTCAAGGTTGTAGGACCAGGCGTCCGTGTTCGGCGGATTGAGGCTGAACGGTGGCTTGCGCATTGTTAAAGGTTATTTCCCTGGCGGGCAATGCTCAGTTAAGTCTCTCCTCCGAGTGCGCTCCGCCCCGGGGATGCTGGAGGTGGTTGCTTGTAGGCAGGACCGGCGGCGGCGGATGCGTTATATCTGGAAACGTTAGGGAACCCGTCCATGATTGCGTCCGTCGTCATTCGGATCTGGTCGCCCTTCGGGTCTTTCCCCTCATCCCTCCCACCTCGCAGGAGCCACGATGGAAGCAAAAAGGACCGCTACGGCCTACTTGGGGTGCTCTGCCCCTCCGTGATATGTACTTTTACCTTTACATTTTACATATACATGTATGTACAGGGTCAAAGCTCGTAACTGGTTAAAAGTTGTAAAACCCCTGCAACATAAACCAACATTACTGACGCAATGTTGCTCCACTTCTAGTTATATCTTGAGACATAACTTTAAAAAGCGACTGGGTGTTCGGGAACAACGTGTTCACATCCCCGTCATTAAATTTCACTTATTTTTTAAACCACAGTTTCACCTCTGTTCTCTCTCTCGCTCTCTCTCTCTTCCTTTCTCAATAAAAGCGGAAAACATGCACGATAACTGAATGTAGCTTGCAGTAGGATATTTAAACGAAATATTATGTGGCATATGCCGATATAACGATGATATCTACAGCGGTATGGACACAGCTTTACAGGCAGATTTCTGAAGCATGTAGTCAGGACCCAGCATACATAAATATATCGGTTTTTCTTCTCTTCAAAGACAATGTTGAAACAAGAGAAATCTTATATCAACAAAAGGGAATTTCCATACACCTGTTGCTACTTCTGGTTCACCAGTCACGACATGCCTCAAGCGTGCTCTGATTTCAACTGTCGACGGGGACGGGGAAAATTGTCTTTAATCAGAAACATTCTCTGCAAGTGTGTTTCTCCGCCAACATGGCAGCGTCAACTGATTTTAAGTCAAACCCCTCCTATCACCAGCATAGGTTAAACGTGGAAACAAAAGCGAAACAAATTTTACTCTCTTTGTCATTGATGAAGTATTGTATTCCACTCAAAAATTCTATATCGAGGTTTCACCGGAAATACGTGTTTTGAGGTCCAGTGAAACCAAAAATAATAGTATTTTAGGAAAATGTTAGAATGTGTGTGAACAGCATAACTCAAAAACAAAAATTTGGTTAAATACCAAACTTGGTACTCAATATGGGGTGTGACAAGAACATTTTCAACAAAATACCCCACCCCTTTATATGAAAAAACTGTCGTTATCTTTTATTCCTTCCAAATACGGAGCGAGATGGCTCCGCGGTAAGGTGGGGAGGTTCCGGGTTCTGTTCCCGGTGATCGCCTACTTTGACCAGGGGTTTTTCGTGATTTAACCTGGTTGACATAGCCGAATGCTGGAGTAGTGTATTCTACCATGGATTTCCTCTTTCCTTTCATGTTTCCGGTTGACTCCGGGCTGATGATGCAGAGGCTTGCGATTTGTAACTTCCTCTCGGCCCCGCCTGCCAACCCTCCACCGCTTACCCGATTCCACTAGAGGGACGTCTCCGAGCGACCCTCTCGTGGCCGGGTGGTCAAGCCTGGAACTGTTAGGAACTTCTCTCTGCAACCGATACGTCACGGGCGTGTGCACTGGGGATCGAGGTGTCCCCTCCGTTAACTACTTCTATCCCATTTTGTGCAACGATTTTCATTAAAATAAAACGCATATCCTGAATTTTCTTCATTCTTGATGACTTTTGTATCACTGGTAACCCGTAAGAAATAGACATGATACTACACAAAAAATGCAGGTCTCGTTAAACATTGCTTGAGGCATTAGTCTTTTCTATGAATTTTCTCTTCTAGACGTAAGCATTTATTAATAACTTTATTAAGTTTCGAATTTATTGTTTTAATATTAAATATTTTTATATTTTATTTAATAATAAGAGGAGAATTGTATATAGCAATACGTTTTTTATCATTTGCGGTTTGTACTTATTGGTTCCAATTTTTCAATACTTTTGTCATTGTTTGAAGCGACTCACATTGACTGTCTCCATGTCGGTATCCCTCTTGTGCGTACAACCAAACTATTTCTGTGAATGTTTATCTCGATTAACATGAAGTAGATAGAAAAATAAATTCTATAGGTATAGTTTATAGAAGGTAAAGATACGATGGTGGATAGAGAAGGTCATGTCAATGTAACACGATATATTCATTTTATGCGCTGTCGCTATTAAGTTGTTTCTCGTGATGTCAAGGAAACAGTA
Organism: Deroplatys truncata; assembly: GCA_030765065.1. Lineage (NCBI taxonomy): Eukaryota > Metazoa > Arthropoda > Insecta > Mantodea > Mantidae > Deroplatys > Deroplatys truncata. Next base: position 4,468,019 of record CM060979.1, read on the forward strand.
TGGAGCATATAGCGTTCAGTTGTTAAACATTTGACTATCGCTGTTCTCTATAACGAAATGTGTAATGTAGCATTTCTGTAAAGGTTTATTTGGATTAAAATATAGCAGGTATAAAAATAAGCTTTAGTAACAATAGTTTGTGTACCCACTAATCAGGATAGAGATAGAGAAAGTCAAGTGAATGTATCACATCAGATTCTTTTAGTCCAGTTAAGAAAACTGGAGTTGCCAATCTCCCATCGGACTCCTCCACACGAGACGGAGAGGGGAACGCTCACCACATATGGCGAGTACCGAGCAAATAAAATACTCGGGGCGGACCAAAACTAGCATCTGCTGCCTTGTGCAGATTATCGCAGGCTAAAGGAAGAAAATCTCGATTAAAAATCTCCTGGTCCTCCAGAATGGGGGTTGATGATGATGGGCCAAGTCCCCGTTCGTTGGAAGAAAAATAAAGGAAATGTTAAAAACCCAAGGTATTACAGTAGGAAAGATTTAAGAAAAGAAAATGATTGCTAACAGAAATGGATTATTGCATAAGATCTACTACGATATCTAAAAGAGAACAAAATAGAAGTGAGATTATAAAAAAAAATATGAATGTTGAAAATTCAATTTTAGATTTTATTCAACAGAAACAATTGGAACGGTATGGGCATGCTAAAAGAATGGAATGTGAAAGATTACCCCCCCCCAAAATAATGCAGTGGACGCTACCAGGAAGGAGGAGAAAATGAAGACCGCATAGCACGTGGATTCAAGGAATTAGAGGAGCAATGATAGATTGGGAAATTGAGGCAGACTTATGGTCCAACAGGCAATAATGGAGAAAAGTGATACAAAGATGTTAAAAATTGTAGTCTTGGGTGCCAGAAAAATGTTGGTACATTATAAAACTGGAAGTATATATATAAGAAAAATCTTAAGGGAATGTGGCATAAGCCAACTTTAAAGTCGACCACAAAGGGGAAAAACCTGGAAGGATTAGAAGAAATATTAATCGTGACCAAGTTCAGTCGTCAAGTACAAAACGAATTTAAGGGTCACAATGACCAGATTGTCTAACTTAACAAATATAGGATTTGGTGCCCACCTTTTTATCTAGTTCCTTTTGCCGTAAGCTCTAAGTTTAGAAAATGGTGCATTACAGCAGTAATAAAAAGAATGGAATTGATGCTAGAAGTGTACAAATGTTAAACACAAAGGCTTCCTCTTGGCCTCCAAGCCAGCAATGTGTTCACTTTGTCAACAAGTTATAAATTAGATTGTAACAGGGTTTGAGATCTTATTTCAGTTTGCATGGCTCGAAGCCATTAAAGCATGACTTTTGAAGCATACCTACGACAGAAGAGCATTTACTCTATTTGTTATGTTATCATGACTTTGATAGTTTCACCACAATTTACGAGTTTTGTTTTGTATAAATCGTTCGCAATAGTTGCAACCATGCGCAGGATTCGATCCCGGTAGCTTGGCTAGTAGTTTACATCGCATCCTTATTGTGGGTTCCTGTCAAGTTAAACCAGGGTAGCTTTTAAATGTTTAAATAAGATAATACTGGGAAAGCTTTGAATTAAATCTTTTGATTTACACGCTAGCTAAAATAAATTTAATCCTATAATCTGGTAGATGAACGTTTTAAACCAGTCCAGGCTTCCTAGCGCTTCGTATTAAATGGTGGCCAGGTCGACAACTTTTATACTACCCTTCGTATAGTTTATTTCACATTATAGTGCAAATATCATCAATAGGCCATGAGAACATTTTAATTTTACAATTTTGTGTGTTACATTCTCATGATTTTCTCTACGCCCTATCCTTTATTTTGATATCGCTTCTACAAACTATTCTTACAAAAGTTTATTTTTCTATCTACTTCGTGCTAATCGACAAAAACGTTTGTAAAAATGGTTTCATTATCCATTTCCTTGTAGGGGAATAGCGATAGTCAAATGTTAATAGAGGGTCGTTATATGCTGCCTCTACATTCCATACTTTTTTCCACGACATCGCGAGAAATAACTAAATAGGGACAACACACAGGTTTTTCTAAAAACCTGCGTGTCTATAGGGTCTTTCAACAAGAGTGCCTTATCTTTGAACTTAAATAAAACACGTTCTATAAATGATAGAGATTTATTTCTTTTTTACTTTCTCTACTACGTATAGTAAGTAGGGGAAGTATTGTATTCCACCCAAAAATTCGATACCGAGATTTCACCGGAAATACATGTTTTGAGATCCCCTGAATCCAAAAAAAGCATTTTTGGAAACATGTCCGTGTGTGTGTCTGTCTATGAACAGCATAACTCAGAAACGAACAGTCGGATAAACACCAAACTTGGTATTTAGGTTCAGTATCTTCCAGAGATGCGACACGAAGGTTTTCAACAAAATCCCCCACCCCAGAGTACCCTTTACATGGAACATTTTTCGAAAATTTTAATTTTCTCAAATATGGCTCTAACGATTTTGATTAAAATATAATATGTTTAAGATATTTTCATGACAAATAAAATGTATATCTTGAATTTTCTGGGAATGTCTCCAAAAGTATTCTCCATTGTGAACGACTTTTGCATAACTGGTAAACCATAAGAGATAGACAAAATTTTACTACACAAAAAATGTAGATCGCGTTAAAATACACAATTTATGTCATATACATTTTTTTTGTTGAGTGAACCATTTTCGAGATATTGCTTGTTATTCCCTTAAATTTTTCAATACTTATTTTCTCAAATGGGAATTCGTTATTCATTTTTTTGTCTTGGATATGCAAAGAGTTATAATCTGTGGCAAAGGGAATGGTGCTGCACCTAGCAACCAGCTATTAAGAGATATGTATGTACTTAAAGGCTACTGTATTTCTATATTGCCCTTGTAAATATATTTTCCCCTTACATCTACAAGAAAATTAGCAATAAGATAGATTCTGCAAATGTTTATCTCGATTAGCATGAAGTAGATGGAGAATAAGCGTTTGTAAAAATAGTTTGTACAAGAGTAGAGAAAGTCATGTGAGTGTAACACATCAGATTTTTTTATTTTGGAACATAATTAATGTCATTACGTGTGGAAGAGAACATCAGTTAAGTGACCGCCGCGACTTCATTGGGTTGCGCGTATACGGTTGACCCAATTTTCACTGACAGAAGAAGGTAAATTAGGTCCAACTTCACGAATAACACGCGTGATGTTATTCATAAGATCATTTACTGTTTCTGGCTTGTTGACATAAACTCGAGATTTAACATGACCCCACAAAAAGTAATCCAACGGCGTTAAATCACATGACCTCGGGGGCCAGTTAACATCACCACCACGGGAAATGATGAAACTTCTGAACTTCTTCAAAAGATCGATTGTTTCGAGAGCAGTATGACATGTGGCACCATGTGCTGGAACCAGACCCACACCATCCAAATGAGGCGAAAAATAGTCCCTTATAAGAGCCCGGTATCTTTCTCCATTGACAGTTACAGCTTCTCCATCTGCATCTTGGAAAAAATATGGACCAATGACTCCACCATACCAAAATCCACACCACACAGTAACCTTTTGGGGATAAAGTGGTCGTTCTTGAATCTGCATTGGATTGTGATTGCTCCAATAGCGGAAATTTTGTTTGTTAACACAACCATCCATCTAAATGTGGGCTACGTCGCTGAAGATGATTTTTCGACAAAAATCCGGGTCAGCTTTCAATTGCTCCATAGCCCAGTCAGCGAATACACGGCGCAACCTAAGGTCGTTGGGCTTTAGTTCTTGAGTTAACACCATTTTGTAAGCGTGAAATTTCATGTCCAGATGCAGAATTCGCCAAGTTGTGGTCGGCGAAAGTCCCAATTCTTGCGCTCGACGAGCAATTGGTTTGTTTTCGTTCTCGCGTACACTCTTACGAACGGCGCCTATGTTTTCGTTGGAGCGCCTACGTCAATTACGTACAGGCGTTCTTTGATCGCTGACAGAACCACTTCTTTCAAATTTATCGATCAAACGCCGAATCGTTCTCTCGCAGGGACGATTATGCACGCCGTAAACTTCACGCAATACACGGAACGTGTGGCGAACCGATGATCCATTCTGATAATAAATTTTCACAATTTCTACGCGTTGCTGAATACTGTAACGTTCCATGGCTATTTGTCAATAACAACTGTAACTCAATAACAACGGCAGCTATCACATGTATAAGATAGGATACTCTTGTTGAAACACCCTTTACAAACTGTTCTTACAAAATCTCATTCTTCCGTCTACTGCTTGTTAATATAGATAAACTTTCATTACTCTTTTGCTTGTGCGTATAAGAAGAATACAATAGGATAAAGCAATACTCACATTTTTAAAGAGTGGATCGCAATGTGATGCTTTGAAATTCCCAGCTCACTGCGTGATCACGAGAAAAAACGAATAGCGACTTACCACTTGAAAAAGCTGCAAGTATTTGAAAAGTCAACCAATATCTCGGAAATAGTTAACGCCACAAAAGTTGACGTAAATTGTGTGCTTTAACGGAGTCTACATTTTTTTAACTACTAAGATTTTTCCTATCTCTTACGGTTTACCAATTACCCAAAAGTCATTCAGAATGAAGAAAAATGAATGAATGAAGAATGAAAATTCAATATATAGATTTTATTTTATTCTATTTTATTTTAATTCGCTTTAACTCCTTGGTCATATCGCGACGGATCTATTGGTGGATAACTCTTAGAACGATATGTGGTGGACAGTTAGCCTTCTAGGTCTCATCCCTGTAACCACCTGCTTCATGCCGTGCAGATGGCGTTAGGGTGCCGTCCAGTCTAACTGCTTACATTGTCTGTGGATAGATGGCATAGCATTCACTATTACCACTTATTTGTCATTTTACTATTGTTTTTAGACTTAAGATGGAACTTTGGGTCGTGGTATTAAATATTCAATCCGGTATTTACCTTGGCGACTGAGGAAATCCACGAAAAAACCTCAGACAGATTGGTCGGGCCACGGGATTTGAACCCGGGACCTCCCGAATGCGGGCCATCCGCTCGGTATATAGATTTTGTTTGTCATGCAAACATCTTAAAACATGCTGTATTTTAGTAAAGTGGTTACAGCCATTTTGATAAAATAAAAAATAACAATTGTTTTTCATGTAAAGAGTAGTTTGGTTGGGGGATTTTCGTTAAAATGTTTTTGTCGCATACTTCGAAGTTGCTGAACTTAAATACCAAGTTTGGCGTTTGACCGACTTTTCATTTTTGAGTTATGATATTCAGACCTTCTTCTCAAAACGATTTGTTATCAGGATGTCTGTGAACGTGTAGTTCTGGTGAAATCTCGGTAAGTAGTAGGAACGGTTCTAGTTCCATTTGTACCCCGCTACATCGGCGGCCTTTCCTTTGGAACGTGTTAAGTGAAGTACTCTTATCGTTGGGTTCCTTCCACTTTTGGGGTTTTAATCATTAGATCTGACGCTTGCAGACTCTGGGGAGGATAGACAATAATTCCCACCCCCAGGCAGTTGCTGTACCGACTGAGCTACGGGGCCACCCTTGTCTCTGCAGCGGCTATCTTCCAGAAAAACAAGGGACGTCTCACCTAATGCTAAGAAAGTATTTGAGACTGACATGGAGAAAAGTTGAAACAATATCCTTAGCTGATAAAACGTGTGAGCTGTATCAACGCCTCCAAGATACAGAAGGGCTTCGTGGAAAAGAAAATGGCGGTTCTACCTGGGCAATGTGCGGTAGAGAGACTATCGCAGCTTTTAAGGAATTTCGTGAAAATTAAACGTGATTGATTTAAGAAGATTGTTGCGTACTTGGTGTTTATAATGTTGTTTTTAGGTGCTGTGTTCCCTACTGCATGGAAATTATAAAAATAGCAGCAAAGTATACGTGTTCAAGTTCCCAAAGGATAAAAATTTAAAAGGTAGAATTTTCGCCTATCAGAAACCCACGGGCAAGTCTACTAATATTAAACCTAACCTAATTACTGTCCACTTGCTCATGTTTTCAGGACACCGTTTATATACTTTTTGCGAGCATCACAGTTCGTAATGTATATGTATAATACATCAATTTTCTGTGCTTTTCTGTTTTTGTCTATATAAGCTTTAAATAGCTATGTAGAAGTCTTTGGCATTTGTTAACATATTTATAACCTAATCAAACACAGATTATTTGTCAAAATCGTGTAAATTAGTATTTTCGGACCCCAGTTCATTTTTCAAGGTATATCTGACATTTAAAGTATAAACTAAATGATATTTTTCTAAATTACAAAAAAAAAAATCCCTTTTTAAAGCTCTAGTTAAATTTTGAGGTAATTGTTTAATAATGATCTTTCGAAATCTAGGCCTATCATCCCACTTGCAGTGCATTGTTTGTAAACAACAAAACAAATAAAGGAAAGCTAATAATACGCACAGCCTACCAACAAAAGTTTGAGATTCCATTATGAGAAAAAACTGTGTTTTGAAAGAACAGGTGCATTTAAGTGAACAAAGTTGCTATTACTAATTGTGGTTAGTACTGGTCATCACTTGTATTTGCTAAACATTGCTTGGCAGTATTTTCCTGTTGTATCATTTTGCTTTCATAAAAAAACTAATCAAATCTTTTAAATGAGCGCAGTCACATTTAAAACTCGACATACCAAGAATGAGGCAGAATGTTATTTTAACATTTCTATTTTCTTAAAAGAAAGTATTTATAAGATGTTCTAAGAGATATCCACCAACAGATCCGTCCTGATATGACCAAGGAGTTAAATCCCCATTCCATCCACTAACAAATATTCACTGAAGCTCTGTTGCATTCAATATGCAAGCCAAGAGATAATATCGTGGCAGTATTTACCTGCAAATTATCTTTGCTACCCCCACAATTATTTCACGATTAATATAGATATATCTTTTGTGGTCATATACATTGGTTTATTTTCGTTACATATTTTCAGATTTATACTGTATTTTTTGAGAGGGGTTTCTTTGGGCCCGTCCCTTTTAATTCTGAAGTGAGACTAATAGTGCTTTCCATTTAAATGACACCAACTAATGTCCTTGACAACACGGGTATGAGTGTGATATCATTGATTTATTATTATTAATAATAATCTCCCCCATCACCCTGAAGTGAACTTGTTAGAGTTTACTCTTCGGAAGTAAATCCGAATGTACGTACAGAGATAAGAGAAATTTAGAATATTTCTTTTTGGATATCTTGGGAACTCTCAGAGGATTTTTAACAGAGTTAGCCTAAAGGAATAATTTTTCTTTATATCAGCATGGATCTTAAAGAACAAAATGAGCGTATTGTTTAAAGTTTCCAAAGTGTTGAATGTTGTGCATTTCTACCTCTGGGCAGCAGCGATTTTGTTAATACATGTGCCTCAAGTAGAAACTTTAAAAGCGAATGTTTCTGGTCCATTGTTTTATAATCCAACCGATAATAATTATTGTTTATATTTTCTGAATTACGTCTTTCTTCACAAGAGACAATATTCTTGTTAAAAAAACTTTTAATGACTAAATGCTCTCTACTGCTCGCTGAAACTACATGGACTGTCGTCCTCCGTGGTCTAGGGGCACCATGCTAGCCTCTAGTTCCCGAGATCGCGGGTTCAAACCCGGCGGAGGGTGATTATAAATCCTTAGCATTGCTTCCTTCGGAAGGGAAGTAAAGCCGGTGGTCCCGTGTCGCAGATTTACGGCACGTAAAAGAATCTCAAACCTGATAAAGAGGTCTCTGAGCAAAATTACCGGTCTTTCACGCCCAATGGGACGCCAAGGACCGCAGCAGTTAAAGAGCGGTTTGGACCTACATGTGCGGTCATCTTGTTTTAATGCTCAAGCCTTTTCTCTGTAGGAGGTGCTGGTTATATCATCCCTAACATGTCGTTAATAACAATTTAACATTTCTGTTCTAGCGGCATCACCTTCGGGAACCAGAAGCGGAACTTCGACGAGATTGACAGAGCTGGTTTCAACAGCTTTGTCAAGAAGAACTTTGACGAAATTGACCGCGCTGGCTTTGACAGTTTTGTGAAGAGAAACTTCGACGAGATAGACCGAGTGGGATTTGGCAGCTTCGTGAAAAGGAATTCGCCTCTTCTAGCACGCTTATATGACAAAGAAAACAATTAGATATGCGTGTTGCTGCACAAGCCGTTGTGTATAGAATTTTCTATGTTATCACCACCTGGCAATCAAGAGAGTTACAGAATGTTTATTTATTTTTCATGTCAAATGTATAACTATTTATTGTTCCCATGATGGACTTTTAGGAGACCCATCTGTCAAAAAAGGTCAAAATTCATATATTAAATGGATTTTGATGTTTTAAACACTAGTAACCTTCTTTAAGGTGTTTTATAGCAAGCCACGTCCTTGTAAGCAACATGAGATGAATTTGTTTACATGCCTAGTTGTGAAGTTAATATTCATATTGTGTAACATTTGTCTCAGTTTTAACATGCATTTTCTTCAAAACTAACAGAATAAATAAAAATCAACATCTACAATTTATTAATACAGTATTAAAGAGTTTAATTAGATTTTTATCAAAAACTAATTGCATCGTGTGGAGCTATTTTTGAAAACGGTAAAAAGGTAATTTAAAAATATGTAAGAGATTTCATGCAACATTCTACATTAAACCGTGATTGCTGAATTAAAATTTCAAATGACTCGACTTGAAATTGTGAATTTTAGAAACTTTACAGATGGGTATCCTTAATGTGTGTAAAGTAGGAAACACCATATCAAATTGGCTCTAACTGCTAATAGCACGATTGGACATTTAGCTCACCCTCACAGACATGTTCCGTGAGAAGCTGCTAATGCAACAATCAGCTTATGTATTTGATTTACGTTTAACCCTAGGATCAAACTGCAAAAAATTAAACATTTAGAGAACTTCCACTTGTATTTAAATATGATAATAATCAATTTTATTTTGTAAACTCAGTTTTTGTTCTCGGCCTTACACTCAAGTATACCACAAGCAAATGTTTTATCAATGTTTAGAAGTATTTATATTGTGATGTTGCCGTTATATTATCAATGTGATAACATTCAGTACCTGTTGATTCCTGTCAAACGCCAAGTCTGGCCTATTTGTGATTCAAATGTAGAATTTTGTTTTATTAAATACATATGTTACTAAAGTATTATGTGTGTTCCATTTATTATCATCACGTCCAGCAAACCTAGCAAGTTGGCAAGCGAGTTATCACGTTTGTCGGTGATAATGTCTTCTGCAGCACTCACGGTCTCCTTGTATTGCTCGTGGTTGCATCAGTCCTCTACAAGAATACAAGTGAAACGTACGCAAGTTTCGAATCTCGAGCAAACCTGGCGCATTTACTTCGACCAAACACCGATTTAGAAAGAAATCGGCCCTGTGTCCAGTTCGGAATTTATTAATTCTATATGCTTTATTATCCACACTATATTCTTAACTAGTACTACGCATGAATAGCTGTTAAAGTTTCGTACACTTACGATGATAAGACACCCAGCAATGCTTTCTCTTTCAACTTCATTGCCAGCCAATTACGGAGGGGCCCCCAAAACGTTGCCCTTTCTGCTTCGAACGCGACCGCTGGGAAGGAGGGATGAGGGGCAATCAGGCGCGCTCAAGGTCCCTAACATTTACAGATAGAGCGCATAGGACGCCGCTCAGGCCCACCCACAAGCTCCTAACCCTTGGGGGTTCCCTGAAGGGGAGCCTGCTCCGAAAGAAACCTTCACAAAGCGCAGACCGCAACACCGTCGCCTGGTCCTTCGATCCTGAAACAGATGCTGATGCGCAGGAAATTCGTGGTAGAACAGTAACCACCCCAGCAATCGGTCGCCGGGAATCGAACCCGAATGCAGCCTCTCACATTACAGCGGAGCTTGTATGCTTAACTCGCACTACTCTAGCAATTGCTCCTATCACATCAAAGTCTTCACCTTCACTCAAATGCTTTAAACTTCAAATATAACAGTTGGTTACCAATAAATACACTTGGGTCTTTCAGTTAGATATTTAATTTCCTCAATTTGCAATTTAGAATCCTTAACATCCAAACGTGAGATGTAAAGTTTACAATACACAATGTGATGCGGCATCTCAGATACACACCGGTGCCTCTTGTGCACGGGATCCGGCTTCATTTGTCGGACATTCTATATCTTATGTAAATATCTTAAACTTGGGTTAAATAAAAATCATTAGCACCATTTTTGAGAAAATATGCAAAACTTTTCCAAAAATGAAGTATCACATCTTCCGTCCGCGATGTAGAAATGCCCGGAATATCACAGCATGCAGTAATAGGAAGATATGCTCTCCTCGGCCAACTACGGATAACAATTGCAGCTCATACTCCGCCTCCCTCCATCCACCCACACCCAGCACAGAGTGCAGTAATAGGGACGTCAATAAGACAGTATGCCGCTTACTCCTGCGGATTCCAGCACCTCAGCCGTTACTATTAAATTTCTGTAACGTGACTCCTCAATTGGTCCCAAAGACCTGAATCTATCCTTATCAGGTCCCCAGCAGGGCAAAACGTTCTCATGCTGGTACCGGAAATCGAACTCAGGTCCCTTCGCACCGTAAGCAGCAGCGCTTCCTGGACGACTAGTACTACTACTACTACTACTACTACTACTACTAATAATAATAATAATAATAATAACTGCAAAATTATATAATCGGATCCGAGCCGGGTAATGCAGTATCGGCTATTCTCGTGCTCGATTCAGATCGGGCCGGACCAGGCCGAACCTAGGCAACGCATCGATCGGTAATACAGATTGAAGACTACGTACTTCTCTACAGTGTTGCCAACCTAGACCGGGAACACATTGGTTCACGTACGCGGGTCTTCCAAGAAGTAAATACTGTTGGCGCATTCTTGCTGCGCAGATCGCTGCCAGGCTTCTCCACCTCTTTTCTCAGTGTTGTGTGAGTTGTTGTTTTGTGCATTCTGTGATTGTTCAAAATGAACTGTGTGATACAAAGTCCCGCCCACTAAGGTGAGAGGTATTCCATTTTTGTATGCTCGGAAGTTGAAATTTATATTCAGCTAAAGGAAGTGAATGCTGAAGAGAAACAAATGTGAGAAAGTAACGTGAAATGTGCATGACGAAACTCGATCCGGACGTCCGTCACTGAACAACAAAGTGTAACCCTAGTTCAACGTTTCTCGTTCTTTGCTTGATGAACATCTGGCGACAGTCTACTCAACAAGGCATAAAGCTCGTGGACACATTTGACAAATGTTAAATAATGGGGGTGATTGTGTCCAGAAATTAAGTAAACTTCAGTTCTGTAACTACAGCTTTTTAAAATAAAATATTTCTTTCTGAATATATTAAAGCTAAATGTTGTTACTCCCTGAATGACCCCCGTACTATATCCAATAGTAAGGAATGAACTAAGCTTGGCTAAATAATCTCACGATAAAATTCCAAACTTTTCCAAGGTAAAACAAATGAAAACTACGGCATATACGTGATAGTAGTGGAACCCGCAGTGTATTATTGCCTCTGCCTTTCTCAACCTTTCTCTCTTCCACTCGCCCAATCTGTCGCATCTACTTCTCTCTTGGTTAAATAATCTCATCCTTTTCTCTGCAACACGGTCGGAAGTATGTTGTTGCTGTTAGGGGCAGCCGGTTTACGAACACAATTAGTAATAAAAATTGCTATAACTTCTAAAACACTTCTCCTATCAACATTCTGCAATAACAGAACTTGTTTAAAATGCTGTTTTATGCTCTTCTGCATCTAAAACGTTTCAAAAAAATAAAAAGCTAAATATGTGAAAATTGTCGGTATGTTTATATTGACCCCTCCCTGGTGAAAAACAAGATGCGTACTGTAAGACTTTGGTCCAGTGTAGTGACTGGCCCCACCTCTCTGACTTAACCTTGTTTATGGTGTAATAACCTACCCTCAAGCTTTATAACAACTGATTGGGCCTTTCTTGAGCCAAAGGGGAACAACACACATAAACAAATACGAATTTAAAAATGCAATGTTTGGTTTCTCGGTATCCCTTACCAGAAACATTTTCTGTTGTGGGTTTATTAGACACATGGTATTAGCGTTTGCACATCACACAATGCAATGTTTTGTATTACAGTCCATTGTTTTCGGCCAGGTCTGGAAGGAGGTCAATGTGTCCTGCCCTCCCTTCACCTACTTGCTGGCCGAAAAGAACGTGAATGGACTGTTAGTGCCATATTAATGGTATAAAAACCTTCAAATGCATTTTGTCATATTTCCTAATGAGTGTTTAACACATCTACCACCCAATCACAGCCCTGCTCGAGAACAGCACAGCTCTATGAGGAACACCATAACCAACAAACCAAGAAATATTGCTAACCCTAGCACTTCAAACACACCCAGTACATTAGCTTTCACTGGCTGACAGATACTAATAGCTATTCACCATGCAGTAAAATAAATGGCACAATAACTAGGTACGGTAAAACCCAACAACTTAACCGAAATGGCAGAGCAGGAAGAAAATAAAGAAAGAGTGGACGAAAAAATACGAGATACCCAAATTCGCGCTGGCAACATTGCTGCGACAATTGTCAATGTTCTGTTGTCCCGATACGGCTACTTGGTATTGTATGTAGTTAATCGTCACATTCCAAGAAATACTGTACCGTTACAAGTGTGTACTGCCTGCACACGGAGGCCCACTGTTATTTTACTGCTGGTGTTGGTCAGTGTGGTTTATTTGTGTTTAAGATGTCAGCGAAAGGAAAGCGAGTTGTGATAACCATTGAACGGAAACTGGAAGCTGACGAGGAATTCAAATCATTGGAGGTAAGAAAGTCTCAAATTTGTATTAAAATGTTAACGGGAACTGTTGAATTACGGCACTACACGATTTTTTTAGATTGCCTTGCGTTTTGTGGAACAAAGCACTGAGTCAACACAAACAGATATAATGTGCTCGCAAGACAGCTCAGAAAAAAAATGATTTTTTAGGCACCATTGCCTAAAAGTAGAATTTTAAGGTAGTGCACACGAACTAAAAGCCTTAAATTGGTAACAATTTTATACGACTCCATTGTGACCAACCTTGGTTTCAAGTCCAATCACATGACAATTACTCTTTGTATTTGCACATGTTCAATAACTCGACTTGCTTTGATTACGCTTTACTTTTCATTGCCTTTTTACATGATTAACTTCTCGTGGGATCGCATTAAGACATTAAAAATGTCCTCAATGAATTTGATGAAACAGAAGCTTCCTGCATTGCCAAGGCTAAGAAATCACTCGAGTGCCCCTTCTTGCCGCTTCCCTTGCATACATTAAGACACATTTTTGTTTTATACCAGAAGCTATTCTCCGATTGGAAAGTACAACTTTACCACTGAAACATGCTCTAGATAACATTGGCAATGTTTACCGTAAAGAAATAAATGTTCTTCAAAGTTGCAGAAGATTCTTCAACGAAATCCTGATTTTGAAGATAAAATCATCAATTCAGTATTGCAGGGAGAAAAGATACAGGGAAACTACCCCTAGAACCTGTTGCACTGGCATCTATGTTCTACGCTGCAGAGACGTCATGTTCTGTTGAAAGAACCTTTTCTTCAATCAAGAATGTGTTACGCAATAATAGGAAATCGTTTACGCCAGAAAATTTGAGAATGTATGTAACTATCTACTGCAAACCAAAAGATTAATCTTACAACTAAGTACCAGAAAAGCAAAATTGCTGATACCTGTATTGATCCACGAAGCAAAACATAAAAGAAAAAGCTATTTTAAGCATATAAGAAAGCTAAAATGAAGGTTTATTCCACCTAAAAATCCGGGCCTAGATATGACCAGACTGCTTATTTACAAACAGTGCTTTATACTGACAGTGAAATGCTTGTCATGCGTTTACGTATTGTTCCAGGCATATGTTTGGTACATCGCTGGAAGCGTTACACAGGTCATGGAAAGAACTGCCGCATCTCGCAGAGTGTTGCGGGAAAAGAAGCGAGCAGGACCGTTGTTGCAACGCCAACAAAACAGTAGTCGACTCGTTTACAAAAGCGGCTATACACAGTACAATTGATAGGTCGTATAAATGGCATTTCTTGCCCAGTTTAAACGACATTACTCACGCCAGATATTTTCAATAGAAGTAGGTATGTTTTACGTGAGGTAATGAAGAACATGGGATTTCCTTACGTAAAGCACAATCTAGGACGAAACTTCCTGATGACAAACCCGATGTTATCGTGAAATGATTTAAATTTTTACGGAAAACGAGAAATTTAAGGAATACTGGGCGGCCCATTATTCTATTTGGATGAAACATGGGTGAACGTTAATCAGTCGAAAGGAAAAATGAGGGTTTCCGATATTAACGAACTAGAACACATTTTTCATGTACCACTGGGAAAGGGCTCTAGACTTATTGTTTTATATGCTGGAGCGTCTAATCGATTTGTCCCCAATGCACTGTTATTGTTTAAATCTAAATCCACTAAGGATCGCCATGAGGAAATGGACGAAGATGTATTCATGCAATGGTTTAATAACCAGCGTCTGCCGAACATTCCGGAACATAGTATTGACAATGTCCCATAGCGTTCTGTTGAAGTAAACACCCAGTTTCGAATTCACTAAAGAAACTAATGCAAGAATGGTTGCAAAATCGGGGATCGACTACGACCAATGAGCAACAAAATCTGTGTTATGTGACATAGTTAAGATACGTTCAGACCGACTCCATTGCTGAATGGAGTTCGCTTACCTCCGTATCATTGCGATATGGTCACAAATCAAAGCACGTGATGTCTTCCACAAAGTTAGTCCAGAGGGCTGCCTGTGAGAAATGTACTGGGAAACACGTGCATTATTTGATGATGTGTTGGACAATTTCATCATAAATTTAGAAGAGAGTGACTGAATCGGACGATGAGTTTGAATACTGCGGCAATAATCCAGCACCCGATGACAATGGAGCTGGGACCCTCAAACAAACCCCTACACTATTACTATTTACCAACAATGTACCTGGGATGCACGTAAAATGGATAGAAAGAGTAATATAAAGCAGTAGTTGAGGCGAAAATGCTGTATGGTGCAGAGATTTGGGGTATTGAGGAGGGGTGGGAACAGGTAAATAAAGTGCATAGGAGCTTTTGTAAAATAATTCTGGGTCTACCAAGAGCCTCACCTAATGGGGTTGCACAAATGGAGTTAGGGAGATTTGGTAGTACGGCGAAAATTATTGAAAGAATAGTGAAATATTGATTGAGAATTGAGGAATCAGAGAATAATAATATTTTAAAACAATGTTTGGAGGTTCACCACAAGTTAAATAAAGAGGATACTTGGTATAAGCGCCTAGAAGCAATTCTCAATGAAATAGGGTGTGGGGATATTTGGAAATATAGACAATCACGTGAGAAGGGATGTTGGAAAAGAGTTAGATTGAGGATTGAAGATATGGAAAGACAGGGAATATTGGTAGTTTTAATTAAAAAAGATCATTACATGCATATATACAGAGATTAAAAGGGCATGGGAAAGAGAAAACTATGTTGGTGTTTGTAATAAAATAGCAATAGAGGGCTTTGCATGGGCTAGGACAGGGGTGGTGAGGTTAAAAGGCATAGAAGGAGAAAATGAAGGCAAATGTCCATTATGTAATAGCAATTTTAACAATTGCTGGCATTTAATGTTAGAATGTGAAGGAACAATGAATATGAGGAAAAAATTACAAAGAAACAATTGGTCTAGATTACCAAATGAAATTATAGGTAAAAGGTTGTTAAGAGTTAAATCCAAAGAAAGTTTATTTGAAATAGGAAAATATTTAGGTGTAGTGAGAAATAAATGGTTAAAAAAATTAGAAATAAGGAATAGAACGAAAATGTAGATTGTTGAATCATAAATTAAATAGGACCCAATGACTCAACAACCATGGTGTTGGATGTTTGCGGGCCCTTAGTAATGCAGCAACTTAGTGAAAAGGATATGTAAAGGGTAATGTGTAGAGATAAAATTATGTATTATAGAACTTAGGAGAATTAATTTATGTAACTAACGAAGTGAAATAAAATATCTATCTATCTACCAACAATGTAAACCTCTAATTCCTATGTTTCAACACGTACTGCAATCGCAAAAAAAGATCCTACCTTTAACACTTGTATCATAATCTACCATTATGAAATAAGTAAACTATAAATACTGTAATGGGTATTTTAGTACTGTATACAGTACTAGATCTTATTAAACATTATTACATTCATTTGGAATACAATTTTATTATTTCCTACTTTCGCTGCTTAAAATCGTTACCATCCATTATTCGAAACGGTTCTGCCCCTTTAGTTCAGTTAAGCGGGATTCTACTGTATATCTAAATATATAGGTAAATGCGTTAATTATTACAGTAATGTGGCCAAACTCACAAGATATAGTCGGCCAAGCCGGCAATAAAACTTTGAGCGAGGGAGATTCAAGAAATCAAACTCACGCGATGTAGTCGGCCAAGCCGGCAATAAAACTTTGAGCGAGGGAGATTCAAGAAATCAAACTCACGCGATGTAGTCGGCCAAGCCGTCAATAAAACTTTGAGCGAGGGAGATTCAAGAAAGCAAACTCACGCGATGTAGTCGGCCAAGCCGGCAATAAAACTTTGAGCGACGGAGATTCAAGAAATCAAACTCACGCGATGTAGTCGGCCAAGCCGTCAATAAAACTTTGAGCGACGGAGATTCAAGAAATCAAACCCACGTGATACAGTCGGTCAAGCCGTCAATAAAACTTTGAGCGACGGAGATTCAAGAAATCAAACCCACGTGATACAGTCGGCCAAGCCGTCAATAAAACTTTGAGCGACGGAGATTCAAGAAATCAAACCCACGTGATACAGTCGGCCAAGCCGTCAATAAAACTTTGAGCGACGGAGATTCAAGAAAGTAAACCGACGTGATACAGTCGGCCAAGCCGTCAATAAAACTTTGAGCGAGGGAGATTCAAGAAAGTAAACCCACGTGATACAGTCGGCCAAGTCGTCAATAAAACTTTGAGCGAGGGAGACTCAAGAAATCAAACCCACGCGATATAGTCGGCCAAGTCGTCAATAAAACTTTGAGCGAGGGAGATTCAAGAAATGAAACTCACGCGATATAGTCGGCCAAGCCGTCAATAAAACTTTGAGCGAGGGAGATTCAAGAAATCAAACCCACGTGATGTAGTCGGCCAAGCCGTCAATAAAACTTTGAGCGAGGGAGATTCAAGAAATCAAACTCACGCGATTTAGTCGGCCAAGCCGTCAATAAAACTTTGAGCGAGGGAGATTCAAGAAATCAAACCCACGTGATGTAGTCGGCCAAGCCGTCAATAAAACTTTGAGCGAGGGAGATTCAAGAAATCAAACTCACGCGATTTAGTCGGCCAAGTCGTCAATAAAACTTTGAGCGAGGGAGATTCAAGAAATCAAGCCCACGTGATGTAGTCGGCCAAGCCGTCAATAAAACTTTGAGCGAGGGAGATTCAAGAAATCAAACCCACGTGATGTAGTCGGCCAAGCCGCCAATAAAACTTTGAGCGAGGGAGATTCAAGAAATCAAACTCACGCGATTTAGTCGGCCAAGCCGTCAATAAAACTTTGAGCGAGGGAGATTCAAGAAATCAAACCCACGTGATGTAGTCGGCCAAGCCGTCAATAAAACTTTGAGCGAGGGAGATTCAAGAAATCAAACTCACGCGATTTAGTCGGCCAAGTCGTCAATAAAACTTTGAGCGAGGGAGATTCAAGAAATCAAACCCACGCGATATAGTCGGCCAAGTCGTCAATAAAGCTTTGAGCGAGGGAGATTCAAGAAATCAAACCCACGTGATACAGTCGGCCAAGTCGTCAATAGAACTTTGACGAGGGAGATTCAAGAAATCAAACTCACGCGATATAGACGGCCAAGCCGTCAATAGAACTTTGACGAGGGAGATTCAAGAAATCAAACCCACGCGATATAGTCGGCCAAGCCGTCAATAAAACTTTGAGCGAGGGAGATTCAAGAAATCAAACCCACGTGATATAGTCGGCCAAGCCGTCAATAAAACTTTGACGAGGGAGATTCAAGAAAGCAAACCCACGTGATATAGTCGGCCAAGCCGTCAATAAAACTTTGACGAGGGAGATTCTAGAAAGCAAACCCACGTGATATAGTCGGCCAAGCCGTCAATGAAACTTTGAGAGGGAGATTCAAGAAATCAAACCCACGTGATATAGTCGGCCAAGCCGGCAATAAAACTTTGAGCGAGGGAGATTCAAGAAATCAAACCCACGTGATACAGTCGGCCAAGCCGTCAATGAAACTTTGAGAGAGGGAGATTCAAGAAATCAAACCCACGTGATATAGTCGGCCAAGCCGTCAATGAAACTTTGAGCGAGCGAGATTCAAGAAATCAAACCCACGTGATACAGTCGGCCAAGCCGTCAATTAAACTTTGAGCGAGGGAGATTCAAGAAATCAAACCCACGTGATATAGTCGGCCAAGCCGTCAATGAAACTTTGAGAGAGGGAGATTCAAGAAATCAAACCCACGTGATACAGTCGGCCAAGCCGTCAATTAAACTTTGAGCGAGGGAGATTCAAGAAATCAAACCCACGTGATATAGTCGGCCAAGCCGTCAATGAAACTTTGAGAGAGGGAGATTCAAGAAATCAAACCCACGTGATATAGTCGGCCAAGCCGGCAATAAAACTTTGAGCGAGGGAGATTCAAGAAAGCAAACCCATGTGATACAGTCGGCCAAGCCGTCAATAAAACTTTGAGCGAGGGAGATTCAAGAAATCAAACCCACGTGATATAGTCGGCCAAGCCGTCAATAAAACTTTGAGCGAGGGAGATTCAAGAAATCAAACCCAAGTGATATAGTCGGCCAAGCCGGCAATAAAACTTTGAGCGAGGGAGATTCAAGAAATCAAACCCATGTGATACAGTCGGCCAAGCCGTCAATAAAACTTTGAGCGAGGGAGATTCAAGAAATCAAACCCACGTGATATAGTCGGCCAAGCCGTCAATAAAACTTTGAGCGAGGGAGATTCAAGAAATCAAACCCACGTGATATAGTCGGCCAAGCCGGCAATAAAACTTTGAGCGAGGGAGATTCAAGAAATCAAACCCATGTGATACAGTCGGCCAAGCCGTCAATAAAACTTTGAGCGAGGGAGATTCAAGAAGTCAAACCCACGTGATATAGTCGGCCAAGCCGGCAATAAAACTTTGAGCGAGGGAGATTCAAGAAATCAAACCCACGTGATACAGTCGGCCAAGCCGTCAATGAAACTTTGAGAGAGGGAGATTCAAGAAATCAAACCCACGTGATATAGTCGGCCAAGCCGTCAATGAAACTTTGAGAGAGGGAGATTCAAGAAATCAAACCCACGTGATACAGTCGGCCAAGCCGTCAATGAAACTTTGAGCGAGGGAGATTCAAGAAATCAAACCCACGTGATACAGTCGGCCAAGCCGTCAATGAAACTTTGAGAGAGGGAGATTCAAGAAATCAAACCCACGTGATATAGTCGGCCAAGCCGGCAATGAAACTTTGAGAGAGGGAGATTCAAGAAATCAAACCCACGTGATATAGTCGGCCAAGCCGTCAATGAAACTTTGAGAGAGGGAGATTCAAGAAATCAAACCCACGTGATATAGTCGGCCAAGCCGTCAATGAAACTTTGAGAGAGGGAGATTCAAGAAATCAAACCCACGTGATACAGTCGGCCAAGCCGTCAATGAAACTTTGAGAGAGGGAGATTCAAGAAATCAAACCCACGTGATATAGTCGGCCAAGCCGTCAATGAAACTTTGAGAGAGGGAGATTCAAGAAATCAAACCCACGTGATACAGTCGGCCAAGCCGTCAATGAAACTTTGAGCGAGGGAGATTCAAGAAATCAAACCCACGTGATACAGTCGGCCAAGCCGTCAATGAAACTTTGAGCGAGGGAGATTCAAGAAATCAAACCCACGTGATATAGTCGGCCAAGCCGTCAATGAAACTTTGAGAGAGGGAGATTCAAGAAATCAAACCCACGTGATATAGTCGGCCAAGCCGTCAATGAAACTTTGAGAGAGGGAGATTCAAGAAATCAAACCCACGTGATATAGTCGGCCAAGCCGGCAATAAAACTTTGAGCGAGGGAGATTCAAGAAATCAAACCCACGTGATATAGTCGGCCAAGCCGGCAATAAAACTTTGAGCGAGGGAGATTCAAGAAATCAAACCCACGCGATATAGTCGGCCAAGTCGTCAATAAAGCTTTGAGCGAGGGAGATTCAAGAAATCAAACCCACGTGATACAGTCGGCCAAGTCGTCAATAGAACTTTGACGAGGGAGATTCAAGAAATCAAACTCACGCGATATAGTCGGCCAAGCCGTCAATAGAACTTTGACGAGGGAGATTCAAGAAATCAAACTCACGCGATTTAGTCGGCCAAGCCGTCAATAAAACTTTGAGCGAGGGAGATTCAAGAAATCAAACCCACGTGATGTAGTCGGCCAAGCCGTCAATAAAACTTTGAGCGAGGGAGATTCAAGAAATCAAACTCACGCGATTTAGTCGGCCAAGTCGTCAATAAAACTTTGAGCGAGGGAGATTCAAGAAATCAAACCCACGCGATATAGTCGGCCAAGTCGTCAATAAAGCTTTGAGCGAGGGAGATTCAAGAAATCAAACCCACGTGATACAGTCGGCCAAGTCGTCAATAGAACTTTGACGAGGGAGATTCAAGAAATCAAACTCACGCGATATAGACGGCCAAGCCGTCAATAGAACTTTGACGAGGGAGATTCAAGAAATCAAACCCACGCGATATAGTCGGCCAAGCCGTCAATAAAACTTTGAGCGAGGGAGATTCAAGAAATCAAACCCACGTGATATAGTCGGCCAAGCCGTCAATAAAACTTTGACGAGGGAGATTCAAGAAAGCAAACCCACGTGATATAGTCGGCCAAGCCGTCAATAAAACTTTGACGAGGGAGATTCTAGAAAGCAAACCCACGTGATATAGTCGGCCAAGCCGTCAATGAAACTTTGAGAGGGAGATTCAAGAAATCAAACCCACGTGATATAGTCGGCCAAGCCGGCAATAAAACTTTGAGCGAGGGAGATTCAAGAAATCAAACCCACGTGATACAGTCGGCCAAGCCGTCAATGAAACTTTGAGAGAGGGAGATTCAAGAAATCAAACCCACGTGATATAGTCGGCCAAGCCGTCAATGAAACTTTGAGCGAGCGAGATTCAAGAAATCAAACCCACGTGATACAGTCGGCCAAGCCGTCAATTAAACTTCGAGCGAGGGAGATTCAAGAAATCAAACCCACGTGATATAGTCGGCCAAGCCGTCAATGAAACTTTGAGAGAGGGAGATTCAAGAAATCAAACCCACGTGATACAGTCGGCCAAGCCGTCAATTAAACTTTGAGCGAGGGAGATTCAAGAAATCAAACCCACGTGATATAGTCGGCCAAGCCGTCAATGAAACTTTGAGAGAGGGAGATTCAAGAAATCAAACCCACGTGATATAGTCGGCCAAGCCGGCAATAAAACTTTGAGCGAGGGAGATTCAAGAAAGCAAACCCATGTGATACAGTCGGCCAAGCCGTCAATAAAACTTTGAGCGAGGGAGATTCAAGAAATCAAACCCACGTGATATAGTCGGCCAAGCCGTCAATAAAACTTTGAGCGAGGGAGATTCAAGAAATCAAACCCAAGTGATATAGTCGGCCAAGCCGGCAATAAAACTTTGAGCGAGGGAGATTCAAGAAATCAAACCCATGTGATACAGTCGGCCAAGCCGTCAATAAAACTTTGAGCGAGGGAGATTCAAGAAATCAAACCCACGTGATATAGTCGGCCAAGCCGTCAATAAAACTTTGAGCGAGGGAGATTCAAGAAATCAAACCCACGTGATATAGTCGGCCAAGCCGGCAATAAAACTTTGAGCGAGGGAGATTCAAGAAATCAAACCCATGTGATACAGTCGGCCAAGCCGTCAATAAAACTTTGAGCGAGGGAGATTCAAGAAGTCAAACCCACGTGATATAGTCGGCCAAGCCGGCAATAAAACTTTGAGCGAGGGAGATTCAAGAAATCAAACCCACGTGATACAGTCGGCCAAGCCGTCAATGAAACTTTGAGAGAGGGAGATTCAAGAAATCAAACCCACGTGATATAGTCGGCCAAGCCGTCAATGAAACTTTGAGAGAGGGAGATTCAAGAAATCAAACCCACGTGATACAGTCGGCCAAGCCGTCAATGAAACTTTGAGCGAGGGAGATTCAAGAAATCAAACCCACGTGATACAGTCGGCCAAGCCGTCAATGAAACTTTGAGAGAGGGAGATTCAAGAAATCAAACCCACGTGATATAGTCGGCCAAGCCGGCAATGAAACTTTGAGAGAGGGAGATTCAAGAAATCAAACCCACGTGATATAGTCGGCCAAGCCGTCAATGAAACTTTGAGAGAGGGAGATTCAAGAAATCAAACCCACGTGATATAGTCGGCCAAGCCGTCAATGAAACTTTGAGAGAGGGAGATTCAAGAAATCAAACCCACGTGATACAGTCGGCCAAGCCGTCAATGAAACTTTGAGAGAGGGAGATTCAAGAAATCAAACCCACGTGATATAGTCGGCCAAGCCGTCAATGAAACTTTGAGAGAGGGAGATTCAAGAAATCAAACCCACGTGATACAGTCGGCCAAGCCGTCAATGAAACTTTGAGCGAGGGAGATTCAAGAAATCAAACCCACGTGATACAGTCGGCCAAGCCGTCAATGAAACTTTGAGAGAGGGAGATTCAAGAAATCAAACCCACGTGATATAGTCGGCCAAGCCGTCAATGAAACTTTGAGAGAGGGAGATTCAAGAAATCAAACCCACGTGATATAGTCGGCCAAGCCGTCAATGAAACTTTGAGAGAGGGAGATTCAAGAAATCAAACCCACGTGATATAGTCGGCCAAGCCGGCAATAAAACTTTGAGCGAGGGAGATTCAAGAAATCAAACCCACGTGATATAGTCGGCCAAGCCGGCAATAAAACTTTGAGCGAGGGAGATTCAAGAAATCAAACCCACGCGATATAGTCGGCCAAGTCGTCAATAAAGCTTTGAGCGAGGGAGATTCAAGAAATCAAACCCACGTGATACAGTCGGCCAAGTCGTCAATAGAACTTTGACGAGGGAGATTCAAGAAATCAAACTCACGCGATATAGTCGGCCAAGCCGTCAATAGAACTTTGACGAGGGAGATTCAAGAAATCAAACTCACGCGATATAGTCGGCCAAGCCGTCAATAAAACTTTGAGCGAGGGAGATTCAAGAAATCAAACCCAAGTGATATAGTCGGCCAAGCCGGCAATAAAACTTTGAGCGAGGGAGATTCAAGAAATCAAACCCATGTGATACAGTCGGCCAAGCCGTCAATAAAACTTTGAGCGAGGGAGATTCAAGAAATCAAACCCACGTGATATAGTCGGCCAAGCCGTCAATAAAACTTTGAGCGAGGGAGATTCAAGAAATCAAACCCACGTGATATAGTCGGCCAAGCCGGCAATAAAACTTTGAGCGAGGGAGATTCAAGAAATCAAACCCATGTGATACAGTCGGCCAAGCCGTCAATAAAACTTTGAGCGAGGGAGATTCAAGAAGTCAAACCCACGTGATATAGTCGGCCAAGCCGGCAATAAAACTTTGAGCGAGGGAGATTCAAGAAATCAAACCCACGTGATACAGTCGGCCAAGCCGTCAATGAAACTTTGAGAGAGGGAGATTCAAGAAATCAAACCCACGTGATATAGTCGGCCAAGCCGTCAATGAAACTTTGAGAGAGGGAGATTCAAGAAATCAAACCCACGTGATACAGTCGGCCAAGCCGTCAATGAAACTTTGAGCGAGGGAGATTCAAGAAATCAAACCCACGTGATACAGTCGGCCAAGCCGTCAATGAAACTTTGAGAGAGGGAGATTCAAGAAATCAAACCCACGTGATATAGACGGCCAAGCCGGCAATGAAACTTTGAGAGAGGGAGATTCAAGAAATCAAACCCACGTGATATAGTCGGCCAAGCCGTCAATGAAACTTTGAGAGAGGGAGATTCAAGAAATCAAACCCACGTGATATAGTCGGCCAAGCCGTCAATGAAACTTTGAGAGAGGGAGATTCAAGAAATCAAACCCACGTGATACAGTCGGCCAAGCCGTCAATGAAACTTTGAGAGAGGGAGATTCAAGAAATCAAACCCACGTGATACAGTCGGCCAAGCCGTCAATGAAACTTTGAGAGAGGGAGATTCAAGAAATCAAACCCACGTGATACAGTCGGCCAAGCCGTCAATGAAACTTTGAGCGAGGGAGATTCAAGAAATCAAACCCACGTGATACAGTCGGCCAAGCCGTCAATGAAACTTTGAGAGAGGGAGATTCAAGAAATCAAACCCACGTGATATAGTCGGCCAAGCCGTCAATGAAACTTTGAGAGAGGGAGATTCAAGAAATCAAACCCACGTGATATAGTCGGCCAAGCCGTCAATGAAACTTTGAGAGAGGGAGATTCAAGAAATCAAACCCACGTGATATAGTCGGCCAAGCCGTCAATGAAACTTTGAGAGAGGGAGATTCAAGAAATCAAACCCACGTGATATAGTCGGCCAAGCCGGCAATAAAACTTTGAGCGAGGGAGATTCAAGAAATCAAACCCACGTGATATAGTCGGCCAAGCCGGCAATAAAACTTTGAGCGAGGGAGATTCAAGAAATCAAACCCACGCGATATAGTCGGCCAAGTCGTCAATAAAGCTTTGAGCGAGGGAGATTCAAGAAATCAAACCCACGTGATACAGTCGGCCAAGTCGTCAATAGAACTTTGACGAGGGAGATTCAAGAAATCAAACTCACGCGATATAGTCGGCCAAGCCGTCAATAGAACTTTGACGAGGGAGATTCAAGAAATCAAACTCACGCGATATAGTCGGCCAAGCCGTCAATAAAACTTTGAGCGAGGGAGATTCAAGAAATCAAACCCACGTGATATAGTCGGCCAAGCCGTCAATAAAACTTTGACGAGGGAGATTCAAGAAAGCAAACCCACGTGATATAGTCGGCCAAGCCGTCAATAAAACTTTGACGAGGGAGATTCTAGAAAGCAAACCCACGTGATATAGTCGGCCAAGCCGTCAATGAAACTTTGAGAGGGAGATTCAAGAAATCAAACCCACGTGATATAGTCGGCCAAGCCGGAAATAAAACTTTGAGCGAGGGAGATTCAAGAAATCAAACCCACGTGATACAGTCGGCCAAGCCGTCAATGAAACTTTGAGAGAGGGAGATTCAAGAAATCAAACCCACGTGATATAGTCGGCCAAGCCGTCAATGAAACTTTGAGCGAGCGAGATTCAAGAAATCAAACCCACGTGATACAGTCGGCCAAGCCGTCAATTAAACTTTGAGCGAGGGAGATTCAAGAAATCAAACCCACGTGATATAGTCGGCCAAGCCGTCAATGAAACTTTGAGAGAGGGAGATTCAAGAAATCAAACCCACGTGATACAGTCGGCCAAGCCGTCAATTAAACTTTGAGCGAGGGAGATTCAAGAAATCAAACCCACGTGATATAGTCGGCCAAGCCGTCAATGAAACTTTGAGAGAGGGAGATTCAAGAAATCAAACCCACGTGATATAGTCGGCCAAGCCGGCAATAAAACTTTGAGCGAGGGAGATTCAAGAAAGCAAACCCATGTGATACAGTCGGCCAAGCCGTCAATAAAACTTTGAGCGAGGGAGATTCAAGAAATCAAACCCACGTGATATAGTCGCCCAAGCCGTCAATAAAACTTTGAGCGAGGGAGATTCAAGAAATCAAACCCAAGTGATATAGTCGGCCAAGCCGGCAATAAAACTTTGAGCGAGGGAGATTCAAGAAATCAAACCCATGTGATACAGTCGGCCAAGCCGTCAATAAAACTTTGAGCGAGGGAGATTCAAGAAATCAAACCCACGTGATATAGTCGGCCAAGCCGTCAATAAAACTTTGAGCGAGGGAGATTCAAGAAATCAAACCCACGTGATATAGTCGGCCAAGCCGGCAATAAAACTTTGAGCGAGGGAGATTCAAGAAATCAAACCCACGTGATATAGTCGGCCAAGCCGTCAATGAAACTTTGAGAGAGGGAGATTCAAGAAATCAAACCCACGTGATACAGTCGGCCAAGCCGTCAATGAAACTTTGAGCGAGGGAGATTCAAGAAATCAAACCCACGTGATACAGTCGGCCAAGCCGTCAATGAAACTTTGAGAGAGGGAGATTCAAGAAATCAAACCCACGTGATATAGTCGGCCAAGCCGTCAATGAAACTTTGAGAGAGGGAGATTCAAGAAATCAAACCCACGTGATATAGTCGGCCAAGCCGTCAATGAAACTTTGAGAGAGGCAGATTCAAGAAATCAAACCCACGTGATTTAGTCGGCCAAGCCGTCAATGAAACTTTGAGAGAGGGAGATTCAAGAAATCAAACCCACGTGATATAGTCGGCCAAGCCGGCAATAAAACTTTGAGCGAGGGAGATTCAAGAAATCAAACCCACGTGATATAGTCGGCCAAGCCGGCAATAAAACTTTGAGCGAGGGAGATTCAAGAAATCAAACCCACGCGATATAGTCGGCCAAGTCGTCAATAAAGCTTTGAGCGAGGGAGATTCAAGAAATCAAACCCACGTGATACAGTCGGCCAAGTCGTCAATAGAACTTTGACGAGGGAGATTCAAGAAATCAAACTCACGCGATATAGTCGGCCAAGCCGTCAATAGAACTTTGACGAGGGAGATTCAAGAAATCAAACTCACGCGATATAGTCGGCCAAGCCGTCAATAAAACTTTGAGCGAGGGAGATTCAAGAAATCAAACCCACGTGATATAGTCGGCCAAGCCGTCAATAAAACTTTGACGAGGGAGATTCAAGAAAGCAAACCCACGTGATATAGTCGGCCAAGCCGTCAATAAAACTTTGACGAGGGAGATTCTAGAAAGCAAACCCACGTGATATAGTCGGCCAAGCCGTCAATGAAACTTTGAGAGGGAGATTCAAGAAATCAAACCCACGTGATATAGTCGGCCAAGCCGGCAATAAAACTTTGAGCGAGGGAGATTCAAGAAATCAAACCCACGTGATACAGTCGGCCAAGCCGTCAATCAAACTTTGAGAGAGGGAGATTCAAGAAATCAAACCCACGTGATATAGTCGGCCAAGCCGTCAATGAAACTTTGAGCGAGCGAGATTCAAGAAATCAAACCCACGTGATACAGTCGGCCAAGCCGTCAATTAAACTTTGAGCGAGGGAGATTCAAGAAATCAAACCCACGTGATATAGTCGGCCAAGCCGTCAATGAAACTTTGAGAGAGGGAGATTCAAGAAATCAAACCCACGTGATATAGTCGGCCAAGCCGTCAATGAAACTTTGAGCGAGGGAGATTCAAGAAATCAAACCCATGTGATACAGTCGGCCAAGCCGTCAATTAAACTTTGAGCGAGGGAGATTCAAGAAATCAAACCCACGTGATATAGTCGGCCAAGCCGTCAATG
The DNA here is from genome assembly GCA_030765065.1 of Deroplatys truncata. Classification (NCBI taxonomy): domain Eukaryota; kingdom Metazoa; phylum Arthropoda; class Insecta; order Mantodea; family Mantidae; genus Deroplatys; species Deroplatys truncata. The sequence goes on from CM060979.1 coordinate 4,495,632, forward strand.
AAACTTTGAGAGAGGGAGATTCAAGAAATCAAACCCACGTGATATAGTCGGCCAAGCCGGCAATAAAACTTTGAGCGAGGGAGATTCAAGAAAGCAAACCCATGTGATACAGTCGGCCAAGCCGTCAATAAAACTTTGAGCGAGGGAGATTCAAGAAATCAAACCCACGTGATATAGTCGGCCAAGCCGTCAATAAAACTTTGAGCGAGGGAGATTCAAGAAATCAAACCCAAGTGATATAGTCGGCCAAGCCGGCAATAAAACATTGAGCGAGGGAGATTCAAGAAATCAAACCCATGTGATACAGTCGGCCAAGCCGTCAATAAAACTTTGAGCGAGGGAGATTCAAGAAATCAAACCCACGTGATATAGTCGGCCAAGCCGTCAATAAAACTTTGAGCGAGGGAGATTCAAGAAATCAAACCCACGTGATATAGTCGGCCAAGCCGGCAATAAAACTTTGAGCGAGGGAGATTCAAGAAATCAAACCCATGTGATACAGTCGGCCAAGCCGTCAATAAAACTTTGAGCGAGGGAGATTCAAGAAGTCAAACCCACGTGATATAGTCGGCCAAGCCGGCAATAAAACTTTGAGCGAGGGAGATTCAAGAAATCAAACCCACGTGATACAGTCGGCCAAGCCGTCAATGAAACTTTGAGAGAGGGAGATTCAAGAAATCAAACCCACGTGATATAGTCGGCCAAGCCGTCAATGAAACTTTGAGAGAGGGAGATTCAAGAAATCAAACCCACGTGATACAGTCGGCCAAGCCGTCAATGAAACTTTGAGCGAGGGAGATTCAAGAAATCAAACCCACGTGATACAGTCGGCCAAGCCGTCAATGAAACTTTGAGAGAGGGAGATTCAAGAAATCAAACCCACGTGATATAGTCGGCCAAGCCGTCAATGAAACTTTGAGAGAGGGAGATTCAAGAAATCAAACCCACGTGATACAGTCGGCCAAGCCGTCAATGAAACTTTGAGAGAGGGAGATTCAAGAAATCAAACCCACGTGATACAGTCGGCCAAGCCGTCAATGAAACTTTGAGAGAGGGAGATTCAAGAAATCAAACCCACGTGATATAGTCGGCCAAGCCGTCAATGAAACTTTGAGAGAGGGAGATTCAAGAAATCAAACCCACGTGATATAGTCGGCCAAGCCGTCAATGAAACTTTGAGAGAGGGAGATTCAAGAAATCAAACCCACGTGATATAGTCGGCCAAGCCGTCAATGAAACTTTGAGAGAGGGAGATTCAAGAAATCAAACCCACGTGATATAGTCGGCCAAGCCGGCAATAAAACTTTGAGCGAGGGAGATTCAAGAAATCAAACCCACGTGATATAGTCGGCCAAGCCGGCAATAAAACTTTGAGCGAGGGAGATTCAAGAAATCAAACCCACGTGATATAGTCGGCCAAGCCGTCAATGAAACTTTGAGAGAGGGAGATTCAAGAAATCAAACCCACGTGATATAGTCGGCCAAGCCGTCAATGAAACTTTGAGCGAGGGAGATTCAAGAAATCAAACCCACGTGATACAGTCGGCCAAGCCGTCAATTAAACTTTGAGAGAGGGAGATTCAAGAAATCAAACCCACGTGATATAGTCGGCCAAGCCGGCAATGAAACTTTGAGAGAGGGAGATTCAAGAAATCAAACCCACGTGATATAGTCGGCCAAGCCGTCAATGAAGCTTTGAGAGAGGGAGATTCAAGAAATCAAACCCACGTGATATAGTCGGCCAAGCCGTCAATAAAACTTTGAGCGAGGGAGATTCAAGAAATCAAACCCACGTGATATAGTCGGCCAAGCCGGCAATAAAACTTTGAGCGAGGGAGATTCAAGAAATCAAACCCACGTGATATAGTCGGCCAAGCCGTCAATGAAACTTTGAGAGAGGGAGATTCAAGAAATCAAACCCACGTGATACAGTCGGCCAAGCCGTCAATGAAACTTTGAGCGAGGGAGATTCAAGAAATCAAACCCACGTGATACAGTCGGCCAAGCCGTCAATGAAACTTTGAGAGAGGGAGATTCAAGAAATCAAACCCACGTGATATAGTCGGCCAAGCCGTCAATGAAACTTTGAGCGAGCGAGATTCAAGAAATCAAACCCACGTGATACAGTCGGCCAAGCCGTCAATTAAACTTCGAGCGAGGGAGATTCAAGAAATCAAACCCACGTGATATAGTCGGCCAAGCCGTCAATGAAACTTTGAGAGAGGGAGATTCAAGAAATCAAACCCACGTGATACAGTCGGCCAAGCCGTCAATTAAACTTTGAGCGAGGGAGATTCAAGAAATCAAACCCACGTGATATAGTCGGCCAAGCCGTCAATGAAACTTTGAGAGAGGGAGATTCAAGAAATCAAACCCACGTGATATAGTCGGCCAAGCCGGCAATAAAACTTTGAGCGAGGGAGATTCAAGAAAGCAAACCCATGTGATACAGTCGGCCAAGCCGTCAATAAAACTTTGAGCGAGGGAGATTCAAGAAATCAAACCCACGTGATATAGTCGGCCAAGCCGTCAATAAAACTTTGAGCGAGGGAGATTCAAGAAATCAAACCCAAGTGATATAGTCGGCCAAGCCGGCAATAAAACTTTGAGCGAGGGAGATTCAAGAAATCAAACCCATGTGATACAGTCGGCCAAGCCGTCAATAAAACTTTGAGCGAGGGAGATTCAAGAAATCAAACCCACGTGATATAGTCGGCCAAGCCGTCAATAAAACTTTGAGCGAGGGAGATTCAAGAAATCAAACCCACGTGATATAGTCGGCCAAGCCGGCAATAAAACTTTGAGCGAGGGAGATTCAAGAAATCAAACCCATGTGATACAGTCGGCCAAGCCGTCAATAAAACTTTGAGCGAGGGAGATTCAAGAAGTCAAACCCACGTGATATAGTCGGCCAAGCCGGCAATAAAACTTTGAGCGAGGGAGATTCAAGAAATCAAACCCACGTGATACAGTCGGCCAAGCCGTCAATGAAACTTTGAGAGAGGGAGATTCAAGAAATCAAACCCACGTGATATAGTCGGCCAAGCCGTCAATGAAACTTTGAGAGAGGGAGATTCAAGAAATCAAACCCACGTGATACAGTCGGCCAAGCCGTCAATGAAACTTTGAGCGAGGGAGATTCAAGAAATCAAACCCACGTGATACAGTCGGCCAAGCCGTCAATGAAACTTTGAGAGAGGGAGATTCAAGAAATCAAACCCACGTGATATAGTCGGCCAAGCCGGCAATGAAACTTTGAGAGAGGGAGATTCAAGAAATCAAACCCACGTGATATAGTCGGCCAAGCCGTCAATGAAACTTTGAGAGAGGGAGATTCAAGAAATCAAACCCACGTGATATAGTCGGCCAAGCCGTCAATGAAACTTTGAGAGAGGGAGATTCAAGAAATCAAACCCACGTGATACAGTCGGCCAAGCCGTCAATGAAACTTTGAGAGAGGGAGATTCAAGAAATCAAACCCACGTGATATAGTCGGCCAAGCCGTCAATGAAACTTTGAGAGAGGGAGATTCAAGAAATCAAACCCACGTGATACAGTCGGCCAAGCCGTCAATGAAACTTTGAGCGAGGGAGATTCAAGAAATCAAACCCACGTGATACAGTCGGCCAAGCCGTCAATGAAACTTTGAGAGAGGGAGATTCAAGAAATCAAACCCACGTGATATAGTCGGCCAAGCCGTCAATGAAACTTTGAGAGAGGGAGATTCAAGAAATCAAACCCACGTGATATAGTCGGCCAAGCCGTCAATGAAACTTTGAGAGAGGGAGATTCAAGAAATCAAACCCACGTGATATAGTCGGCCAAGCCGGCAATAAAACTTTGAGCGAGGGAGATTCAAGAAATCAAACCCACGTGATATAGTCGGCCAAGCCGGCAATAAAACTTTGAGCGAGGGAGATTCAAGAAATCAAACCCACGCGATATAGTCGGCCAAGTCGTCAATAAAGCTTTGAGCGAGGGAGATTCAAGAAATCAAACCCACGTGATACAGTCGGCCAAGTCGTCAATAGAACTTTGACGAGGGAGATTCAAGAAATCAAACTCACGCGATATAGTCGGCCAAGCCGTCAATAGAACTTTGACGAGGGAGATTCAAGAAATCAAACTCACGCGATATAGTCGGCCAAGCCGTCAATAAAACTTTGAGCGAGGGAGATTCAAGAAATCAAACCCAAGTGATATAGTCGGCCAAGCCGGCAATAAAACTTTGAGCGAGGGAGATTCAAGAAATCAAACCCATGTGATACAGTCGGCCAAGCCGTCAATAAAACTTTGAGCGAGGGAGATTCAAGAAATCAAACCCACGTGATATAGTCGGCCAAGCCGTCAATAAAACTTTGAGCGAGGGAGATTCAAGAAATCAAACCCACGTGATATAGTCGGCCAAGCCGGCAATAAAACTTTGAGCGAGGGAGATTCAAGAAATCAAACCCATGTGATACAGTCGGCCAAGCCGTCAATAAAACTTTGAGCGAGGGAGATTCAAGAAGTCAAACCCACGTGATATAGTCGGCCAAGCCGGCAATAAAACTTTGAGCGAGGGAGATTCAAGAAATCAAACCCACGTGATACAGTCGGCCAAGCCGTCAATGAAACTTTGAGAGAGGGAGATTCAAGAAATCAAACCCACGTGATATAGTCGGCCAAGCCGTCAATGAAACTTTGAGAGAGGGAGATTCAAGAAATCAAACCCACGTGATACAGTCGGCCAAGCCGTCAATGAAACTTTGAGCGAGGGAGATTCAAGAAATCAAACCCACGTGATACAGTCGGCCAAGCCGTCAATGAAACTTTGAGAGAGGGAGATTCAAGAAATCAAACCCACGTGATATAGACGGCCAAGCCGGCAATGAAACTTTGAGAGAGGGAGATTCAAGAAATCAAACCCACGTGATATAGTCGGCCAAGCCGTCAATGAAACTTTGAGAGAGGGAGATTCAAGAAATCAAACCCACGTGATATAGTCGGCCAAGCCGTCAATGAAACTTTGAGAGAGGGAGATTCAAGAAATCAAACCCACGTGATACAGTCGGCCAAGCCGTCAATGAAACTTTGAGAGAGGGAGATTCAAGAAATCAAACCCACGTGATACAGTCGGCCAAGCCGTCAATGAAACTTTGAGAGAGGGAGATTCAAGAAATCAAACCCACGTGATACAGTCGGCCAAGCCGTCAATGAAACTTTGAGCGAGGGAGATTCAAGAAATCAAACCCACGTGATACAGTCGGCCAAGCCGTCAATGAAACTTTGAGAGAGGGAGATTCAAGAAATCAAACCCACGTGATATAGTCGGCCAAGCCGTCAATGAAACTTTGAGAGAGGGAGATTCAAGAAATCAAACCCACGTGATATAGTCGGCCAAGCCGTCAATGAAACTTTGAGAGAGGGAGATTCAAGAAATCAAACCCACGTGATATAGTCGGCCAAGCCGTCAATGAAACTTTGAGAGAGGGAGATTCAAGAAATCAAACCCACGTGATATAGTCGGCCAAGCCGGCAATAAAACTTTGAGCGAGGGAGATTCAAGAAATCAAACCCACGTGATATAGTCGGCCAAGCCGGCAATAAAACTTTGAGCGAGGGAGATTCAAGAAATCAAACCCACGCGATATAGTCGGCCAAGTCGTCAATAAAGCTTTGAGCGAGGGAGATTCAAGAAATCAAACCCACGTGATACAGTCGGCCAAGTCGTCAATAGAACTTTGACGAGGGAGATTCAAGAAATCAAACTCACGCGATATAGTCGGCCAAGCCGTCAATAGAACTTTGACGAGGGAGATTCAAGAAATCAAACTCACGCGATATAGTCGGCCAAGCCGTCAATAAAACTTTGAGCGAGGGAGATTCAAGAAATCAAACCCACGTGATATAGTCGGCCAAGCCGTCAATAAAACTTTGACGAGGGAGATTCAAGAAAGCAAACCCACGTGATATAGTCGGCCAAGCCGTCAATAAAACTTTGACGAGGGAGATTCTAGAAAGCAAACCCACGTGATATAGTCGGCCAAGCCGTCAATGAAACTTTGAGAGGGAGATTCAAGAAATCAAACCCACGTGATATAGTCGGCCAAGCCGGAAATAAAACTTTGAGCGAGGGAGATTCAAGAAATCAAACCCACGTGATACAGTCGGCCAAGCCGTCAATGAAACTTTGAGAGAAAGAGATTCAAGAAATCAAACCCACGTGATATAGTCGGCCAAGCCGTCAATGAAACTTTGAGCGAGCGAGATTCAAGAAATCAAACCCACGTGATACAGTCGGCCAAGCCGTCAATTAAACTTTGAGCGAGGGAGATTCAAGAAATCAAACCCACGTGATATAGTCGGCCAAGCCGTCAATGAAACTTTGAGAGAGGGAGATTCAAGAAATCAAACCCACGTGATACAGTCGGCCAAGCCGTCAATTAAACTTTGAGCGAGGGAGATTCAAGAAATCAAACCCACGTGATATAGTCGGCCAAGCCGTCAATGAAACTTTGAGAGAGGGAGATTCAAGAAATCAAACCCACGTGATATAGTCGGCCAAGCCGGCAATAAAACTTTGAGCGAGGGAGATTCAAGAAAGCAAACCCATGTGATACAGTCGGCCAAGCCGTCAATAAAACTTTGAGCGAGGGAGATTCAAGAAATCAAACCCACGTGATATAGTCGCCCAAGCCGTCAATAAAACTTTGAGCGAGGGAGATTCAAGAAATCAAACCCAAGTGATATAGTCGGCCAAGCCGGCAATAAAACTTTGAGCGAGGGAGATTCAAGAAATCAAACCCATGTGATACAGTCGGCCAAGCCGTCAATAAAACTTTGAGCGAGGGAGATTCAAGAAATCAAACCCACGTGATATAGTCGGCCAAGCCGTCAATAAAACTTTGAGCGAGGGAGATTCAAGAAATCAAACCCACGTGATATAGTCGGCCAAGCCGGCAATAAAACTTTGAGCGAGGGAGATTCAAGAAATCAAACCCACGTGATATAGTCGGCCAAGCCGTCAATGAAACTTTGAGAGAGGGAGATTCAAGAAATCAAACCCACGTGATACAGTCGGCCAAGCCGTCAATGAAACTTTGAGCGAGGGAGATTCAAGAAATCAAACCCACGTGATACAGTCGGCCAAGCCGTCAATGAAACTTTGAGAGAGGGAGATTCAAGAAATCAAACCCACGTGATATAGTCGGCCAAGCCGTCAATGAAACTTTGAGAGAGGGAGATTCAAGAAATCAAACCCACGTGATATAGTCGGCCAAGCCGTCAATGAAACTTTGAGAGAGGCAGATTCAAGAAATCAAACCCACGTGATTTAGTCGGCCAAGCCGTCAATGAAACTTTGAGAGAGGGAGATTCAAGAAATCAAACCCACGTGATATAGTCGGCCAAGCCGGCAATAAAACTTTGAGCGAGGGAGATTCAAGAAATCAAACCCACGTGATATAGTCGGCCAAGCCGGCAATAAAACTTTGAGCGAGGGAGATTCAAGAAATCAAACCCACGCGATATAGTCGGCCAAGTCGTCAATAAAGCTTTGAGCGAGGGAGATTCAAGAAATCAAACCCACGTGATACAGTCGGCCAAGTCGTCAATAGAACTTTGACGAGGGAGATTCAAGAAATCAAACTCACGCGATATAGTCGGCCAAGCCGTCAATAGAACTTTGACGAGGGAGATTCAAGAAATCAAACTCACGCGATATAGTCGGCCAAGCCGTCAATAAAACTTTGAGCGAGGGAGATTCAAGAAATCAAACCCACGTGATATAGTCGGCCAAGCCGTCAATAAAACTTTGACGAGGGAGATTCAAGAAAGCAAACCCACGTGATATAGTCGGCCAAGCCGTCAATAAAACTTTGACGAGGGAGATTCTAGAAAGCAAACCCACGTGATATAGTCGGCCAAGCCGTCAATGAAACTTTGAGAGGGAGATTCAAGAAATCAAACCCACGTGATATAGTCGGCCAAGCCGGCAATAAAACTTTGAGCGAGGGAGATTCAAGAAATCAAACCCACGTGATACAGTCGGCCAAGCCGTCAATCAAACTTTGAGAGAGGGAGATTCAAGAAATCAAACCCACGTGATATAGTCGGCCAAGCCGTCAATGAAACTTTGAGCGAGCGAGATTCAAGAAATCAAACCCACGTGATACAGTCGGCCAAGCCGTCAATTAAACTTTGAGCGAGGGAGATTCAAGAAATCAAACCCACGTGATATAGTCGGCCAAGCCGTCAATGAAACTTTGAGAGAGGGAGATTCAAGAAATCAAACCCACGTGATATAGTCGGCCAAGCCGTCAATGAAACTTTGAGCGAGGGAGATTCAAGAAATCAAACCCATGTGATACAGTCGGCCAAGCCGTCAATTAAACTTTGAGCGAGGGAGATTCAAGAAATCAAACCCACGTGATATAGTCGGCCAAGCCGTCAATGAAACTTTGAGAGAGGGAGATTCAAGAAATCAAACCCACGTGATATAGTCGGCCAAGCCGGCAATAAAACTTTGAGCGAGGGAGATTCAAGAAAGCAAACCCATGTGATACAGTCGGCCAAGCCGTCAATAAAACTTTGAGCGAGGGAGATTCAAGAAATCAAACCCACGTGATATAGTCGGCCAAGCCGTCAATAAAACTTTGAGCGAGGGAGATTCAAGAAATCAAACCCAAGTGATATAGTCGGCCAAGCCGCCAATAAAACTTTGAGCGAGGGAGATTCAAGAAATCAAACCCACGTGATATAGTCGGCCAAGCCGCCAATAAAACTTTGAGCGAGGGAGATTCAAGAAATCAAACCCAAGTGATATAGTCGGCCAAGCCGTCAATAAAACTTTGAGCGAGGGAGATTCAAGAAGTCAAACCCACGTGATATAGTCGGCCAAGCCGGCAATAAAACTTTGAGCGAGGGAGATTCAAGAAATCAAACCCACGTGATACAGTCGGCCAAGCCGTCAATGAAACTTTGAGAGAGGGAGATTCAAGAAATCAAACCCACGTGATATAGTCGGCCAAGCCGTCAATGAAACTTTGAGAGAGGGAGATTCAAGAAATCAAACCCACGTGATACAGTCGGCCAAGCCGTCAATGAAACTTTGAGCGAGGGAGATTCAAGAAATCAAACCCACGTGATACAGTCGGCCAAGCCGTCAATGAAACTTTGAGAGAGGGAGATTCAAGAAATCAAACCCACGTGATATAGTCGGCCAAGCCGTCAATGAAACTTTGAGAGAGGGAGATTCAAGAAATCAAACCCACGTGATACAGTCGGCCAAGCCGTCAATGAAACTTTGAGAGAGGGAGATTCAAGAAATCAAACCCACGTGATACAGTCGGCCAAGCCGTCAATGAAACTTTGAGAGAGGGAGATTCAAGAAATCAAACCCACGTGATATAGTCGGCCAAGCCGTCAATGAAACTTTGAGAGAGGGAGATTCAAGAAATCAAACCCACGTGATATAGTCGGCCAAGCCGTCAATGAAACTTTGAGAGAGGGAGATTCAAGAAATCAAACCCACGTGATATAGTCGGCCAAGCCGTCAATGAAACTTTGAGAGAGGGAGATTCAAGAAATCAAACCCACGTGATATAGTCGGCCAAGCCGGCAATAAAACTTTGAGCGAGGGAGATTCAAGAAATCAAACCCACGTGATATAGTCGGCCAAGCCGGCAATAAAACTTTGAGCGAGGGAGATTCAAGAAATCAAACCCACGTGATATAGTCGGCCAAGCCGTCAATGAAACTTTGAGAGAGGGAGATTCAAGAAATCAAACCCACGTGATATAGTCGGCCAAGCCGTCAATGAAACTTTGAGCGAGGGAGATTCAAGAAATCAAACCCACGTGATACAGTCGGCCAAGCCGTCAATTAAACTTTGAGAGAGGGAGATTCAAGAAATCAAACCCACGTGATATAGTCGGCCAAGCCGGCAATGAAACTTTGAGAGAGGGAGATTCAAGAAATCAAACCCACGTGATATAGTCGGCCAAGCCGTCAATGAAGCTTTGAGAGAGGGAGATTCAAGAAATCAAACCCACGTGATATAGTCGGCCAAGCCGTCAATAAAACTTTGAGCGAGGGAGATTCAAGAAATCAAACCCACGTGATATAGTCGGCCAAGCCGGCAATAAAACTTTGAGCGAGGGAGATTCAAGAAATCAAACCCACGTGATATAGTCGGCCAAGCCGTCAATGAAACTTTGAGAGAGGGAGATTCAAGAAATCAAACCCACGTGATACAGTCGGCCAAGCCGTCAATGAAACTTTGAGCGAGGGAGATTCAAGAAATCAAACCCACGTGATACAGTCGGCCAAGCCGTCAATGAAACTTTGAGAGAGGGAGATTCAAGAAATCAAACCCACGTGATATAGTCGGCCAAGCCGTCAATGAAACTTTGAGAGAGGGAGATTCAAGAAATCAAACCCACGTGATATAGTCGGCCAAGCCGTCAATGAAACTTTGAGAGAGGGAGATTCAAGAAATCAAACCCACGTGATATAGTCGGCCAAGCCGTCAATGAAACTTTGAGAGAGGGAGATTCAAGAAATCAAACCCACGTGATATAGTCGGCCAAGCCGGCAATAAAACTTTGAGCGAGGGAGATTCAAGAAATCAAACCCACGTGATATAGTCGGCCAAGCCGGCAATAAAACTTTGAGCGAGGGAGATTCAAGAAATCAAACCCACGCGATATAGTCGGCCAAGTCGTCAATAAAGCTTTGAGCGAGGGAGATTCAAGAAATCAAACCCACGTGATACAGTCGGCCAAGTCGTCAATAGAACTTTGACGAGGGAGATTCAAGAAATCAAACTCACGCGATATAGTCGGCCAAGCCGTCAATAGAACTTTGACGAGGGAGATTCAAGAAATCAAACTCACGCGATATAGTCGGCCAAGCCGTCAATAAAACTTTGAGCGAGGGAGATTCAAGAAATCAAACCCACGTGATATAGTCGGCCAAGCCGTCAATAAAACTTTGACGAGGGAGATTCAAGAAAGCAAACCCACGTGATATAGTCGGCCAAGCCGTCAATAAAACTTTGACGAGGGAGATTCTAGAAAGCAAACCCACGTGATATAGTCGGCCAAGCCGTCAATGAAACTTTGAGAGGGAGATTCAAGAAATCAAACCCACGTGATATAGTCGGCCAAGCCGGCAATAAAACTTTGAGCGAGGGAGATTCAAGAAATCAAACCCACGTGATACAGTCGGCCAAGCCGTCAATGAAACTTTGAGAGAGGGAGATTCAAGAAATCAAACCCACGTGATATAGTCGGCCAAGCCGTCAATGAAACTTTGAGCGAGCGAGATTCAAGAAATCAAACCCACGTGATACAGTCGGCCAAGCCGTCAATTAAACTTTGAGCGAGGGAGATTCAAGAAATCAAACCCACGTGATATAGTCGGCCAAGCCGTCAATGAAACTTTGAGAGAGGGAGATTCAAGAAATCAAACCCACGTGATACAGTCGGCCAAGCCGTCAATTAAACTTTGAGCGAGGGAGATTCAAGAAATCAAACCCACGTGATATAGTCGGCCAAGCCGTCAATGAAACTTTGAGAGAGGGAGATTCAAGAAATCAAACCCACGTGATATAGTCGGCCAAGCCGGCAATAAAACTTTGAGCGAGGGAGATTCAAGAAAGCAAACCCATGTGATACAGTCGGCCAAGCCGTCAATAAAACTTTGAGCGAGGGAGATTCAAGAAATCAAACCCACGTGATATAGTCGGCCAAGCCGTCAATAAAACTTTGAGCGAGGGAGATTCAAGAAATCAAACCCAAGTGATATAGTCGGCCAAGCCGGCAATAAAACTTTGAGCGAGGGAGATTCAAGAAATCAAACCCATGTGATACAGTCGGCCAAGCCGTCAATAAAACTTTGAGCGAGGGAGATTCAAGAAATCAAACCCACGTGATATAGTCGGCCAAGCCGTCAATAAAACTTTGAGCGAGGGAGATTCAAGAAATCAAACCCACGTGATATAGTCGGCCAAGCCGGCAATAAAACTTTGAGCGAGGGAGATTCAAGAAATCAAACCCATGTGATACAGTCGGCCAAGCCGTCAATAAAACTTTGAGCGAGGGAGATTCAAGAAGTCAAACCCACGTGATATAGTCGGCCAAGCCGGCAATAAAACTTTGAGCGAGGGAGATTCAAGAAATCAAACCCACGTGATACAGTCGGCCAAGCCGTCAATGAAACTTTGAGAGAGGGAGATTCAAGAAATCAAACCCACGTGATATAGTCGGCCAAGCCGTCAATGAAACTTTGAGAGAGGGAGATTCAAGAAATCAAACCCACGTGATACAGTCGGTCAAGCCGTCAATGAAACTTTGAGCGAGGGAGATTCAAGAAATCAAACCCACGTGATACAGTCGGCCAAGCCGTCAATGAAACTTTGAGAGAGGGAGATTCAAGAAATCAAACCCACGTGATACAGTCGGCCAAGCCGTCAATGAAACTTTGAGAGAGGGAGATTCAAGAAATCAAACCCACGTGATACAGTCGGCCAAGCCGTCAATGAAACTTTGAGAGAGGGAGATTCAAGAAATCAAACCCACGTGATATAGTCGGCCAAGCCGTCAATGAAACTTTGAGAGAGGGAGATTCAAGAAATCAAACCCACGTGATATAGTCGGCCAAGCCGGCAATAAAACTTTGAGCGAGGGAGATTCAAGAAATCAAACCCACGTGATATAGTCGGCCAAGCCGGCAATAAAACTTTGAGCGAGGGAGATTCAAGAAATCAAACCCACGTGATATAGTCGGCCAAGCCGTCAATGAAACTTTGAGAGAGGGAGATTCAAGAAATCAAACCCACGTGATATAGTCGGCCAAGCCGTCAATGAAACTTTGAGCGAGGGAGATTCAAGAAATCAAACCCACGTGATACAGTCGGCCAAGCCGTCAATGAAACTTTGAGCGAGGGAGATTCAAGAAATCAAACCCACGTGATACAGTCGGCCAAGCCGTCAATGAAACTTTGAGAGAGGGAGATTCAAGAAATCAAACCCACGTGATATAGTCGGCCAAGCCGTCAATGAAACTTTGAGCGAGGGAGATTCAAGAAATCAAACCCACGTGATATAGTCGGCCAAGCCGTCAATGAAACTTTGAGAGAGGGAGATTCAAGAAATCAAACCCACGTGATATAGTCGGCCAAGCCGGCAATAAAACTTTGAGCGAGGGAGATTCAAGAAAGCAAACCCACGTGATACAGTCAGCCAGGCATTGGAAGAAGCTTTGACTGGCTACTGTTCGAGAAAGTTCGCAACATTGATTTGATGTGTCTCTCTAGCAGCAGTAAACCAGAAAATACGATGGAAAATAAAAATGTGAGTTAAGAGCGATTTATAAGTCAGAAGCTTGTAGCACATAATTTGTGATGAGTTATCCCGTGTTTTTATTTGTCACGGTATACACCGTTATGTATGGGCGAGCTTTAATTTCATTAGCTAGTACAGTTCCGCTTCGCAGTCGCGCATTTTCGACAACATTAAAGATCTTGTGGTACATATTACCTATGACAATGCTACACCGAGAGTAGGTTGGTCAGTAAATAGGTTACAGCAAGGACACAAATAGCTCTCCCATGTGAAAAATTAATTATCTTATCCAATAAATTATGTTAATAATAATATTTCTGTTTACAGCTCGTTTCTGCCACAATTCCTGTAGTTTTGTTAAAATTCCTTTCTGTTGTAAATGTTGAGAGAGAGTGTGTCAGGGAGGTGCAATTTCGTCCCCGTGAAAACATTCAGTCCCCCATTAACACACGTGTCTTCGTTTTGCGTCTGGAAGCAGCGGCTCGCAGTTTTGTGATTAAATTTGTTTAATTAACTTTCCAAAGTAGTTTTCATATGAGAGGATTTGCTTTAATTTTGGCTCCTGTCGCTACAATGTGTCGACCAAAACCTTTTTGCTTTCCTCTCTAGTAAGTATTGCATTCCAATAAAATACTGAATACCAAAATTTCACCTCAAATGCAGGTTTTGAGACTCTGTGAATACAAAAAACAAACATTTTAGGTAAATGTCTATGAACAGCATAACCCACAAACCTAAAGCGGATTAAATACCAATGTCTTTCAAAGATGCGACAACATTTTCAAGAAAATCTCCCCAACCCAAACTACCATTTACATGTAAAATTTTTGTTACGTTTTGTCAAAAATGGCTCTAACGATTTCGACTTTAACACATGTATAAAATATTTATATGACAAATAAAATGTACATCTTGGATTTTCTGAAATGATCTTTATTCTGAATGACTTTTGTATAAGTGGCGACAAAATCTTACTACACAAAAAATGTAGTTCTCGTTAAAGCACACAACTTATGTGAAATAGCATTTTTGTGTGGCCTAAACGATTTCCGAGATATTCTTTGTCTTTGTTTTCGCGATACTGCAAGCAGTATTGGATTTCAAAGCCATCGCAGCGATGCGCATTTTAAAAATCCAACTATCGCTCTGTATTTTTCTTATAGCTACAACGAAAATGTAATGAAAGAAGATAGAGAAAGATAACTAACAAGATTTTGAAGCTGGATTATGTGCGAACAGAATGGTACCGAGAGAAGGCTGCACATGCATTTGCTATGTGATACGGTAGAGTGGGTGTGCACAAGAAATGCGGGTCAACATCGTCTGTATCCCATTTCGCTTAATTAAAAAATCTACCACGTGACAGAAATCTAACCCTTTGCTTTAAACTTGTGTGATGCTCTCAATTTGTCCTTCTACCTTTTCGGATGCTGGTGGAAATATAAACCTAACGTATTGCACGTTCATGCAAGCATGCGTGGGAAGTGGAAATTGCTGTGCTCGGGCGTTTTGCATGTTTACCGCACACGTTAATAAGATGAATTTAACTCTCCCAACATTTATATGTATATTTATTGTTGCAGGCATATATATAATCATATGTGACAGTTACCGTCCTTATTTCCCTTTACTTCATGCAGCAAGCAATATCGCAGTACACATGTGTTACGTGCTATGCAGAAACTCGACTTCTTCCTTCTGTATCGTAGTTGCTGTTAGTTTTTTAAATTTTCCCGATTATATATAATTACACAGGAGGAGATTCGAAATTGCAGCACGTGAATTCGTTTCCACGTCTACCAACCTAAATTTGGTGCCTGTAATAACATAGTAAAATACAAGCCCATGCCTTTTCAATATCCACGTCTCCGACTTCAAATTCTTCTTGACATACTGAATATCTATTATCGTCCATATTATTATTTTCAAACAATTGACTCAAAGCCTCCTGAATTATAGCGTCTTGCCAAGCCATAGTAATGTAATAGCTGTTGAATTGGCAGCATTGGGCTAGTGGAAGTCCCAGGTGGCGATGGGTGGATTGATTAGAAATTGTATTTTTTATTAAGAATTCGTCAAAACATATAGCACATTGATCGGGTAAAAAAAAAGTGCGCAATACAGTGCGAAACAACTGGACTCGTGTCGTATTTTCAAACTCTCACGCTCATATTACTACCGCAATACAGTGCGAAACAACTGGACTCGTGTCGTATTTTCAAACTCTCACGCTCATATTACTAACGCAATACAGTGCGAAACAACTGGACTCGTGTCGTATTTTCAAACTCTCACACTCATATTACTACCGCAATATAGTGCGCTCTGGTGGTTCACTGTCGCTCATTCATTCCTTAACGTATGTTATGTGGGCTCAAAGGAATGCTGCCTAATTTCACGAAACGTATCTACCATATTATATTGAGTTGTCAGCGTTCTGGCTTCTCAACCCAGATGTTTCATTGGCCTACAGAACCTCCAAGTATGAATGTGGGGTAAAAATAAAGCCACAGTCAACAACTAAACCACCAACGTCATCAGTTGATTCTCAACTGTCCTATTGGTACATATGCAATGAAGTATTATACAAAACGCCTATGTTACTTTCATGTTGATATTGTTTTTAGACAGCAACGCCTAAAAGTAGAACTTCTAACACAGTTCTCACGAGGTAAAAGTAATAGTGACCAACTTTGGTTTCAAGTGCAATCACATGACAATTACCCTTTGTATTTGCACATGTTTAATAACCCGACTTGGTTTGATTAGGCTTTACTTTTCATTGTGTCGTTTCACACTTCAATTTATCGCAGTTTGTTGTAGAGTTAACCTGTACCTACGTTATATTGGCAGGTTTCTTTGATCTAAAACGTTACTGTTTTATCTAACTTAAATGGCGGAAACTATGAATTCAGAAGAAACTGAAATGGAAGTGAAATTACAGAAACAGAAGAAAGAATAACAATAGAAGTACTTACCCAAAAGCAATACGATATAGCGTTTAATCGCTTCACTACCTGTTGTAAGACAAAATATGACTGTTAGCCAGTCAACAAAACATCTGACATCTCGCTTTTTTAAGGTCATTTCTCTTGTTCCAAGAAGGAATCAATATAATGTTATTATTGACATTTTACAAATTGAAGCGCTGTCTAAATGCCACACGTGTTAAAAGTGGTTTTATTTTGCTCGGAGGATAGGCCATAAAACTACCTTTACCACTTGTATCATAATCTAAACGTTTCAATCAGTAAATAAACATCACTCGTGAGTTCGATATTAGTTAGATAATTGACGACATGATAATATGTGAAGAAGGTTTCTTGCTGCTACGTATAGAAAGTCAGTTTGAAGAAGGTGTATTATATTTCAACTGTTGGGGAGCCGAACTTGAAGTAGTTGCAACCTCACGTATGGTAAAAAGTTTCCGGTAGCCTTCGCCCCAAATGTACTTTCAGGTGGCCTTTGCCTCAAGTTTAAAAATATTAACTTTGCAATTTGACTGTTTCTTTAAATATTATATATTTATGTTTGCCTCGGCTGCGTCAATATTATTGTTAGAGACATGAATGTCTTAGCAGGGAGTGGTACGACTGAAGAATGTAGGCTTACACAGATTATAATTTTACTTCGCTCCTTTTATTAATGCTTCACACGATTTAAATAACACTTCACTGATATAGAGAGCTGTGAGATTTTTTTATTAATTACTTGCACTTTTTAACACGTAAACTATTTTTCGTCTCACACTGAATACGTATTAAATTTCTCGAGGACGCATCTCGCGTCCGGTTAGGAACACTGTCTACTACCAACTGGTCTGGTTAGGAGCGCTGTCTACAAGCAACTGAACTCTGAATTTGTAAATTTTGCTATATTTCAGTTTCTGGTTGGCTAATCCTAGTCCAATAAAATACCTTCATTTAACTAAAGCTTTTTCTGGTTGTTGATTTGCTATTTTATAAACTGTCACAAAAATTACATTATTGCTTCCAAGAATTACAAGTAGTATTGTTAAACTTTCAAATTCATTATTGCCTCAAGGTTACCTCATTGTTAGCAACTGTTACCCTATTTTTCTCACAGCTCCTACATTATTAAATTACGTAATACATTCACATAACATTATTAAACATGTACATAGTAATATAAACATTAATACAATCACTGTTACATACATTTTTATGTATTGTTACATACACATATTGCATTAAGGCGGGCTGTTATTGAATTTATATGTTATATAATTAGACTGAAATCATTGAAGTGTTAAAAATACTGCCTTATATGACAAGATGTAAATAAGTCAGAAACTAAGT
Source organism: Deroplatys truncata (assembly GCA_030765065.1). Lineage (NCBI taxonomy): Eukaryota > Metazoa > Arthropoda > Insecta > Mantodea > Mantidae > Deroplatys > Deroplatys truncata. The sequence goes on from CM060979.1 coordinate 4,513,279, forward strand.
GAATCGTTGTCACTAACCCGAAACATCTCGCGTATATCGGAAGTATAAAAATCTGAATGTGACACAGTCACATGTCTTTATCTACCACTATCGTTTATTCGTGGGTATACAAACTATTGCTACTAAAGCTTATTTTTCTACCTACTATATTTTAATCGAAATAAACCCTTACAGAAACAGCTACATTACACATTTCGTTATAGATACAGAGAGAACAGCGATAGTCAAATGTTTAACAACTGGACTCTATATCATGAGCAGCAGCACGACTTAGGCCTATAGGATCGTTCCGATCCCCTAGAATTGATGGTTCCAAACTAATCTAGGACGATGAACAATTCTTGTGCCTCTTGGGGACTACTTGAATGCTGTTTTGGGGATGGGAGTTTCGTCTATTCTTCCAGAATGTTCCATCCAATTCTTTTGACAACGTTGAATTGTTTATGTCTAATATGTTGGTTTCTTGTAAGCGTCCGTCAGTCTTATACCCAGCACCGATCTTAGGAACCTCCTGGCGTATTTTACCATGGAACTGCTACACATTTATAAAATATTAATTACGTTTGCTTAAGGGTTCTGTTCCCTAAACATCTTATAGTGCCAAATGTATATTTATGAAGCTTCTCTTCTGTATCTATTCGTCTCTGATAAGATATCCTGGATACCAAATATTTAAAGTTTGTCACTTATTCAATGATTTGAGAGTTTATTACTATCTTTGATTTTTTGTGATTTTTTCCATTACTTTCGCCTTTGAACTTGAAATACAACGTGTGATCAAAAATAACGGGACATCTTTTTTAATTTCGCGAGCTATATAAATCTGATGTTAAAAACTTTTATTTTATCTTGTTGGTAAACATGTTCCTGATGTATGTTTGCATTTTCAGTTGTTTTTAATACTTAGTTTATTGTTGACAGTCGAAAAAGTTATGCATGTTTTCGGGTGCCCGGCGAATTTTTACTTTCGAAAAAGATGGATCAAAGAATTTGCACTAAATTTTGCTTGAAAAACGGAATAAAGTGCAGCACCACATTCGAAATGTTGACTGTGGCTTTTGGCGAATCTACTATGAGTAAGACAAGAGTTTACGAGTGGTACAAACGTTTCAAAGAGGGTCGAGAAGACATTGAAGACGCCCTAGCATGACAATGTGGAAGTAAAGAAAATTACTCTGAAAAATCGCCGAATCACCGTAAGAGAGGTTGCTGATGATGTCGACTTTTTTAGGATGTTTTGGGCATGAAACGTGTAGCAGCAAAGTTTGTTCCGAAATTGTTGAACTTCGACCAAAAACGACGTCAGGTAGACATCGCTCAGGAATTGCTGAATGAAGTCGAAAACGATCCAGAACTTCTAAAGAAGCTTATAACAGGTGACGAAACATAGGTATACGGGTGTGACGTCGAAACTAAGGTCCAATCTCCCAATGGAAACTGCCTGATGAGCCAAGACCGAAAAAAATTCGTATTTAAATTGTACTCTTTAATTATACAATTTGTGAACAGCTATCTGAAGTCTATCCTCTGTACTAGATAATCACTTAATCATCCGCAATTCAGAGGTGTATTATCAATTTTAAAGTTAGCTGCTAAAACACTCAGCCAAGATCGTTAAGGTATATATTAAACAATGTGAGCAACAATGGGCATCGGTGGATGCTATATGCTGACCTTAACATTCCATACTGTTTCAACGCAATTGCAAGAAACAACTCAATATCGAAAGAACTTTAAAAGAATGACTCTATTGAACAGTTCGAACCATTAAAAAGGATATCTCGGAAATGGCTTACGCCACAAAAAAAATTATTTGAAATAAATTGTGTATTTTAAAGAGATCTACATTTTTTGTATAGTACGTTTTCGCCTATCGCTTGACGTTTACCAGTTATACAAGATACACAAAATTCCTTCCGAATGAAGAGGACTTCACAGGCTATTCCTAGAAAAATCAATATATACATTTTATTTGTGATGAAAATTTATTTAATATATAGTCATTTGATCAAAATCATTGATCAAACGATTGCATTTTTTTTTTTAGAAAATAGAAACTTTCGAAAAATGTTCCACGTGAAAGGTAGTTTTGGGTGGGGGGATTTTCTTGAAAATCTTTGAATCGCATATTTGGAATGTATTGAACCTAAATACCAAGTTTTGTATTTATCCGACTTTTCGTTTTTGGATTATGCTGTTCACAGAGACACGCATGAACCTTTTTCTAAAATTTGTTTGGATTGAGGGCGCCTCAAAACATGTATTTCTGGTAAATCTTGGTATGGAATGCAATATCCACTATGTACATGGTAAATAAAGTAAAGATGGTTGCACCTCATTTTGTGATGAAGACTAGTAATTAATTAAGATTTACGTCGAAGTGAAAAGGTTGATTTCGATTTGGTAATCGCCGCGCAAATATATGAATTAGGAGGTTATCGACTCTTCTGTTACAAATATTGAATTGCACGTCATTTGAATAAACGCCAGTCTTTGTCACAGATCTTCACTGCATAATATGGATAAAGCCACTCATTAAGGAACCAATATTTGACAAATTCCACTTCAGCATCTTCCAAGGATGCGGCACTAAAGTCCTCCAAAAGCAAACTATCCTTAGCATGGCTTCCTTCGGAAGGGAAGTAAAGCTGGTGGCCCCGTGTCGTAAATATACGGCGCGTAAAAGGGCCTCAGTCTGATAAGGAGGATAAGTCTTTCACGCCCTAAGAAGCATAGTAGCAGTTAAAGAGCGTCTATATAAAAATAAACTTAAAAAAAACAAGGAAAACTTGTCTTTATTTTCTCTTTCCTCAAACATGTCTATCATATTTTCATTAAAATGACATGGGGAATAAAATGTTCTTGAATTTTGTGTGCGTATTCTCTGAGGACACTCTCATTCTCAGCGAACTACAAAACCACATGAGACAGGCAAAAAGGTATTTCAGAAGAAGTGTGGATATTAAAATACGCACCGCTAGACGTTCAACATATTCCCTGTTTTTGCTCGAAATTTCCAAGTATCATCGTCGTCCCTTTGTTTCCCAATAGGGTACGCCCAATTTTTTGTGGCGTTAACCATTTTTGAGATACTATTTGTTACTGGTTTGACTTTTCAAATACTTATACATTTTTCATGTGGTAATTCCGCTAGTCCTTTTTTGCATGCAAAGAGTATGAACTTCAGGGCCATCTATAGAGCCCTTTGATTAGAATTATGTACCACACTGGAAGAACGCTTTCGTATCCAAGAATAAGTAAGTGATCGTGGTTTCTTAAAGTGCAGCAAGTTCTGCTACAAGTCATAGGCAATATCAAAACAGAAGTTTCTGTGAAAACTACATATAACAGTGGAGGATACCCAAAGTCAAGACGTATGAGAGAAAACAGCGACGTACTTCCATACTTACCTTACCTGATTAGTTCGGCTGCTCATCCTGAAGGGCCGCCAACGTCTGATCAAGCAATACCAGAAGTTGGAAATGATACAGAACGAATATGACGCGGATGTTCCCGTCAGGCCGTAGCGAGTCGCTGTGGAACCACAAGGTCCTTACACGAGGTTAGTGTGTGTATGATATCAGTAACTGGGAATTTGCCAACTCAAACATCGCTATTCTCGCGGATTACACCGCAATATTAACAAAATGCACATCGATGGATTTGCTATTTAAGAAAGTGGGTGAATGAGTTGCTCAGAGATTTCTTAAGTGTTCAGGTATTCTCTTAAAGCATTTTCCTTATCTGAGTTACTAGTTTTTACCAAATTAACTAGAAGGTAAGTATGGAAGCAGTTCTCTGAGGCAGTACAGCCAGATAAACATAAAATGGGACAGAAGGATTTGCATGTGCTAGAACTGAAGTGTGTAGGGAAACAAACACAGATATCCATTGTTTATGGTGCTGCAGTCAAAGCTATGGCGAGAGCAAGCATAGCAATATAAAAGAAATCATTTAGATGAGGAAATATTAATTACGAAGATTTTATGGGCTGGACTTGTAGCTCAGTTGGTACAGAACCTGCCTGCTGTGCGAAGGTTCGATTCCCGGCGAGTACTGCGAACTTTTCTCTAGCCAAGATTATTCCCAGAGTCTGGAAATGTGAATGAGAGTGTCTCTGATGTATAAAACCGAAAGAAAAACAATCCAATGACAACTGTATACGAGCTAACGCCATTGTCGACAGGCAGTATGTTCCAAAGGTGCCGAAATGACCATCGCAGTTAAAGACGGAGCACAAATGAAACAATTCAAAGAGAGAGACTTTTTACTGTAAAATATAACTATTTCGGCAAAGTTAGAAGAAATAGATAAGAATGACCAATAGGAAGGTAGATGGTGAGGCAACCACAAAAGACAATAGGCCAGACAAGTGGGTGTAAATAAGGCAGTAAACATTATGATAGTCGCCAATACATTAATAACCCCATACACTAGGCAGATCATGAAAAGTGTAAATTCGTTCAGACGGGGCCTCTAAAATCCCGTAAATAGCAAAGGGTTACACTATACGCCTGAGAAGCTCCATCATTTCTTGGAGAACCGCAGTTTTTCAGCATACGCCAATTTTCATAATCTGCCTAGGATCTTCGAGAAATGATGCTTTGAGAAAACACATATCAGCTATCTACAGAATGCTAATAACGACGATATTAACAAGATCTGCTGTGTTAAGTGAGACAATACTTGGAGGTTCAAGGTTGTTAATACTAGTTGCCGGCAGAGCGCAGCAGGTTAGACGAGAAAGAGACACCGAATCGTCGGACGTAAAATGTTTACTCGACAGCAATGATTATGATGTGTTATAAGCGATGTTGCCCCTGAGCAGCATGAACGACGGTTTTAATGTATGTCATTTGGTTGCGAGGATTTGGAACTTTGTAACAAGTCGTCGAACAGTTTCTCAATTGGAACACGATTACCTGGGTATTCTCTCGCAAAGTGCCTTATCACTTCTCTGCTGCAAGAATCAGTTTACACGTGATTATCGTACACAAACACTGAATGGTGGCATAATTAACAAAGTACAATAATAGCGCTAGGTAACACGTAAACTAATACACAATAAACAGAGAAGTGCGTATAACATCGGCAGTACGTGAGAATCATGCGTTCCAACCGCACGCCCGGCACCGGCACTGGCGGGCGAGACTTCATTTCTTGGGGAAGCAGCCGCACTCTACCGGCCGCTGGTTGCATTAATAACCCTGAACTACTCGCCAGTCACAGATGTATCGAAGACATGGCTTACTGATAACTTCGGTCTACGTCATAACTAGAGACAGGCAAAAAACGAAATTTCATATTCTAAACCATGCTCATTGTGGGAAGAAGTGTTTTTATGATCTGCACTGTGTAGAATTCAATGCACGTGGCAAAAAATTCATATTTCATAATATTTTGATAAAATCTTCATATTTATACATATTATGTAAGATTTACGATTTTTCGCTTTTAAAATGATTTCCGTTAGCAATAAACGGATATCCTATTCGGGAGTTTGCTCTAAAGCACGTTTAGAAAACGCAACTGCATAAAGCTGCACCCTTTCCAATCAGTCAGGCGCACCTTGTCTCACGTTCGAAATTAAGCGCTCTCTACTTTTGAAGAATTTTTATTTTCGCAAACCGATGCTTTTAGTGACATATTGTAATTAGTATTAAGCAAGGACAAAGCAACCAGAAACTTCCTTTTCTTTCTTTCTTTCTAAGTTTAAGGGTTTCACAGTGATTGAAATCTCCAACCTCCAAGCTTTGAAATATAAATTTCAGTACATTTTGGGATTGTTTCTACATATTTGGCTTGCCTCTAGTCGTAATATGAGACTAATTTCTTTAAAAAAAAAGGGTTAGGTTGGCATTAAATATATGAGAACAGGAGCTGAGATACACCTCTGTCATCGTGGCAATACGTGGGAAAAGATCAAGTAATGTTTCACAAGCGTGCCTTCGCGCGTCACTTAACCCTCCTTTTTTCAACTAACAACATCGAGACTCTTGGAATCGGCACTTCCGCCGATCACACTGTCATTGAGGGAGCCTGCACTCTAATGACAATAGAGGACACTTTAGATCAGGAAACTACACAAAATATTGTTATGTATACAGTTGCAGGCAGCAGATTTGATAGTTTAACATATTGGGCAAACTCTTACATTTAACACATTTGGTCATTTTTATATTTGATGATCTTTCTTGACTTGGGATTGTAGCTGAAGCTAAGTTATAACAGGAAACCGTGGTCTGCCACTTCCCTTGGCATTTCAAAGGGATTTCACCATGCCTTAGGAATACGTGCCTTTCTGCACATCACCCCATGGATCACATGATCCTTAGGAAATCCTGAACCCACGCACTTTCAGGGCGGCGGCACACCATACTTGGTAATGCTCATGGCATGAGATCCCCCTAGGCAGTGACTTTCTTTATAAGGAGCTGCAGACCCTTGCTGGGGGTCGTTCTCATTCTGAACTCCTCGTCAGCAGTCCATGCTGCTGGACCTGCAACAGATACCTGACAACTCTCCAAGGTAAGATCCCATTAGGGAAAGTCACAATATTTTATGTAATACTTAAAGGTCATATCATGGTATGTTATGTGTGTTGAGCCTTCAGTCATTTCAAGTCTGAATGTTAAGTCCCTTCAGGACTGGATTGTTAAATGCATAACTCGTCTCTTCAAGACCCGAAGCTGGGAACTGAAGCCCAGCATCATCATGTTCTAGTTATTGTAATAAAATGGGCCACCGGGAAACATTGCGAGTTATTTGTTCTACTATCTACCTTCACCTCTAAGCTACGTTCCCCAGTCACAACCCCTAAGGTTGCGACAATATACGTCGACAAAATGTTGTAGGATATTTTTGTAGTACCTAGTGGGAATATGAGATTTAAACGGGAAAGTTCCAATCAATTGTATGGGCTGCCAGATTTGCCATAAGTTGTGTAGTTATTTTATTTATCAGACTGCTAATCTCGGTTTTCTCATTATTTTAATAGTTTTGTGAGAGCTAGGAAGAGTTTAGAGAAAATGAAAACCTTTCAGAAAGTATATAGGTATTTACCATTTCAGGAAATTAGCGCTATTCACTTAAATTCCCTTTTGACAGAAACGTTTGATGATGATCTAGTCCATGAAATAATAATATGCCTTGTACCTAGGTATATATAGAGAGATCCTCTCTCCATAAAAATTGTATTCAGATCAGTTCTCCTGTAGAAATGCACCTATTTGTCGCAAATATAAAATATTTACCAGTCTTGACCATGGTAACAAAAACACGTAGAACCAACAATTAAAATTGTATAGATTGTCATCAATATTGACTTACCCACATGACCTTTGAAAAAAGACTAGACCCATGCTTGCAATAATATGAGGCACAAAGATATTGTTTTTGCATATTGCACTCTGCATATCTCAAATGAAATTCGACGTAAAACATCTGTACATGTTTGTTGCTTCGAGCCAAGCTGATGGGAGCGCTAACGTATTCGTTCCTCCGCTCAAATGCGAGTGTTACAGATAGAGTGAATTTTGTTACATGCATATACGATTCCTTTATTCTCATTATTGTAAGGTAAATCACACAGCTGATACACAACAATTTCCCGAAATAGGAACGAACTGTGGTTACATTTATTACTGTAAGGAGGAACGGAATGGCCTATCAAAACTCAATTTAATTTTTCTACAGTGCTAAGGACTTAACGACCCATTTTCTCAATAACTATGAAAGCTAGGAAGATGAAGTTTTTGTCACAATTTTTTTTACGGTACGGCAATGATAATTTGTAAATACGTAGGAGTAAGACTTTTTTAAAATTGTACTGCATTTCAGAAGTAAGAAAATGGTTATCTTGCTATTCTAACATTAGCCCGAGCAAATATAAAATTAAAGAGAAAGCAATAACGAAAATAGTATAAAGAATGGAAAGGGGCGAAAGGCTATATAATAATGAGAAAGAAACAAAGCAATATAAGAAAAGTGTAATAAAAATGAGAATTCATTAAGAGGAGAAATGTTAAATTATATAAACAGCATGTATCGCAAAGAAGGAAAGTGCAACGTTTTAAGTTGAAGAAGCATCACTCAGTTGAGGACCGCAGATGTCCAGCGAGGGGATAGTTACGGGTAACTAGACAAACGATTGAGTGCAAGGAAAGGTCGCAGTGGCCCAGGAAACGTGAATAAAGACGGGGAAAATCAAATGTGTAAAATCAGCCAGGCGCAAAGAAAATTTAAAAGCGACAATAATGCGTTAATGGCAGACTCTATATAGAAGTACTTTTTAAAATATAACCAATAAACGTGTGTTAAATTTGTCACGTGAGCCAATAAAACAAATAAAACTAGAAAATGGGCGTGAAATAGAAACGTATCTAGGCCAGGAGCTCATTTTCGAACGTGTGTAACGTCGATACTTCATGTCTTATCGTGGTCATAGCTCGTGTTAAGTGTCGGCGTATTAACTTGTAACTGCAAATTTCATTGAAGGGAAAACGGTTAGGGTGGGGATCAAAAGTAAACGAGTTTGCAGCAGCGAGGAAGTAGAAATAGCTTCACCAAATTTTGTTTCACGTGGGATAAACTAAAAGGAAAAGCAACTTTGTGTGTAATAACACATAGACAGAATAATGGCCAGTACTCATTTATCTCTTTTCCACGCATCCTGAGAGAAGTGTCTCTCCTTCCTTAAGATCATTTCTCCTGCCGGAGCTAGCAATAAATTTCACCTTTTCCTGTTATCATCCTCAAGAAATCCCACACCAATCCATTTTACATTTTAAGAGATACAGTGTAAAAGAATATATCTGTCTTATAAGTAGTACACGCTATGTGTAAAATTTTCAGCCTAATAGCGTACACAGAAGATAACAGATCACATGCTGTGAAAAATGTAGTTTTGAGAAAACTCTATATAAAATTTTGGACGTTTGTAAACCTACTTCAGCTGCAGTGCATCCAAATGCTGGGTTATCCTCCTGTTGGTCAAGTCCTCCAGTTTCCCCTTAACCTTGCTTAGGAATGGATTGGTTTTTATTGATATCTTTCACCTTTCGCTCTGCTCGACAACTGATTCTTGTCGTATCAAACTTTTGCATTTTAGAAAGGCAGTTCAGTCCAATCTGCATTCCCTCTTTTACTAAGCATTTCACGTATTTCGTTTACTGAATGTTGCCACACTTATATGTAATATATTAATAATAATAACAGTAAACACATTCTTGGAAACCTGATCCAGCTGACATTGTACAGGCATTCATTTGAATTTTGAGTTTCCCATGAAGGCATGTTTTTACTAATTCTGAATGTACCAGTTCCCTAAACACTGTTTTCATTTCCTCCATACAAGCAATTGGCAGATGAAAGTGTTTTATGGTCATCAGCCCCACGTGCTTCTTTAGGAATTTAGACCACAAAACTGAACATAAACCTCCTGAGGATTTTCATTACATGACAGCAAGTGAAAGTGCAGCCCATACTGCTTTTTTCATTTCCTCCAGATTCATTGTTTTTCGCCTAATGGCTAGACCATAATACTTTTGGATACCCAAAATATTTGTATCCGTAATTCTGTTGTCCACCAAATGTCTTTCCATCATTCAGTGCAAATTTAATTTTCTCGCCTTTGTGCCCATTCTTTTTTTGGACATGTCCAATACATCCTAATTTTTCTATGATTATATTGCCCCTATAAGACTTTTCTTCTGGCACTGTCTGAAAGATTTAGTATCCCCATTTCCCACATACTGTCAGTATTGCACGTCATATAAAGCAAAGGAAAGTTTGAAAACTTGCTTTGCAAATTTCATTCCATCACTAACTCCATGATAATTTGCAATACAAGAGTCACCTTTGCTTTATCTATACATTTGCATTTGATAGAAATGTCCCTTGTTGCTGCAGTTTGTTAAAAATATGTACCATCTATAGCAACTACTAAATCCTTTTGGCAAAACCATATTCCACAACCTCCTGAGCCGCTTCTAGCATGCACTGTTTACAAATATTTTCAACTACCGAACCTATTACATTTATAGATATGTGTTATGTGTATAGTGAGTGCGAATGATTCTCATATACGGAAATATTGTTCGAAACAGTGTTCTGCCAGACCCGATTTTTGGCTTACCGAACATGCAGGTCTAGCGGAACAACTGTATTAACCAAGTGTGCGGGCTACTGGCACGGAGGGTGAAGGAAGCTTTAGTCATCTCTCTGAGAAAGGTAACCTAAACCGAGATTCTGGACTACAGCTCAGCACGGCCTTTAAAACGGATCAAATTGAACACAGAAACACATCACATCAGACAAATACTTGACAAACGGATTTCTATAACGTCAGTGCCTTTTACCACCTCGGTGTATCCGACCTGTTCTCTAAAAGAAATTTCTAACTACAGAGAGACTTCTTGAGACATCGCAGCTACCGGGTCTCCTCTGCCTACACCATGGGAAAAAGAACAAGCCTTCTCGGAACGCCGACAAAACCTACGCCACCGCCACCCACCGCAGGCTCCGCCTACTTACGACAGACAGGCCCTCCAGCGCCACCACTCTCCATTCCGGAGCCGGGCTCCAGCGTACACCGACGCCGCCGACGCTACCTCGCATGGATGGCCGCCACAGCGTAGTCATCTACGGGGTACCCATAAACTTTCGAGCCCACTTTCGTGCTGGAATCTGCGCGACACCACTGGCCCTCAGCAATACAGGCATCAGGATCACGTCTGCCCGGGGCCAACAACGCTGATTCGTCTACACCTAGGCGCCGCATCCGAAGTTCAAGTGGCCTTGATGTCAACCTGCCTCTGCTACGACAGAAATCCATCCCTGGTTTAGGAAATGGCGATAAAGGTTTTTTTCGAGTGGAGGAGAAAATTATTTAATCACTAACCACAGCCCCGATGGGAGTCGGAACTGGGAGTGTGGGACTCACCAATGAATGGCATACCCACTAAAAACTCCTCCATCGGAGTAAGAAAGGAGAAGGTTTACAGCGGTACCTCCTAAAGCACCCGCGCATTCCAAAGTAACGGTGTGACTGGACCGCAGTACGGTCACCAGGAGAGTAAGGAATTATTGCCGGGAGACAGACTTGATCAGGGCCCAGTCTGCCCCCGCAGCTAAGTTAAGATGAGGATAGTTGGGATTCCAGGTGATATTGTGAAGGATTAGTGGCGCTTGGATTTTCGATAGGAGTTAGAGGATTGAGAGGAGTGTGGCATCATGTGGGTTTCCAGGAAGTTACGGATGAGGATGTAGCCTTCCTGAAGTTGGTTGAAGTGGTCATGAAGTCCCTTGATGGAGTTGTTTGTAGTCGTTTGAAGATCTCGAATCCCCGCGACTGAGGCCCCAAGGGCACCCAGTCGCGTTGGTCGGTCGTCGCTGCCGTCGGTGGAAGTATCGACGAGGTGGCACTCGATGCGTTCCAGCTTGGGCTGGGCAGATGCGAACACCCCGTCGTCGTCTTGCAGTTCGGTTATTCTATTGGAGAGTGCGTTGATAACCCTGGCTGAGGTTCGCTGCTTGGCCTCCATAGCCGAGAGACGTGTGAAGGTTGCACGGCGTAGCTCAACCAGTTGTGATGAGAGGTTCTGTATTCCTGCCTGTATGGCTGACAGGAGGCCTTGAAGTCCGTGGTGCGCTTGGTCTGTGATGCCGCTGATCGAGTGCTGAGCCCTTCCTGATGGCTGCGTCGGGTTGCTGTCTGTAGTAGCTGGTGTTGTCGTCGTAGGTCTTGCTGTCTGTTGTCTTGAAGGTTGTTGTCTGCTCCGGAGATACAGGGGACATTGCGCCTGCCCTGTAAAATGCGTGTTCCCGGAGCAGGTGGCGCAGAATCGGCGGCGTCTTCGGAGGTCGTGTTGGGTTCAGGCTGAAGTAAGAGAGCCTGACCCACAGTAGTAGCATCTGGGCGCAGCGGTGCAGGCTTCCACTGAGTGCCCGAAGGCACAGCAGCGTCGGCACGGCACCGGACGTTCTCCTCTGGTGGCCTCAACTCGCAGGCTCCTCCCAAATAGAGGCAGACCTGTGGCTATGGCCACTTCCACGTCCGATGCGGCTCCCAGGTGCAGGCGGACCAGCAAAGCTGGGCCTCTAGCAGAAGTGATGCGTGAGGCCCGTATTGCCGAGCGTCAGTGCTGACGTGCTGCTTTCAGCACAAAGTGCGGTGGGAGATTCCTGGGCACACCACAGATGACACTGTGACGCCCATCCATCTGCACATGCGCCGGCGTCGGTTGGCTCTGTTTCTGTGTAGAAGCAGGGGCGGCGGCGGTTGGTTGCTGGCCCGGTTCCGTTGGAGAGGCCGGGCCAGTGGCTGGCTGCGTCTGAGTGCTCGACTCCCTTTGAGGAGCCGAGACGGCGGTGGTCTGTGTCGCAGAAGAGGCCAGTTTCGACCTGGAAGGCCGAGAGACCTGCCTCCTCGAAGAGTTGCCCAGCTCCGGCTGAGGACTGGGGCTGGTAGCTGGCGACGATGCTGGTTGGGCCGGCTCGGGAAAGAGGGCGGGGCCTGCTGCTGCCGGCTGCTCCCTCGGCAGTGGCGGTGACGATTCGATGATTGCCGGCGTGTCTGCGGCATTCCCCGTGGCGCATAGTCGCATTCTGTTTTGTCGGCTGTTGCCGTCGTCGTAGCGGTGCTGAAAACGTGCTGTCTGAAACAGGCGGTTCTGGTGCGGCGCAGTTGACATCTCGATGGTTAACACAGCGAAATCACAATTGGTGCATTTTACTCAGAGGGCATCCCGCCAAGTCCCACTCGCACCACATAAGCTACGATGAGAACATTCAATGGACAAATAGTGCCAAATACTTAGGGTTCCCGTTAGACAGCAGTTTACTTTTGTCACCCATGTGAAAAACATAAAACGAAAGGCCAATTATCAGATGCACCGTTTTTATCCACTGTTAAATCGGGACACACCAATAAGCACCAAATTGGCGCTAACATTGTACAAAACACTAACCAGGCATATGCAGCGCCCTCCTGGGGATACTGCACAAAATCATACATAAAAACTCTCCAGGTATTGCAAAACAAGATACTAAGAATCATAACTAACGTACCAAGAACGGCGCCAGTAGATATAGTACACGAAAACCTAAAAATGCACATCATTGAGGAATTCATAAGCTGTTGGCGTTTAACATGTACCGCCAATGTGAGAAGAACTACAACCCCCTGATCTCGTGCCTGGGGCAATATACAACCATTATCGGCAAACACAAGAGACCCCTGTCATCGTTTAGCAGAAATGTCCCCTGAACAAACACACGGACGACAATGACGTTAGAGAATTCCTAGCACAACCGATACAATAAACGCCCACTAACAATACGCACCCATAGGCACCACCCTCAAGTCCTTGCGCCAACAGGACAAGGCGGTCCCCCGAGTGGCACACTAGTGCAGCTGCGCCGTTATTGGCTTGTCTGCTCATCTGTGTGGCTACACACTGGCAATAAACAAGACCCAGAGCACATAGTAGTATATAAGTAGAAACAAAACTCTACACGTTGGATACGTTGGTTAATAGTGAATCCAAAATGACCTAGATGTGCCTTACAATCTCTCAAACAGACATGACATAGATTTATGCCTTAGTATAGCACTAAATGTGATATATTGGCATAGACACGTTAGTTAATAGTTAAGATATTAAAATGACCTAGAGATGCCTTTCAATTCTCAAACAGACATAACCTAGCTTTATTCATTAGTATAGGACTAAATATGACACCTAGCAGATAAGGAAACAAGCTAACATACCTTAGACAAGGACAACACTCTCCAAACTAAAGACTAACCAATTTGATACCTAATGATATTAACAAACAGCCCAAAAGGCAAGCATATTGATAAGAGATATTCGCCCTCGGGAGCTAGCAGTAAGAAAGACCTAACACAAATGACAGAGTTGCAAACGCACTCCCCATCTGTAAAATAGTATTTGTAACATAAATGTTAAAAGTTTAACGGCAACATTAATAGCCGTCACTGACAAAGCGGTACGCACAGTTTGCTTTCCTCTTCAGTTTACAGCCGCGGCAGAGCAACTACTTGTCTACGACGCCGCCTTCTCTGTTCTGCAAGAGCCTGCATGTCACCATTGAGCTCTAGATACTGATCTGGGTTCAGATCCTAGCCCACCAACTCCTCGGGATACTCTCTTGTATGGGCATCTTTATATAGTCACAAATGTCAGGTTGCTACGTCGATAACTGACTTAACCTTTACCTATTTCCTAACCATCGTCAATACAGCAGTACTAATGCACGGTGGGGAAGGCAATTTAGTGCCCTTTCGGATGCTCGCCACTTATGGTAGCGGCGGAGGGGCCACCGCAATGACCCTTTCGGGGTTTAAGGTAAGAATCTATAAAAGTGTCATTAGACCAATATTAACATACTCATCCGAAACTAGAGTAGACACTGTAAAGACAAAGAAATTAACAGAAGTAATAGAAATGAAAACCCTAAGAAAAATAGTGGGATTAACGAAACTTGATAGAAACAGAACTAATATATTACGAACAAATGCAGAATAAACAATTTTGTGGAATGGGCATAGAAAAATTAAGTGATCATATTTCAGAATCGCACCTGATCTAGTGATAACATTCCAGAAGGGGCGAGAAGCACAGGAAGACCAAGAAAATTATGGAGCAACTCGTACTCTAGAAGAAACAGGCTAATTCAAGAGAAAGAAGAAGATACTCCCTGCTCTAGATTTTCTGCTCATATTTCATTATCTCTTCTATAATCTGTGGTTACCAGCATTTATGTTTCCGACAATAACCACGAGAGGCGCACTTCTGTGTTACTTCTGTGGAAGTGTTTGTTTGCGGATACCATTCAATCAATAGTTGTAGAATAAAAGTTGTTTGACAACTGTGTTTCTAAATTTTAAAAATGCAGGATAAAAGAGCGTTTGATAATCCTTACAAAGATTTTTCTGATAGTAGAGAGAGTAATGCCTTGGATGTAAGCACTGGAACAGTAAGTTTACTTTTGAGGTGTTGTATTTTTTGCCTATGACAGAAACTTTAGTATTCTAAATTAGTAATGCCAGATTTTTAAAATTTATACTATACCTAATATAATGCGTCCTGCACTACTAGGGTCCGTTTGAAAATGTACTTAAAATTTAAAAGAAAGTGGTTAAATTACCGGTAATTCTGTGCGACGACTCTTATTTACTATGGCGACGCGCGAAGAGCCTTATTGAAGTGCCAACATCGGAACATATTATTCGCGGCATGCCAGCCGCTACCAACGTAGTATTTAACATCGCTAGACAAACAAATGCGGAACACACACACTTATGTTGAAATGCGCATGATATTTTGAAATGTGCATTTCGAATAAGAGAAAACCTGCATAACCAATGGCTGTCACAGGCAATGAAGACACGCGTAAAATAACTAATGCGTGTTTTCTGTAAGGGGAAATAAAAAGTGAAATCTGTATAACCACATAAATTTGCGCGGATTGTGTGTGAAAACACAAAAATGAAAAGCAATGACGCCGTAAAACAGAACACGTAGATGGAGGCAAACAAATAATGTTTAAGGCAAAGCATACGTAAACTACACAATAAATATTAATGAAATTTTGTGAAAGTCTGCAATATATGAAGTTTAGAATTGTCAATTTTTTAAAATTCATTTTTACTTATTCCTTTTCTCATTCATTGTTCTACTATGTACCTAGCATGCAGAGGAGGTATTTCATTCCATACAAAATATTCGATACCGAGATTTCACTGGAAATACACGTTTTGAGGCCTTATGAATCCCAGAAATGCATTTTTAGAAAGCAAAATGACGAATACCTTCTCTACCTCGTTAAACAAGCACAGATGATGTTGAAATGTGCATATGATGTACACGCGTAAAATAAGTAGGTAATGCATGTTTTCTATAAGGGTAAATAAAAAACATAAAGATCGGTATAACGCACAGAAATATGTGCGGATTATGTTCGAAAACAAAAAATGAAACGCAATAACCCATAAAAGAAAGCACGTAGATGAAGCCAAAGATATATGTATAATGTTTAAAGCAAAGCATACGTAAACTCTGGCAAGAAAAATCGAAAATTTTCTATTTTTTTCGCTGTTTACTTATTCTACCGCATACGCCTTAGGCAGAAGTATTGCATTTCACACAAATACATGTTTTGGGACCCCTAAATAATAAAACACCACTTTTACTTATTGTACCACGTACCTAAAAAGGAGAGGAGATATTGCATTCCACAGAAAATGGGATACAGAGATTTCACCGGAAATACATGTTTTGAGACACCCTAAAAGCATTTTTACCTTCGTACCTGTAGGTAGAGAGAAGGTATTCGTCAGTTTTGCTTTCTAAAAATACATTTCTTGGATTCATTGGGCCTCAAAACATGTATTTTCGGTGAAATCTCAGTATCGAATTTTTTGTTTGGAATGAAATTCCTCCTCTGCCTACTAAGTACATGGTAGAATAAGTAAACGGTCTATTTCTTTTCATCCAAGGGGCCTCAAAACATGCATTTTGGCGAAATCTCGGTAAAGAATTTTTGTGTGGAATACAATACCTTCTGTACCTACTGGGTACGTGGTAGAATAATGAATGAGAAAAAGAATAAGTAAAAATGAATTTTAAAAAATTGACAATTCTAAACTTCATATATTGCAGACTTTCCCAAAATTTCATAAATATTTATTGTGTAGTTCACGTATGCTTTGCTTTAAACATTATTTGTTTGCCTCGATCTACGTGTTCTGTTTTACGGCGTCATGTGTTTTCACACACATATTTATGTGGTTATACAGATTTCACTTTTTATTTACCGTTACAGAAAACACACATTAGTTATTTTGTACATGTGACATTCAGGTTCTTCTCTTATTCAAAATATCATGGACATTTCAACATAATTGTGTGTATGTTCGTTTAATGCCTAGCGATGTTAAATATTGGTAGCGGCTGACATGTCGCGAATATACAGTTCTGACGTTGACACTTCAATAAGGCTCTGCGCACAGTCGCCATAGTAAATAGAGTCGTCGCACACAATTGCCAAAATGACCTTATTATTGTGTTTTGAAGTAGGTGTTGATTGTTACGGTAACGGTTCCATAAATAACAGGCCTGTTGTCGCTTCAGTTTTTGGTCCCAATTGCTCTACTTCTAAAAAACATCCCTCGGCTATGCTTTGGGGCTTGGAGCCCTCATTAGCGTCCCCGGCCTATCAGAAACCCAAGTTTAAATGCCATTTGGCGGACCGTAGTAATGCAGGTTACCTCAAATATGTTACAGCCCAAATTTTATCCATTTTGGTCAAATGGTTTAAAAGTCATGGTCAAATTCGTTTGTTTTTTTGTTAGATCACTAAAAAAGTGCATTGCGACAAAACATTTACAATTTTGACGTGATATTTTAACCTTAGATTCACACTGTAAAGGCTAAAATTGCAGCGAATTGTAAACCAATATTATCAGCAAAACACAAATTCAAACGGCATGTCTGTAATAAAAGGTATTACAAACACCACTATCCACAAGAAAACTACGCCAATAGAACCTAGTGAATTTAATACATATTTCATTAATGTTTCCAAAAACACATGTCATGAGCCAATAATGGCTCATGATGTAATGCATAATTGTTATAATCTAGATTTCTGCATAATCTTGGACACTGAATTAATATGAATTTTAAATGGCATGAAGTTTCCCCAGAAATAGTTATCTCTGCAGTTAAAGGATTAAGTACATTCCATACTCAAGATACTAATGGCTTTTCCAACCATATAATTATACCCGTGACTTTTTTAATTAACATCAGGGAGTTCTTCCTTAAGATCTCAAAAGTCACATCTGGCTTCATCCAACTATTGACCTATAACAAATGTACCCATAATAAGTAAAGTGTAGAAACCTGTATTCTTAGTCAGCTCAATAACTATGTTGCAGACAATAAGCAGTTCATTAGAACGAGATTATCTACTGAAAAAGCAATAGAGTATGTTATCACTGAAATTTTAAGTAACTTTGAAAAATAGGGGATAATGCTAGCTACCTTGGTAGATTTAACAAAAGCTTTTGATTGTATTTAACATGCTATTTTGATTAACAAACTCAGTTATTACGGAGTAAGTGGACATGAATTAAATTTGTTAACATACTATCTATCTTAACCAAAGAGAGTAGATAGTAGTAGTAAAAACAAAAAATGTGAGCTAGCAGGCGCACCCCAAGGGCCTGTGTTGAGACCTTTCTTATTCTTAATCTATATAAAAGACTCAAATTGCAATTTACCACAATGTTATTTGCAGACAAAACAACCTTATTGAGCAACAACAATAATAATATTGATATAGTAAATACACCTATCCTGTAAAAGTGCAAAAATATGGTTCTCCCTAAACAATTTAATACTAAATTAAACATAACACTGCAACATAATGATATTCACAGTTCAGTTAATTTACTATCATGGGATAAACACGTCTGTAAAAAAGTTAAAGAAATGTGTAAGTCAAGATATGGTACTATGCCTTCTTTCATCCACACATATTGTATGGGGGAATTGTGCAACCTCAAATAAATGTGTTTATATGACAAAAGAAAATGGTTAGACCGAGCGGGATGGCTCAAGAGGTAAAGTCTGTGGGCCGACCAATCTGTCTCAGGTTTTCTTCAATCGCCAAGGTAAATACCGGATTGGATATTTAATACCACGACCCAAAGTTCCATCTTAAGTCTAAAACAATAGTAAAATGAAAAATAAGTGGTAATAGCGAATGCTATGCCATCTATCTACAGACAATGTAAGCAGTTAGACTGGATGGCACCCTAATGCCATCTGCACTGCATGAAGCAGGTGGTTACAGGAATGAGACCTAGAAGACTAAGTGTCCATCACATATCGTTCTAAGAGATACCCACCAACAGACCTGTCGCGATATGACCAAAGAGTTAAAGCGACGTAAAATAAAATAGAATAAAAAAAGAAAATAGTTGGACTAATTTTAGGATTAAGAGAACTGGATACATGTAAGCCTAGCTTTATAAATGTCAATATAATCACACTACCCTCAATGTATATAAACACTAATATCATACATGTTGAGCAAAATCTTATTGAAAAATTGCTCTTCAGTACATAGTTATAATATCAGGTGAAAATATGACCTAGATACACCCCTCAATTAGCTGAGCAAGACCATCAACAGTTAAAATTATTTGACAAGCTTCCTAAACAGATTTGTTAACAAGTTAAAAAAAATTGGTTTAAACAGAAAGCATTTTACTGTACACAAGAATATATAGAATATAATATTATTCTTCTTCTACTTCACGGTTTTAGGCTGTTTAGCCTGTTCCGGCTCCAAAATCTTGTTGTGTCCATCACTTTATTGGTCGTCCCGGGTTTCTGTATCCTTGGGGTCTGTAGTTATATGTTGCTCAGGGTATCCTATTTAATGACATTCTTTATAAGTGTTGTTTATATTCTATTATTACTTTATTTAACTCTTCTATTTTTAACTTTTGCCTTATTTCGTTGTTTAGCTTTTTATCCAGTCTTATGTATCGTGCTATAGGTCTGAGAAATTTCGTTTCAGCTATCTGTATCTTTACTGTCCATGTTTCAGTCCCATAAGTTACTGTGGGGATGGCCATTGCTTTATAAAATATAATATTCATGCTATTGAATTCATGTGAAGGGATTATAAAATATACTAATAATTAGATAATTAATATGTGTAATTAAGTATATTTTTATGTTTGTATATATTACTTGCAAGTCTAATTACTATAATGGTTAACCTAGTGTATCCTAGAAGCCATATAAACTTGTTTTCATACCCTCACCTTGGATTATATTACTTAAACAAATTTGTACTTTATATACATTTGTAAATACTTGTTTACAAAAACTTATTGCTTTTTTAAGCTTAATGGTGAATAGAATTATATCATAACATATCATTACATGCTTTTTTATAAATTTCCTTAGGTTTGTGTGTGTGTCTTCCACTTTGGGCTCTAAACATTTTTTAAGTTATTAATTAATACCTTTTTTTTTTTTTTTTGGCCCAAAACTTTGCAGTGTTTGTATTTTAAAATTAAACTAGTATACTCTTACAGTAAAACGTAGGGCAATTTTCGTTATTGTGTTTCTATGAATACGTGTTGCAAAATACATTTGTCTATCACAAAAACTGGCACTATGCAAGGAGCATTTTACAGCAAGAAAAATGTTGAAAATATCAATAACTAAGAAAGCTGCAACCAAAGATTTGAATGCTTAACTCACATTAACAGGTTGTACCCTCAGATTTCCATTTGCTGCTTCTTCTGCAGAACTCACGTCTTACTTTGCATCATGTGATTTAAATCTTGTATTGAAGATTTCCTTACTGAGTCTAAGTACAGCATTTTTTAACATGGTGACTGGGAGCTAATTATGTCTTCTTTTTTTATTTGGGAATGTTTAAAGTATTCTGTAGGTTTTTTTTTTTTTTTTTTTTTTTGGTGAGGGGTAAATTTTAATGAAATTGCAATCATAAGTAAGTTAACATTTGCAAAGCTAATAAGAGTTGTAGTCTCTGAGATACATTTTTCATTTTTAAGATGCACCCAGAATATGAGCAGAGGCTGTTACAAATCAACAGCAAACTGCTGAGCTGGCTGAAAGGAGGATTCCCCAACACAGACCCTCGCGATTGTTCCGTCTACACAGGAACAACAGGAGTAGCATTGCTATATTTTCTACTGTACAAGAAACCAGGAAATGAATCTTATCTAAATGTAAATTTTAGTCAATTGTGTTTTGTAGCTTAAGATTGTAGCTTAAATTTCTGTCAAAGCACTGAGACTTTTAGTATGTGATAGGTAATACTGCAAAATTCAAGGAACATAACTCATGATTACAGCTTACATACAAAATGCATGTCTTTTTTATATATTTAAAGGTAAGCAGAAATGATATAGTACTTTGTAAGTCACACAGGGGAAAATATATATACTTTAAATTGTTCATGCAAAAATACATGTTTTACTCTTGAATATGGTATTAAATTACAGTTTTCCCCTTAATTAATCAGTAATTACTAGTACTTAGTACATTTTCTGCAATCAGTATATGATATAAAAATCTGATATGATACATTCACATGACTTTCTCTACTGTCTATCATTTATTAGTGGGTATACACTATTCTTACTAAACCTTATTTTTCTATATACTACGTTTTAATCCAAATAAACATTTGCAGAAACAGCTACATTACACATTTCGTTATAAATACAAAGAGAACAGCAATAGTCAAATGTTTAACAACTGGACGCTATATGCTGCCTTAAAATTCCATACTGTTTCCATGACATCGCCACAAACAACTGAATGTTGACAGGACTTTAAGAGAATGGCCAAGTAATGAACAATTCAAAGCAGTAATAATGGATATCTCGGAAATGGCTAATGTCACAAAAAAGTTATTGGAATAAATTGTGTGTTTTAAAGAGATCTACATTTCTTGTCTAGTATATTACACAAAATTTCTTCCGAATGAAGACAACTTCAAAGGCTATTCCCAGAAAATTGAAGATACACATTTAATTTTTCCGTAAATATCTTTAATATGTGGTATTTTAATCAAAATCATTAGAGCTATTTTTTTACAAAATCAAAGTTTTGAAGAATGTTCCATATGAACGGTAGTTTGGGGTGGGGAGAGTTTCTTGAAAATGTATCTGTCACATCTTTGGAAGGTGCTGAACCTACATGAATACAAAGTTTGGTATTTATCAACTTTTTGCTTTTGATTTATGGTGTTCGCAGACACACACATGGACATTTTCAGCAAACCTTAAAACATATATTTCTGGTGAAACCTGTTTTTGAGTGAAATGCAATACCTTCTCTACCTACTGGGTATGTGTATGTGTGTTGCAGCATAACTCTGGAGCAATTTCAATACATTGGACTTACAATACAGTGGGGTAGGAAGGGGTTACTGTAGAACTATTGTCAAGTCCAGGGTTGTTGAGATGAACAGATTTCCTCACACACACTAGCCTAATCTCTGGTTAAATCCCAAAATCAGAGTACCCTGTGGTTTCACTGCAGCTATGTGCTAATAATCACAACTTATTTGTTCATTTGTTTTTTGCATATTATGGTATACATGTTTAAAAATGCTTGTGCATATTTTAGCATTTCATTACACATACAAATCCATGATAATGTTGACCTGAACTGGCTTATCCTTTTGTTTGTTTTGTTTCTCATTTCCAAACAGAAAATTACTTAATAACACATTTATTTCAGACCATATAACACTGTGTGGTTTTACCAGTTAAAATGTAATTATTTAATAGGAAAATAGATATATAAAGCGTTGTCTAAAGCCAACATGCGAATCTTTAAAGTGACACCAAGGTATGGCACAAATTGTCACTGCTTTTGAACTGCAGCAATGCTTCCCAGTATGACCAACATTAACAGTCTACTGCATGAATCTTCGAGTTATACACTTGACCACATTCCCTTAAATACACAGTTGTCTTGTTTTTATTATAATAAATGAACAGAAAGTCTCAACTTGGAAGAGAGCACCTAGCAAAAAATTCCTGAAGAATATCATGGAATTTAAAGGCAATGTATCTGTGAAACTTAGTGAAAACATGAGAACATTTTTTATATTTTGAATTCTTATTATACTTATAGCTTGTACTTTCATGCTACACAATTGGAGTTTTAATATCAACAATTTTAAAGCCAGAAATGTCTATTTAATCTGTACCATTTAGATAAAGCACCGTGTTGAACTTTAAAATCTATTTTTCTCAACCCCTTTTTACTTTCTCTACTGCTTACCTATAGTATTCTACCCAAAAATTTGTTATGAAATTTCACCAAAGATACACGTTTTTTTAGACCCCCTGGATACAAAAAAAAAGCATTTTTACAAAAAGCTGTGTGAGTGTTTGTGTGCATGGACAGCATAACTCAAAAACAAAAAGCCTTCTAAATACCAAATGTGGTATTTATGAGGGTCGGCTGTAAGTCCTGTGGCTCTCAATGAAAACAACATTTTAAAAAAAAATCTTTTTTTATTTCTCAACATAATCTCCAGAAAGGTTAATACATTTGTCATACCAGTGTTCTAATTTAATTAAACCATCTCTGTGGTGTGATTTATCAAGATCCTCAAAATAACTGTTTACCGCATCAATGGCCTCCTCGTTGCTGTGAAATCTTCATCCTACAAGAAATTTTTTTGAGATTAGGGAACAGGTGGTAGTCACTGGGTGCTAGATCTGGCAAATAGCATGAATGTTCAAGCAATGACTGAACAATGGGCCGGAGCATTGTCGTGATGAAACAAGATTTTTTTTTTTTTTGTTTGCCAAATGAGGTCTTTGTCTTTTCACCTCATCACTCAAACGTTGCAGTAAGCTTGCGTAGTAGTCACCAGTGATACTTTTACCCTTTTCCAAGTAATCAATAAAAATAATTCCCTGTGCATCCCAGAAAACAGTCACCATAACCTTGTTAGCTGACAAAATTGACTTTGCCTTTTTTTGGAGTTGGTTCACCTGGCGCAATCCACTGTTTTGACTGTGATTTACTTTCTGGAGTGTAGTGATGTATCCAAGTTTCATCCATGGTAATAAGCCGTCTCAAAAATTCATTGGGATTTTTACGGTAGAGCTCCACATTCTTAACAGAAACAGTTTTTCTATGCAACTTTTGATCAGGTGTCAACAAATGCGGCACCCACCTCGCACAGACCTTGTGAAAGCCCAAAACATTACTTAAAATATTACCTGCACGTTCTTTTGATATGTTTACAGCCTCTGCTATCTCAAACAACTTTAATCTGCGATCTTGCAGTACTAAACGATGAATCTTTTCAATCATCTCTGGAGTTGTGACTTCCACAGGGCGTCCAGAGCGAGACTCATCACTAGTGCTCGTACGTCCCATATTAAACTCTGCAACCCACCTTTTAATCACTGAATATGAAGGGGCAGAGTCTTTCAATGTACTGTCCATTTCCTACTTGATTTCTTTAGGCGTTAAGCCTTTTAAGTGGAAGTATTTAATCACTGCTCGTTTTTCCAAATCCTCCATTTTCGTAAAAACTCTAAAGTTGTCTTGTTTAAAATGATGTTATTCAAAAACTAAACAAACTATTGA
The DNA here is from genome assembly GCA_030765065.1 of Deroplatys truncata. Taxonomy (NCBI): domain Eukaryota; kingdom Metazoa; phylum Arthropoda; class Insecta; order Mantodea; family Mantidae; genus Deroplatys; species Deroplatys truncata. The sequence continues at coordinate 4,537,482 of CM060979.1, forward strand.
CCTGTAACTATGGTTACAAGCTAGTCTAAAGTAAAACTATACGATGCTAGTGGCCTAGTGGCGCCATCTCTGTGTCTGGTCCAGGACTTATCAGCCGACTCTCGTAAGTTCAGTGTCCTCCAAGGATGAAACACTAAGATTTTCAAGAAAATCTGCCCAGCCCAAACTACCCTTTATATGGACATTTTTTTCGATACTTTTTATTTTCTCAAAAGTGACTCAACAATTTTGATTAAAATACCATATGTTTAAGAAATTTGTATGACACATAAAATGTATATCTTGAAGCCTGTGAAGTCCTCTTCATTCTGAATCACTTGTATATAACTGGTAAACCTAAGAGACAGACAAAATCTTACTACCAAAAAAACTAGATCTGGCTATCTTTCCTTCTTGTGGTTATGCAAGGAGAACGGAATTTCAAAGCTATCACATAGCAGCTGGCTTTGGAAAGATTTGACTACCATTTTAGTTTAAATTTATTCTTCTTATACGTACAACAAAATGTATGAATGTGTAATGAAACTTCATCCGTATGAGCAAGAAGTAGCTTTTGTAAGAATAGTTTGTAGATGAGCGAGTAGAGAAGGCGATGTAAATGCAACACATTTTTCTATCAAGAGAATGCTGTCCTTAAAAACTTAAAATGTTTTAAACCGGACTCTCCCACACACACACACAGATACATCAGCAGCTTGTTTTTGTTTGTCAAGTAACTTTTAGTTTTTGTGGAAAGCCCTTTCACTACCTTCGCTGGTCATGTGATTTAACACGAACACGAATTCAAAAAGGGAGCAGAAACTTATAACGTGTATATGCTATCAGTTTTCTAGTGGTATGTATGAAAGGCATGCAGTAAGTAACGCAACACATTTTTTTCCAATTGTGGTTGAAAAATCTTTACATTTGTTGTGGGAAATCCAATATTCCCATATCATCTCATGTATTATTATTTCATATGGGGGTAGGAGTAAAATGCACCCAAAATTGAAGCTTTTTGATATGCGGTGTGTTCTGTAGAGAATGTGAAGTTGTTTTGCCCCTCCGTTCTTATATGTGGCAACATTTTGTGATGAGTTGCCATCTCAAGAAGACTAAATGTTCTCATAAATGGTTCATTGGAGTTTGGCCTCTCAGATCTCAATCATCCTCCACTCCATTCCTCTACATATAAAAAGCATCCTCGGCTACATTTTGTGGCTTAGGTCTCTGAATGTTCAGCAACAGAATTGTCTATCAGTGTATTGAAAGGGGTTCCTTGAAGCCTAATGGAAGACCGTAAAGAGCAAATTGCTTGTTTGTTATGAGGAAATATTGACATTTTTTGTCAAACATTGCCACAAGCAAAGAAGCATGATTGCATCATGTCAAGCAGAAAACAATGTAGTGGTCCCCTTGGAACAAGTTCAAAACGGAACCCTCAGCACTAAAGTCATGGGACTCTGAAGGGTTCATTTTTATGGATCAACTGTGAAGCTTATTGTGCGATTCTTGGGAAATTGAGGAAACAATTCCAGCATGTTCATCTCCACAAAAATGTGAACAGACTTCCTCTCCATGATAAAGTTAAACCACACACAATGTTCTTCTTCATTTGCCCTACAGCTCTGATCTTGCTCCTTCTAATTTCCATCTCTTTGGCCCACTACAGTGATGCAGTAAGAAGTGCATACAGGCTTTTCCAATAAAGGTGAAATTTTGTCCAAAAGTGGTGATTAAGTTTATTTTTAGGACTATATTACATTTGTACTTTCTATTAATTTCAAATTCTTCCTTCACCATTATAATAGCTTTGATATTTACTTGTTTTGCTTGATATTACAGTTTTCAAATGTCTTTTTCCTCTAAAACATTTTTACTTTCTCTACTGCTTACCCATAGTATAATATATTTAATTCCATAATGCTATACAAAAATCTTACAATTTTTAATACATTACTTTGAGTTGCTATTTTTTTCTTTCTTTAGTCCATCATGCATTTTAACACTGTGGTTATTTATGCATGGTGGGTCATAACAAATTCATATTGCTTTATTTCTCTAAACCATTTTTCTCTTACTCTCCCCATATATTCTCCTATTCTTTTTATATCCCTCTCCTTTTGTATTTTCATTATCCTAACTTTTAATACTTCTTTGTTAACATTCTCCCATTCTTTAGATAAAAACTGATCTCTCCACAACTTAGTTTCTTCACATTCAATTATATAATGCAAATGATTATCTGCCTCTCCTAAGTAGAGGAAGTATTGTATTCCACCCAAAAGTTTGATACCAAGACTTCACCAGAAATACCTGTTTTATGACTCCCCAAATAAAAACTAAGCATTTTTAGAGTGTGTGCGCGTGTGTGTGTGTGCCAAAAACAAAAAGTCATATAAATACCAAACTTAGTATTTAAGTTCAGTACAGTACAATTAAATAACATTGAACAACATTTCAAAAGACAGCAGAGATGTGATGAAGAAGATAAATTCAAAGAGAAAGATTATAAGAATATTAAAGATGGAGTTGATATACAAAAAATGCCAAGGAAGACTGCAGTGGCCTTATTTAGGATGGCAACTGGCCACGATTGCCTCACATAACATCTCTGCAAGATGCGATGCCTACCTACACCCAAGTGCACTCTCTGTGAAGAAGATGTCATCCTGAACAAACAACATCTCGCAAAGGCCTTAAAAGTGATAACTTAGAGACTTTATATTGGGAAGCCAGAGGGAACATGATGCACATCAATTAATCCCCAGTGCCATTGGTGAACAACAACAACAGTTCAGTACAGTAGAACCCCACTAATCCGAACTAATTGGGGTGTGGTCTGTTTGGATTCGGGAATGTTTGGATTATCTGAGAAACAAAACAAAAACGTGTATATAAGTACAGCTATAGGATTAGCAGCTACAAGGTAACGTAGCGTAGTGATGTGAGGAAGTGGCAACGTTGTGATTACCATGCACAATAGAACTACAATGTATTCTTGTGACCTGTAGACATAACCGACTGCTTGCGATAGTGGCGGTACGTAGTTCAGTTTGTTTCACTTTTAGCAGTTATTGTACGTAAATTAATTTACACTTTTCATTCATAAATTAAGTTAAACAGAACAGATGGTTGTTTGTGCTATACTGTGCAGTAAAATGTCAAGAAAACAAAAACATAGTTTCTGTGCATTAAAAGAAAAAAAATTGGCTATTGAATTTAGTATTGGGGGAATCAGGGGAAAACTGAGAGCTTCACAGCACAACTAGTGGAAAAACATTGAAACAACATCACAACTCCATGTCGTTGTTGTATAATGAAATTTGACAAAGCAACTTTCTTGTGGTTTACTCAGGTGTTCCTATTAGCGACACATTAATTCAAGAAAAAGAATTGCAACTGAACAAAATTCTGAATGGTGATTCAACATTTATCAACAGGAGTGGTTTGTTAGACCGTTGGAAAAATAGACAAGGCATACGGCAATCAATGATAACTGGAGAAGAATTATCAGCTGATATTGCCACACAGAAGTATTCTTAAGCAGACTTGATTTCGTCAAGAAATTACTTGCCACAGCTAGTTTATAATGCCAACAAAACTGCATTGAATTTCAAAGCGCTCCATACTAAAAGTCTTGCTTCGAAAGAAGAGTCATCTGCACCAGGTTTTAAAATGAATAAACAATGCCACAGTAACAAACAAATTACTGCTCATGGTAATTGGAAGGTCTGCAAAGACTGTCTTCCTGGTTATTAAGAAGTCAAAATAAAGCTTGGATGACTGGTGGTCTGTTTAATGAGTGCTTTGAGAAACAATTCGTTCCCTCAATAGAGAAAGTGAACTGCCAGCTCGAGCTTTACATTTGATTGCCATCTCATCCCTCTGAAATGCAACTAGTCAATGGAGACAAAGCAATTTTTTTTTTGTCACCAAATGTAACCTCTATATTGCAACCAATGGTCCAAGGTGTGTTACAAAACATAAAGTTAAACTACAGAAAAATGCTTCTATGATTTCTAACTGAAAAAGAGGACTGCTCTATCTTAATTTTAAAAAAAATGAAAAAAAATAACCATAAAGGACGTCATCTACTCACTAGCTGAGGCTCGGGACAGTTTGAAGTTAATACAAAAATCATGGAAGAAACTGAGGCCAAGTCTCGTTGAAGAAACCCCAACAGTAATGATATCGTTCAACTTATTCAAGAAGTCCTGGGGTACAGAAATGCAGGGCCTTCTTGAATGGATATCAGTCGACGATAATGGTCATCAAGAAGCTATTGTCTCAACCTGATCACAACGGAGATAGTGAAGGATATTGTCACGCTGCAGATGCCCTTGAATTGGCATCAAGTACACTATGTAGAACAGCACCTGCTGCAACATCAAGCAGGTTTAGTTCTTTATGGCAGAATAAGATTACCAATTTTGCAAGTAACTGAAAATTACTGCTTCATAAACACGTGATAGTTACTTGTATGGTAACAGTTAATTACAAAATATGTTCACACACAATGCCTAAAGCAAAGTTCAGCAATACATTTTTACGCAATAAATGTTTCGTTCCAATGTGTGTAGTTTCAATGAGTTTGTCAGTTCTATAATAAAATCCTTTCTTTACACTACAAATAAGCTTTTTATTTTTTTATCCCAAATTTTGTGTTTGGATTATCCGGAATTTTGGATGTGCAGGATTCATATTAGCAGGGTTGTGTTGTATCTACCAAAAATGAAACACAAAAGATTATCAAGAAAATTCGCCACCCCAAACTACTTTTTACATGAAATATTTTTCGAAACTCTTTACTTTCTTAAAAATGACTAACAATTTTGATTAAAATGCCATATGCTAAAGATATTTACATGACAAAATAAAATGTATATCTTGAAATTTCTGGGAAAAAGCTGTGAAGCCCTGTTCACTTTGAAGAAATCTTGTATAATTGGTATATGTTAAACAATAAACAAAAATGTTACTACACAAAAAATGTAGAGCTCTTTAAAACACACAATTTACTTCAAATAACTGTTTTTCTGGCATAAGCCATTTCTGAGATATTCATTATTAATGAATTGAATTGATTAATATTTTGTCATTCTTTTAAAGTCCTGTTGATATTCGGTTGTTTCTCGCAATGTCATCTAAACAGTATGGAATTTTAAGGCTAGCATGTCTGTATGTATGCATGTATGAACCAAGAGAATTTTCTTACAAATTCATGGCTTTGTCAAGATTTAAGTAATATAGTGAGGAATATATACATGAAATATACATTTTACAGTGTTATACATAGAGAATACATATTAATTAATGAATAATAATAATAATAATAATAATAATAATAATAACAGCATCCAGTTGTTAAACATTTGACTATCGCTGTTCCCATTGTATTTATAACAAAATGTGTAATGTAGCTATTTCTGCAAAGGTGTATCTCAATTAAAATTAAGTAGATACAGAAATAAGCTTTCATAAGAATAGTTTGTTTGCATACTAATAAATGATAGAGGGTAGAGAAAGTCATGTGAATGTAACACACCAGATTTTTTTACTTTCTCTACACTGTACAGCTTAGGTAAAGAAGGTATTGCATTGCATCCAAAAATTTGATACCAAGATACTACTGGAAATACATGTTTTGATGACCCCTGAATCCAAATAAAACATTTTAAAAAATCTTATGTGTTACACTCACATGACTTTCTCTATTCTTGTACAAACTATTTTTACAAACTCTTATTCTCCATCTATTTCATATTAATCAAGATAAACATTTGCAGAAATGATCTTTTGACATGCAAAGAGAATTACATTTTACACATAGCGACCAGTTCTAAAAATATTTGACTATCGCTTAAGGCGTACTATGTTCCCCTTGTTTTGTAATTGCAAGGGCAATATTGAAATACAGTAGCCTTTAAGCATCGACATATCTCTTAATAGCTGGTTGCTAGGTGCAGCACCATTCTCTTTGCCACAGATTAATACTCTTTGCATATCCAAGACAAAAAAATGAATAACGAATTCTCATTTGAGAAAAGTATTGAAAAATTTAAGGGAATAACAAGCAATATCTCGAAAATTGTTCATTCAACAAAAAAAATGTATATGACATAAATTGTGTATTTTAATGCAATCTACATTTATTGTGTAGTAAAATTTTGTCTATCTCTTATGGTTTACCAGTTATGCAAAAGTCGTTCACAATGAAGAATACTTTTGGAGACATTCCCAGAAAATTCAAGATATACATTTTATTTGTCATGAAAATATCTTAAACATATGATATTTTAATCAAAATCGTTAGAGCCATTTTTGAGAAAATTAAAATTTTCAAAAAATGTTCCATGTAAAGGGTAATCTGGGGTGGGAGGATTTTCTTGAAAACCTTCGTGTCGCATCTCTGGAAGATATTGAACCTTAATACCAAGTTTGGTGTTTATCCGAGTGTTCGTTTCTGAGTTATGCTGTTCACAGACAGACGCACACACAGACATGTTTCCAAAAATGCTTTTTTTGGATTCAGGGGTCTCAAAACATATATTTCCAGTGAAAACTCTGTATCAAATTTTTGGGTGGAATGCAATACTTCCCCTACTTACTATACGTAGTAGAGAAAGTAAAAAGTGTGTACGTGCAAGTGCATGCATGTGCGCGCGCCAAAGGTATTTTAGGTTCACTGCCTTCCAAAGATGCGACAGAAAGATTTTCAAGAAAATTCCCCTACTCCAAACTACCCTTTCATGGAACATTTTTGAAAATTTTTTATTTTCTCTGAAATGGCTCTAACAATTTGTTAAAATACCATATATTAAAGATATTTACATGACAAATAAAATGTATATCTTGAATTTTCTGGGAATAGCCTGTGAAGTCCTCTTCATTTGGAAGGAATTTTGTACAATCTCGTGCAGCTGGGAAACATGAAGCGATAGAGCGGAATGTAGTACACAAAAAAATGTAGATTTCTTTAAAACACAATTTATTTCAAATCTTCTTCTTCCTTTTTTTTTATGGAGGGGGAGCATCAACCATTTCCAAGATATTTGTTATTAATGGTTTGAGTTGTTCAATACTTAGTTATTCTTTTGAGGTCCTGACAATTTTCACTTGTTTCTCGCGATGTCATGGAAACAGTATGGAATTTTAAGGCCAGTATATAGCGTCCAGTTCTTAAACATTTGACTATCGCTGTTTTGTTTATATCCTAACAAAATATGCAATGCAACTATTTTTGGAAAGATTTATGTTGATTAAAATGAGCAAGATGGAAAAATAAGTTTTGTAAGAATAGTTTGTATATCCACTAATAAACAATAGAGGGTTGAAGAAGTCATATGAATGTAACACATCAGATTTTTTTTCAACATCTAGCAAATCTCAATACATTTCCTCAAATTTTCAGCATTGGTAGAGAACTATTGAACAAAGAAACTGATCTTTTAAAATGCATATTGATTGTGCAATTAAATATTTTATGTAATACTCAGTGCAAAGTTAAGGAAAAGCATAACGTTCAATATTTGATAATTTTTACACTCAAATTAGAGAACATTTCCCAAAAATAGCCAAATTTGTAATTGTTCATCATGAGGTGCATTTTGAAAACGTGCAAAATCAGAACCTAAAATTTTAGTAAATAATTAATTTCTTAGTAATGGTTTAACTAAGAGCTTCGAAAATTGTTATTTTATTTGTATAAAGATGCCAATTGTCAATAAAAGTTTGAAGTTGATAGATCAAGAATGGCGCATTTTAGCATTTTCACCGATGCTTTGCCTTACAGTGACCTAAACCATAGAGAGGCACAGAGACAGTGTGGTGTGGTGTATAAGCAACTGCATTGCTTATTAAATGCCCCTTATAATACAGACTTGTGTGTTACATGGTATAGGCTGCCATACAGATAGTGCAGAATGCGCTTTCCAGTGAGAAGAAACTTCGTTATAGTTTTCTTAACGGAGATCCTGGACCTTTGGCATTGGGAGCTGTATTGTACAGAACAAAGGGTGATATACCAAAAGCCCAGGGACTTGTTGAAAGGTAAAGTATGACTTTGTGTAAAGTATGCAAATGCACCATCAATGTCCTCAAGAGTATATTGGATAAACATAGATATCTTGAATGTAAGATGTAGCTATCACCAAAAAGTCAATACTGAGATACATGCTTTGAGACACCCTGAACCTAAAAAATCCAATTTTTAGAAAAAGATACATTTGTGTGTCTGTAAATAGCATAAAGCTCCATTCACAATGAAATGTAAGTGCAGACGTAGCATAAGCACAAGACTTTGCATTCATGTTATTTAATGGAAGCATTCACATAAAGTCATGCGATGCAAGAGTTTGCAAGCTCCAAACTTTATGCTTGCGTTGCATGCATAGAGGAAGAATTCTGCATTTCTTTCTCTTCGCATTGCCTGCTGTTCAACAGCCGATGATCACAATGCGAGACTTTAGCCGTTTAATGTACATGCGTGAACTCTTCCATTAGGCCGTGCCACGCAACTTGTGGGTCACCATCTCTCAAGAGGTTATGGTAGTGTCCTTACTGAATCCTCTTTCATTTAGTGGATGAACCCGGCATCTGTGCCTAGATTTCTTGGCTCAGGCGCAAAGAGATAATGAACATTGCATTAATATATCTTGTGCAGCTGTATTATCACATGTATAACTTGCTGCTGTTTCCGGACATTATTCCGTATGCGGGAAGGAGGTATGAAATTTACGGAATTGGATATTAATAACTTAAACTATAAGAATATAATTACAACAAATATAATTGCAACAGAGGTAACGAGTCCAATAGAATATATTGATATACAATATCACAATGACTTGATATATACAATACATAAACAAAACAATATACTAGATGAAATGAGAGCCATAGCAATAGCTATGGAAAATGAAAGATACCCAGAAAAAGAATGGCTCCGACTATATACAGATGGATCCCTCATCAATAAAAAACATGCCGGTGCAGGAGTATATATATATAATATATATAATATTTTTGCCACCCCCCATATTTCTATTCCATATAACATTTTTGACTCTAATACAGCTTCATATAGCCTTTCCACCCAGTTCATTGTTAGCGTGGGTGTTTTGCACAAGCAAACTCTAACAGCTTTCATCGCTAGCTTTCCTTTCAATTGTGCATATTTAGATTGTGCTTCCCACTTCCCGTTGCTTGAGAATCTAATCCCCAAGTAATCAAATTCTTTTACCACCTCTATTTGCTCTCCATTTATATACCATCTTTCCTCTCTTTTTAATTTTGATCCTTTCTTGAACACTATTATCTTGGACTTTTTTGTATTCACCTTTAGCCCCCATTCCATACAAAATTTTGCAATTTCATTGATAGCATGTTGCAACCCGTTCACTGTTACTGCCCCAGCTACTAGATCATCTGCAAATAATAACCCTGGTATTTCCTTTTTCCCTATGACTGGACAGTGTTTATTACTTTTCATTATTCTATCTAAAATATCATCTATAAATAAATTAAATAATATTGGACTGAGTTTACAACCTTGCCTCAGACCTAAATTTTGCTGTATATAATCAGTAGTACTATTTCTTCCACATTTTACACAAAATTTAATTCCTTCATACAATTTTGATATCCCCTCGATGAATGCAGTGCTGACTCCTTTGTTCCTCAATTTATATACCAAAGCCTCTCTGTTTATAGTATCAAAAGCCTTCTCGAAGTCTGCAAAAAATATGTATACCCTACCCCTTTTATTTCTTAAGTATTTGTTTACTATGGTTTGAATTATTGTTCTTTTTCCTCTCCTAAAACCTGCTTGGTATTCTGATAGCTTATCTTCCCTCTCTGCCCACTCGTATAATCTTCTAGCTAATATACCAGTGTATATTTTGCCTAATATAGATAATAAACTAATTCCTCTGTAGTTGCTTGGATTATTTGTATCTCCCTTTCCTTTATACAATGGTGCAATAATGCTCACTTTCCAGCTCTCTGGTATCACTTTCTTCTCTTTGATTCTGTTAAATAGCTGTGTCAACAACTTTGTACCCTCTCCTAACTCCCCAAAATTTTTCCAAAATTCCCCCGGAATTCCATCGGCCCATTTAGCCTTCCTCTGTTTTAATTTTTTTATTTCATACTCTACCTCTATGGTTGTAATCTCTTTGTCTAAGTGGTCCACTCTGTTCTCAAAATTTCCCCAATATACTTCACTTTTTTGAACTCTTCCTCCCCCCAATAAACCTTCGAAATGATATTTCCATTCCCTTGGTGTTATCTTATTAACTACCTGTTTCTTTCTGTACATTTCCTTAACAACTGACCATATATATTTATTTTCTTTCCCTCTGACCGCCTCCTTAATCTTTTCTCCCATTCTTTGCTGCCAATCCTTCTTTTTCTCATCTAGTAGACATTTATAACCCCTTTTATTTGCTAAAAAAATTTGCCTATCTTCCTCCTCTTCTGACCTTCTCCATCTATCCATTTCTTTCATCACTTCTTTCTTAGCCTTTCCACACTCTTCATCATACCACCCACACTGATTTTCATTCACTTTAGGCTTCACTTCCATCCTGCTACCTGCCCACTTAACCATTGATTCTAGCCTTTCCAGTGCTCCCTCTATCCTCCCACATTGTAATGCTTCTATAATACCAAGTTTCCTTAATTCACCACACTTTGAAGTTAAATTACACCTAAATTGTTCTGCGTTCTCCTCTTTCCATTTGTAACTTCTGATTTATTTTAATGCTAATTTTTCATCTTCCTTGTAACATAACCCTAGTCTTATTTTCATTCTTTAATGGAAAATGACTACTATTTGTTATTATGTTCATAATCTTGAATTCTTCCATCACCTCTTCGATTCCTATACTACATATCATATAGTCTATTACACTTTGGCCGATTACACTTACAAATGTAAACTCTCCCCACTGGTCCTCTCCTTTGTACCCATTACATATTATTCAATTATTCTGTTCGCAGAATTCTATTAACTTTCTACCTTCTGCATTTATCACTTTATCTCTACTTCTCCTCTCCTTTTCCTCATTTTTTTCCCAGATACATTCATTTTCTACATTTAAACTTCTTGGATTATATTCCCCTACTCTTGTATTAAAATCCCCTACTACAATGAACTCTATGTTAGGATTTTTGCATCTTAATTCTTCCATACTATCATTCAGTCTTATATACAAATTGTCCTTATAAAATTCCGAGACTTCTGGTGGGTTATAGACTATGCCTAATCCTATACAAACTTCCATCCCCTTCGCCCTATTTATCTTTATCCACATTATTTGGCCTTTCTCTATACTCAACAATTCACACACATTTATTCTACTACTCTTGTTAATGAATGCTCCAATACCTCCGGAGGCCCTCCCTCTTTTGCTTTTCCTTTTACCATGATCCCCTATATAGTCACATCCTACCACATCTATCTTCTCACTTTCATTCAACCAAGTTTCCACCTTTACTATTATTTCACCTAATTTTAGCACTTCAAATACTTCGCCATTTATCACTTTCGCTTTTAGCCCTTCCACATTAAATGACACCACCTTCAAATCTAGACCCTATCTTGAATCCCTTCTTCCCTCTCTGTATTTTTCTAACTTTGCCCTATATCTAGTTTTCCTCTCCTGCGCCGCCGGATCGTCTTTCTCCTCCTCTAATTCCAGGATACTTCCTTCTGGGGTTGACACCACTTTGAGGCCGGTTCCACTCGCGATCATCTGTTTTTCTCGATCAGCTGCCACCAGGGTCAACACCTCTTGCTTCTCTCGTTCACTGGGTATGACGCATCTTCTTGGTGACGTCACGCCAGCTGTTTCCTCCCTTCCACTTGCAGCTCTACGCACGTGTCCCTCTCGTTCTTGGATTACGTCGGCCGGCTTCACTGCATTCGCTTCCTCTGCTGAATTTGCTCTGCTTGTTGTTCGATCTGAAATCAAACGCTGACTCATATCCTGCTTCCTGCCATCTATCCACAATTCTAGTCCTCTTACAAATGAGTTTTTTCCTTCTTGCCTGGCTTGATTCATTTTCGCTAATAATAATCTTCTTATCTCTCTCTCTTCTTTTCCATAGTCTCGTTCAACAAAAATTCTTGTTCCTTTCAATTTTCTTCCGTTATTCAAAACTGTCCATTTGATTTTACTAGTTGCAAATTTTACTACTATAGGTCTGGCTCTGTTGCCCCTTCTTCCGATTCTAAAACACGTTATAATTTCCCAGCCTGCCAGCTTTATATCCATTCGTCTTTCTAGTATTTCCTCCACTGCTTGCTCTAGGCTTTTCTCTCTGTTTTCCTCCACCCCGAATATCACTATATTGTGTCTTCTTGTCTCCATTTCCATATTCCGTTCCATCTTGTTCAATCTTTCTTTACAGATGCGAAGTTCTTCATGCACTTCCTTTGTTGTAGTGAACAGCATTCCTTTCAATTCTTCTATCTTTCTGTCAATATTTAATTCTGTTCTCTTCTCTATTTTCTTCAGATCCACTATATCCTCTGAAATGATTTTTAACATTGTCATTATCTGTGTCATTCCTTCAGGTCCTGGGTTTAATTCTACTCCTCCAATAACCAATAATACTGCCAGGATCACAAACAGCCATAGGTATTCCTTTGATAGTTGATTCCTTTTCTCTTCCTTATTCTTTTTACCATTTGTAAAGCACCCAATTCTGGCCCTATACACTTCCAAATCTACCCCCATTTTTCTTTTTCCGATCTTTCCAGGAGCGCTACGTATACGCAACCGCTCGCGCTAGACTCCGTGCAGGAGTATACTGTGAACATTTTGCACAGTATCCAACATTAGATGAAACGTCAAATCACTATGATGGAGAATTAACAGCTATAAAAACAGCATTACAGAACATTTTATATAGACCATACATAAAACAAAAAATAGTCATCTTATCAGACTCAAAATCAGCCATAGATGGAATAGTAAATTGCAATAATAAAACAACAAGAAATAATAAAGAAATAAGAAGCCTAATTAAAGCAGTTGAAACTAGAAATCATGTGACTCTACAATGAATCCCAGATCATGTCGGACTTTTGGGCAATGAACATGTGGATCAATTAGCAAAGAAAGGTGCAATACAACAAATAAAACCTGTAGGACAAATAGAAATAAATAAACAATTAAATAACATTAAACAACATTTCAAAAGACAGCAGAGACTTGATGAAGAAGATAAATTAAAAGATAAAGACTATATGAATATTAAATATAGAGTTGATATACAAAAATTGCCAAGGAAGACTGCAGTGGCCTTATTTAGGATGGCAACTGGCCACAATTGCCTCGCAGAACATCTCTACAAGATACAATGCCTACCTACATCCAAGTGCACTCTCTGTGAAGAAGATGTCATCCTGAACAAACAGCATCTCGCCAAAATGAAAAGGCTTTAAAAGTGATAACTTAGAGACTTTATATTGGGAAGCCAGATCAATGATGCAGATCAATTAATCCCCAATGCCATTAGTGAACAACAACTAATACACAGAGTTGATTGTGTAGTATCCTGGGTTCTTAAATTGTGTAGGAGTTGTTGCTTTATCGCGAATATTGGCCCCTTCTTGGCGACCGCTTAGCTTTAGCGGAAATCTTGTCAGAAGATATTGCGAATGCAATGAAAAAAATCTGATGTGTTACACTCACATGACTTTCTCTACTCTTGAACAAACTATTTTTACAAACGCTTATTCTCCATATGCTTCATGTTAATCAAGATAAACATTTGCAGACTCTATCTTATTGCTAATTTTCTTGTAGATGTAAGGGGAATATATATTTACAAGGGCAATATAGAAATACAGTAGTCTTTAAGCACATACATATCTCTTAATAGTTGGTTGCTAGGTGCAGCACCATTCCCTTTGCCACAGATTAATACTCTTTGCATATCCAAGACAAAAAAATGAATAACGAATTCCCATTTGAGAAAATAAGTATTGAAAAATTTAAGGGAATAACAAGCAATATCTCAAAAATGGTTCGCTCAACAAAAAAAAATGTATATGACATAAATTATGTGTTTAAACGCGATCTACATTTTTTGTGTAGTAAAATTTTGTCTATCTCTTATGGTTTACCAGTTATGCAAAAATCATCCACAATGAAGAATACTTTTGGAGACATTCCCAGAAAATTCAAGATATACATTTTATTTGTCATGAAAATATCTTAAACATATGATATTTTAATCAAAATCGTTAGAGCCATTTTTGAGAAAAATAAAATTTTCGAAAAATGTTCCATGTAAAGGGTAATCTGGGGTGGGGGGATTCTCTTGAAAACCTTCGTGTCGCATCTCTGGAATATACTCAACCTAAATACCAAGTTTGGTGTTTATCCGACAGTTCGTTTCTGAGTTATGCTGTTCACAGACAGATACACAGAGACACTGACACACAGACATGTTTCCAAAAATGCTTTTTTTGGATTCAGGGGGTCTGAAAACATGTATTTCCGGTGAAATCTCGGTATCGAATTTTTGGGTGGAATACAATAATTTCCCTACTTACTGTACGTAGTAGAGAAAGTAAAAATATGGCTAACGAATGTTGTGAAGCAAGGAAAATGTAGCTAAAGTGGATCATTCGAGTTGACACACAGATCCTACGGCTACGCCCTGTCATCGCTCCGCAGCTGCGACCAAACTTCTAAAAACATCCCTCGGCTACGCATTGAGATTGAGGGTCCTCAAATCCCTCGGCTATGCCTTGCAGCTTAGGGCCCTTGATGTTACAATGTTGGCAGCAGAATGCCAATGACAGCAACGCTAACATGATGCAAGTGTATGTGTTACATGTTGATAGTTGATAGCAAAAGTGCTCACTACCCACATATGGAATAATGGCCCTGTTTCCATAATACTTACACAACTACTTTCAATTTTTTGGTCCAACAGTCGTAATGTCACTACGGGTGGCTGTTGGGTGTATGTATATATGCATTTTTTTTTTTGACCTACTTATTTATAAAATATTGAGTGAACTTTCTTATCTGGCATTGTTGGTTATATTATTCAATTTGAAACTTACGGTGCACTCGGAACATTTCTGTAATTAGCTTAATGATCTAGAAGCCTGTGCCAACTTCTTGTGTTACGCCTACGGCTGCATTGTGAATGGTATTCCCTCAACCCTGCGCTTATGCTGCATTATGTTAGTGCTTACATTTTATTGTGAATGAACCTAACTCAAAAATAAAAAGTTGGATAAATACAAACTTGGTATTTAAGTCGAGTATCTTCCAAAGATGTGACACGATTTTCAAGAAAATCTGCCACCCTAAACTACCCTTTACATGGAAAATTTTTCTAAACATTTTATTTTCTCAGAAATGTTGTCGTCGTCTCTAATGTTCCCCATGTGGCCTATGACCTTCATTCCACCAAGCGTTGATTGGACCCATTTCTGAGGTGGAAGTACCCAGTAGGCAGACTCTATTGCCTCCGATGGTAGGATGAAGATGAGGATGGCAGTGGAATGAGAGGACCTACAGCTTTTATTAGGCCTTGAAGATACTTCACGTGAGCAAGTGAGAGGGGTGAAGTCATGGATAGGGCCAACTTAAAATTGCACCCCAGAGCTGGGAATCGAGCCCCAGACCCTCAGTACGAGAGCTGGAAGTTAAACCACTACACTATCCTGGCACCCTTTTCTCTAAGCATTTGGATTAAAATACCATATGTTTAAGATATTTGCAAGACAAATGTATATCTTCTGTTAAGTCCTTTTCGTTCAGAAGGTATTTTGTTTAATGGGTAAATCATAGGAGATAGACAAATACTTACTGCACAAGAAACGTATTTTTCTCTAAAGCACACAAATTGTTTTAAATAATTCTTCGACATATCCATTAAAGTACTGTCAATATTCTGTTTTTTTCTCGTGATGTCATGGAAAGAGTATCTTATTTCAAGTCCAGCATACAGCTGCATCCGACTGTTGATTGTTTCTCTGTGTCCCCCATGTTCTGCAATGGAACTATTTGTTCCAAGGTTTATTTTGATTAACATGAAGCAAAGAGAAAAAAAGTAAGATCTCGTAGGAATAGTTTATAGTAGTTAAGTATAAAAATAAACAATAGTAGGTACAAAAAGTTGTAACATAATTTTTTGTTTACATGCAAGGAACATGGAAATTCAAAACCATCACAATAGTAACCCAGATTTTAACCCCTTTCCTAATACAGACACGTATAGACCTCTGACAAGTAATCACAATATGAACAAAAACATGTTGACATGATTTTCCAAAAACTGCAGTTGGTAGTATGCATCTGTTTCCAGTACATGTCTATGTAGGTTTTCTAATAACACAGACAAGAAAGCCTGTAAATCTATCTGAACCACTTCTGAATCCTAATTAGCCTTTTGAGGTCAGATCTTCCTGCATTTTATATGTGCCAATTGTTTCAATAAAAAGCTATCGCTTGTGAGCTGGGTATGAGGCTGTACACCACAGGTAACATTTCATTTTGCGCCACTATGGTTATTATCAGAACTCATAACCCTGTCTCTGTGCACCTTCGCTGCTGCCCACATCCTAAACACCTGTTTCAAAATCAGAAAACTCCCGTGTCACACATCAAAAGATCTTCAGTGTTCTCCAAACGTATTTAACCTCCAATGCTTCCTACACAAGAAAGTTATACCAACCGTTGAAACCAGGATTCAAACTGGGAGGGTCTTGCCTTGTTAGTATTTAACCCAAATATACAAAAACAAAAACCATGTGGTGACTGGAAGAGATTCTAGTTACATATTTAGCTGATCTGAGTATAACAAGCTAATTGTTACATGCAAATGCAATCATGTTTAGCTTCAACCTCGTCTAAAGCCATAAGCAGAGGGGGCTCCATATGGGCCGGGCCCTCCCTAAAAGAAGTACGGAACACAGTTGATCATAATTATCTTTCTACTTACAATTTTATAACTTAGAAATTGAATAAATCCAGCTTATAATATAAATAAATTGTATCTTAGGTGTGATAAACAAATTTTCTCTCCACAATAGCATGCTGCGTGGACCATTCCAGAACATCTTGTGTAAAGCTGTGTTTAAACCGCATTCTTCATGGGACAGGGTATCTTTAAAGGGACTAGTTCTCTTCCTTAAGAGGGGTGTTGCATTCCTCTGCTTATTTTTCTGCTCTCATGGGCTACCCTTGCATCTCTCTTAGACTTGAATCATCTTGGAAGTCTTTGGCATTGCATACTGACTTACAACACTAGAATGGTAAACCTTACCCCATTCACTTCCATTCTCTAAAGGATTGTGTACATATCTGGAAACTATCAACATTGAACACCTGAATTACAGCACTAGAGTGATACAACCTTACTCTGTTTACTTCCATTCTCTAAAGGATTATGTACATATCTGGAAACTATCAACATTGAACACCTGAGTTACAGCACTAGAGTGACACAAGCTTACTCTGTTTACTTCCATTCTCTAAAGGATTATGTACATATCTGGAAACTATCAACATTGAACACCTGAGTTACAGCACTAGAGTGACACAAGCTTACCCCATTCACTTCTGTTCTCTAAAGGATTGTGTTGTACCATTTCAGGCACAATCCCCTCATGACAATTATGAGAACGTGCTAGAAGTGGTACAATTTGACATGTCATCAGTCAGCAAATAAGAATTTTCTAGAACTATGACCGGCTTGCTGCACTGTGATTCAGTGCTAAGACCGCATCACCAGAGCAAGCGAAAGCTTTATGGTTTCACCACCGTAAGGGAAAATGCAGTGCTGTCGTCAACTACCTCTCCTCCCTGGCACTGAGAACTGACTCACCCAGCCTGCGGAGAGAAAAGTCAGTCTGCGAAAATCTAGTCATCGAGCGAGTTTACTGCAGGGCTTGCAAGCAGCGAACGCAAGGTGTACACTCTAATTTTCAGTCTAGTCCAAATTTTTCAAACTACCTTTTCGTAAGTAATTTTTGTCTAAATTTTTAATGCAGGGTGTACCCGTGTTATGTTTTCTTAACTTTGAGAAGTCTAAATTTTGTTTGCGGAAGTCATGAGAAATTTGCTATTTGATATTTTGTAAGTATTTGATCAGGTTTATGAATTAATAAGCCCACAATAAGTTGAAAGGGGAATGAGTGTAGCTTTTTGCACAAATGTAAAAAGGGATTTTTACCTAAAGCATAATGTATGTAGTTTTATATAAAAGGCCTGTTAATTGTTATTAAAATGTTGTTGTTGTTCACCAATGGCAATGGGGATTAATTGATCTGCGTCATTTTCCCTCTGGCTTACGAATGTAAAGTCTGTAAGTTATCACTTTTAAGGTCTTTGCATTTGGCGAGATGTTGTTTGTTCAGGATGACATCATCATCACAGAGAGTGCACTTGGGTGTAGGTAGGCATCCTATCTTATAGAGGTGTTCTGTGAGGCAATTGTGGCCAGTTGCCATCCTAAATAAGGCCACTGCAGTCTTCCTTGGCATTTTTTGTATATCAACTCTATCTTTAAATTCTTATAATCTTTATCCTTTAATTTATCTTCTTCATCAAGTCTCTGCTGTCTTTAGAAATGTTGTTTAATGTTATTTAATTGTTTATTTCTATTTGTCCTACAGGTTTTATTTGTTGTATTGCACCTTTCTTTGCTAATTGATCCACACGTCTATTGCCCAAAAGTCCGACATGAGCTGGGATCCATTGTAGAGTGACATGATTTCTAGTTTCAACAGTTTTAATTAGGCTTCTTATTTCTTTATTATTTCTTGTTGTTTTATTATTGTAATTTACTATTCCATCTATGGCTGATTTTGAGTCTGATAAGATGACTATTTTTTGTTTTATGTATGCTCTATATAAAATGTTCTGTAATGTTGCTTTTATAGCTGTTAATTCTCCATCATAGTGGTTTGACGTTTCATCTAATGTTAGATACTGTGCAAAATGTTTACAGTATACTCCTGCATGGCATTTTTTTTGTTGGTGAGTGATCCATCTGTATATATTCGGAGCCATTCGTTTTTTGGGTATCTTTTATTTTCCATAGCTATTGCTATGGCTCTCATTTCATCTAGTATATTGCTTTGTTTATGTATTGTATATATCAGGTCATTGTGATATTGTATATCAATATATTCTATTGGACTCGTTACCTCTGTTGCAATTATATTTGTTGTAATTATATTCTTGTCTTTTAAGTTATTAATAAATATTCTGAAGCTTATTTGAGTTTTTAAATTACTTATAGTATCTGCTGTGTGGTACCACTTGTATCTGTTTCTATTGACTTGCAGTTTTTGTGCTAGAGTAATTGCTTCCAACTCATGTTCCAATTCTATAGTCATGTTTTTTGTGAAGCTTTGTAGTACTGTAATTGGTGTTGTTTTACAGCTCCTGTTATTATTCTTAGTGAATTATTTTGTGAAATTTCTAGTTTACTTTTAAGTCTCTTGTTTACTGTTGCTAGTAGTTCTCCTCCATACAATAGGTTGGGTTTTATGTATGTATTATTAAGGAGGTCCATGTTTCCACCCCATTTTATTCCTGCTAAATGTTTTAAAATGTTGTTCTTTTTGTCGATTTTATTCCTTACATTGTTTACATGTTCTTTCATTGATAGTTTTTTATGTAATTCTATCCCTAGATACGTTATTGTAGTTGCTTCTTGTAATTTTTTGTTGTTGATTTGCAAGCATATATTTTCTGTTTTATGCCGCATTGTGAATAGTTGATGTTGAGTTTTTCTTGTATTTATTTCCATATTGTTATTATTAGTCCACTATTCTAGGGTTGTGATTGTATTCTCCATTGTTGTTTGTAGTTTTTTGTAATGTTTCCCAGATCTTATGTTCTTTTCTGAAGTCCACGTCGTCAGCAAACAATCCTACTTGTATGTTACCTATTTTCTTTAATACATCTACTAGGTCATTTATATATATATTGAACAGAATAGCACTTGTAACAGACGCTTGAGATAGTCCAACTCTCGTTTGTTTCCATTTAGATGTGGCTGTTTTGTATTGTACTGCAAACTATCTTTTGAATAGGAAGGTTTGAAACCAGTTCAGCATGTGGCCTGATATGCCATATGTCTTCATCTTGTATAGCAGCATTTCTCGATGTTAAACGCATCTTTGAAGTCGGCAAACAGTGCTAGAGTAGTCTTATTATTGAAATTTTCTTTAATGTCCCGTATGTTGCTGAGCTGTTCTTCCTAAATCCAGCTTGTTCAGGGACTAATAGATTTTGTGTTTCTAGATAGTATGTTGTAGCTACCATTCTTTTTAAGAGTTTTGCTATATTTGATGTTAAGGATATCAGTCTATAGTTATTTATCATTTGAGTTGGGCTTCCTTTCTTCTTAATGGGTATAATTTTTGTTTTTTTCCACAATGTTGGTGTGTTATTTCTGGTTGTCCAGATTTTATTGAAAATTTTTATAAAGTATGGAGTGCTTCTCGTCCTAAATTGTTGAGCATCTCTGGATGTATGTTATCAGGACGTGGGCTCCTTTGTTATTAAAATGATGCATGTGTATTTGAGCATGATTCTTGTAAATGTTAACATTGTTATATACAAACAGTCCAGGTGTATTCTGCACAGTCATTTCAAAATCACGTGTTTCACTTTTGTATCGCCTTGTTCCATTTCCTTTGTTTTAAGCCTGCAAGTTTTCCTGCTTGGTAAAATGATCCATGGCTAAGGTCAAAGGAGTCACTACCAGGTAGATAAATTTGTCAACACAAGGAAGAAAGAAAGAAAGAAAAAGAAACGTTAACAGTGTACATATCTGCAGAATGGCTTTGACCTACATTAATTGTTAGTGCTCTGGAATGTGTCATACTCATAACAGTAATTATTAATGAAGGGAAGATTTGAAAACCAAGTATCTATCAATTCATGGGTTTCTTCTAACCTCTGGTGGCTTTATGTTTTACTTCACAGTTTTTGCGCATAAAAAGTGGATTTGTAGGCAGTAAAATTCTGCCTGCCTAATGTGCCCTGTATTTCACAAAACAAGAAAAGGAAGCAGATGATTGATTACATTCTCCTTGTGTAACTAGATATCAAAGAACAAGCAAGTTTTCACACAATAGACACCAACAAACCATTAACCAACTTATGGGGAAAGCACCATGTATCTAGCCTAAGTTGTTGACTATAGTAAGGTGTTCAGCTCAGTGGAGCACGCAAATATAATACAGGCACTAACAGCACAAGGTATAGATACAAAGTAAGTCCAGATACTGCAAAAAATTCACAGTGCTCCGAAGTCTTGCCAAGGCGAAGACAGAAGTAGAAGGTCAAGCATTCCATCTACAAAGAGGAGTTTGCCAGGCGATCCAATTTCTCCCAAACTCTTCACCTGCATAATGGAAGATATATTCCAAAAAATGAAGTGTAACAAACATTTTGGAATAAACCTAAATGGAAGTAAAATAACAAATACATACAGCATTCCTGACGATGTTGTTCTACTTGCCAAAACGCTGGGAGAACTGCAAACAATGCTAGATCAGCTGTGGGAACATAGCAGAACAGTAGGACTCTTGTTAAACAAACTGAAAATGCAGCTAATGTCTAACAGACATACTAATATTAAGAGACGGAATACCCCTCATATATATATATACCTGGAACAAGAAATCTCCTTTCAAGACAAAATGGAGAAGGAAATACAAAGAAGAACCTCTCTTTGGGGCCTTAAGTTTATAGTGTTAGACAAGAAGCTAAGCAGGAGAATTAAACTCCACACACCTGTGTTTATCCTGTAGTATTCTCTGGGTGCCACTAGCACTTGGTCACAAACAGGAGATGCAATGCAAAGTCCTGGGCGTGTCTCTATTGCAACAGTAAACCAGCTATGGCACCACCAGAGTTAAATGGAAATGGGGAGGCCTTGTTGCGAGGCTACAAGGCTACCATGTGGGACCCCAGTATAGGCAAACTGAGACACAGGTCAGCAATGGTCACAAAGTATCTTTATTACACAATCAGACAAAAGTGACTAAATAAGCACGTGGAGTAGCTCACCACATTAGTAATAATGAGCTTTTCCTAGGAGGCCTTTACCCTTCATGGGACACTCTAGGCTATTTTTAATTTTTTTACTTTCTCTACTACGTATAGTAAGTAGGGGAAGTATTGCATTCCACCCAAAATTTCGATACCGAGATTTCACCGGAAATACATGTTTTGAGACTCACTGAATCCAAAAAAAGCATTTTTGGAAACAAGTCCGTCTGTGTGTCTGTGTGTCTGTGTGTCTGTCTGTGTGTCTGTGAACAGCATAACTCAAAAACGAAGAGTCGGATAAACACCAAACTTGGTATTTAGGTTCAGCATCTTTCAGAGATGCGACACGAAGGTTTTCAAGAAAATCCCCCCACCCCAGACTACCCTTTACATGGAATATTTTTCGAAAATTTTAATTTTCTCAAAAACGGCTCTAACGATTTTGATTAAAATATCATATGTTTAAGATATTGTCATGACAAATAAAATGTATATCTCGAATTTTCTGGGAATGTCTCCAAAAGTATTCTTCGTAATGAACGACTTTTTCATAACTGGTAAACCATAAGAGATAGACAAAATTTTACTACACGAAAAATGTAGATCGCGTTAAAATACACAATTTATGTCATATACATTTCTTTTGTTGAGTGAACCGTTTGCGAGATATTGCTTGTTATTCCCTTAAATTTTCCAATACTTATACTTTTTCTCAAATTCGTTATTCATTTTTTTTATGTCCTGGACATGCAAAGAGAATGGAATGCGCCACATAGCAACCAGCGTTAAAATATTTGACTATCGCTTAAAACCTACCATATTCCCCTTGCATCTACAAGAAAATTACAAATAAGATTGACATCTCGATATCTCGATTAATATGAAGCATATGGAGAATAGGCGTTTGTAAAAATAGATTGTACAAGAGTAGGGAAAGTCATGTGAGTGTAACACATCAGATTTTTTTACAACTAGTAAGCACCTGATAACTGTTGAGCAAAGTCAGTGGAAGGCATTTCCAAGATCACAATACAGTTTTTTATACCTGCTTTTCAACAATTCCTTTCCCGTCAGCCAAAATATTTTATGCTCTTTTTTGAGAGTGCGGTGGCTGTAATAGATACTAAAGCAGACAGAAAATAAGAGCTCTGTAATAATTTTCATAATATCCGCCAACATGTTTAGGCTAACGCTTCCAAGTTTCCACATATTCTCTTTAGTAAGATGAATCATTTGCTGTATAAACAATTATTTTTTGCAAATCATTAATTTAAAAACAAATTAAAAAGCTATACATCAGTACAAATGAAATATAACTTACATAGGTACATTGTTTGCTAAAATAATGAAGCAAAAAAGAATTAATAATGTTGTTTGTACTGTTGGCTCCTTGAAGTAGTTTATTTGAACACTAAGAGATATGACATTTTAACAGGCACAACTTTAGTTTTGTAAAACAATACTTGAGTTTTGGCAGGTTACTGTAATATAATCAATTTTATATTTATCATTATTAATGACTGTGATTTCTTACAGTATATTCTTAAATAGTCCAAATTTTATTGTGTCGATCAGTTATTTCGAGAGCGGGGTTATGAACACAGTTCACTGGTCCACTCTCCTTTAGTGACCATCGGCTGCCACTGTCTATCTGTATATAAGAACTCAGTTGCTACTACCGCATTTACTCTCATACTTTATATATGTCAAAAATTGGAGTGGGAAAAACTTTTGTGATAGACAATTCTTTTGTTATCTCAGTGTGTTCATGTCCTGTTACCACACCAGACTTAAATAGCTGCACACTTGGAACAATTATTTTCTCATGCACATGACGTCACCACAGGAGCAAGACATTTCTCTGCATGATTGTGTTCTTGGCTTTAAATGTGAATTTCCTGATTGGATTGCTGTTCGGTCATAATCAGAGGTAGTTAAGTTTTTAAGTTGCACATTTGGTCGCTTCTTGTGAGGAGACTGATCAAGCTGTGCATTTTGTTTGTTTCTTTTTTTATGGTAACCCATCAAGAGCTTCTTTTCCAGACTATCTTGTGGACCTTGTTTTCCATAGCAGGTAAATACATACATATTTCCTATATTAAAAGAAACTTAACAGTTTGTAACAGAGCATCTCTATAATCTGACCACATAATTTATCTAATTATGGAACAAAACTATCCTAGGTACCTATAATACATTTGTACTATTTGACATAATTGTTAGAAAATATTGTATATTTCTACAATATTTAAAACATTCCATATTGCTTTCAAATTAATAACTCTAAAACACTTTGGAGTACTGTAAATGACAGTTTTAATTTGAGTTTTAGAAATGTCCACGAAAATTTGAAACTGAATGAAGTAAAAGATTTTGAATGAGCGAAAATATTGGAGGGGAGTTTGAGTTTTTTTTTTTTTTTATGTTGGGCGTGAAAGACCGGTAATTTTGCTCAGAGGCCTCTTTATCAGGCTCGAGGTTCTTTTACGTGCCGTAAATCTACGACACGGGACCACCGGCGTTACTTCCCTTCCGAAGGAAGCCATGCTAAGGATTTTTATGCCCGAAAAAAAATCCATCACCCTCCGCCGGGTTTGAATCCGCGACCTTGGGAACTAGAGGCTAGCACGGTACCACTAGGACACGGAGGACGACATTGGAGGGGGGAAGTGCCTTAAATAACATTTTAAAGAGAAAAGTATTTTTATTGTCTTATTTGTTGTGATAATGATTTAGAGAAATTTACATTACAGGAGTGTTTTATGGATATAAAACGTTTATATATTTCAAAACATGGTGACTTATGCAGCGTTAGTTGCCGCCGCCTGCTCCTTTGACAATGGCAGGCCGTTTCGATTCTAGTCCAATCTTATAATAGTTTACCTGCCCTGTTACTTTTCGTAATAACATAGCAAACGGTGTACTTACTCATTGGTCACAGCTATCAGGTATCGCGTTCGCTACCTCCGTCAGCCCATATTGACTTCCATCCGGTGAAAGTTTTGCGATGCTGGTCTTCAAGAAACTGTTTGGTGACATCATGTTCCATGTCCACAAAACCAATCACACGTTAGTTTCATTTTTCCCGTTGATATCAACTGATGTCATTTCATTTTCATCCTTTTAAGTATACTTGGACATGTCATTATAACCTATTTACAAGATACACAAAGCTCTACACCTCGCCATCCATTCACCTTACAGCTTGTGTGTATTGCCCTTAAAAAGTTTATTAATTGAGACATCTGAGGGATTGCCGCTACATCTGCATTACTAATGTCTTCAAAACGTTTTTTTTTTTTTTTTGTCCCCTTCACTAGTGTCCAAGGAAACTGTCCCACACTAACAAAGCCGGACGGCGAAGCAGTGCCCCGGCTCCTATATCTCACACTGTATTACAGCTGCATCCTCCATCCTATTATGAGAACATGAGCGCCCTTACGAAGACTTACTTTTAAAGATTGCGTACGGCGGCAATTTTCTTCCATCTGCAGTAATTTCGAGCATTACGTAGAATGCTGCTTTTCTCAATCGGTTATTTGCATAAGCACACTGGATTCGCTCTATTAAATGTTGTGGATTTCATCTGCGATAGAAATTTCTTCCTCATTGAAGTTATGTGGCGTTGAAAAGCAATTATTTTATCGTTGAAATCGTTTGGCATATTCTGACAAACAGATGTTCGCCGCCGCGTAATTGTGTAAACTTCCCGCTTTTTCCCCTAAATCCTTTTCTGGCGTTATTAGTGTTTTCTAGACATTCTTTTGTTTTCGCCAATTGCGAACATTAAACAGCAGTTCAATTGCCGTGAGTTTGAGCAAATGTTACCACTTTAATCTTAAAACCGTTGTGTAACTCGCGCCTTTCTCCATAACTCACACTTCCTAATGCAACAATAAATACCAATCCAGAAGAAGAAGAAAAAAGTGATTTTACCACTCTTAAAGAGCAACAATGCTATTACACGCGGGAAGTAAGTTTATTCGTAGTATCAAAGACATGCATCTATGCAGCGCATGGTGGGTGTTTCCAGTGAGTATCGTTGGATAATCTCTGGTCCATGGTGACCCGCGCGAGAATTTAAAGTTCGAATTCCATGTTACTATCGTATCTTAGTAGGTATAAAAAGTTAATGCAATTATATGCGAGCGATTTTTACTTTCTCCACCACATACATAGTAGGTAGAGAAAGTATTGCATTCCACCCAAAAATTCGATTTCGAGATTTCACCGGAGGTACAATTTTTGAGGCCCTCCTTTCTCTACCTCATACATAAATAGTAGGTATTGTATTACACCCAAAAATTCGATACCTAGATTTCAACGGAAATACATGTTTTGAGGCCCCTGCATCCAAAACAAAGCATTTTTATAAAAAAAAAAGTCCATGTGTGTGCCTATATGTGTATGTATCTGTGAACTGTATAACTCAAAACAGAAAAGTTGACTTGGTATTAAGTTCAGCCTTCCAAAGATGTAACACAAATGATTTTCAAGAAAATCCCTTCACCCCAAACTACCCTTTACATGATAAAGTTTTCATTAATTTAATTTTCTCAAAATGGCTCTTAACCATTTTTATTAAAATACCATATGTTTAAGATACTTTCATGGCAAATAAAATGTATATCTTGACTTTTTTGGGAATAACCTTTAAGTGCTCTTTATTCTGAATGACTTTTGCATAACTGGTAAACAGTAAGATAGACAAAATCCTACTACACAAAAAGCTAGTCTCGTTAACGAACACAATTTATGTCAAATAACATTTTTTCTGACATTAACTATTTCTGAGATATTCCTTACTATTAGTTTCAACTTTCAAGTACTTTATGCTTTTCTCATCTGCAAACACTATGTTTTCTCTTCCTTTCTTTTTTATGTTCATGCAAAGAGAACAGAATTTCAAAACCATCACACAGACTGACTTTGAAAAGGTTTGACTATCGTTTTAGCGTACTGTATTCTTATACCTGCAATGAAATGTGTAATGAAAGTCTATCTGTATTAACAAGAAGTAGATACAACAATAAGCATTTGTACGAATAGTTTGCAGAAAAGTGAGTAGAAAAAGATTGTGAGTGCAACACATTAAATTTTTTTAGAAACAATCTCAAAAACTTTCAAAAGATTTTTTGCTATGGCATTGTTTTACACACTAGATGAATTTATGGAAAATTGTAATATGTTGTAAACTTTTTGTATAAATGAAATAACTGCAATTTCATGTTCTTCTGTTTCTAAAATAGTCTATTTAATGTTTAATTGACAATATAACGCTGTAAATATATAGCTAAAATTGAGGGTGTTTTACATGTTGAACTGAAATTCTGCACTCTTTAGTAAGTTAAAATGGACTATTTATTGTGTAACCAATAATGACTTGTTGCTTTAAATATGTAGCTAATACTGTAAATATTTTACAACATTGCATCTCCAATAACAATGTAGATTGCTCTGTGAGGATAATGATAGTGATAGGAAATAGTAAACACAGTATGTTTAGAGTTTCTTTATTGCACAGTGAAACTTGTGTAATTCAATATGAAGGGTCTAAGAACATATTTTAATTATCCAAGAATTCAAATTTAAAAGAATGGTATATAGACAATCCATATAACATGCGTTTTGAAATCAGAGCATATCAGGGGTGGATGAAAGTAGTGGCAGCATGCAGTGTTAGTCATTGGGTTGTGTGGATCTGTTACTGGAATGGTCGACGACCTTCTCTGTGAGTGGTTGCAGCTATTCAGTGATGTGGAGGTGGATGGGGCAAGCGCTCTAAGCAATGTTTTCAAAACAGGGACAATGCTCATGAACCAAAATTGAAGTTGCATGAGGTCGTGGTGCTCAAGACTGTTTTAATGGACTATGTCTTGATGTGTCATATTGCACACTAGCAAGATGGCTGCAATACTGTTCAGGACAACCAAACAATTCACATGTTGATTGCCAATGAACTGTGTATGAATTGGCCACAGACTTAGGTATATGTTGCCAAGCCATACTCCATATTCTGCACAACATTAATGGGTTTCACCAAGTTGCAGTGCATTGGATACCCCTTGACATCACGGAGGCACAACAATGTCATGGTTATGCTACCAGAGAGAAGGTGACGACTTTATCCAGAGGATCCCCACCATGGACGAAACCTGGTTTTGTTGCTATGCACCAAACTTGAAATGACAATGAATGGAAGCACTCCAGTTCTTCTTCTTCTTTCACTTTACCTGCTGCCGTTAAGCGTCGGGTTCCTTCAGCCACTTTCTGTATTCGATCCTATCCTGCGCCAACCTGTATATTCCTCTCAATGTCGTCCCATGTCCAGCTGTCACTCTTTCCATATATTGTCTCCATTCCATCCTAGGTCTTCCCATTCTTCTCTTCCCCTCTGCTTTTGCTTCAAATATTCTTTTAGGTAATCTTTCTTCATTCATCCTTACTAAGTGTCCCAGCCATCTTAGTTGGTTTCTTTCCATTGTCTTCAGTATACATTCCTGTTTTAGCTTTTCTCTTATTTTCACATTTCTAGCTTGATCCCTCTTTGTATATCCGACTACTTTGTGTTGCTGTTAATCTACTTGCATGTCTGTCCAGCTTTCACTCACATATAATAGAACTGACTGCTATGTCACCTTATATATTCTCATTTTAGTGGTTTGACTTACTTCTCTTTTACCAATTATAGTGTTATTAATTTGGTAATATATATTTATTGCCTTCCTGATTCTATTGTTTATTTCTTGATCTATTTTTCCATTTTTAGTTAGAATCACCCCTACATATTCAATACTTGTCACATTTTCTAATTTTTCACCTTTCCAGAAAATTTGCATTTCTGTCTCAGTTTCCTCTTTACTTTACTCTTTTTTGCATTTTGATGCAGTAATTTGTATCACAAATTACTTAAATGTAAATAATGATTGTAATATGAATATGCATTTTTATGTGACATTGATTTCAGATGTTTATTGATTGTAAATGTTGTTGGGAAGTAAATTTATAATGCCTTACTGAAACTGTCAATAATAGCGCGCAATAATGCAGAGAGGAGGGTGAGCTGTTTATCATTATTGGAAACGAGGAAGTTACGTAATGTTGGCGCGTTTTTCCGTTTAGAACCTTCTGGAATGTTTTCTCCCTAAAGCATATGTATTCATAATTTTCATTGGATATTAAAATAGACGCTAATGTTGGCGCGTTTTATTAGCCAATAGTAACTCAGTTATAATCTTTAGGCATATCAGGGAGTGGGTGTATAAAAAGCCAAGTCAGAGGTAGATAGCAGGCAGTTCATCGAAAACCTCAATACATTACACGTCGCCTTCAGTTGCTCAGTTCATCAAAATTCTTTGTGCACTACACGTCGTCTTCAGTTCGTCAGTTCGTCAAAATATTTGTATGAGATTCGTCGGCTATAGATTCACAAGTTACGAAAATCTAAAGTATTATAAAGTTAATTATACACAAAGTTGAAGTACCGAATTAAGAGTGATTAGTAATGAAGTTATTAAAACAGTTTCAGTTTGGCGAGTATCTAGATCAATGTGTAAAAGTGATAGTGAACGTGTTCGACAATAAAAATTATAAAACAAATTTCTTCATCAGTGTTCTTTTTTTGGATAAAAGATTCCTTTCCGTTTACACAACCCTGATCAAGAGACATGTTCGACCGAGAGATAATAGCTAGCCGGAGTACAGTAAACAAAATTTAAATCAAATAACAGTCGCATTCTTTCGAACACTAACACTGATGCAAATTGCTAACACAAGATGGAGCTACAAACCGAACAAATGAATGACGTCACTAGATGGCAACACGTGATGTAAACAAACCCACATACACAAACATTATAAGTAATACCGTCGCAAATTGGCTACCACAACGTGGGGCTACAATAATGTTAAATAAATATAACATAAAACCGCAACAATTTAGATTCATACCTTTCTCTTCCAATGTACTAGCCCATTCTGTTATTGACTGTTGCAGGTTCTCTTGGTTTTCTGCCATTAAGACTATGTCATGCGCATAAATCAGAGCTTGCACATATACCGGTCTCATTTTCCAATAACCTACTCTCATTTTATTTGTTTTTCTCTTACAATGTCTGATTATTTGATTCATAAAGATATTAAACAACAAAGGGCTCAAACTATCCCCCTGTTTAACTCCACTTCTCATTTCAAATTCTTCCGAAAGTCTTCCTGACATTCTAACTGTCCCTATTACTTTTCCATATAAACTCTTTATTTCTTTAATCATTTTCTCTTTAACTTTTAATTCCCTTAGGGCTTTCCATATCTGCTTACGTGGCACCGTATCAAAAGCTACTTTTATATCTAAAAAAGCTGTATATATCTTCTTTCCTCTACTCAACCTTAAATCCACCGCTTGTCTTATTGTATAAATGTGATCTTGAGTTTGCCTTTCTTCTCTAAAGGCAGTTTGTTCCTCTTCCATCTTTCCTTCTACCTCTTTTCTCAGTCTTCTTTCAATTACTCTTGTGTACAATTTAAAGGGTACTGATGATAGGCACATCGCTCTATAGTTCTCACATTTCAACGTTTCTCCTTTCTTGTATATGCGGCGGTATTAGTTATATTCTTGGTGCTTACGTAATATGTTTTTACGTAAATTATTAGAACTTGAAGATCTCATATTGTGCTGCTTTTGTTTTGTTTGGTTACATAATTTTAACTGCCCCACGTATGGGAGCCAATTTGTGATAACATTATTGTAGCCCCATGTTGGGCGCCAATTTGCGGCAGTATTAGTTATAATGTTGTTTGTGTATGTGTCTTTACTTCATGCGTTGCCATCTTGTGACGTCATTCTTTGTTAGGTTCGTAGCTCCATCTTGTGTTAGCAATTTGCATCAGTGTTAGCTTTTTGTTTGATTTCATTTCAAATGTCCTCCGGCTAGCTATTATCTTATCTTGGGTCGAACATGTGTCTCTATGCACGTTGTGAAGCGGAAAGGAATCTTTTATCCAAAAATTACACTGATGAAGAGATTTGTTTTATAATTTTTATTGTCGAACACGTTCACTATCAGTTTTACATATTGATCTGGATACTCGCCAAACTGAAACTGTTATAATACTTCTTACTGATCACTTTTAATTCACGTACTTCAACTTTGTGTACAATTAACTTTATAATACTTTAGATTTTCGTAACTTGTGAATCTATAGCCGACGTATCTCATACAAATATATTGACAAACTTAAGACGACGTGTATTGCACAAAGAATTTTGATGAACTGCCCGAAATACGACGTGTAATGTATGAATGCTTTCGGCGAACTGAAGGACTGACGGACGTTACCTCTAACCTAGCCTATTTATACGCCTGCATCAAGATACGCCTAAAGATTATAACTGAACTGCAATTGGCTAATAAAACGCGCCAACATTAGCGTCTATCTTAATATCCAATGAAAACCACGAATACATATTGCTTTTAGGGAGAAAATATTCCAGAAGTTTCTACCGAAAACGCGCCAACATTACGTAACTTCCTTGTTTCCAATAATGATAAACAGCTCACCCCCCTCGCTGCATTATTGCTCTATTATTGACAGTTTCAGTAAAGCCGTATAAACTTATTTCCCAATAATAATTACAATTAATTAACATCTGAAATCAAGGTCACATAAAAATGCATATTCAAATTACAATCATTATTTACATTTAAGTAATTTGTGATACAAATTACTGCATCATATATCGGTATTATAATATTTCTTTGCCAATCCTTCGGTATTGTCTAGAGATTCCATGCCTCGTTCATTATTTTAACCAAATAATCATGTGCTCTGCCCCCTGCGTACTCTACCATTTCTGGTGCTATCTTGTCCCATCCTGCTGCCCTTTTTGGGTGCACTCCAGTTCTCCTCTTTCAAAGATATTGAGTTCTGAGCACGGTGATGATCATTGTGGCATACGACATTCACAGTGTTGTACTGCACATTGCTGTACCAGAAGGGCAAAGGGTAGATGTGCGTACTATTGCAATTTCTTGGAACACCACTGAGAAAGTAACAATACTTGCCTGCAGTGCAACCTATCATCCTTCATGATAATGCGAGGTCCCACACTGCTAATGCTGTCAAGGACTTCCTACGTCAATGGAACTGGAGGATACTGGAACATTAACCATACTCACTGGACATAAGTCTGTTGACTATGAGATGTTAAAACTTTGGTCAGCAGATTAAAAACACTTGTTGCTCCACTTAAAATTCTATTCAAACATGTTTCGAAGAGACGTGCTCTTCATCCTCAGTGAGCCAGCCGACTGATGTACATGTCAGGTAACTTCTTCCACTTCCTTGTTGCCCGGTGTGCCTCTCTTTCTGTTGGTCAGTCGTAAGATGTCTTCCATCACTGGTCTTTCAAAATTCATGGCTCAATTTATGTTTTTAATGATGTATATATTTTCCCATACTGTTAATTCACTATAGTTGTTGGCTGGTTTTAAAAGTTTGATTTCGTGACTATTGTTATGATTATGTGACTGATTTATCTGTCTGTTTATATTTTATATTTCTGAAATGTTCTTTTAATCTGATTTCCAAATTTCCCTTTGTCTTCCCAATATATATTTTATGACAGTCTTCACAATTGATGCAGTAAGTTCCTGATGATTTATTACTCGGAATAGTACTTTTTAAAGGATGGTTGAACAAATTTCTCACAGTGTATTTATTTTGTGGAGCCAGTTTTATGTTATAATCTTTGAAAATCTTGCTGAATTTGTTGAACACTTTTGAGTGGTATGTGAATTTGCAGAATCTTTCTTGTGTGTCTCCTGTATTTAATGTGCTAATGTCCATAATAGTTTTTCGTGTTCCATGTTTCTGATGATTTTTGTAACAATGCTGGCCTTAAAACCATTCAAACCTGTGACATATTTAATGTGCTCCAGTTCTTTGTTATATTCATTTACAGTTAACAGGATGTTAATGTCAATCTATATATCAGGCTTTGAAAAATGGCATGTTGATATCCTTTTGGGTTGAAATTGTGGTTTTTAATATAACTATCCACGTGTGTTGGTTTCCTGTAAATTGCATATTCTAACCTGTCCATATTTCTCATAATTTTTAAATTGAGGAAAGGTAGCCATCCATCTTGCTCTATTTCAATCATAAAAATTATCAGAAACTTACTGCATCAATTGTGAAGATTGTCATAAAATGTATATTGGGAAGACAAAGAGAAATTTGCAAACCAGATTAAAAGAACATTTCAGAAATATAAAATATAAACAGACTGATAAATCAGACAGTCACATAATCATAATATTAGTCACAAAATCAAACTTTTAAAACCAGCCAACAACTATAGTGAATTAACAGTATGGGAAAATATACACAACATTAAAAAGATAAATCGAGCCATGAATTTTGAAACACCAGTGATGGACGACGTCTTACAGCTCACCAATAGAAAGAGAGGCACACTGGGCAACAAGGAAGTGGAAGAAGTTACCTAATGCGTACATCAGTCGGCCGGCTTGTTGAGGATGATGAAGAGCACGTCTTTTGAAACATGTTCGAATAGAATTTTAAGTGGAGCAACAAGTGTTTTTAATCTGCTGACCAGAGTTTTAACACCTTATTGACATGCTCCATTGTTTTAAACACTTCATTTTTAATTATTAGTTTTTTTATACTGTTCACTATGATTTCTTTGCCAAAATGAAAGAATCACTTCAAGGGAGGGATGTTATTATCGATAATGTAGAGTGGTCCCTATGAGACTTCCACATCTGTAGCAGAAGAGGTAGACATGGCAGGAGATTATATTTATGTAGCTTTCCTCTAGACATTACTTTTCACCTGACCAATGTATTATAGCAGAGCAGCAACAATGATGTTATGTGCAGACACAAGCCTTGTTGATGTATCAGAATCTGAGCCATACTCAAGCTCGTTTATTATTGTAGTTGCTGACTCTCATCAGTGTAGCACAGTCACCCATTGTCATGTCTCTTGCTGTACAACATTTCAGTTTTAGAATTAGAAGTTTGTCCCGTGTCACATTCCATAACTCAGTGTCACTCCGGAGATTTTTTCTTGCAATTAAACAAAATTATGTTCAAATAAAAGATGATATATATGCACTCTACACGTAGCGAATTCAAGGGGACAAAGAAAAAGTTCAATTAAAAATAATTGAATTACCCAAGTTTCACTGTATCTAATGTTTGCAGATTGCAAAAGAAGTTAATTTTGGTGCCTTTTCGTAGGTTAATGCGCATGATCCCTAAGGTTGTGGATTTACAGTCTGATTTGCCAGATGAGATATTATATGGAAGAACGGGCTATTTATATGCTCTCCTCTTCTTGAATAAAATGCTTGGAAAAGGAACTATAGATACTGCTGCTATAAAACAAGTAAGATATTATATTTTATTGCTATACCTTTATCAGTAATGCCATACATATGCTAAGTTCGTTTCAGATAGCAAGGAATTATTTTCTCGATGTACAAGGATCACTCTCAAAGTTGAGAGTTGTGGTAAGGCAGTACAGGCTTTCCTAGGTTTAGTTAACAGCATGTGCAGTGCCAGCAGTTGTGTGCATGTATCAATGACCTTGATCCAGAGAACGGTTAGCGAGCCCTCTGCCATACACAGTTGAGTGAAGTGTTGCCGCATGGTTGTTAGTGTGGATTAACTCTCTAATAATGGCTGCTTTAATTTCAAAGTTAAAAGGAGAAACACTTCATAGTCACACTTGGGAGGTGGTTGCTACATGAAGGAAGAGGCCAGTACTCTCCTGAGCTTGTCAGAGAAATCAAAAAACCACAAGAAAGAGTTGTTGCAGCCGCAAGCATCTTGCACAGTTCTGTTCACAGAATGTTACTAAAAAACCACACATGAAGAGGCAGGAGCATGTTTTGGAACTCTGGAAAAAAGCATAATATGCTGACAAAAGTAACAGAAATTAAAGAAAGATGGTCTAATGGAGAAAAAAAAAATTGAAATAATCATAATTGAAGACAATGAGATAAATTAAAATGAAATTGAGTTTTATTTATGAATGTTCTTTAACTGCTGTGATCCTTAGTGTCTCATTCTATATTGGGCGTGAAAGACCAGACATTTTTCTGAGAGACCTCTTTACCAGGCTTGAGGTTCTTTTACGTGCCATAAATCTATGACATGGGACCACTGGCTTTACTTCCCTTCTAAAGAAAGCCATGTTAAGGATTTTTATGCCCCCAAAAAAATTTTTTTTTTCAAAATCAAATATTCATTTATTCACCATAATATCCATTTACAGAATTAGGCTTCATCAAATATAACACATAATATTTACAAATAAAATTTACATGGAACACAAGTTACAGATGCATGACTTGCATTTCTCACAGTTCAGTTGTTCAAGGAACTCCTTTGTGCTGTAGAAGCAGTGTGAGATTAAGAATTTCTTTACCATATGCTTGAACCGTTTACATTTAGGATTGTATTTTTTGTGATTGCATTATACAATATGATTCCAGTGTGGAAAATTGACAGGTGTTTATTAGAGGTTCTGTTATTTTCTATATGGATTTGATTATAATTACATGTAAAGTAGGTATGAATTACACTGTTAATATTAAATAGGTGTAAATTGTTTTGTATAAAGCAGATTGTTTCCAGAATATATATACATGGTACTGTCAGTATTTCAAAGTCAATGAAGAAGGATCTACAATATGTGGTCTTACTTACATTTACAATGGTTCTTATTATTTTTTTTTGTATGAGAGATATTTCTGTTAGTTCTGAGCTACAGCCATACATTACTACTGATTTTTACATATGAATTATACAGGATGTTTCAGAAATACTTTTACAAACTTCGGGTATGGGTTGCTTACACCACAAGAAGGAAAAAAGTTCATATGAACATATGTTCCATAATCCTTTGTTTTCTCGTTACAACGTGTTCAACACAGTGGTACAGTTATAACACACAAAACTCATAAGAAATCTCCTCCTCTTGCTTCTATGCATGCCTGTACTCGTCAAATCATGGAATGTCGCACCTTGACTAAACCTCCGGGATGGTGTCAAATGGTTTCACAGGCTTCCATGACACGTCGATGAAGCGTTTCTGCATCCGCGATGGCTTCTCCATAAACCAATGGTTTAA
Source organism: Deroplatys truncata (assembly GCA_030765065.1). Taxonomy (NCBI): domain Eukaryota; kingdom Metazoa; phylum Arthropoda; class Insecta; order Mantodea; family Mantidae; genus Deroplatys; species Deroplatys truncata. The sequence continues at coordinate 4,573,673 of CM060979.1, forward strand.
GATATGCCCAGAGGTAAAAATCCACAGGATTGAAGTCGGGAGAACGTGCAGGCCATGGAACTGGTGTCCTCCTCTGCCTATCCATTGGTCATGGTAGATACCAGTGCATCTTGAACAAAGCACTAAAATGTGCCAGAGCCAGGCGACGATAAGCAGCGACAAAGGTTGTCTTCGGTCTGATAGAGCTGTGCAGCCTCACGACCATACATAAAAATCATGTCTGCCTGTTCACGAAATGAATATGCAGCCATGTTGGAACGAAACACGTGCAGTTAACTCACTACATGTACACAATTGAAACGTTGAAGACAGACTGATGACAAATGTATACAAGTCTCCATGGCAACACTTCGCCATCTACCGTATGTAGTACAATGCATAGAGAAATGAAGTTTTGAGGTTGGACTCGCACTTTCATTGTGACAGGACTAGCGCGAAAACCAAGGATTATGGGACATATGTTCATATGAACTTTTCCACATTCTCCTCTTAGTGTATGCCCCACAGCGATGAAAATGATGTGTTTTAAGTCCAACAGATGTCACTCTATGTCATACACTTGCTCTAACGTAATGCTGCCAACATTTGAATAATGCCACCGAAGCCGGTAAGATACTCAGCCTCAAAGTATAGCCGAGGGATGTTTTTTAGAAGGAGAGGAGTGTAGCAAGTTACAGCCAATAGGCCGCAACTGCGAAGCGATGACAGGGCGTAGCCAAGGGATCTGCGCATCTAAAACTCGAATGATTCACGCTCGCAGAAACAACAGCACATCGCATATTTAGTGCATTTTACTTTTTATTTAGGTTGGCAGTACCCACTTTGCATGTGATTTATCAGAAAAATGACTACGTTTGTTGTGTTCCTGACGCGATTTTCCTATATAAGTAAAACACCTAAAACGGGCGTTCAGGTGGGCACCAGATATAGAAGAGACCACATCATGTTCTAAACTCACTCCTTAGGTAATTTATTCACTTCCTTTTGATTTTGTAAGCATTTTCAATGGGCATACTCTAAGAGGAGATTAGCCGAACTTTTTTCCTTCTTTTGGTGTGAGGAACCCGTACCCGAAGTTTGTAAAAATATTTCTGAAACACCCAGTATACAACAAGTAAAGTTTTTGTATTACATATGTATCTTAATACTCTAATTGCATAAAGAACCCTATTCATTCTACTTTTTGTGTTGGTGATATGATATACATTGCCCTCCACTGGGTTTGAACCCTTGACCTCCAGGAATCACTAGCATGGTACTCCTAGACCACAGAGGAAGACAATAAAAGACAATGGGGTGGAAAGCAGCGATGGTGATTTGACAGAAGATGAAGATATGTCAGGACATAGACTAAACTATTGTTTTATTCAGTGCGAAGTGTTGTGTGGAACTAAACTCGTGTATTGGAACAACTACAGTATTTATTTTGGTAGTGAATTACAAATTCTCAGTATAGGGGCATATACTTGACTTCGTCCAAAGCTTTCATTTAAGTGTTTCACTGTTCAAAAACAATTGCAAGTTATATATGCACATGTTGATAGAAGGATCTGAGGAAGTGAGAGCGTTTCCGTGCTACAACTTTAAAGTCAGTTTAGGGAAGAAAGACTGCATCGCACATTTGAGGGATCTTTGCAATCCATCATTTTTCAATTGTTTGCAGATTTTAAAAGAGGAAAGGAAGACTGCACAGGATGGCAGCTACAGCAGCAACAGACATTGTGGGAAGATCATCGTTGCACATGTTATCAGATTCATGAAGCCTGAATATTGGAGCGAGAACAACTGAACGTAAGGAAGCTCTGCAGATGTTGGATCCCCCACCACCTTACAAATGAGCAGGAAAATGCATTGGTGCCTGGGATTGATAGAAAAATATGTTTGGAAAAGATCCAAAAACATTGTAACAAGTGACGAAAGCTGGATATACCAGCATGATCCACAAACTAAGTGACAGTCTGAATCTTCTTCCCTGGAGAAGCTCTCCAAAGGTGAGTGGTAACAACTCCACTTGCATCCTGCACACACAGCACTAGTAACAACACATTTGTCCCATCCTCCTTACAGTCCAGATATCTGCAACCTTTCCCAAAATAAAATAAAAGATTTTAATCATCTGAAGCTGCATAAAAAGAATGTATTTGCGCTCTACAAAGAAGAATGGCATTCAGCATGTGCAATCCAATGAAGAATGCTTTGTAAAGATCTTAAGTTTTGATTGCATTCATTCTCAAAACTTTTAGAGTGATCCCCATAGAGTCTTAGAATATGTATGTGATTTCAGCTTCTAATAAATTGTGTTCAGATTAGTAAGCTTGCAATTGTTGTTTTACACCAGCCATAAGTTGAAACAACTTCAGGAACAATTAGCCAATATGTTAACAATAAAGCCCAGAAATTAAAAGCACTTCCAGCATTTCAAGTCCCTTTGAGGAATACTATCTCCTAGTTTCACTTTAAGTTCAAAGGAGTTGTAAACAAAACCACATGACAAGGGAACACCTCGTTGGCAAAATACAACTTTTACTGTTCAGCATGTCATCTCTTCCTCTACATAAAACAAGTTTGGTTCAGATCGTAACATTTTGTGGTTATTCTTGTGCAGAGAAATTTAAAAAACCCACTATTGTAACAGTTCAATGTATAAAACAAAATGTGTCTGTTCAATTCAACTGTAACTAACTGAACTGTTATAGCAGAGGGTTTAAGTGCAGGTACTGAACTTTGTTTCTGTCAGTATACTGCTTGCCACATGTTGGGTAAATATTACTTTCGAGAGTGCCATGGCTGAAAATGCTTGCCACTGTGGAAAATGGCAAGAAGACAATTGTGTTAAATGTTTTTTTTTTAATAAATTCTGTGAAAATTGCCCACCTTTAATCAACAATGAATAAGTTGGCTGTTGTTTAACAATAATTGAACTTCTTTGTTAGTTATGCAGAATTGTTGCTTGGATTGTTTGCATCATGTTTGTTTTCTGTTGTGCTTTCTAACCTATAGTGCTAATCATTTTCTTAACTCGTTGACTCATAAAAGCCTAAAGCAAAGGTGATATTAGTCATTAAATGAATGATTTCTAAAACCTGAAGTTCAGAACAGTTTAGGTACCACTTTTATTTGCCTACTCTCAATATTATGTGTTACAAGTTTAGGATGTAAGGCAAAATATAGGAATAAGACATAAAATGTTTAAAAGCTGATGATCCCCAAGCTGCACATGTACTGTATTTGCATTCTGTCTGAAGAAATTTCCTCTCACCAGTACTTAGTTACTGTCATCCTCCATGTGCTCGGCGGAGTGCTACATTAAGTTTTGTTTACTTCTACTTTAAATTTAGAGTGAAAAAGGTATACAAGGATCAGCTGATAAGTCTCGGGCCACTCAATGAAAACAACATTTAAAAATTTTTGTTTTTATTTCTGAACATAATCTCCAGAAAGGTTAATACATTTGTCATACCAGTGTTCTAATTTAATTAAACCATCTCTGTAGTGCGAGTTATCAAGGTCCTCAAAATAGCTGTTTACCGCATCAATGGCCTCCTCGTTGCTGTGAAATCTTCATCCTCCAAGAAATTTTTTGAGATTAGGGAACAGGTGGTAGTCACTGGGTGCTAGATCTGGTGGATAGAGTGGATGTTCAAGCAATTCGAACTTTAATTCGCAAATTTTCCCCATTGCAATGACTGAACGATGGATCAGAGCATTGTCGTGATGAAACAAGATTTTTTTTTATTTTGCCAAATGAGGTCTCTGTCTTTTCACCTCATCACTCAAACATTGCAGTAAGCTTGCGTAGTAGTCACCAGTGATACTTTTACTCTTTTCCAAGTAATCAATAAAAATAATTCCCTGTGCATCCCAGAAAACACTCACCATAACCTTGTTAGTTGACAAAATTGACTTTGCCCTTTCTTGAGTTGGTTCATCTGGCGCAATCCACTGTTTTGACTGTCATTTACTTTCTGGAGCGTAGTGATTCATCCATGGTAATAAGTCGTCTCAAAAATTCATTGGGATTTTTACCGTAGAGCTCCACATTCTTAACAGAAACAGTTTTTCTATGCAACTTTTGATCAGGTGTCAACAAATGCGGCACCCACCTCTTACAGACCTTGTGAAAGCCCAAAACATTACTTAAAATATTATCTGCATTTTCTTTTGATACGTTTACAGCCTCTGCTATCTCAAACAATTTTAATCTGCGGTCTTCCAGTACTAAACGATGAATTTTGTCAAACATCTCTGGAGTTATGACTTCCACAGGGCATCCAGAGCGAGGCTCATCACTAGTGCTCGTACGTCCCATTTTAAACTCTGCAACCCACCTTTTAATCATTAAATATGAAGGGGAAGAGTCTTTCAGTGTACTGTCCATTTCCTCCTTGATTTCTTTAGCGTTAAGCCTTTCAAATGGAAGTATTTAATCACTGTTCGTTTTTCCAAATCCTCCATTTTCGTGAAAACTCTAAAGTTGTCTTGTTTAAAATGCTGTCATTCAAAAACTAAACAAGCTATTGACCTGTAACTATGGATACAAGCTAGTCTAGAGTAAAACTATACGATGCTAGTGGCCTAGTGGCGCCATCTCTTTGTGAGGCCCAGGACTTATCAGCCGACCCTCGTATTATGAGATCACCTTGAAGCCTTGCCAACTTGCTTGGAACAGATGAGAAAATTCAATGCACATAAAGGCATGTTGCCATGGTAGCTGAAGCAGTAAGAGCATCAAAATAGAAAGTTGAAAATCCATGGTTCTATTCCAGTCATAGCTTTGACTTTTCCAAGTCTGATTGAACCCAATAAATTAGCTAGCTTACAGTCCAACTATTCTGTCTCCAGTTCTAACATTTAACACAACCAGCAGAGACCTGCTGTGAACATATCATTGTCACACTTTTCACGGTTGTTTTGTCCACCTTCAGTACATCACTCCACTACTCTTAGTCCCGGTTCTCAAAGTACTGCCATAGCTTGAATATAAATTCATAGCTTTGGCTCCAGTAAGACGTGATTCTGGTGAACCACTAGCCACATTGCTATGACAACAATAGTGCAGTAAATCATTACCTACACACAAGAAACAAACTTCAACTGTACTAAAGCAAATAGCATTTGACGCCACATGCTCCACGTATAAGAGAGTTACATAGCCCAGAATGCACTGGGGCACACGTAGCAACAAAGCCTGTGACTGGTGCTAGCAGACGACTTTCACCCTTTGCTGTACAAGTCATCTGCAAACTGTACCTGATTTTCTTTTCTTTTCCACTGTTTTTTGCATGTGGAAAAGCTTTAACCAGCAACAGTAAACTACACTTATTAAAAATGTTACAATGATTATTGGCTGAAACAAATCAGAGTAGTCTCATTTACTATGGAAATTAACAGCAATATTCTTGCTAAAGGTGGCTACAGCTTTGCTTAACACACTTATTCAGTCTTAAATAAAGACAAGCTGAACCGTATATCACAGTGCAAGTGCAGGTTGTTGCAGTAATGCTAAAGCTAATCATGGCAGGAAAACACTTTCTTTCAAATGAACAATTTTATTACTTTCTCTACTATGTATAGTAAGTAGGAGAAGTATCGTATTCCGTCCAAAAATTTGATGTTGAGATTTCACCGGAAATATATGTTTCGAGGCCCCTGAACCCAAAAAAAGCATTTTTAGAAAAAGCTGTGTGTCTGTATGTATATGTGTGGGTGTGTGCATGCATATGAGCAAGAGAGAGAGAGAGAGAGAGAGAGAGAGAGAACAGGAGAGCTCAAAAACAAAAAGTCAGATAAATACCAAACTTAGTATTTAAGTTCAGCATCTTCCACAGATGCAACATGAGGATTTCAAGAAAATCTCCCATCCCAAACTACCTTTTACAGGGAATATTTTTTCAAAGTGTTTAATTTTGTATAAAATGCCTCAAATGATTTTGATCAAAATACTATATATTAAAATATTTACATGACAAATTAAATGTATATCTTGAATTCTCTGGGAATAGCCTGTGAAGTCCTCTTCATTCAGAAGGAATTTTGTATAACTGGTAAACATTAAGCAATAGACAAAAACGTACTACACAAAGAAACGTAGATTTTTTAAAATGCACAATTTATTTACAATGACTTTTTTATGGCATCAGCCATTTCTGAGATATTCATCATTGGTTCAATTGTTCAACACGTAGCCATTTTTTTTCAAATCCTGTCATTTTCAGTTGTTTCTCACAATGTCATGGAAAGAGTATGAATTTTAAGACCAGCATATAGCATTCACTTCTTAAACATTTGACTATCGCTGTTCTCTTTGTATCTATAACGAAATGTATAATGTACCTATTTCTGCAAAGGTTTATCTCAAATAAATTCAATCCAAATTTTATTCACCATTTGATTTCAATACAGAAATATTGGCTTCGTCAACAATGCAATTATTAGTACAAAAAGAACAGGTCTAATTACATAGATGTAATACACAAATACAGAATTACATGAGTAGGTGCCTAAACTAAATTTTGGACTTGTAAACATAGTACATTCCATAAGAAAGCTTATAAACTAATTCATTTCTAGATGTTCTTCCACTGAATAAAAAAAAAACCCTGTATTAAAAGTTTTCTCAAATCTTTTTTGAAGACTGTTAGGGTTTTAACTTTTTTGAAATATGTGGGGAGTTTATTAAACAATTGAATGCCATTATAATATAAACTTTTTTCATATAGGGTTCTTTTATGACCTGGAATGTGCAGTTGAGATTTATTTCTTATATTATAGTCATGAATATCAGCATTTGTGTTAAAACTATTTCGCTGCCAGAGTTTGCTGCCATTGTTAGCAGAGTTTCAAAAATATATAGCAAAGGAGCAGTCAAGATATTTAACAGTATGAAGTAAGGTTTGCAGCTCGTGTTGCTGCAAAGGTTTAACATTATCCTGTTTGCCCTTTTTTGTATTATAAAGATTCTATTTTTATAACTGGACTTTCCCCAAAATATTATACCATATGATAAATGACTATGGAAATATGCAAAGTAGGCCATTTTAAGTACGTCAAGATTAACTGAAGTTTTAAGGGTATATAATGCCAAACATGTTTGGGGTAATTTTTTAGATAGTACATCAATGTTGATTCCCCACTCAAGGTTACCATCAACGCAGATTCCAAGAAATTTGATTTTATTAGACATTGTTATCAATTCATTTTCTAAATAAACTTTGACAAAATTTAAGTTGTTGTTAACTTTATGACAGAATCCTAAGGCAACACTTTTATTTTTATTAATGAAAGTTTAAACCAATTTACTACATAGTCTGTTGCCATATCAATGTTTACTTTAAATTATTGTTTAGCTTTACCAGAAATTAAAATGCTTGCGTCATCTGCAAAAAGAGTAAATTTAGTGCTAGGGAAGTCATTGTTTACAGCCAGATCATTATTATACAGTAAAAATAGTAAGGAGCCCAGTATCAAGCCCTGAGGTACTCCATATTTAACATTTTCCAGACCAGAGCAAGAAGCCTTAATCTCTCTTGAATTTCTTATATCAGATGTAGATATGAAAATATACTTTTGTAAGAATAATTTGTATACCCACTAATAAATGATAGAGGATAGAGAAAGTCATGTGAATGTAATACTTTTTTTATAAACATTTGCATGCAGAAAACGGCAATAAATTTAGCTCCTGTTTTTGTATGCATGTTGTAGCTGTTCCAAAGGCAGCAATGGTAGGAAAATAGTTTGCATTAGAAAAGATATTTTATTTTCTTGGATATATAGCTTACTAGGAATGTGTTTTATATTGTAGCATACCAGGTGTTCAATGAAAGCAATAGTCAAATGTTTAAGAACTGGGCAACATGGGCCTTAAAATTCCATACTGTTTCCATGACACCAGCAGAAACAACTGAAAATCGACAGGACTTTAAAAGAATGACAAAAGCATTGAGCAATTCAAACATTAATAATGGATATCTCGGAAATGGTTTATGCCTCAATAGAAAGTTATTTGAATTAGACTGTGTGTCTTAAAGAGGTCTATATTTCTTGTGTAGTATGTTTTCATGTGTCACTTAATATTTACCAGTTATATTCAATTTCAATTCAGTTCATTTTATTTACTATATTCAGCACCGATCTAGTGCTATGGATAGAAATCATGCATACAATCAAAACATCATGTTAAAATCAGCATCAATATTATAAAACAAGCCACTTGTTCGTTACACTCTTAAATCTAAGGAGACTACAAGTAATCTGTTGTACATGTCACTAGCTAAATTATAATACCAATCTGATGTGTGGCTGGTGCCTGCTATTTACATCTTTAAGAGAGGCTTTTATCTCATACAAAATGTTTAAAATATGATGATTAATAGTCAATAGACTTTCATGAACAAAAATTGGCTTACAACGGTTACCATATGCTGAGTTTGCTAGTATCAAATTGCCTTTTTCTGTAAAATTAATATTTTGTCAGCTCCAGTCCCATTACCCCAGATATGAATACCATAAATCAATATACTATGAAAAAAGGCATAAATACACTTTAGATGTGACTGATTTCAGTTGACGCAGCAAATAAGGCACACGTGACAATCTGGTACAAACATACAATTGCTTCCAAATGAACACAGTCTATTCTCAGAAAATTCAAGATATACGTTTTATATCATGTAAATACCTTCAATATATGGTATTTTAGTCAAAATCATTAGAGCTATTTTTGAGAAAACAAAAAATATTACATGTAGAGTAGTTTGGGGGTGGGGGTTTTCTTGAAAAACTTTGGGAGATACTGGGCTTAAATATTGGTATTTATCCAAATTTTTATTTTTGAGTTATGCTGTTCACAGAGAGAGAGAGAGAGAGAGAGAGAGAGAGAGAGAGAGAGACACACACACACACGCGCACACACACACACACACACACACACACACACACACGCGCGCGCGCGCGCGCGCGGACCTTTTTTAAAAAAAATGCTTTTCTTGTATTTAGGTACCTCAAAACATGTATTTCCAGTGATATCTCAGTATCAAATATTTTGGTGGAATGCTATTACCTTCTCTGACTGCTATGTGGAGAAGGTAAGAAGTAGAGTTCAAAGCAAGGAGGAAGGTGAGGTCAGTAATTTTGTTTGACCCATTCTACGTTTAGGTCATTACTGAAGATATAACCAGTTTTAATTTAATGGCATGTAAAAGAATTCTGAGTGTAACAATAAAATTATAATTGTTACTGTATTTAGTTGAGCGTTAGGTTGTAGAAGCCATCCTTGTATCTGTGTACAGCTCATGAATACTCTGTCTCCTTCTAGGTAGTGACAGCTATACTGCAATCAGGGAAGAAGCTTGCCCGCCGTGAGAAGAGAGATGTTCCTCTTATGTACATGTGGCATGAGAAATATTACATCGGAGCAGCTCATGGAATAGCCGGTATCCTCTACATGTTGCTCGAAGTATGTTACAGTAATCAATTTATATATCATTCATGTATTTTCCTTTCCAATGGCGGACACTTTTGCAAAGAAGGGATTGGAGCTTTATTTTCTTGGTTCCATGGTGTGTCAAGTATGAGATAACCCAGTTTATGGCAAGGGCTCATCTTGAATAAACAAACTACCGCCAGGCAAGCCCTCGGAGCCTAGCAGGAAATGAGTGAGTTTAACTAGATCTCTTACAGGCCACAACTTTTATACATGATGGGACTTACCCAAAACCTTTAAGCCAAGGGATTTTGAAGCCTCACAGCAATAGTAGGTAAATGAAAGGATTCGCTATGTTCCCTAAGATCCTTCTTCTTGCAACCTGAGGGGCTTGTTATATCCAGACCATTAGACTTGCACAGGAGAAGAGGTACAAACAGCCTGTGTGCAGGTTTCTTCATCTTTCTTTCCAAGAATAGTACGTTTAAATGGGAAAACAACAATCTTGTTTCAAAACATCCTGTATATATTATTTCACTAAGGTTTGGAACAAATATTAAGGAAAATACATAACAGAATGGCACAAATGAAAATTCATTAGAAACGTTAGGATGATGATGATGATGATGATGATGATGATGATGATGATGATATGGGGTTAAGGGCACTAAACATCAAAGGTCATCAGCGCCCTTACAAGGTGTAAAATATAACATTCAAGAACTAAAAAACAGAAAATTTGATAAGTCAAAAACACTAAAAAGCACGCACACAAATGCTAAAACCACCACACTAAAACATGTTATACAAAACAATAAAAGAGTAAAACCACGTGTCAAGAGCTGTAGAACGTTTTGGACATGAGCGCCATATGTCCACTGGGGAGTAGAGCCCCCATTAAAAAGGCAATATAATATCACAAGGTTAAAAGACGCTCAGCGCATCATATGCGCCAATTAAAATCAGTCATTGATAAAATGTAAAAGACATTCTACAGCATGCGCGTCGTCTGCCAAAACGTTGGCTATGCCAACAGGCAGACCCAAACGACCACACAATGGAGCTAAAACCTGACACTCTGTTAAAATGTGACGCACCGTTAAGGGCGCATCACACTGCTCGCATACTGGTGCGGGGTCACAACTGAGCAAATACCTATAACTAAAAATGCAATGTCCGATACGAAGGCGTGTTAAAATTACCTCTTCCTGACAAAAACGTTAGGATACAGGGTATGTGTCAAGTTGATTAATTCAACATTTTATTAATGCATGTTATAATAAAACTAGTTAAAATAAATTTCCAAACTTTCATCCATTAGGGAAACTACTGTGCTATACACCATAAAGTTTATGTTTTGTTGCTTGGCTTCTGTCACTATCATAGCATACATAGTTATTTATTCCTTTCCTTATTAACCCTTAAATTGTTACTTGTATTGATTTGCAATTTTGTCAAAGACCATAATTATTATTACACTTTCTATGTTACATACATTGCCATGACATGCATCCAAGTAACTACTCAAATTAAGTGCTACCGTTAAAAGTAAATAAAACACTGTGAAATCTGATAGATTTACAAAGCATCCTATCACACTGCGCAGAAGAAAGGCTGCACACAGACACTATGATATGCTTGGACTGACAGGGAACCCAGCTGGTTGCCTATGTGTGCGTTCATTTAACAATGAGTGGCAATAGCATGTAATAACACTAAGAAGGATGTAGCCAACATTTCTACACACCACAGCATCATAATTGAGTGAATGACTTTTTTATGTGTTAATGAAGATTTTGTAATTTATTATTAATTAAACATGTCTTTCAATTTTATACAAAATACATTAGAATAAAAATCAAAAGTACATCAATGTATCTACGATTATACTCTATATCACTAATGTCGGCCAGGCAAGCCGACTAATTAAACATGAGTGAATGGCAATTTATGGTGACAAGGTTGTGACAATTATTAAATAGGACATCTAGTACTAAATAAATTTAAAGCAAAAACTTATAGCTGAGAACTTTTCTGTCTTGTTTCTGTGATGAAAACAACTTTTTAGTGCATTTACATTAATTATGAGTAGGGCACAGATTTTTAGGTTTTAACCTATATTTTTCCTCACTATTTAATTAACACATTTCAAGATATATACTTGTTTCACACTTCCTGCAGCAGAATATGCGAATTTCATTTCACCTAAAAAACCCTAAATGAGGGGTTGACACCTAAAATAATCTAAATAGCTGTTTTTCCTTTTTCGAAATGAAGAATGTTATTTTTGGATTGAAACTCATTGTAAAATTATTTCAACCACTTATAGCCAGTAGATAGTTCAAGTTACTACAATTAAATGCAGCACATGTGACGTGGTGACACCTGGATGCAGCTGATAGAAGATCAGGAGGAGCGTACTTTGCTGTCTGCTGCCATTCACTAGCCGAGCACTCAAAAGATGCTATAAATATCATCAATGAATTTTTTTTTTCTTTCTTTTGAACTGTGTTTTTACTGTTTTTATTTACTGCAATTTTACACACACACACCCCATGCCCATGGCGGGACTCGAACCCGCAACCCTCAGCTTGGTGGAGTGCTGAAGCTACGTGCTCCAGCGACCACGGCTACGAGGGCCAGCATGAATTGGATGAAACAGAAGCTTCCTGCATTGCCAAGGCTAAGAGATCACTCGAGTGCCCCATTCTTGCCGCTTCCCTTACATACATTAAGACACATTTTTGTTTTATACCAGAAGCTACAACTTTGCCACTGAAAGATGCTCTAGATATCATTGGCAATGTTTCCAGTAAAGAAATACCTGGACCAGTGGGAGTTGCATGTTCTTCAAAGTTGCAGAAAATTCTTCAACAAAATTCTGCTTTTGAAGATATGAAAATCATCAAACTACCCTAGAACCTGCTGCACTGGTATCTATGTTCTACACTCCAATGACGTCATGTTCCATTGAAATAAGCTTTTCTTCATACAAGAACATGTTCCTGATAACAGGAAATCGTTTACGCCAGAAATTTGAGAATGTATGTATCTACTGCAATGCCAAAAAATAAATCTTACAACTAAGTACCAGAAAAGCAAAATTACTTATACCTGTATTAATCCATGAAGTAAAACATTAAAAAAAAAACTATTTTAATCACGAAAAACCTAAAAAAAGAAGAAAAAAAAACCTATTTTAAGCATATAAGAAACCTAAAATGAAGGTTTACTCCACCTAAAAATCCAGGCCCTAATTATGAGAAAGGAGCAACATATCTGCTATAGTGAGTCTTTAGATAAGGGACGTGATACCTTTATGGCTCCAACAGGGGTGTGCAATACACAAGGCTGTCCAGAGTGAGTGCAGTTCTGCACTGGGAGCACAAAGACAGTGAACAATGCAGTGATACATACGTCAGGAAATGCTGTACGTCTGATTTACTCTTTAACATGTCGCGCAATGTTCACAGTGCTAATGATGGAACACAAACACAATAGAGTTATTTATGAGCAAGCACGACATGTTATTTGTAATGTTGTTGTTGTTATTATGTTTCATGGTGAAAAGAAGACAGAAGCTGAGAAAATACCTATTAAAAATAATTGAACGTGCTAATTGTTTGCATTTCCCAGTTGAACTGCACAGAGGGAAGGGTAGGCCGTTACATGTACAAGTGCTGCTGTCAGATGCAGGACTGCACTTGCCTTGGTTTGGCTATAAATACTGTAATCCTAATTTATTTTGTCACGTATGAAACCAGAGCAGATTTGGTTGTAATGGTAATGTTTCTGCCTTAAAACATACGAGCTTGAAATACTAAATATAGCTTTCTGTCCTGGGCAAACAAGAGGTTGCAACATTTCAAAATAGTCGCCATAAAAGCTACCATCTCTGAAGCTGTTCCATTAAGAAATGGATATCTAGCACTAGAAATGTCTAACCAAGGCAGACAGTGCATAAAGTCTCACTCAAACATGTCACGAACTTGACCAAATTACTATGACAGTATCCTTTAGAAACTTGGTATTTAAGTCGAGTGCATTCCAAGGATGTGACACAAAGATTTTCAAAAAAATCGCTGCACCACAAACTACTCTTTATGTGGAAAACGTTTCCTTATTTTTTATTTTCTCAAAATTGGCTAACAATTTTTATTAAAATAGCATATGTTTAACATATTTCCGTGACACATAAAATGTACATCTTGAATTTTCTGGTAATAGCTTGTGAAGTCCTCTTCATTCTGAATGGTTTTTGTGTAGCTGATAAACCTTAAGAGATAACCAAATTCTTACTACACAAAAAATGTAGATCTCTTTAAAGTATATAACGTAAGTCAAGTAAACTTTTTTGTGCATTTACCATTTCCAAAATATTCTTTCTTATTGGTTTGAACATTCAATTTGAAATACTCATACTGTTTACAAGTGCTATTCATTTTCTCCTGCAAAGAGCATGATTACAAAATGATCAGCTTTTTAAAAGCCTGACTGTATTCTTCTTATATCTACAACGAAAGTCCATCTATATTAACAAGATGTAGATAGAAGAATTACCTTTCATAAGAATAGTTTGTAGAAGCAGAGAAACTCATATGAATGCAACACATGATACACTAAGCCAAAAAGCTCCGAGTAGAAGATATGCAGCTGTTTCAGTGATGGCAAAGATAATTGTTTTCAAGTCTACTATCCTTCTCCAACATTTTAAATCTTTTCTGAGAAAATGTTGTATAGAGTCTTTAAATAGCTTTGACAAGCTGCCTGCACTGTTTCACTCCTTGCACTTTGTGCTGCTTTCAGAACTTGAAAATAACTGCTATGTTGTATTTAGTCCAGCCGGTCCTGTGTGTTTCAAATCAGGATTCTTGAGATCCTTAGTTATGATGTTCTACTCAATCATATAACAAGGTTTTGGTTTATGTTGAAACTGTTTGTGTTATATATTTTCCCAAAACTGTAAATTATTGGCATTTAAGCTATTAAAATCAAATTCAAAGTCTGTAATTTATCCACAGCTGAGTTCCCAAAGTGAAGCAGCCAAAACACTTGGAATGTTTGTTAGCTAAAAGTAAAACACAGTGTGATCAAATATATACATAACAGAGTGCAGTTTGTTTGGGGGATAAATCAGCTGTTTTATTTAATTGTCATTGTTCAGTAGAGGTGAAATATAACCACGATGCAATCCTGTGTGCTAACCAAACAGTATTAATCTCTTTATGGGTCATAAATATACATGACTTCTGTGGTGTAATGGTTAAGATATTCGTCTGCCACGTGTTTGACTAAGGTTTGATAATTTTTGTTTCTTCCTGATTACTGCATATTGGTTAATAATATTCTCACTCATCAGCTATTTTGTTGATGACCATAATTATTACATTTTCTATTTTACGTTTATTTCAATGAGCTGAGAGGTATGTGAAGAGTGCCCAGACACCAAATAAGATATAATGCAATGCTACCATTAAAAACAGTAAATAAAACATTAGGGAATCTTATAGGTTTAAAAAAATTCTATCATACAACACAGCTGTAAAATGCTCACACAGAAAGGTGTGCTTGGAACATGTAAAATACACATAGGTTCACCAAAAACTTGGATTGTACTGGTGGGAGTGAATGACAATTTGTGGTATATTTATATTATCAGGGTTGTGTGAATTATTTGCATGGGTTATATAATGGAGCACTGTGGTGTAAAATGTTATAAAATTGAAACAAAAGGCCTTAAATATGCAAGATACGCAGCAGGGTGTTGAATGTTGCTTCTACTGTTTGAACAGCTTACCAGCATGCAGTGAAATTCTGTGACTGTTTAAACAAGTTATTGTTATAGTGTCCTTTGTTCCTTTTCCATTTCTAGTAAACACAAATCTCTCTTTGAATTGGTTTATTAATTATGAAAAATCACCCAGAGTTTTGAATCCTGTGATTTTAAAACAGAAAGATTAAGTTTAGTAAACTGTAAATATTTCACACCTTTGATAATGAAATGGTGGCCAGAGTAATTTCAGTGGAGACTCAGTACCATGTAATTATGTAGTACCCAGAATCAAGAAACTGTCACAACATGGCCAAAAATGTAGAGAAATAAATTTGTATGCATGAACAAATATAAATGAAGCAATGTTGCTCCATTTATCAAATTACTAGCAGGACCTATTGTTCCCATTTTCGGCTGCTGGTTGTGTAACCTATGATTCCCCAATCTTCTCTTCCCTGCAGATGATACTCTAAATTCACCAGCCCCAGATAACACTACAGATACCCAGAGAAGAAGATTGAAGACCAGCAGCCGAAAAATGGGGATAATAGGTCCTTCAAACATGTCCTGACAATAATTTGGTAAGTGGAGCTTCAATCATTTGAAGTTCCAATGATTTTAAATTGTAGCTGCTTTGCTTTCATTCAGATACTTACATTGGATTGGTGACACTAAGTTTACACTCAGAAAATGTTGCCATCTGTATGTCCACTGGCATAGTGTTGGTTATAGTGACATCTAGCTATCTAGTAGAATGGAGTGTGCATCAGGGTGGACTCGGTAATGATCCAGGGAATGTGAATATTGTACCTATACCTCACGAGGGAGAGGAGATACCAGGCAGCTGGAACCAGGAATGACAGGGCCACTACAATCAGATAGGTAGACCAGGACCCCACCCCACATAGGGTCCAATGCCTGCTGTAAGGGACGGGCCTTATAACCCAGCAACCAGCAGAAGGCTGAGGGATGAAGAAAGTTCAAGAGAGCATCCTTTTCCCCTGGCACACTGCACCAAAACACTATCGCCAACACTTCCAACCCTGAAATAGACCAAACGGAGTGAAGGATGAATGAAATAATTAACGTAACGAAATGGAGGGACAGGAAATTTGGGGGGCTGAAAGAAACCTCTCCAGCATTCACCTCACGACCTCGGAAAACTTCCGAAAAAAAACCGTGGGTCAGAGTGGGCAGTCACCAGGGATGGGGCTTCTGCTCGGTTGTCTAGTAGATAACTTCGCTATATCATCTACTGGCAGAATGCATTACTCTGTGAGGTGATGTGGAGTTTTTCAATGCTGCTGGTGTTTTGGCTCCCATTTCATCACCAAAAAGTGTTTGAGCTACTGGCAAAGAAGCCTTAACCTACCAATGATAAATACTTAATTGTCAACGTGCGATCTTCCAAGATTTTAGAAAATTTTCACAGCGTTTCTTCCATGCTTGAATTAAAAAGCACACCAGGTGCACGAACCTGCTACTAGGTCCATGCCCATACTCAGTTACATTAAATACAAGTTGCTACATGGTCAAAACATCATGCGAAACAATGAGATGTCAGTTTCAAACCATTTACTTACCTGGCTAGATAATTTCAAGTTAAGATTCACATTCTTTCTCACAAATTTAATAAAGTTCCTTCCGTACAGTAAATACAAGCTCAGAAACTTGCTTCATCATACCCATATCAAATATTAAGAAATCAGGGATTTACCAGATTGATTGTGAAGACTGCCGTGAAATATACAAAGGAAAAACCAAGTAGCTCAACAGAACTCAACATTAAACAGGAAATAAGCCTTTTAAAATGCCAGTATGGGAAAAATCCACATTGCCACACACAATAATGAATTTTGAAATCCCACCCGTGAAGTTGTTCAATAGCAGTACAACCAACACTGAATTAACCAGCGAGATTGCTCTACGGTAACGTGTGGTGCTCACATTCAGGAGATCCCAGGTTTGATTCCCAGTGAGCCAGTCACAGGTTTATTTGTTTTTTTGTGGTTTTCCCGGGGTGGTTCCCCTTGTACCCAAATTTCCTGTCTATCATTTTCTTTCGTCTATCTTAGGGTTGTAGGACCAGACAACAGAGGTTGGTGTGTTGCAGGAGAACTGTTGTGGCCCCCTTCCTTCCTGGGAGTGTCTTGTCTACACTTGGACTCCCTAGGTTAGGGGTGGCTAAGGCAGGGCTTAGGATTGCTGACACGTTGGAACTGTCCCATCCTTGCTGGGGCACATTGTTGTCTGGAACTGATCTCCCCTTCCTCCCAGGGGTCATGTTAAAAACACAAGATGTTAAGCGCAGTTACTGGAAGCCCCTCCATCTGAGAGGGTCCCCTCCCTGACACCAGTGGACATCAGCTGATGAACCTAGTCACAATGTGTTTTTAGTATGACAATTCGTCACAGAGATTTTCAGTAGTTCTATTAGCATATATTCCTCAGCCACATCCCATTACTACTTAATAAATAATTTGTGCATCTGTAACTTTATAGGCCAAGGAGTTCATGACTGAAGATGAACTAAATACTCTAGTTCGTCCAACAATTGACTATCTGCAGGGCCTTCGCTTCCCATCGGGCAATTTCCCATCATCATTGGGGAATGCATCTGATAAACTGGTACAATGGTGTCATGGAGCCCCAGGAGTTGTATTCCTTTACGCTAAAGCATATGAGGTAGGTCAAGAAAAGTAAATGTATGTCACAATCATCTAAGGTCTTAGAAGAGGGTCTTTTGTGTGTCTGTAAACCCATAACACAAAAATGAAAATTCCATTAAATACTAATTAAATCAAATTAAAATATCTATCTTGAATCTCTGCGAATAGTTTGTGAAGTCCTCTTCATTCTGAATGACTTTTGTATATGAGGTGTGATCAAAAAGTTTCCAAAATGACATCATAAATACTACACGACAGTTTGTTTTGTCTAATCTGCACTGTTACCCTTGAAGTAGTCTCCTTGGGAGTTGATACACTTGTCCCAGCGCTTCTGCCACTGCTGGAAGTCCTCTTCTTTCAACATGTTCAGAACCTTCTGCAATTCACGATGGCCGCATTTTAAGTCGCGGGAAAAGAAAAAAGTCCGCTGGTGCCAAATCTGGAGAATAGGTGGGATGGGGAACAGTATTCATCCTATTTTTATCCAAAAATTGGCAAACAGAAAGGGCGCATTGTCACGATGCAGGAACCAGTCACCACTCCTCCATTTCTCTGGCCGTTTGCGTCGCACATTCTCCCTTAATCTTTGCAGCACTTGTTTGTAGAACACTTGATTCACTGTTTGACCCTGTGGCACAAATTCCTTATGTACAATGCCTTTAATGTCAAAAAACACAATCACCATTGACTTCACTTTGGATCGAACTTGTCTGGCCTTTTTTGGGCGTGGAGATGAAGGACTCTTCCATTGTGAAGATTGTTGCTTCGTTTCTGGATCGTACTCATAAATCCATGTTTCATCACCAGTAATAATTTTCTCCATAAACTTTGGGTCATTTTGTAGCTGTACTTTAACATCTGTGTAGGCAATCACATGGCTTTCCTTTTGGTCATTTGAAAGCAGGTGGGGCACAAACTCGACAGCAATTCTTCTCATGTCCAAATTGTCTTTCAAAATGCTTGAACACTTCCAAAGGAGAGTCCTAATGAGTCAGAAAGCTCTCTTATTGTAATGTGCCTATCATTTAAGACCATTTCCCTCACCTGATTGATATTTTCAACAGTTTTGCTGGATCAGGGTCGCCCCGAACGATCTGCATCTTTAACTGATGTCCCACCACTTTTAAATTTTGAAAACCACTCAAATGCTTGAGTTTTGCCCATAACTTCCTCCCCATAAGCTGTTCTTAACATTTCATAGGCTTCTGTTGCAGTTTTACCGAGTGTAAAGCAAAATTTGATGTTCGTTCTTTGTTCTTCATAATCTGACATTTTTTCTACGTGGAAAAATCGCAGCACATGCAAAACACGTGTTCACTTCAGAGCGTCTACCTTGTCACTGCATGGCCACAGGAAGTCATGTGACCTCTCATTTTTATCGGGAAGGAAGGTGCATGTACAGTCTGGGTAAGAATTAAAGAAATCTCAGCATCAGCATTGTTGTGAAGCCATTCCAGAAACTTTTTGATCACACCTCATAGTTGGTAAACCATAAGAGACAGACAAAATCTCAGTACACAGAAATTGTAGGGACTGCCTCTGTGGTCTAGTGGATAGCATGCTAACTTCCAAATCCAGAGGTGCTGGATTCAATTCCCGGCTGGAGAGTGTGAATTTAATGATAGAACCAAAAATAATAGCAACCCAAACACTGCAGTAAACTTCACTACTGATGACCAATTGTTCCAAAGGCCACCAATGTGACTTCAGATGTTAAAGGCAGCATATAATTGGAACATTAGACCGTGTTAAAGCACACAATTTACGTCAAATAATTCTTTTGTGGCATTAACCATTTCCAAGCAACTCTTTTTATTGGTTTGAATTTTCACATAGATTTTTCAAGTGTGGTCATTCAAACAGCATGGAATTTTAAAGCCTTCAAATAGTGATCCACTTTTTAAAAAAATCTGACTATCGCTTTAACCTACCGTGTTCTTCTTATAGCTACAAAGAAATGCGTAATGAAAGTTGATCTCGATTAACAAGAAGTAGATAGAAGAATAAGCTTTTGTAAGAAGAGTGAGTAGAGAAAATCATGTAAATGTAACACAGATGTTTAGTTCCTGTAGATAGAGAAGGTATTGTATTCCACTCAAGAATTTTATACTGAGATTTCACCAGAAATACACGTTTTGAGGTCCACAACCCCAACTACCGGTTAC
This sequence comes from Deroplatys truncata, assembly GCA_030765065.1. Lineage (NCBI taxonomy): Eukaryota > Metazoa > Arthropoda > Insecta > Mantodea > Mantidae > Deroplatys > Deroplatys truncata. The sequence continues at coordinate 4,593,704 of CM060979.1, forward strand.
ATGGAACATTATTCAAAATTGTTAATTTTGTAAATAAAATGGCTATAAGACTGTAATTAAAACATCATATATCAAAGATATTTACATGGCAAATAAAATGTATATCTTGAATTTTCTGGGAATGGCCTGTGAAATCCTCTTTATTTGGAAGGAGTTTATATAATCTTATAACTGGTAAACATTAAGCAATAGACGAAAACGTACTGCACTAAAAATGTAGATCTCTTTAAAACACACAATTTATTTCAAATAACTTTTTTTGTGGCCTCGCCCATTTCCAAGATATCCATTATTAATAGTTTGAATTAGGTACCATCGATTTTCAGCTGTTTCTCATAATGTCATGGAAACAATATGAAATTTTAAAGCATAGTAGCATACATTTGACTGTCGCTGTTCTCATTGTATTTATAACAAAATCTGCAAAGGTTTATCTTGATTAAAATGAAGTAAATAGAGAAGTTTCATAAGAATAGTTTTTATACCCATTAATAAATGAAAGAGGGTAGAAAAAGTTTTGTGCATGTAACACCAGATTTTTTTTATATAGTTGTTTACCATGTTTCAGAATTAAGATGATTTTATTTTATTTAACAGGTTTTTGGGGATAAAGCATATCTAGATACTGCAGTGAAATGTGGTGAAGTTGTATGGAACAGAGGAATTCTTACAAAAGGCTACAGCATTTGTCACGGAGTATCTGGGAATGCATATACATTCCTCAGGTTGTATCGGCTGACACAGGCAAGTATATCTTGATACTGCAGTTGTATGTAAGAAAGGAATTGTTACCAAAGTCGCCCTTGAGTACCAGAAGCAAGTGGGAGCTGTGTTTCCTGCATACTCAATTGTTTCACAAGATGACTGCTAACACTGCACATCAACTTTGTCACTCATCAACTGATTCAAAGTGTAACAGTACCAGAGTTCAGTTTTAGAGGTTGATCTTCACCCCATTGAGACTGCAAGCTAAAACATGCAAGCAACAAAAAATAAAGCATTTTTAAAAACATGTCCGTGTGTGTGTCTGTCTGTGAACAGTATAACTCAAAAATGAAAAGTCGGATAAACACCAAACTTGGTATTTAGGTTCAATATGTTCCAGGGATGCGACATGAAAGTTTTCAAGAAAATCCCCCACCCCAAACCACCCCTTACATGGAACATTTTTCGAAAATTTTTATTTTCTCAAAAACAACTCTAACAATTTTGATTAAAGTATCATATGTTTAAGACATTTTTATAGCAAATAAAATGTATATCTTGAATTTTCTGGGAATATCTCCAAAAGTATTCTTCATTGTGAACAACTTTTGCATAACTGGTAAGCCATAAGAGATAGGCAGAATTTTACTACACAAAAAATGTAGATCGCATTAAAATACACAATTTATGTCATATACATATTTTTTGTTGAGTGAACCATTTTCGAGATATTGCTTGTTATTCCCTTAAATTTTCCAATACTTATACTTTTTCTCAAATGGTAATTCGTTATTCATTTTTTTGTCTTGGATATGCAAAGAGTATTAATCTGTGGCAAAGAGAATGGTGCTGCACAAAGCAACCAGCTATTAAGTTATATGTCTATGCTTAAAGGCTACTGTATTTCTATATTGCCCTTGCAAATATATATTCCCCTTACACCTACAAGAAAATTAACAATAAGATAGAGTCTGCAAATGTTTATCTCGATTAACATGAAGTAGAATGGAGAATAAGCATTTGTAAAAATAGTTTGTACAAGAGTAGAGAAAGTCATGTGACTGTAACACATCAGATTTTTTTTTGTCCTGGTAATGCAAAGAGAATGGAATACACCACATAGCAACCAGCTCTTAAAATATTTGACTATCGCTTAAAGCCTACCAATTCCCCTTGCATCTACAATTATTAGCAATAAGATTAATATCTCGATTAACATGAAGCATATGGAGAATAAGCGTTTGTAAAAATAGTTTGTACAAGAGTAGAAAAAGTCATGTGAGTGTAACACATCAGAATTTTTTTGGATTCAGGGGGCCTTAAAACATGTATTTCCGGTGAAATCTCAGTATCAAATATTTTAGTGGAATGCAATACTTCCCCTACTTACTATACGTAGTAGAAAAAGTAAAAATTGTGTGTATGTGTGACAATAGCCGGAAAAACAGCAGAAGTTCTGGGCAATGCAACAAGTGTTGTGTCACCCTTCATTTGGAGAAATGTTTTGACATTTACCACCTAACAATCATATTAGGCCATCAAAATTAGTAAATCAATGCTTCCAATATCATTCATTGAAAATTTCAGAAAATAAATTATATTGGTAGTGTTTACTTTAAAGCAGGTACAGAGTGAGTTTGGTTCTAAAGTCTGTATAGTTTTAGCAGCCATGTTGTGAAACACAATGAAACAATTGAATATGCACCATTTGTAGCTGTGCATGACATTATAGGAAACAGAACCGTCACCTGATTTTACATACTGACACTACCTATTTGCTTCTAGTTCTCAAAAGCACACTTTGGTTTCTTTACCTCCTCTCTGGGTGTCTGACTTTTCCTTCTTCTAAGCGTGTCTGTTGCTGTAATATCAGCAGCTTCTGGTACTGAAGGGCACACCTTGGTTTCTTTACCTCCTCTCTGTGTGTCTGACCTTTCCTTCTTGTCTGTTGCTGTAATATCATCAGTTTCTGGTACTCAAGGGCACACTTTGGTTTCTTTACCTCCTCTGTGGGCACACTTTGGTTTCTTTACCTCCTCTCTGTGTGTCTGACCTTTCCTTCTTGTCTGTTGCTGTAATATCAGCAGTTTCTGGTACTCAAGGGCACACTTTGGTTTCTTTACCTCCTCTCTGTGTGTCTGACCTTTCCTTCTTCTAAGCCTGTCTGTTGCTGTAATATCAGCAGCTTCTGGTACTGAAGGGCACACTTTGATTTCTTTACCTCCTCTCTATGTGTCCGACCTTTCCTTCTTCTCAGCTTGTCTGTTGCTATAATATCAGCAGTTTCTGGTACTCAAGGGCACACTTTGGTTTCTTTACCTCCTCTCTGTGTGTCTGACCTTTCCTTCTTGTCTGTTGCTGTAATATCAGCAGTTTCTGATACTCAAGGGCACACTTTGGTTTCTTTACCTCCTCTGTGTGTGTCTGACCTTTCTTTCTTCTCAGCTTGTCTGTTGCTGTAATATCAGCAGTTTCTGATACTCAAGGGCACACTTTGGTTTCTTTACCTCCTCTGTGTGTGTCTGACCTTTCTTTCTTCTCAGCTTGTCTGTTGCTGTAATATCAGCAGTTTCTGATACTCAAGGGCACACTTTGGTTTCTTTACCTCCTCTGTGTGTGTCTGACCTTTTCTTCTTGTCTGTTGCTGTAATATCAGCATCTTCTGGTACTCAAGGGCACACTTTGGTTTCTTTACCTCCTCTCTGTGTGTCTGACCTTTCCTTCTTGTCTGTTGTTGTAATATCAGCAGTTTCTGGTACTCAAGAGCACACCTTGCTTTCTTTACCTCGAGGTGTGTCGTGATATCGCACACAAAAATGTTGCCAACCATACCAAATTGTTAACAAACTCCAGCTTAACTACCCTACAGTTACCCTGCATTCGTAATTTGGGACACACTGTTCAACCAAATGGTAGCAATAACTACAAGTTAGCAAACCTCAGAGATCGTATTAAAAGCCGTAAGCAGAATTTTAAATGAAAGATGAAGTTGAAGTTAAACTGCTCAAATGTCACTTACATGAGAATGTAGTCATTTTTAGGAATATGATATTAATTATAAAAATTATTTTTCAGGATATGAAATATCTTCATCGAGCTTACATGTTTGCTCATTGGTGTTTATCATATGGAGAAAAACAGTCCCATCCTCCTGACCGACCGATGTCTCTTTTTGAAGGTAACAAGCAGTATAATATGCAGAATACATTTATCAAATGAAATATTGCCGTTGTAAATAAGCTGGCTTTTTAAATTATTTTGTCTTTCCCTCACTTACCTAGTATTGCATTCTACCCAAATAACGCATGTCAACATTTCACTAGAAATAGATGTTGTTATTCCCCATGACTCCAAAACAAGCACTTTTAGAAAAACTTGTGTGTGTTTGTCTCTCTCTCCCATAGATGCAAAACAAAGCTTTTCAAGAAAATCCCCCATCCCAAACTACCGTTCACAGGAAAATTTTCAATATTTTTTATTCTCTCAAAAATGGCTTTAGTGGTTTTGATTAAAATACTACAAATTTAAAATTCTTACATGACAAACAAAATTAATATACACTTCCCCCCGGACTTACAGTACTTATAGCATTGTAAGTAGCCTTGGGGTATGTCATCTCAATACAATTTGAGATCTCGTTTTAGCGGTGAAAATGCGAATCAGTTGGAGAATTTAATGTTGTGCCAGCATGTTGCCAAGGTAGCTCAGTGGTTACAGCAACCGGACAGAGACCAGGTGATCCGTGGTTCAAATCCTGGCTATGGTATTGAATTTTTCAGTCGTCTGATTCTACCTTTCCAAAATTTCTATGTTGAATTTTCTGTAATAGGTAAACCATAAGAGATAGACAAAAACTTACTACAGAATAGATTTAGATCTCTTTAAAACACACAATTTATTTCACATAACTTTTGTGACATAAGCCATTCTGAGATATCCATTATTAATGGTTGAATTTCTCAATACTTTGTCTTGTTTTTAAATTTCTGTTGCCCTTCATTGTTTCTCGTGTTTATTGAAGGAGTATGGAGTTTCAAGACAGATTTGACTATCAATTCAGTTTCCTGTATCCCCCTTATTCTACACTGAAACTATTTCTGCAAACATTTATCTTAATTAACTCTGAGTCGATATAAGAATAAGCTCTCGTAACAATAGTTTGTAGAAGTTACATAAAAATAAACAATAGTGGGTAGAGAAACTCATATAAATATAACTTAGTACCTTTTAAAAGTGATTAACTGTTATGCATTGTTATCCCACTCTGTAGAGCTTTCTAGAACAGCTGCAATCACCTCGCTGTCCCACAAGGAAATTCTTGAGCAGAGATGTGTAAGGGCGGATTGATAAATCCATGACTTTGACAAGGGGCAGCGTTCTAATCGCAGGTTTCTTGTTTGCACCTAAGTCTTACATCTCTTCTGGTTATAATCGTTTGTTTCTTAGAACATTGTTGAGAGCATCTAAAATAAGCAGATGTGTGTTGCTTTGTAGAAAACGGAGAAAAGTGTATTTTGTGTTCTGATAAAGCGCTACGTGTTGCATGGTAAGACCGTGAAGAAAAGCTGGACAAGTATTATGAGGACTCTGCTCCATCGCATGGCATGGTTCACAGAATTTTGATGTTGTCGGTTCGAGCACAAGAGATGCTGTACATACAGGACAGCCGGTTGAGGTCACAGCAGGCATTGTGTTGGAAGACCACCAAGTGAAAATCCGTAAGATAGCCAAGACTGTAAACATCTTGAGTGAATGGGTGTATAACATTCTGCACGAATTTTTGGGTATGAGAAAGCTGTCAGCAAGATGGGTGCCGCGACTGTTCACAGTTGAGAACAAACAGAATCGTGTGACCATTTCACAGGGATGTTTGAACACGTTCCAGTGCAACCCAAATGAGTTTTTGCAGCATTATATCACGGTTGATGAAACTCGGATCCATTACTATCAACCTGAAACCAAACAACAATCAAAGTAGTGGATTCCCTTCAGCGAACCTGCCCCAAAGAATGTGAAAACCATTCTGTCGGCAGGAAAAATCATGGCAGCTGCCTTTTGGGATTCACAAGGGGTGATAACACATGCACTACCTGGAAAAGGGTAACATGAACACAGCTTCATATTATGCTGCAATGCTGGCTCAGTTTCACAAGGAATTGTTAAAGAAACGACCCCATTTGTGAAGAAAAAGTTCTCTTTCACCAGGATAATGCACCTGCACACAAGTCAGCAATTGCCATCGCAAAATTTGTGGAATTGGACTACGAAATGCTACCTCACCCACCATATTCTCCAGATTTGGTTCCGAGTGACTTCTTCTTCTTCGCAAACCTGAAAAATTGGCTCACTGGGAAGAAATTCATGTCCAAGTACACATCATGGCAGAAACAATTTCTTATTTTGCAGACTTAGAAAAATCATATTTTTTTGGAAGGGTTAAAAAAATTGAAGAAACGTTGTATGGAATTGAAAGGAGACTGTTGAGAAATAAAATTGATTTTTTGGAAAAAATTGTAATTTTCTTTAAAAAGTCACTGACTTATCAATCCGCTGTCGTAAGTTAGAGGGAATAGGACGGATGTTCCAACAATTCTTAGTTTTGCCATTGCCAGGAATCTTATGTGGACAGGTGAGTTATCTCTCGAATGCTGGCATCTCTCCAGTTATTGTTCAATCAGCAAAATGCCCTTAGCATCCCAAAACATTGATGCCATGACCTTTGCCTTCTGTCCACTGTAACAATTGCTATAGCCTCGCACTTTGATTCACTATTTAACCATTTCCGGTGTTGTTGCACATCCTTTGCATTGAACGTCTTCTAGACTGGTTCACATTTGAACTTTTTGAACCCAAAGCTGTGCCATACACTTTAATGAATGTAGCATTAAACCTATTTTCTGTTCAAGGCCGAGAACTCTTAGATAGCAGTCATAATGCATTGTGGCAATACATTCCATTGAATAAAATCTTTACAGCCATTTTCAAGAAAATCAAAAATAAGGACATTTTTTTTGTATGTAAAGGTAGCTTGAGGTGGAGAGAATTTTTTGAAAATCTTTGTTGCATCTTGGAAGATTATGAATTATCCTGTTCACATGCTGCGCAAACATTTTTCTTAAAATTGTTTATTCAGAGGCCTCAAAGCATTTTCTCTACTTACTTTAGGTAAGCAGTAGAAGTAAAAGAAAAAAATTCATTTTTAATGTGTTTGCTTTTTTTTTGTATGTATAAATATTAGTTTTTTCTTTTATTTTCAGGTATGGCTGGAGCAATTTACCTCCTTGAAGATATTCAACTACCCATGGAAGCAAAATTTCCAGGATTTGAATTGTAATGCTTGTATGTTTACATTTTCCTTTCCTCCCAAAAATAAACTCTGGTTGTTGTAAAAATAAAGTGTTCATTTTCTGTTAAGAAATACATTGTTTCTCCATCTTATTTTCCTGGAAACTCCTACCCAAGTATTTAGAAAATATGAAAAGATGTTGCATTTGACAATGGAACCATCTCTCTGGCCTTGTGATCCCAAGTTCACGGCCCAGACTGATACTTTGTAAATGTGCTTTAAAGCAACAGCTCACCCCATGTTTGTGGCACTGATATGATCCTGGCGATTGACAGCATCATTAACAAAATATATATATATATATATACACGAGGATGGTTTGATAAGTTCTCGGAATCACCACAATGGGTCAGCACTAGCTCGAGTTGTTTCACATGATATTCATTGGACCGTTGCCTGTAAACACGTGCCACATCAGTGCTCTTGGAAGAAAGCTGTGGTGGTGACGTGGCTCTGTTGTTGTTACCATGTAGTGATTTGCAAAGATGGAAAAAATTTAGATTCGAGCAGTGATTAAGTAGTAATTATTGAGTCGATTGTAACACTACATCACTTTATTTAAAGGTGAGTCGGAATTGTAACACTAACATCACTTAAGTTTACTCACTTAACATGTTTCGGGAAACCGTTGTTCCCATCCTCAGAAGGTTATTAACTCGACTGGCCCGTGTTGTTGGTGTTTCCGTTTTTTGGACTGGATCCTGTGGTGGCATCTTGTGGTGGAGAAATGTACTTCCAGAGAGGATTTGGTGGCGGCAAATCAAAATTCATTAGATGTGTGTTGTGTTTTAGAATGGTGATCTTCTCCCATGCATCTAATTCGGCTGCAAATTTGGCTGGTTTGACTAATGTAATATTGGGTTTGATGTTGTGATTAGTGATCCAAAAATGGTGTGAAACTGCAGATTTGTCCATTTGTTTGTATTTAATACATCTCATGTGCTCCTTTAGCCTAGTTTCTAAGTTTCTTTTTGTCTTACCAATGTATACTTTATTGCAATCTGAACAATTGATTTTATAGATTCCAGCTTTTTTGTCTTGTGGAATGGGGTCTTTTAACTTGTTACAAAGTAATTTCTCTATGTTAAATTTGTTCTGTGGAGCTAGGCTGATGTTATGTTTCATGAAAATCTTCTTAAATTTGTGAAATGTTCCTGGGTGGTATGTGAATTTCTTGAACTTTAGTTCTTTATCTTGCTGGATGAGATTAGTTGTGTTTCTGATGTGCATCTGTCGTTTGAATTTTGCAATTTTTTTTTTTTTTTTTTTGTCAATAGTTGCAACTATTGACAAAAAAATTGCAAAATTCAAACGACAGATGCACATCAGAAACACAACTAATCTCATCCAGCAAGATAAAGAACTAAAGTTCAAGAAATTCACATACCACCCAGGAACATTTCACAAATTTAAGAAGATTTTCATGAAACATAACATCAGCCTAGCTCCACAGAACAAATTTAACATAGAGAAATTACTTTGTAACAAGTTAAAAGACCCCATTCCACAAGACAAAAAAGCTGGAATCTATAAAATCAATTGTTCAGATTGCAATAAAGTATACATTGGTAAGACAAAAAGAAACTTAGAAACTAGGCTAAAGGAGCACATGAGATGTATTAAATACAAACAAATGGACAAATCTGCAGTTTCACACCATTTTTGGATCACTAATCACAACATCAAACCCAATATTACATTAGTCAAACCAGCCAAATTTGCAGCCGAATTAGATGCATGGGAGAAGATCACCATTCTAAAACACAACACACATCTAATGAATTTTGATTTGCCGCCACCAAATCCTCTCTGGAAGTACATTTCTCCACCACAAGATGCCACCACAGGATCCAGTCCAAAAAACGGAAACACCAACAACACGGGCCAGTCGAGTTAATAACCTTCCGAGGATGGGAACAACGGTTTCCCGAAACATGTTAAGTGAGTAAACTTAAGTGATGTTAGTGTTACAATTTCGACTCACCTTTAAATAATTTCTCTATGTTAAATTTGTTCTGTGGAGCTAGGCTGATGTTATGTTTCATGAAATTCTTCTTAAATTTGTGAAATGTTCCTGGGTGGTATGTGAATTTCTTGAACTTTAGCTCTTTATCTTGCTGGCTGAGATTTGTTGTGTTTCTGATGTGCATCTGTCGTTTGAATTTTGCAATTTTTTTGTCAATAGTTGCTTTGTTGTAGCCATTATGTATTGCTGTGTCTACTATATGCTGGTATTCTAACTGGTATTCTTTTTTATTTAAGGGGGTATATACCAGTCTATGTGTTAGGCTGTTTAGTACTGCATGTTTGTGTGTGGTTGGATTGAAACTCTTATTTTTTATGTAATTAGTAGTGTGTGTTGGCTTCCTGTATATGCCAAAGGTTAGGTTCTTTTGTTCTCTGATGATTTTTAGGTCTAAAAATGGTAGCATGCCTTCTTTTTCTATTTCTATGGTGTATTTTATTGATTGGTTCTGTAGGTTTAGTAAGGCTAAGGAGTCTTGTATGAACCTATTAGGGACAACAGCGAAGATGTCGTCAACATATCTGTGTCAAACTTTAAACATGTATGGAAAGTCTTCAAATCCTCTCTGGAAGTACATTTCTCCACCACAAGATGTCACCACAGGATTCGGTCCAAAAAACGGAAACACCAACAACACGGGCCAGTCGAATTAACTTCTGAGGATGGGAACAACCATTTCCCGAAACATGTTAAGTGAGTAAACTTAAGTGATGTTAGTGTAACAATTCCGACTCACCTTTAAATAAATTCAATACACATCACTGTTTCTAGCTTCTTTTCATCACAATATCAACGTAATATGACGTGTGTTAAATACGTGTGAAGTGTTAAGTGAAAGTGATAAATAGCGTGTGTTCCAAAATTCAGGAGACTAAAAACCCAATTATAAAATTTCCAAACAAGTTGCAAATATTTATAATTATGTTTCTAGTGGGGCATATGACGCAGTAATTTGTATCACAAATTATGTAAATGTAAAGAGTGATTGTAGTGTGAATATGCATTATTGTGTGACATTGATTTGAGATGTTTGATGATTGTAAGCATTGTTGAGAAGTGGGTTTATACGGCCTTACTGAAACTGACAATAATAGCGTGCAATAATGTAGCGAGGGGGTGAGCTGTTTATCATTATTAGAGACGAGTAAATGACGTAATATTGGCGCGTTTTTCTTAGAATTTGCTGGAACATTTTTTCCTAGAGCATATGTGTTCATAATTTTCATTGGATATAAAAATAGACGCTAATGTTGGCGCGTTTTATTAACCAATAGCAGCTCGGTTATAATCTTTAGGCATATCGGGGTGTAGGAGTATAAAAAGGGCTAGGTCAGAGTCAAATTCGTCCAGTCCATCAGAAACAATTGTGCATTACACGTCGCTGAATACATCGCACAGTTTATTGATTCGCAGGTTACGCGTAGCAAAGTTATACAAAACCCTCAAGTGTCATAAAGTTAATTACACAAAAAGTTGAAGTTCGCGAATTAATAATGTTCAGTAAAGAAGTTATTATAACAGTTTCAGTTTGGTGAGTGTCAAGATTAATATGTGAAAGTGCAAAATATGTTACGACAATAAAAGTGTAAAACAAATTCTTCATCAGTGTTATCTTTGGATAAAAACTCCTTTCCGTTCACACACCTTGTATAAGATAAGTGCTCGACCAAAAAGATCATAGCTAGCCGGAGGACAGTGAACCCAAAATTAAATAAAATAACAGGCGCTCAGTAAATGATAACACGAAGTGACCGCGACAAATTGTCTTTTATACGTGCGGCAAATAAACAGTAGCATTCTTTCAAACAAACCTAACAATGAATCACGTCACAAATTGGCTCCCAAAGGTGGGGCTCAATAAATAAATAAACTAAACCGCCGCAATTGCCAAACACAGGAATCACCTAATGAATTTCGAACTGCCGCCACCCAGCAGCCTTTGGAGGTTCATCAGCCCAGCACCAGAGTACTCCACTAGCAACACACATTCCCCAGACAATGACCGGCAAAATCAGTTGAGGGCATGCTGACGATGGGAGCAAACCGTCTCCCGAAACACGTTCAAGTAAGAACATTTTAGTGATGTAGTGTAACAACCTTCAACTCTCTTAATTTTAAATTATGACACATCACCGTTGCTAGCTTATAAATCTTCAAAATTAGTCAATTTAACCCACCATTTCAGTGATATAGAACATATTAGAGTATACTTCCTAGTAGAACATCTCTACCATTGTAAAATGAATTTTTCACAGCCATTTACAAAATTATTCACTAAATGATGTCACACCTCTGCTTTTATATCCTTTATTTTCGGTATTTATTCATCCATTTAATTATTTGTAATAAATTAATTTATTTGTTAGATTTTGTATATGTATTTATAACACAAAGAAGGCATTTGTTGCACTGTTGTTCAAACAGTTTTTGGAGAATGAATAACAATTTAATATACTGACAGAAGCAGTATTTGATTAGAAGCTGCTTCAAACTCTTTAAACAGTAGTACCAGTGTTTTACTTGTTTGGAACATTGAAAATAACCGGCCTCATTCTTCTGAGTAATACACAGTTTTATTGTGCACATATTACTTTGTATCAATGCCCAACACTTTCTCTCTCACTAGCCTTCTAATATTTGCAGCCATAGTGAAGAATGCCTTAGATCAGAGTGTTGGTTTGCAGATCTTCAAACTGTTCACATACATAAGTAAATCCGAATATGCTCAGCATCATGGCAGCAAATTTGTGTAAACAAGCGAACCTTGCATAAAAGGAAGATAAATCTTGTTTTTTGTTTGTTTTGAAAGCCATCTTTATATCACTGTAAGTATTTCTAATTGCAATGACAGCACTATGTCAATATCCAGTGAAAATGGTGATGTAGATATAGGACTGGAGAATTACAATATCTTGAAATCTAGTATCAAAGTATTGACACCCTTCTTTCAATATTTGTACATAGTTATTCATAACAGTAACTGGGTGACATACTGTAAATGTGGGAGTTGGGTTCTTTGCTCCTTGTATCTCCTCCACACGAACATCAACAAACCTTGTCACTACTACTGCACTATTATGGTTCGTGCTGCCCGTTCCTTGTAACACAGCAGCTGTCCTAGCACAAAACTTCACCAAAATCTGCAACATATGCTGAATATACCTCTTTGGTCTGTGGCTGCAGCAATATGCTACAAACATCATTTGTAAAGGGAAGAAATTCAATAGCTGGATACACTAAGAAGTTACTGTTTATTAAGGATTCCTACACATAAAATTAACTTGTTAACACATATTAATACCATTAATTAAAAAAGTAGGCTCAGTATGTTTCCAAATGTTATATTCTCTCTTTTTTTAACATCTACATTATAGATTTATATTTACAAAACATGTGCTATTTATAAAATGACGGTGGCATGGCGATTGTTTACAAAAGAAGGCAACAGTTTACTGCAAGGTATATGGTACCTCGACATTCTTTTTAATACAAGGAAGAAACCACCCATTTGATATGTAAAAATACATATATTTACAATTAATTGATATTTCTCTTTTTAAGCTAATGTCATTTTAAGTGTATGTTCAAGTACTGTCAGTAATGAATGAAGTGTCATTAAATAAAACTAGTAGTAGCAAACTATTTTCTAGTAATGTAAAATTCTGCAATTTTTCTTTAACAGATATTGTTCCCTTGCATGCAGATTTTTGCCGAAATCAACAACAAAGACATGACAGCAGAGCTTAAAGTGTGTTTACGAGGTATAACACTTCATGAAAGGATACAGACTAAAATAACAACAAGATTACAGATTCTGGTTCCCTACATGAAGTACATCTATTTAACTTATGCTTATGAGGCAGACGTCTCAGTAGGCACTTGTAGTAAGGAGAAAATTTAGAACTCTGGTTATAAGTAACCCATCACAAATCACAGTAACCTTATATCTCTGGCGCTCACACTTTAAGCACTGAATTCACTTACATTTGTACCCTGTCATTTACAAATAATGTTGCCCAACAGGGGAAATGTATTCACTGAAAGTAAAAATCAGAAACATTGCCAGTAGAGTCTCGTTTATCCAACATGCCAAATCATGGAAGAAGCTGCTAGGCGATGATTAAACAAGGAGGACAGGTGAAACCATTCTACCTTTGGTGCAAATATCGCTGGGAGCGAGGATGCATCTTTGCAAGAAATCTTAAGTTGGATGAATGGAGAAATTGTCATTTGCAGTGACAACAAAACTTGAGGATCAAGCATCAGAATTTCACATGACAATATAGTTAAAGCTCTACAAACTGCAATTAGAAGCTACAAGAATCAACATGATGTTGCCGCTAAACACAGCACTTGTCAGGAAAGCAGGCTAATAAATCTTAGGAATGAAATTTTTAAAGGCATGTATTTGATTTCAGACAATTCTGTAACTTATTTTCTTACGCTTTCACTTCTTCGGCATTCTGCTGGCCTGTTTATGTCGGATAAGTGAGATTCTACTGTACATAAACAGTAAATATATCCAAACTGCATTGTACCAATTTTGAAAAATCAAAGTTAAAAGTAAACATTCACAAAAAAAAAAGAAAAAAAAAAAGAGCTGTTTAATATGTGGGTTATTAGCTCGGTTTCCTTTCACAGAAAGAATGAAATTGACAATTGAACATTGTTATGGCACATAATTGCTTTCCTACCCCCTGAGTATGTACCAAATTGAAAATCATGAGTGTGGTATTTGTACAAACAAAGAAGAAGAAGACACAGTACTCTGAGCACAAACTGAACCTACCCAATTCCAGAAGCTATACATAACTTTGGCATTATATTCCTCACATTTCACAAGCCTTGATACACGCAGAAGTCAACTCCGTTACTTCCACTTTTGTTTCTTAACAAACATGCCATTGCTGAACATTAGTTTCTCTTACTTACAATATTTTACATTAACAATCACTTTTTTTTAAAAGAAAACAGCTCTTTTTAAATCATTTATAACATACAAAAAGCAAGAAAATGATTAAGGTACTCTTTTTTTTGCCTGTGCATTCGATCTAATGACTATCAGTTCAGACTCGCTATCACCTTCAATGGCTTACAAAATGTTTAAGACTTGGGACGGCACTCAAGGCCAATCACAGCTACACACTTCAAAACAACTTGCCGACTTCAACAAAGTCAACAGTCAAGTATGAAATGGCATTAACAAGCAGTTAATTATAAGTGTTCATCCACATTGCACGTTCTGGCAAAGATATGGGTTACAATAAAATTGTCTCACTCCGTCTTTTGTTGGCAGTAAAGTTCTTTCAGAGACTTCAGTTCGTCAATCAATGCTTTATTCTGATTCTCTAACACAGCCACACGGTTTTCTAAACACTTGATGTACTCCTTCTTTTTTCTTCTACATTCTCTTGCTGCTTCTCTGGAAAAAACAAAAATTGCTTCTCAGAAAAACAAATAAATACATATATGCCACAAGACAATGAGCAAAGTTATAGAGTGATTTATTTGGCTGGAAATTCACCCAATGTTGCGAGTTTAAGCTCAAATTAGGTGCAACATTTCGGAGTTTTGATACCGTGTCAGACGTGCAGAAGTTTATTCTTTTCACTTACAAGGTGTGATCAAAAATTTCCGGAATGGCTTCACAACAATGCTGACGCTGAGATTTCTTTAATTCTTACCCAGACTGTACATGCAGCGTTCCTTCCCGAAAAAATGAGAGGTCACATGACTTTCTGTGACCATGCAGTGACGAGGTAGATGCTCTGAAGTGAACACATGTTTTGCATGTGCTGCAATTTTTGCACGTAGCAAAAATGTCAGATTATGAAGTACAAAGAACGAACATCAAATTTTGCTTTAAACTCGGTAAAACTGCAACAGAAGCCTATGAAATGTTAAGAACCACTTATGGGGAGGAAGTTATGGGCAAAACTCAAACATTTGAGTGGTTTACGAAATTTAAAAGTGGTGTGACATCAGTTAAAAATGCAGATCGTTCGGGGCAACCCTGTTCCAGCAAAACTGATGAAAATATGAATCAGGTGAGGGAAATGGTCTTAAATGATAGGCACATTTGTAAGTGTTCAAAGCATTTTGAAATACAATTTGGACATGAGAAGAATTGCCCCCAAGTTCGTGCCCCGCCTGCTTTCAAATGACCAAAAGGAAAGCCGTGTGATTGCCTGCACAGATCTTAAAGAACAGCTACAAAATGACCCAAAGTTTATGGAGAAAATTATTACTGGTGATGAAACATGGATTTATGAGTACGATCCAGAAATGAAGCAACAATCTTCACAATGGAAGAGTCCTTCATCTCCACGCCCCAAAAAAGGCCAGACAAGTTCGATCCAAAGTGAAGTCAATGGTGATTGTGTTTTTTGACATTAAAGGCATTGTACATAAGGAATGGTCAAACAATGAATCAAGTGTTATACAAACAAGCACTGCAAAGATTAAGGGAGAATGTGCGACGCAAACTGCCAGAGAAATGGAGGAGTGATGACTGGTTCCTGCATCGTGACAATGCGCCCGTGCACAAAGACCTTTCTGTTTGCCAATTTTTGGATAAAAATAGGATGAATACGGTTTCTCATCCCACCTATTCTCCAGATTTGGCACCAGCTGACTTTTTTCTTTTCCTGTGACTTAAAATGCAGCTCCGAGGACACTGAAGTCATCCATCGCGAATCGCAGAAGGCTCTGAACATGTTGAAAGAAGAGGACTTCCAGCAGTGGCAGAAGTGTATCAACTTCCAAGGAGACTACTTCAAGGGTGACAGTGCAGATTAGACAAAACAAACTGTTGTGTAGTATTTATGACGCCATTCTGGAAACTTTTTGATCACACCTTGTATACTGAAGCATTGTTCCACCCAAAAATCTGATATAGAGATCACACATTTTGAGACTCCCTAAGTAAATAAATAAAAAATAAGAGAGAAGGAAAATATTTTTAGAAAAAAGGTGTGTGTGTGTGTGTGTGTGTGTGTGTGTGTGTGTGTGTGTGTGTGTGTGTGTGTGTGTGTGTGTGTGTGTGTGTGTGTGTGTGTGTGTGTGTGTGTGTGTGTGTGTGTGTGTGTGTGTGTGTGTGTGTGTGTGTGTGTGTGTGTGTGTGTGTGTGTGTGTGTGTGTGTGTGTGTGTGTGTGTGTGTGTGTGTGTGTGTGTGTGTGTGTGTGTGTGTGTGTGTGTGTGTGTGTGTGTGTGTGTGTGTGTGTGTGTGTGTGTGTGTGTGTGTGTGTGTGTGTGTGTGTGTGTGTGTGTGTGTGTGTGTGTGTGTGTGTGTGTGTGTGTGTGTGTGTGTGTGTGTGTGTGTGTGTGTGTGTGTGTGTGTGTGTGTGTGTGTGTGTGTGTGTGTGTGTGTGTGTGTGTGTGTGTGTGTGTGTGTGTGTGTGTGTGTGTGTGTGTGTGTGTGTGTGTGTGTGTGTGTGTGTGTGTGTGTGTGTGTGTGTGTGTGTGTGTGTGTGTGTGTGTGTGTGTGTGTGTGTGTGTGTGTGTGTGTGTGTGTGTGTGTGTGTGTGTGTGTGTGTGTGTGTGTGTGTGTGTGTGTGTGTGTGTGTGTGTGTGTGTGTGTGTGTGTGTGTGTGTGTGTGTGTGTGTGTGTGTGTGTGTGTGTGTGTGTGTGTGTGTGTGTGTGTGTGTGTGTGTGTGTGTGTGTGTGTGTGTGTGTGTGTGTGTGTGTGTGTGTGTGTGTGTGTGTGTGTGTGTGTGTGTGTGTGTGTGTGTGTGTGTGTGTGTGTGTGTGTGTGTGTGTGTGTGTGTGTGTGTGTGTGTGTGTGTGTGTGTGTGTGTGTGTGTGTGTGTGTGTGTGTGTGTGTGTGTGTGTGTGTGTGTGTGTGTGTGTGTGTGTGTGTGTGTGTGTGTGTGTGTGTGTGTGTGTGTGTGTGTGTGTGTGTGTGTGTGTGTGTGTGTGTGTGTGTGTGTGTGTGTGTGTGTGTGTGTGTGTGTGTGTGTGTGTGTGTGTGTGTGTGTGTGTGTGTGTGTGTGTGTGTGTGTGTGTGTGTGTGTGTGTGTGTGTGTGTGTGTGTGTGTGTGTGTGTGTGTGTGTGTGTGTGTGTGTGTGTGTGTGTGTGTGTGTGTGTGTGTGTGTGTGTGTGTGTGTGTGTGTGTGTGTGTGTGTGTGTGTGTGTGTGTGTGTGTGTGTGTGTGTGTGTGTGTGTGTGTGTGTGTGTGTGTGTGTGTGTGTGTGTGTGTGTGTGTGTGTGTGTGTGTGTGTGTGTGTGTGTGTGTGTGTGTGTGTGTGTGTGTGTGTGTGTGTGTGTGTGTGTGTGTGTGTGTGTGTGTGTGTGTGTGTGTGTGTGTGTGTGTGTGTGTGTGTGTGTGTGTGTGTGTGTGTGTGTGTGTGTGTGTGTGTGTGTGTGTGTGTGTGTGTGTGTGTGTGTGTGTGTGTGTGTGTGTGTGTGTGTGTGTGTGTGTGTGTGTGTGTGTGTGTGTGTGTGTGTGTGTGTGTGTGTGTGTGTGTGTGTGTGTGTGTGTGTGTGTGTGTGTGTGTGTGTGTGTGTGTGTGTGTGTGTGTGTGTGTGTGTGTGTGTGTGTGTGTGTGTGTGTGTGTGTGTGTGTGTGTGTGTGTGTGTGTGTGTGTGTGTGTGTGTGTGTGTGTGTGTGTGTGTGTGTGTGTGTGTGTGTGTGTGTGTGTGTGTGTGTGTGTGTGTGTGTGTGTGTGTGTGTGTGTGTGTGTGTGTGTGTGTGTGTGTGTGTGTGTGTGTGTGTGTGTGTGTGTGTGTGTGTGTGTGTGTGTGTGTGTGTGTGTGTGTGTGTGTGTGTGTGTGTGTGTGTGTGTGTGTGTGTGTGTGTGTGTGTGTGTGTGTGTGTGTGTGTGTGTGTGTGTGTGTGTGTGTGTGTGTGTGTGTGTGTGTGTGTGTGTGTGTGTGTGTGTGTGTGTGTGTGTGTGTGTGTGTGTGTGTGTGTGTGTGTGTGTGTGTGTGTGTGTGTGTGTGTGTGTGTGTGTGTGTGTGTGTGTGTGTGTGTGTGTGTGTGTGTGTGTGTGTGTGTGTGTGTGTGTGTGTGTGTGTGTGTGTGTGTGTGTGTGTGTGTGTGTGTGTGTGTGTGTGTGTGTGTGTGTGTGTGTGTGTGTGTGTGTGTGTGTGTGTGTGTGTGTGTGTGTGTGTGTGTGTGTGTGTGTGTGTGTGTGTGTGTGTGTGTGTGTGTGTGTGTGTGTGTGTGTGTGTGTGTGTGTGTGTGTGTGTGTGTGTGTGTGTGTGTGTGTGTGTGTGTGTGTGTGTGTGTGTGTGTGTGTGTGTGTGTGTGTGTGTGTGTGTGTGTGTGTGTGTGTGTGTGTGTGTGTGTGTGTGTGTGTGTGTGTGTGTGTGTGTGTGTGTGTGTGTGTGTGTGTGTGTGTGTGTGTGTGTGTGTGTGTGTGTGTGTGTGTGTGTGTGTGTGTGTGTGTGTGTGTGTGTGTGTAAACAGCATAACTCAATAACAAAAAGTTACTTAAATATCAAACTTGTCATTTAACTTCAGCATCTTCCAAGGATGTGACAAGAAAGTTCTCTTCTCTCCGAATGACATTTGTGTAACTGGGAACATGCACAAAAACATAATTATACTCACGTATCAGCTATTCTGATTGAAAAGTCACATAGAACCCGAAAATATCAGTACGCAACAATAATAACTCTCAACTATCACTAAATTACAATGTATCCTTCTTGGTCTGACATCACCGTCTAAGTTGGCGACCTAGTCCGATGCTTGTGTATTTTAATGTGGCAAAATGTTTCCTTTCCTGATCAACATTAATTCCGACCACATGTTGAAGCAGAAAGGCTACTAATCATGTATAATTCTTCTGTTCACCAATACATTGCATAGGTATCTCCACATCCACCCCCACCCCCCAAAAACAAATTGAAATCACGAAGAAAAGGATTTTGTCATGGCGAACAAATGTTTACATTTAGATTTCTTCAAGATATTGTTTAGCTGCAAGGATTATTTTGATGAAAATTAAACGAATTGTAACATTTATTTAAAGGTGAGTCGGAATTGTAACACTAACATCACTTAAGTTTACTCATTTAACATGTTTCGGGAAACCGTTGTTCCCATCCTCAGAAGGTTAATTCGAAGGTTCAGTCGAATTAACCTTCTGAGGATGGGAACAACGGTTTCCCGAAACATGTTAAGTGATTAAACTTAAGTGATGTTAGTGTTACAATTCCGACTCACCTTTAAATAAATTCAATACACATCACTGTTTCTAGCTTCTTTTCATTACAATATCAACGGAATTGTAACATTTTTATTTGTATGCTTAATTTGTTTCATTCTCAAGTCACTGAAACCACACAATTGCCACTTTAGAAACTACATTTGATGTTTTCATTGAGTTTGGTGCATATTTAATAAGAAGTAGTAATGAATACAATATTACCGTAACATAACCTGGCTATGTCAGCAATTAGAAGGTGCATAATAGAGCATCTGGCATCAATATTAAATGGATGGAGAAAGTATACAGTTTGGTGGTAGAGACAAAAATGATGTACGGTATTGAAATATGGGGATTAGATGGAGGATGGGAAAGTATAGATGAGGTGCATAGGATGTTTTGATGAGAAATGCTAGGGCTACCAAATGCAGCTGCAAGACAGATAGCTCAAACACAAATGGGCTGGGTGGAAAGATAATGGAAAGAGCATTCAAATATTGATTTAGGATATTAAATTTGGATAAAGGAAATGTGTTAAGACAATGCTTAGAATACCAAGAAAAAAATTTAGGGATTAGCGCATGGATAAATAGTGTGAGGTACAATTTGGAGAGCAACGGGTTAGGAGAGATACGGGGAAGTAGCGAAAATAATGTGAATAATTTCTGGAAAGTGGTAAGAAAGAGATTAGATAATATAGAAATACAAAACATATTTAGCATGATAGCTGAAAAGAGATCCTTAGTTTTATACATACCTATAAAAAACACACGGGGAAGAGAAAAATATGTAGATACGGACAAGCGGGAAAGCATTGCGTGGGTAAGAACACGAGTATGGAGGCTAAGGAAGGGTATCTCCCATATGTGGTGAGAATGAAGATGTCGAACATATAATATTTAAGTGCAACGGTACACAAATTTGAAGAAAATTTGAGTTATGGTTTAAGGTAGATAGAAATATTGCTATAATTGAAATGATTAAAAAAGATAGTAAGAGTATAGGGCAATACTTGAGTAAAGTTAAACACAAGTGGATTTGGCCAGTCAACAGATCAGCAAATATGGTTAAATAGGATTAAGAAAATGGAAAGGAAAGTAAAGTAAGTATTGTAATATGAATATGATTGGTGAAGAGCCAGGGCTGAATGCCGGTCATATTACTTGTACATGGCTTAGTACAATCAAGATTATTATTAATTACTATTATTAACATAACCTATCTTTTCTTGTGCCAAATTAAGAAACATACGGTAAAAATCTAAACATCTAATCATGCTATGCTAAGCAATTAATGTCTCTTGTTATCATCATCAACTCATGTAAACAAATAAACCCTTACTCATTTATTTACTCTTTTCTTCACATTAACCTTACACCATAATTACAGGTGCCTTACAGCTATTTTCATTCCCCTTGTGGTTTGCTATGTTTACATAACATACCTCTGCTAAACTAGAATAAAAAGAACAGTTTTAAGCAAGATGTTTGACCTAATGCTTCATTGCAATATTAGCTTCTGAAAATTCACCAATAAACAAATCTTAGTTTTTCAACATAAGCATTAGATTTGTTACACCTATAATATGTGGGTGTGCTAGGTACTTAACAATATCATTTTGATCCACTAAGTTCAGTAGCCATAAATGAAAAACAATGCTAGCAATAAACCACCTCTTGCTATTGGGCCAACCAAAATCCACATTTATCAAGCATCTGCATAGTACCCAGTTAAAGTCAGGGTTTGGTGCACAGAGGATAGTGGGACAGACTGTGGACAGTGCAGAGTCCACACAGATTTTCATTGACTTTGTTGAGCAGCTGGGTGCTAACTACAAGAACCTGCTGATTTGAGACTTCTTCCTATAGAGCTACACATGCCCCAGCACCACATTATAAGGCATATTAGCAATAACAAGTGGACAGTAGCATGGAATGTGTTGAGTTATGTCTTACACGATCCTATAGTTGTGTATATAACTCACTCTGTACAATGACATGGATTCATGCTCTTGCACTTCTAATGTAAGAATGTATAGGGTCTTTCAACAAGAGTGTCCTATCTTTGTAGAGGTTTATTTTGGAACATAATTAATGTCATTACGTGTGGAAGAGAACATCAGTTAAGTGACTGCCGCAACTTCGTTGGGTTGCGCATATACGGTTGACCCAATTTTCAATGCCAGAAGAACGTAAATTAGGTCCAACTTCACGAATAATATGCGTGATGTTATTCATAAGATCATTTACTGTTTCTGGCTTGTTGACAAACTCGAGATTTAACATAACCCCACAAGAAGTAATCCAACGGCATTAAATCACATGACCTCGGGGGCCAGTTAACATTACTATTGCAGTAAATCATGAAACCTCTGAACTTCTCCTTCAAAAGATCGATTGTTTCGAGAGCAGTATGACATGTGGCACCATCTTGCTAGAACCAGACCCATACCATTCAATTGAGGCCAAAAATAGTCCCTTATAAGAGCCCGGTATCTTTCTCCATTGACAGTTACAGCTTCTTCATCTTCATCTTGGAAAAAATATGGACCAATGATTCCACCATACCAAAATCCACAACACACCACACAGTAACCTTTTGGGGATGAAGTGGTCGTTCTTGAATCTGCAGTGGATTGTGATTGCTCCAATAGCGGCAATTTTGTTTGTTAACACAACCATCCATCCAAAAGTGGGCTTCGTCGCTGAAGATGATTTTTCGACAAAAATCCGGGTCAGCTTCCAATTGCTCCATAGCCCAGTCAGCGAATACACGACGCAACCTATGGTCGTTAGGCTTTAGTTCTTGAGTTAACACCATTTTGTAAGTGTGAAACTTAAGTCCAGATGCAGAATTTGCCAAGTTGTGTTCGGTGAAAGCCCCAATTCTTGCACTCGACGAGCAATTGATTTGTTTCCGTTCTCGCGTACACTCTCACGAACGGCGCCTATGTTTTTGTTGGAGCACTTATGTCGATTACGTACAGGCATTCTTTGATCGCTGACAGAACCACTTCTTTCAAAGTTATCGATCAAACGCTGAATTGTTCTCTCGCAGGGACGATTATGCACACTGCAAACTTCACGCAATACACAGGTTTGGCGAACAGATGATCCATTTTGATAATAAATTTTCACAATTTCTACGCGTTACTGAATGCTGTAACGTTCCATGGTTATTTGTCAATAATAACTGTAACCACATGAAAAAAAAATGACTGCTGTAACTCAATAACAACAACAGCTATCACATGTTAAAGATAAGACACTCTTGTTGAAAGACCCTATATGATACTACTATTACTAATTATTAACTTATTTTTATCTTAGATATCCTGACTACAAAACAGCACTATTATTATTTACATTTATAAGGTTTTGAAATCTTTCACTACAGAACCCCAGTGCCGCACAGCAAGGAAAGTACTTGCTTCAAAGTTAACCACTCTTAGGTTTATCAACTGCTATTTCACACAAGTCGTGTGTAGGCTGAAGCTGGAATCAGAAGTCGCTATTGGGGTATGTCCTCACAAAATGAAATGCCTTGTGGTTTACTGGGGAAAATATGAGCAGTTGGAGAACTTTATGTCGTGTAGGCTCAGCACGGTAAGATGAAGATCCTGACTATGACAATGTCTGGAAGAACAATTAATTACCAAAAGTTTCTAAGTTATTTATAGTTCGGATTTATCACACCCAATAGTTTCCTGGCCAATTACCAGCTCATCAACAAATAGCAAAATATATTAATAGAAACTGAAAAAATTACACAGTAACATTATTTGTAGATTTATTTCAATCTTTCTTTAATACAATATACATTTAAATTAGCTCTCTCATACTTGAATTCTAGGTTGTATATGGGATAAACTGTACCATCTCTGCACTTTCGAGGATGTAACCATTCTACGAGGATCAGTTGATAAGTCCCAGGCCTCACACAGAGATGGCGCCACTAGGCCAGATAGACGGTAGCATCGTATAGTTTTACTTTAGACTAGCTTGTATCCATAGCTACAGGTCAATAGCTTGTTCAGTTTTTGAATGACAGCATTTTAAACAAGACAACTTTAGAGTTTCCACGAAAATGGAGGATTTGGAAAAACTTCCACTTCAAAGGTTTAACGCCCAAAAAAATCAAGGAGAAAATGGACAGTACATTGAAAGACTCTGCCCCTTCATATTCAATGATTAAAAGGTGGGTTGCAGAGTTTAAAATGGGACGTACGAGCACTAGTGATGAGCCTCACTTTGGACGCCCTGTGGAAGTCACAACTCCACAGATGATTGAAAAAATTCATCATTTAGTACTGGAAGACCGCAGATTAATGTTGTTTGAGATAGCAGAGGCTGTAAATGTATCAAAAGAACATGCAGGTAATATTTTAAGTAATGTTTTGGGCTTTCACAAGGTCTGTGCGAGGTAGGTGCTGCATTTGTTGACACCTGATCAAAAGCTGCATGGAAAAACTGTTTATGTTAAGAATGTGGAGGTCTACCATAAAAATCCCAATGAATGTTTGAGACGGCTTATTACCATGCATGAATCACTACATTCCAGAAAGTAAATCACAGTCAAAACAGTAGATTGCGCCAGGTGAACCAACTCCAAAAAAGGCAAAGTCAATTTTGTCAACTAACAAGGTTATGACGAGTGTTTTCTGGAATGCACACGGAATTATTTTTATTGATTACTTGAAAAAGGGTAAAAGTATCACTGGTGACTACTACGCAAGTTTTCTGCAACGTTTGAGTGATGAGGTGAAAAGACAAAGACCTCATTTGGCCCAAAAAAAAAAAAAAAATTGTTTCATCACGACAATGCTCCGGCCCATCGTTCAGTCATTGCAATGGGGAAAATTTGCAAATTAAAGTTCAAACTGCTTGAACATCCATCCTATTCGCCAGATCTAGCAAGCACCCAGTGACTACCACCTGTTCCCTAATTTCAAAAAATCAACGAGGATGCCATTGATGCGGTAAACAGTTATTTTGAGGACCTTAATAAATCGCACTACAGAGATGGTTTAATTAAATTAGAACACCGTTATGACAAATGTATTAACCTTTCTGGAAATTATGTTGAGAAATTAAAAAAAAAAAGTTTAAATGTTGTTTTCATTGAGAGGCCTGGGACTTATCAGCCGATCCTGGTATTGCCCTTTTCTTAGGGTCCTTATTCACTTAACTATTAATTTTCCTACAAATTTCCCTGCCACTTTATTTGTTTCAGCACTTTAAATGCTACTATCTCTTTGTTTAAATTATCCCATCTTTTGTGTATATATCCAGCTCAACCATCTTACTGTTTTCTTCTCATGCTCCACACATTCTGCTAAAATTATAATCATACTTAATACAACTGTATGCAGGGCTCACCTATTTTTGAGTAACCGCATTTCTCTTTTCCTTGCCTGGTCTTCAGCTATAATTGGTCCGCCACCGATACTTCCGCCTTGTGTGACTACTATGAAAACAAACAACCACCACTTAGCATACACAGTACATCTACAAGGAAGACCTGTTCATTAGCATTTAAACTATGTTTAACACCGTTCCAGGCATTTGCTGTTATGACAACTGAGGAAAGCCTGAAAAGAAAAACCTCAGTCAGAAAGGACGTTACTGACAGCCCATGTCTCAGCTATCAGTGTCAGTGATTATATTAAATCCTTCTGCATGGGTGTGTTCCCTTGTATGACAGCATGCGGTGCTTCTTTTCACAAATTTGCTCGTCATTTAGAAGCAGGTAAACGCACATACATTACTTCAGTAAGGGAATACAAGAAATTGTGAGAAAACTTTGCTCATATGATCCCTTAATTAGTTCACATGCATAGACAATACTGTTAAAATTATCAAACTTCAACAAACTTTAATTCTGCAGTTAACTGAAAACCAGCTTAACCAAACAGGGGGGGGGGGGTTTACTAGCGTAAGAAATAACAAGCAAAAAAGTACTAAATGCTGAAATTTGTGGTGGCAACATTGTTGGTGACAATTGGCAATATTGTTCTCTATCAACCCTTATTTCTAAGTTTGTGTTTAAAAGTCAGAGAAAAGAAATCATGTTGTAACAAGCATTCAACAGAAACTCGAAGCCGTTAGCAACAGAGTGACAGCGCACAAGGGATTCACATCATTAGGGGCAAGAAAAACTACAAATTTGTATTCAAACCTTAATGGAAAATACTGAATTACGGCAGTATCAATTAATAAAACTAATTTAAAAAAAAAATTCCCTTGTGTTTTGTGGAACAAAGCAGTGAATCAACACCAACAAACAATGCTGATTATAGCTGTGAAAAAAAATTACTGATTTTATGAAACAGTCTTGTAAATACTGTAATACATATTTTAATACTGTATACAGTGATAGTTCTTATTTAACATTACATGCATTTGGAATACAATTGTTTTCTTCCATTCACAGATTAAAATCATTACCATCGACTATCTGAAATGGCTCTCCACCCTTTAGTTCAGTTAAGTAGGGTTCTGCTGCAACAGTGGTGAATATTTGAGTAAAATTGCATGAAAATTGTACTGCAAAGCTCACTTTCAGTATTAGAAGATGCTGAGAAATAAACAAATTTAAACCTTCAGACAAAGAAAGGAAGGTATACGTGTGCAATGGTATCATAAAAACAGTAGAAAACAGCAGTAAAAATAATGAAATGTTAAAAAAATTCAAGAAGTTCATTTTTATTTTGCTCTTTTTACTTTCTCTACTACGTATAGTAACTAGGGGAAGTATTGTATTCCACCCAAAAATTTGATACCGAGATTTCACCAGAAATACATGTTTTGAGACCCCCTGAATCCAAAAAAAGCATTTTTGGAAACATGTCCGTGTGTGTGTCTGTCTGTGAACAGCATAACTCAGAAACAAACAGTCGGATAAACACCAAACTTGGTATTTAGGTTCAGTTATCTTCCAGAGATGCGACACGAAGGCTTTCAAGAAAATCCCCCCACCGCAGAGTACCCTTTTTTCAAAAATTTTAATTTTCTCAAAAATGGCTCTAACGATTTTGATTAAAAGGAATATCATATGTTTAAGATAATTTCATGACAAATAAAATGTATATCTTGAATTTTCTGGGAATGTCTCCAAAAGTATTCTTCATTGTGAAAGACTTTTGCATAACTGGTAATCCATAATAGATAGAGAAAATTTTACTACACAAAAAATGTAGATCACGTTAAAATACATAATTTATGTCATATACATTTTTTTTGTCGAGTGAACCATTTTCGAGATATTGCTTGTTATTCCCTTAAATTTTTCAATACTTACTTTCTAAAATGGGAATTCGTTATTCATTTTTTTGTCTTGGATATGCAAAGAGTATTAATATTTGGGAAAGGGAATGGTGCTGCACCTAGCAACCAGCTATTAAGAGATATGTATGTGCTTAAAGGCTACTGTTTTTCTATATCACCCTTGTAAATATATTTTCCCCTTACATCTACAAGAAAATTAGCAATAAGACAGAGTATGCAAATGTTTATCTCGATTAACATGAAGTAGATGGAGAATAAGCATTTGTATAAATAGTTTGTACAAGAGTAGAGAAAGTCATGTGAGTGTAACACATCAGATTTTTTATCAAATTTCACATTTGTGGGATAGTAAACAAATTCCCAAAAGAGGCCGGAGTCAATACAGATTAATGTGTCTCTTCAGTGTAAGAGAAATTTAAGGTAATCTGCCCCAACCACGCAAGTGGACCAGCTCTCTCACTCTGGCATGTTTTAGCAGTCAAGGAAGTTTCTGAATTATTCCAGTAATTTCATGGTTAAGTGTAACAGTGGTGTTTCTTTTTTATTTTTTGTCTTACTTTTACTTCTTTATTTTCCTATTCTAAAAGCTTCATAATATTCAGAATGAGGCACCAAATGATTCCCTTGGCATTAATATTTTATCAAACAGAAAAACTTCGGAATAAGAATTAAACTGAATCCCTAAATACTCACTTACACATTTACGGTATGTCACATGTACATACTTGTTTACTTCCTGAAACTGAAAACCCATAAAACTTTCCCTTGTCCAGCAAAGCATTGTAATTCTGCGATCATATGAAATTTAAAGTGCATAAAATATTCAGTGCAGTAAATGTAAAAAAATTCCATGTAAAATAAATGAGAATTCTATTTCATAAGAATCCTCGAAGACCTGGTAGCACTGCGTCTTGCTGAAATTCTTCCTTGCACCACAATAAACACGTGCTAATGCAAAGAACACCACTTCCTAGGCTATACAGACATTTCTAGTCTATACCTTAAACTACATAACAATTATAAACAAAAACTGTCACTAAACATGGGAAACATATATCCTGCAGCCATAGAATGTGAATAAAATAAACAATTCACTTTAAGGAGTTGACTTTACAACTCACTTCGTCCATTACTAAATATTCGGTCCATTTCTACTGGTTACTAGAGGTCATTAGAAGTGCATGCTATACATTTTGTTGCAGCCCAGTGAAGGGAAACCATGATCATGATGAAGGATAGACACACAGATAAGCTCTGGTCTATCATAGTACTGTATACCATTTACTAGAGGTCACTAGTGGTGCTATACATTTTGTTGCAGCCCAGTGAAGGGGGACCATGATCATGATGAAGGATAGACACACAGATAAGCTCTGGTCTATCATAGTACTGTATACCATTTATTAGAGGTCACTAGTGGTGCTATACATTTTGTTGCAGCCCAGTGAAGGGGGACCATGATCATGACGAAGGATAGACACACAGATAAGCTCTGGTCTATCATAGTACTGTATACCATTTATTAGAGGTCACTAGTGGTGCTATACATTTTGTTGCAGCCCAGTGAAGGGAAACCATGATCATGATGAAGGATAGACACACAGATAAGCTCTGGTCTATCATAGTACTGTATACCATTTACTAGAGGTCACTAGTGGTGCTATACATTTT
The DNA here is from genome assembly GCA_030765065.1 of Deroplatys truncata. Classification (NCBI taxonomy): domain Eukaryota; kingdom Metazoa; phylum Arthropoda; class Insecta; order Mantodea; family Mantidae; genus Deroplatys; species Deroplatys truncata. Next base: position 4,621,895 of record CM060979.1, read on the forward strand.
GTTGCAGCCCAGTGAAGGGGGACCATGATCATGATGAAGGATAGACACACAGATAAGCTCTGGTCTATCATAGTACTGTATACCATTTATTAGAGGTCACTAGTGGTGCTATACATTTTGTTGCAGCCCAGTGAAGGGGGACCATGATCATGACGAAGGATAGACACACAGATAAGTTCTGGTCTATCATAGCACTGTATACCATTTACTAGAGGTCACTAGTGGTGCTATACATTTTGTTGTAGCTCAGTGAAGGGGGACCTTGATCATGACGAAGGATAGACACACAGATAAGTTCTGGTCTATCATAGCACTGTATACCATTTACTAGAGCTCACTAGTGGTGCTATACATTTTGTTGCAGTCCAGTGAAGGGGGACCTTGATCATGATGAAGGATACACACACAGATAAGCTCTGGTCTATCATAGCACTATATACCATTTGCTAGAGGTCACTAGTGGTGCTACACATTTTGTTGTAGCCCAGTGACGGTTGACCTTGATCATGATGAAGGATAGACACACAGATAAGCTCTGGTCTATCATAGCACTGTATACCATTTAGTAGAGGTCACTAGTGGTGCTATACATTTTGTTGCAGTCCAGTGAAGGGGGACCTTGATCATGATGAAGGATACACACACAGATAAGCTCTGGTCTATCATAGCACTGTATACCATTTGCTAGAGGTCACTAGTGGTGCTACACATTTTGTTGTAGCCAAGCGACGGTTGACCTTGATCATGATGAAGGATACACACACAGATAAGCTCTGGTCTATCATAGCACTGTATACCATTTAGTAGAGGTCACTAGTGGTGCTACACATTTTGTTCTAGTCCAGTGACGGTGGACCTTGATCATGATGAAGGATAGATACACAGATAAGCTCTGGTCTATCATAACACTGTATACCATTTACTAGAGGTCACTAGTGGTGCTATACACCATGATCATGATGAAGGATAGTCACACAGATAAGCTCTGGTCTATCATAGCACAGTATATCATTTGCTGAAGGTCACTAGTGATACTATACTTTTTTTTTGCAGGCCAATAAAGAGGAACCATGGTCATGATAAATATGAGGCACACTGACAAGGTCTGACCTATTACAGTAATGTAAATCATTCAGCCTGCAATCTTAAGTTACTATATAATGCAATAGAATTTAATACTTTGTCATGTCTGTGGTGAAAATCTATAACACTGAATCTGACCACAAAGAGACAAAGATGCCTCCTTTGCCATAAAGTCGTAAAAAGGCCTCCACTCCCATATATTTTACAGGCACAGTATATAAAGTTGGCAAGTATGCACTAAATAAACTTTGAATATATAAAGTTTGCATATAATCTCATAAATAGTGGGGGGGGGGGGGGGGGAAACGCACGCACATGCCAATGCACACGCACACACACACACACACACACACAGCGGTTTGATTCCTTGTGTTTACTAGGTCTTCAGCAACTACCAAAAACTTTTCTTTATTATCAACATCCTCTGAATATCTGCATAAAGTTGTGTATACAAATGTCACAAATTTTATGAGCTACTGCTGAAAAACAAACAAGTGCTATATAATGTAGGGCATTTTCTGTATCAAGACCAACCAGCAATAATGTACATCAGGCCCAGATTCTGATAACATGAACATAAACCCTTATCATGGGTCCAATATTATGACAATATTTATTATGCCATTTTCTTTTTTAGGGCTTTTATTTCAGTTTTACATCATTATTTAGTAATTTCTTGTATTTACAATAAATATTTAAAGATTTAACATTATTGACAATTCAACTGATAAATAAGAATAACTTCAGACATCCTTTGCTCACATTATTGGTGGAGAATTGCATTCATATTTAATGATTTGTTCGGGAAATGTTGCTTGTGGATGGAGGAGTGGCTATTGTCAGTGGAGCACGAAAATTACAGTTATGAATTCATGTCCCAAACTAGTGATGAGATGGGTCAGTTTTCCCTTTTAATGCTGATTGTTCTCCTTTCTATCGTCTCTGAGCCGCATACAAAAAGTGTACATAAGTAGCGAATGTCAATGAGTAATAAGTATGTCGTATTATTATTGTTAATTGAAAATAACTCAGTATAAACATTGCAATGTATGTAGAATAAATTACACACTTTTGACAATATAGAAACAGAAAAGTGCAAACTTACCTGCTACAATGAGGAGAAATAAAACAAATTATAAGCTGCGATAAAGTTATTTTCACTCACGTTGTGTTCCAGATGTTTCAGGAATTTTGAGTGGAGTTTCATTCCCTTGTAAATAACAGTTCTCGTGATTAGTCCAAGAGCTGCTGCAGTTTGTTGTATGGCTTTATCAGCAGGAATACAGGGCCATGAAGCTTAAGAGTTCCAATGTCTGACTATTAAGTGGCACATCTCGACGCAAAGGATTTTCACTTCGCAAATCATCACTCGGTGATCAGTTCTCATTTTTGAGACATTGTCACATTTCAAATCTTGTATAAATAATATGAATGAAATATATATAAAAATAGATATATATATATATATATATATATATATGTATGTATGTGTATAAACGAACACCAACAATAACCACAAATATAAATAACAATAAACAATACTAGCTTGCAAAGAACAACTCGATACACGTGATAGATTCACAAACTGAAACACGTGGTTGGAAATAGCTACATCCAGCAACAGAGCCGTTTCCAGTTGCGCTTCCGCTTTGGCATACACATTCCAAAATGCTGCCTTGTGATTGGTTTAGGAAGTCTAACAGTTAAAGCTTTTCATCGTTTTTTTTTGCGAGTGTACCAACTTAATCGCTAGCTGTCAAGTGCAACGTTTCAATGGTGGGAGTATATATCTTTATGCCATGTCATAGGCTGTAAACTCCTCTGTGTTTGCTATGAATTTTGTATAATCTGAGAACCCAGAAGAGTTAATTCTACAGTTTAGCAAGACCTGTTTCAAATACAATTTTCTTAATTTTCTTTTTAGTTTAAAGTAAACATAGAACAAATACATTTTTAATTAATTTTGTATATTATCTCACCATTATTCTTATAGTTACGTTTTCTACTTCTATAGCAGGTATATCCATGTATAAATTAATTTATAGATTTCTGTACACTAAGTTTAATCAATTAAACAAGCCTCTCAGTTTTAAGACATTCTTTAAACATTTTTAGGCCATCATCAAAATCTGGGCCTTGTTGATGATTTTCTTTGTTTAGTATTTTTTTCTAAAAATGAGAAATGTACCATTTTAGACTCAGAGAAATATGTCTGAGGATAATATTTGTATGGGAACGTACCAGGCACAAAAAACTGTCCATCCTGTCCTTGCGCATACTGTACTATGGCACCACCTGCTGTCGTTGCATTTGTCATTGTTAAAGTGTGTAACCCCTGGACCGTCTCCCCTTGACTTGCTAGTTGAATAGCACCAGCTGGAATCACTGTAACAGAGGAAGGTTATATCAAATGAGAGTAAAAGTTAACCAATGCATTCAAGACAAACTTTCACTGCACATTTTATTGTAGGTATAAGAGTTGTCCATGGGGTGGAAAGTTGCACCATCAGGAACATTTGGGGAGGGGACAAAATCTTCATGAACACATTCAAGTAAATTAACTTAGGTAATAAAACTAATTTAGTAAAGAACTTTGTTAACTCAGTTGTATTAAATGTGCTTTATGCCCCGCCCCCAAGTAATGTTATTAAGTGCAATTCATACTGTATGGTATAGTGTGGTGTGTCAAATGATAATTTTTGGGAATGTATAAAGGAACTATGACATTATAGGTAGGTATGTAGTGCTATTACACTTACTATATTCGTCCATTTAGACAGACACATTGAAATACCAAGAAATAAACTTCACCACCTGTCATACGAGGTGTGATCAAAAAGTTTCTGGAATGGCTTCACTACGATGTTGACACAGAGATTTCTTTAATTCTTACCCAGACTACATGCAGCGTTCCTTCCCGATAAAAATGAAAGGTCACATGACTTCCTGTGACCATGCAGTGACTACGTAGACGCTCTGAAGTGAACACGTGTTTTGCATGTGCTGCAATTTTTCCGCGTAGCAAATTACGAACAACAAAGAACGAACATCAAATTTTGCTTTACACTCGGTAAAACTGCAACAGAAGCCTATGAAATGTTAAGAACAGCTTATGGGGAGGAAGTTATGGGCAAAACTGAAGCATTTGAGGGGTTTTCGAAATTTAAAAGTGGTATGACATCAGTTAAAGATGCAGATCGTTCGGGGCAACCCTGTTCCAGCAAAACTGATGAAAATATCAATCAGGTGAGGGAAATGGTCTTAAATGATAGGCGCATTACTCATTACGACTCTCCTTTGGAAGTGTTCAAAGCATTTTGAAATACAATTTGGACATGAGAAGAATTGCCCCCAAGTTCGTGCCTCGCTTGCTTTCAAATGACCAAAAGGAAAGCCATGTGATGGCCTGCACAGATTTTAAAGGACAGCTACAAAATGACCCACAGTTTATGGAGAAAATTATTACTGGTGATGAAACATGGATTTATGAGTATGATCCAGAAACGAAGCAACAATCTTCACAATGGAAGAGTCCTTCATCTCCACGCCCAAAAAAGGCCAGACAAGTTCGATCCAAAGTGAAGTCAATGGTGATTGTGTTTTTTGACATTAAAGGCATTGTACATAAGGAATTTGTGCCACAGGGTCAAACAGTGAATCAAGTGTTCTACAAACAAGTGTTGCAAAGATTAAGGGAGAATGTGCGATGCAAACAGATGGAGAAATGGAGGAGTGATGACTGGTTCCTGCATCGTGACAATGCACCCGTGCACAAAGACCTTTCTGTTTGCCAATTTTTGGATAAAAGTAGGATGAATACTGTTTCTGATCCCACCTATTCTCCAGATTTGGCACCAGCTGACTTTTTTCTTTTCCTGCGATTTAAAATGCGGCTTCGAGGACACCGTTTTGAGGACATTGATGTCATCCATCACATGTCATTCCGGAAACTTTTAGATCACACCTCGGATATTTTTTGTGTAAATATTGCAATCTTTTTATTGATTTCAACTTTGCAATGATTTGTTTAAGTTTTTATTGTGTACCGGTATCACAATAGTACCTACAAGACAGCCCCTCTGTGAAGCTTTACAGTAGCATAGAAAAGAAGCTACATAGTTTAAACTATGGGGGGGGGGGAGATGTGCACCCCTGATTAAAGGAATAGTCAAAGCTTTAAAAAGCTGATCGCTATGTGATGACTTAAAAATTTCCGTATTCTTTGTATAACAGTGAGAAAATCCAAATAGCAACTTACTGCTTGAAAAAAGTGAAACATTCAAACCAACGGCAAAGACTATTCACAAGTGCTTAAAACTACATAAAATTTAATCAAACATTATATTGTACGCTTTACAATATTGCTAAAATAATCTACATTTTTGTGTACTAAGATTTTTTTTCTATCTCTTACGGTTTACCATTCAAGATATACATTTTATTTATCATGCAAATCATTAAGAATCTTTAAAAATCTGACTATGGCTTTACCTACTGTGTTCTTCTTATACTTAGAACAAAATCTGTATTGAAAGTTCACCTCGATTAACAAGAAGTAGATAAAAGAATAAACTTCATAGAAAAATGAGTAGAGAAAGTCATGTGAATGCACATCATATTTTTTTTCTTCCTTTTTTACTGAAGATGTTTTAACTTGAGCTGTAAATGCCTGAACAAAGCATTTTAATTCCTATATAAGTAGATTTTGATACCACAAGACCATCTTTGACACTTTGAGCCCAGGAGGGATGACACCCTCAAGTGCTCCAAGAGTGTTGTTTGCATTCTTCCCCCTTTTCAATTGGTGGTGGTATTTAAGTTCATTTAACAATACTAGCAAATGCCTGTTGCCAGTCCAGCAAACCTCAGTGCATCATTCTGGCTAGGATTGATCCCACAACCTTGGGATCTTACATTAAGGTTTTACATCTCAGTATTAACGCAGCTTATATTAGAGATGCATACCAGGCTGAAGAGTTATACGTTTTATCCTCTGAACAAATATCAATGACTACACTGAAAATCTTATGTATTACATTCACATGACTTCCTATCCTCTATTCTCAAGGAAGTTTATTTTCCTATCTACTTTATTTTAATATTCATTTATTTTCATCCTTTTACATACGTTTAAAGGACATGTCAGTATAATCTATTTACATTATATACAAAGTTTTACATTATTTTTCCATATTTTAACTCCTCTATACTGTAAAATACATTTTCAATTAAATATGTTTTTATGGTTTTCATCATTTTTATTGTTTGATTTATATTCTTTATTTCATTTGGTAGTTTATTGAACAATTCACTTCCTATGGTTTCTGTTGAACAATTATTCAAGGTCCCCCTTAGGGTCGTTCTGAAATAATCCATATTATTTCTTAATCCATAAGAATGTATATTACAATTTTTGTCACGTCTTTTATGTACAATAACTTTTATGCTTTTATATATATATATGCATGGAGCAGTTAATATTTTTAAGCTCTTAAACAAACTTCTGCATGTTTCTTTATTTTTCAACCTACCTATTATTCTGATAGCTTTTTTCTGCAATTTTAGCACTTTTTCCATTTCTCTATAAGTAATATTCCCACACAGCGTAATACCATAACTAATATGCAAGTATATTAATGCATAGTAAACCTGTATCATCATTTTGCTATCCATTGTCTTACTAACCTGTCTCATTACATATATACCTTTATTTATTTTTTTGGTAATATGGTCTACATGTGCTTTCCAGTTTAAATTTTTGTCAATTATCATTCCAAGGAAGTTTGTATTATTTATTTGATCTATATTTACACCATCTATTGCTAGATTTACATTTTTGAGGTTTCGATTCGTTAATTCGAAATGTATGCATGCTGTCTTTTTTACATTTATTACCATATCTAGACTAGAACAGTATTCTTTTATGAATTTTAGAATTGAGTTTGCCCTATTTTCTACATCTTGTATTTTCTGTCCCCTAATTATAATCGTCATGTCATCCGTGTATCCAATTGCTATTTCTCCCTTAGATTCTATTAATTCATATATTTCATTAATGTATATTAAGAACAAAAAGGGTCCTAATTTTCACCCTTGCGGAACTCCCTGTTGAACCTTTTTAAAGTCTGATTTTATCTTTTCTCACACCTTTAGCATTTAAATTACTTATTTCCACACACTGTGTTCTGTTTTCTAAATATGTTAGTACCCAATCTAGAGCCAGGCCGTGAATTCCACATTTTTCTAATTTGTATATCAACGTTTTTATATTCATACAATCGAAGGCTTTCGATAAATCTATAAAAATAGCCATCACAGATTCATGTTTATTTATTGCTTTTATTATAACATTGTTTGCCTTTTGCATGGCGTCTATTGTGTTTTTGAAAACCATATTGCCATTTTGATATAATTTTTAGTTTCTCTACATAATTTTGCAGTTGTTTTAAATATAATCCTTCCATTAATTTTGAGAAGGCTGAGCACAAGGTGATTGGTCTATAACTCTTTCTTATTCCCTTTTGGTTTAAGTATTGGTTTGACAACTACTTGTTTTAGTGTATCAGGAAAGACTCCTTGCATTAATGATGCATTTGTAATGTGTGTTACAATATCAACAATTTCGTTTTTAATCTGTTTTAGTAATTCATTTGAGACTCCATCCAGTCCACTTGATTTCTTAGATTTTAGCTTTTTTATCTCGCTTTCTTCTGTCACTTCCAAGACTACCATAGTGTTTAATTGACCTGCTATTTTAGATAAATAATTATTTTTATTTGACCGACTTTTATTTAAATTTAATCGTGCGGCTACATTTACATAGTGCTCATTGAATATTTCCCTGATTTTTCTTGGGTCTTTTATGTCATTGTCATTACTTAGTATCACTATGTTTTCAGCATTTTTATTTTTTCCTTCCTTTTGGATTTTATTTACGATGCCCCATATTGTTTTTGTTTTATTGTCGGCTTTCTGTATAAGTTCTGTTATATTTCATTTTTGCATTGTTTACTACGTTTTTAAAAATATTGTTATAATTTTTTATATACTCCACGGATCGGTCTTTCATATTTGGGTGTTTTATTGAGTTCAGAAATTTGACTCTTTTCCACGAGATCTCTATCCCCTTTGTCATCCACTTCATAGATGCGTCCCCTTTTATTTTGATTTTTTTTACAGGTATATAACTATTCATTCACTTTTCTAAAATTTTGATAAAGCTATTATACTTTTCGTTTACAGTCTCTACTATATATACCTCTTTCCAGCTTTGTTGTTACAGAAAGCTTTGTAGTTTTTTTACATTTTCATAATTTATTTGCCTTTTGTATTCAAATATGTTTGGAATAACAACTTTACTTATATTTACTTTTATAACCTGTCCAAAATGGTCCCCTATTCCTGCTTTTAGCACAGTTGATTTCCATTTGGTTTCCTCTAAGTTTATAAAAACATTGTCTATACAAGTTCTTGATTGCTTTGTGACTCTAGTTGGCTCTTCTACCCCTATTTTGCCTGTCTAGTATTTCCATTAACACGTGTTTAGCTGTATTTTCCCTTAATAAATTGATATTTAAATCTCCCATTATAATTTTTATCTTGCTTTCCCCTACTGAATACAGTAGCTTTTCTACCTTTTCAAAAAATATTTTTAAGTCTCCAGATGGAGCTCTATACACTCCAATAAGTATAATAGATTTTGTCTTTAAATTGATCTCCGCTGCTGCAAATTCACATGCCATTTCTACCGTGAATTCACTACAATCTATTTCTCTAAAATTCAGTTGATTTTCTATATATACAGCTACCCCACCACTGCATGTTCCTGCCTGCAGTAGTGTGTTCCTAACGTAAAACCCTGATAATTATTAGCTACTATTTCTTCCTTTTTTAAAGGAGACAAACATTTGCACAAATGGCTACATTACACATTTTGTTACAGATATAAACGGAACAGCCATAGTCAAATGTTTAAGAACTGGACGCTATATGCTACCTTAAAATTTCATACTGTTCCATGCAACTGCCAGAAATAACTGAAAATCAGTACAACTTTAAAAGTATATTTCCATTTAGTGTTTATGTTTACCAATTATACAAAATTCTTTCTGAATAAAGAGGACTTCACTGGCTATTGCTAGAAAATTGAACTAATATATTTTATTTATCACTTACATAGCTTAAACATAAATTTTGCTCAAAATCGTTAAGAACCATTTAAAAAAAAAAATAATAAAAAATTTTGAAAAATCTTCCAAGTAAAGGGTATTTGGGGATGGGGGATTTTTTTTAAAAATCTTCATGTTATATCTTTGTAACATAATGATGCTAATACCAAGATTGGTTTAAAATAGAGTTGAAGGTTGTTACACTACATCACTAAAATGTTCTTACTTGAAAACCAAGATTGGTATTTATCGGACACTTCGTTTTTGAGTTATGACACGCACGCACCCCCCCCCCCACACACACACACACACACAGATGTTTTTTTAAAAGCGTTTTCTTTTTAATTCCAGGAGCCTCAAAACAAGTATTTCCGGTGAAATCTCAGTATCAAACTTTTGGTAGAATACAAAACTTCTTCTACTTGTAAGTGTTAGAGAAAGTAACTAAAAGAAAAAGTAAAAATTTTGTTTACATATAGTCCACTTAATGTAAAACACTTGTACCATTAGAAGAAATATATTTATAAAACACTTCATTGATAACAAGGAAAACGTGTTTTTATTTCACAACTTAAGGAAATTTTAATAACAGACACTTAACAACTAAAATATCTTATTTCTCTAGCAGATACATAGTATGTATTGCATTCTACCCAAAACTTCAACATATAGAACCCTTTACATGACAAATAAAACATACATCTTTAATTTTCTGGGAATAGCCTGTGAAGTCTCCTTCATTCTGAATGACTTTTGTATAACTGTTAAAAAAAAAAAGTGGATCTCTCTAAAAACACACAAAATTACCTGTTTGCGCCATAAGGAATTTTTGAGATATCCGTTATTAATGCTTCAAATTGTTCATTAGTGTCTCATTCTTTTACAGTTCTGTCGATAGTCAGTTGTTTCTCGCAATGTCATGGAAACAGTACGGAATTTTAGAGCCAGTATATAGCGTCCAGTTGTTAAACATTTGACTATCCTGTTCTCTTTGTATCTATAACGAAATGTGTAATGTAGCTATTTCTGCAAGCTATTTCTCGATTGAAATGAAATAGGTAGGAAAATAAACTTTCCTAAAAATACCTTGTACACTCACTAAAAAATGATAAGAGGGTAGAGAAAGTCACGTGAATGTAACACATCGGACATCTTTATTTAAGATCCTTGAAAACGATATAATGCTGGTGACATGTGATTACTGAGTAGACGAGGCACATTTGGTCAGTTATTCGTCTGTTGTTGCAATGTCGCAACTTCAGTGTTAATTACAGTTGGTGAGGTGATTACGAAGAACGTAAAGGTAAACAAAAACTACATATTAGTTTCTGTTCAATAAGACATGCTTTAATCGTTCCACAATGCAATAAAAAGTGCAGAAAATTATTCTTTTGTTGAAATAAACGTACACAGACTAAAATGGTATTGTAATTTTTCATTTTTCTTTTTACATAGAATCGCCTATAAGAGGATGACAAGTATCCGCCTGGTATTCTTATTCCTCTCCTCCAATTGCATGGGAAATCCTAGTTATGCCGTTCCTTCTCTAGCATCCCAAGTCTAAAATAGGACACTGCTTGTCAATCACTGAATTCAAATCATTGCAAAGTGCATTTAAGTGTTTTGCCAGGCAGTCGTCTCCTGTTACCATTCTAAAAGTAGTTACAGTTTGTCTCCTTGGCTTATAGGTTTTTATTCCAAAATTTTGCAGTTTGCCAGTTTTTTACTTGTACTCTTTGTTGTTAGTGTTTACTATATTTTCTTTTTACTGATGCTTATAGTAGTCTGTTGGATTTAATATTCTTGTTGCTTTCTTGCACATATGGATTTAATAAAATAAGATGATCTTTAAAGTAACTGTTGGGGTGATGAATATATTGTGACCCCGTGTGCACTGTTATCTACAGACCAGTGCCGCAAGTGCCTCTCAACTCGTCTATGAGGGCAAACCAAAAAGTCTTTGCCCCCATTTTTTTCTGGTAACATAAGATACATACAGCCAACTAAACATGTAGATATTATTCCTTGTACCTTTCACCATTTTTCCACATAGTCCCTGTGCCAGTTCAGGCATTTGTCCCATCGCAGCACTAATTTTGCGATGCCACTGCGGTAGAAGTCGGCCATCTGACTACAGAAACACTGTCGCATTGTTGTCTTGACTTCATGGTCGCAAGTGAATCGCTGTCCTGCCAGGAACTTCTTCAGCGGACTGAAAACATGCAAATCACTAGGGGCAAGATCCAGGCTGTATGGTGGATGCTCTAGAAATTCCCCATGAAAGTTCCTTACCTTGCCAACGGTCTTGTTTGCCACATGTGGTCTCGCATTGTCGTGGAAGATGATCATGTTGTCAACATCGAGAATCCCACAGGGCTTCTTTCTGATCGCAGCCCGCAAAAGTGACTGTGTGGAACAATGTCTGTCGGCATTGATGGTGGCACCTCACGGCAGGGAATCTAGCACGAGTGGTCCACGACAATCCCAGAATGCCATTAACATCACTTTGTGAACAGATGGCGCAGTACGGAATTTCTTTTTCACAGGAGACTGCGGATGTTTCCACACCATACTCTGCTCTTTTGATTCCGGCATGTAATGCAGTACCCACATTTCATCGCCAGTAACAATGCGATCCAGGAAATTGTCACCCTCCTCGGCATATCGTTGCAGATGATACAAAGAAGCAATCATTTGCTTGCCTTTCATCACGTCATCCAACTGCTTAGGAACCCATCGACATGAAACCTTCCTGTACTCTAAGCATTCGTGAATGATGTCGAAAGCACTCCCAAAAGAAATGTCGAGCTCCTGAGCAATGTCTTTGATGCACACGCACCACTCTGCTTTCACCATCACATCCAGGCGGGCAATATTGTCATCAGTCACCGATACACGTGTCTCCCTGCACTCTCATTGTCATGCAGATTTGCACGGCCATTTTTGAACTCAGAACACCACCATCTCACACTTCTCAAAGCAAGACACCTTTCCCCACATGATGGCTGCATTTCCCTGTGGATCTCGATGGGTGTTCGTCCCTTATTCCATAGAAAACGGATCACACTTTGTAGCTTGTAAGCCGTGGACATTTTTACATTCATAATTTGGCAAAAAAAAATAGGGGCAAAGACTTTTTGATTTGCCCTTGTACCTGGCCACGGGTTAAGCCAATGGCGGTCCCACTCCAGAACAATAGCCAGTGTGTCATAATAGACCATTATGTGCCACTTATCTGTTCCGGAACATTCGTTTCGGCATGTTCTAGTACGTTCCCCTTCTAGAAATTTCACTTTGTGTGTCAGAACTACATAGCACATTGCTTTAGCCTGGACAGTTCAGTTCAGTTGTGATTCAACAAATCAGTTGTGTTGTGTTCCTAAAGTAATTCAAGTGTAACGTTTGTGCTACATTATATATCTAAGTCAAAAATAAAGTGTGTTTCACAGTAACTGGTGTTCTCATTTGTTACATTATTGTGACAAATAAACAACTCAGCTATCTTTTAACAAACTTTGTTTCTTATTGAAATGCATTTCAAGCCTCACTTTGCAACTCTCACTTACAAATCGCTTGTAACTCGCTCACATTTATGTTCTGCCATCTTTTACATTCCTTATTGCTAGGCAGACAAATTAATCCAATGGTCTAGACTTTACCAGAATGCAGATGGAGAACTTTCTCAAAGAGTATCCAGTCAAAGTCTCTTCCAATGCTTGCCAACTGTAACATATGGTTTGCTTTCTCGAATCTCCCATGCTCAGAGCTTTCATTGGTGGCTTGAACATCGCTTTGGTTTAAATACTGATTTTATTTCATGTAATATCTTCATTCCACACCATGTAACACCTGGTATATGGCCTTGCAAACACACAATTTTTGAGAAGTAATCAGGTTTGTATCCTATGAAAATAAAAGTTTAAAAAAATATTATTTTTATCTAGTTAATTTATTGCTTTTGCAAACAAGATTTCATTGCCAGAGACAAACAGAGGTAACTCCACTTAAATATATGCAAGCTCTGAAATTATTTGTTAATCCAGCTGCATCCCTAGTACAAAATGCTGTTGCTCAACATACATTAAACACCCACCCCCACAGAATTCACAACTATGTAACAGAATTATAATAAGAACGAGCTGGATCAAGTTTGTTAAGATTGATTTTACCTAATGTCACCAAAAGAATAATAATATAATAGATTGTATGGTGTACTATGTGAACAGTGTAACTAAAAAAGAAAAAGTCGAAACTTGATATTTAAGTTCAGGATTTTCCAAAGATGCGCCAAGAAGATTTTCAGGAAAATCCCCTCTCCCAAACTACCCTTTACATTGAACATCTTCCAAAATGTTTATTTTTTCAAAATGGCTGAAACAATTTTGATTAAAATACCACATATTAAAGATGTTTACACGACAAATAAAATGTATAACTTGTATTTTCTGGAAATAGCCTGCGAAGTCCTTTCATTTGGAAAGAGTTTTGTATAAACTCATTAACCATTACAGATAAAGAAACCCTTAACCTAACAAAAAATGTAGATCTTTTTAAAACACACAATGTACTTCAAGTAACTTTTTTTGTGGCAACAGCCATTTCCGACATATCCATTATTATTGCTTTAAAGTTAATGTAATTTTTACTTTCTCTACTAGGTATAGTAAGTAGGGGAAGTATTGTATTCCACCCAAAAATTTGATACCGAGATTTCACCGGAAATACATGTTTTGAGATCCCCTGAATCCAAAAAAAAAGCATTTTTGCAAACATGTCTGTGTGTGTGTCTGTCTGTGTGTCCGTCTGTCTGTGAACAGTATAACTCAGAAACGAACAGTTGGATAAACACCAAACTTGGTATTTAGGTTCAGTATCTTCCAGAGATGCGACACGAAGGTTTTCAAGAAAATCCCCCCACCCCAGACTACCCTTTACATGGAACATTTTTCGAAAATTTTAATTTTCTCAAAAATGGCTTAACGATTTTGATTAAAATATCATATGTTTAAGATATTTTCATGACAAATAAAATGTATATCTTGAATTTTCTGGGAATGTTTCCAAAAGTATTCTTCATTGTGAACGACTTTTGCATAACTGGTAAACCATAAGAGATAGACAGAATTTTACTACACAAAAGATGTAGATTGCGTTAAAATACATAATTTATGTCATATACATTTTTGTGAACCATTTTCGAGATATTGCTTGTTATTCCCTTAAATTTTTCAATACTTATTTTCTCAAATGGGAATTCATTATTCATTTTTTTGTCTTGGATATGCAAAGAGTTATAATCTGTGGCAAAGAGAATGGTGCTGCACCTAGCAACCAGCTATTAAGAGATATGTATGTGCTTAAAGGCTACTGTTTTCTATATTGCCCTTGTAAATATATATTCCCCTTACATCTACAAGGAAATTAGCAATAAGATAGAGTCCTCAAATGTTTATCTCGATTAACATGAAGTAGATGGAGAATAAGCGTTTGTAAAAATAGTTTGTACAAGAATAGAGAAAGTCATGTGAGCGTAACACATCAGATTTTTTTTAAAAGTACTGTTGCTTTACAGTTGTTTCTCACAGTAAGGAACCTCAAGGGCAGCATATAGTGACCATTTTAACACTTAACTATAGTGTCTCATGTATCCTCTTTCTGCCTACAACAAAAGGTGAAACAGAACCATTTTGCAAATGTTCATTTCAATTAACCCAAGGTAGACAACAAAATAAAACTTTTAACATAATGCAGAAAAGATACAAGAATAAATGTGAGTGGGTAGAGAAAGTAATGTGAATTTAATACAGATAATTGTTTTGTCATATTTATAAAGAAAGTTATAAATTTAGCACATTTCTCATATTTACTTTATTAATATCACACCTTATCATTTTTTATGCCTGTTCTCGTGACAATGATATAAATTCTTACTGAGCAGACATTGGAAGCATCGTTTACTGTGGGTTGAATGAAAATAGGACAAAAAGCTTGCCTAGTCTTCAGTTTAAGTGAAAACCCAGAAAAATCGTAGCCCAAAAGCACGTTCTCGCCTGTGCTTTAATCCTGGCTATTAAATGTGGTACATCATCCTTGTCATGTAATGAACTAGTAGAGGACTCATACTTTTTAGTTGCTTTTAACTGTCAGTATTCACCAAGTGAATGGCCTCTACAGGAACAAATATCATCAAAGTCTTTGTTCGGGCAAGATACATATCGGGAGGAGGTAGGGAGTCCGCAAAAGCCTACTAAAGTGACATGGAAGTCCTGACAGCTCTCACAATGGTAATTTGATTTCAAACAACACAAGTAATTATTATATATATAATCTGTTGTAGGATTACCTATGATAATGTTACCTTCTCGTTATTGTTCATGGCAAGTGGTGCAATCCTGCCACTATGACATAAGGGCAGTCTTGCATGCGGCAGTTACCTGCTCTTCAGTGACATCAAAGTTAGCTAAGCAAGCACTTGCATATAAAGCGACAGGAGGAACAGTTAACTGGACAGATTGTTAACACTTGTATATAAATGTATGATCACAATATCTGCTTATAAATGTGCAAATTAACACAACATTAGTCAATATTATCAATTATGTTGATGATACCCAGTACAGTCATGGATTCCAATGACATGTCACCTTTTGATTGCTAACATGGACACCAGATTCTGGGAAACTGGCAGCGGGCACATTGCATTGGCAGTCCACTGTATGTATTTCATGTACATCATAATATATAATTTCTGTTTTCCTTAAGTATAATTTGTGTATATGACTGCTTGTTCCTTCCATGACTGTATGGGTTGTCGTTACTAGTGACTATTAGTGGCAAGCTAAGCCTGCACCTGGCTATTTAGTACATAAATGTTGATGAAATTATGGGAAAAATTGATAGAAATATGGAGTTAAGACAAGGTTGCAAACTTAGCCTGTTTAACTTATTTATTCGCGATATCTTAGAAGAGTTGAATAAGGATAACTTATATTTACCCAGAGTAAATAATAGAGAAATTCCAGGATTACTTTTTGCAGATGATTTAGTGGTAGGTTCTATTTCAGTAGGTGGTCTAACAAAAGTGTTACATATCATATATTCATTTTGTAAGAAATAGGGTTTAAGAATAAATTTAAAAAAATCAAAGATAATGGTATTTAAAAAGAGCTATAAATTGAAGAAGGAGGAAGGGGAAGAGTTGCAAATAGTAAACAAGTTTGATTATTTGGGAGTGAGAATAAGTAGTAATGGGAGATGGAATGATCACAAGATAAGTCCCTTAACTAAGGGAAGATTAGCAATGACTGCTATAAGAATATGCTTAAAGAAAATACCAGATAAGCAAAGTAAATGGTTGGAAACTGTTTACAAAGCTGTAGTTGAAGCAAAAATGTTCTATGGATCAGAGATTTGGGGAAGTGACAAAGGATGGGAGATGATTGATAAAGTACATAGATCGTTCTGTAAATGTATGTTAGGTTTATCTATTTCATCACCTAATGGAGCAGCAATGTTGGAGTTGGGAAGATAGGTAGAAAGGATACTTAAATATTGGCATAGATTGAAATCATTGGACAAGCATAATATCTTGAGACAATGTTTAATAATACAAGAAAAATCCAGTGATGGGATGATCTGGGCTCAAGGAATAAGGAGAATTTTACAGGAAATAGGAATGGGTAACTTATGGGAGGAGAGAGAGGGGTTGGTTAAAGGTTTCTGGAAAGAAGTGAGGAACAGCGTGGAAGATATAGAGAAACAAGAATTATTTCAAAGTCTGGAAGGTAAGAAAAGTTTGGAACTATATAGACAATTAAAAGTGGACTGGGGAAGGGAGAAGTACATGGATGTATGTAATAGGTTAGTGAGAGAAGGGTGGGCCTGGTCTAGATTAAGTGCATGTAGGCTAAGGGGAGATAGGAAGGAAGCGAATTTGAATAGGTGTCGGAGAGGGATATAAAAAGAATAGGAGAATATATGGGGAGAGTAAGAGAAAAATGGTTTAGAAAAATAAAGCAATATGAATTAGTTATGACCCACCATGCATAAATAACAACGGTGTTAAAATGCATGATGGACTAAAGAAAGAAAAAATAGCAACTCAAAGTAATGTATTAAAAATCTGATGTGTTACACTCACATGACTTTCTCTACTCTTGTACAAAGTATTTTTACAAACGCTTATTCTCCATCTACTTCATGTTAATCGAGATATCGAGATGTTAATCTTATTGCTAATTTTCTTATAGATGCAAGGGGAATTGCTAGGCTTTAAGCAATAGTCAAATATTGTAAGAGCTAGTTGCTATGTGCAGTATTCCATTCTCTTTGCATTACCAGGACAAAAAAAAAAAATGAATAACGAATTCCCATTTGAGAAAAAGTATAAATATCGGAAAATTTAAGGGAATAACAAGCAATATGTCGAAAATGGTTCACTCAACAAAAAAAAATGTATATGCCATAAATTGTGTATTTTAACGCAATCTACATTTTTTGTGTAGTAAAAGTTTGTCTATCTCTTATGTTTACCAGTTATACAAAAGTCGTTCATGAAAGTATCTTAAATATATGATATTTTAATCAAAATCGTTTAGAGCCATTTTTGAGAAAATTAAAATTTTTGAAAAATGTTCCATGTAAAGGGTAATCTGGGGTGGGGAGATTTTCTTGAAAACCTTTGTGTTGCATCTCTGGAAGATACTGAACCTAAATACCAAGTTTGGTGTTTATGCGACTGTTCGTTTCTGAGTTATGCTGGTCACAGACAGACACACGGACATGTTTCTAAAAATATTTTTTTGGATTCAGAAGGCCTCAAAACATGTATATCTGGTGAAATCTTGGTATCGAATTTTTGGGTGGAATGCAATACTTCCCCTAATTACCATACGTAGTAGAGAAAGTAAAAATTTTAAGAATTTTGTATAGCATTATGAAAATAAATATACATACTACCGACATCTTACATTAGGAAAGTTTTAAATGTCAGAAATTTTATTACTGAACTGAGAAATAAGCGTACCCTTTAGCTGCATTCTTGAAAACAACTATCACATTCCTATTTAATGGAAAGAGTAGCAGTTGTCCCAAACTAAGGATGAGACAAGTCAGTTTGAGTGCGTGCAGTCAGGTTGCTATTGTCATAGTCTGTGAAGTCCTCTTCATTCACTATGAATTTTCTATAATCTGAGATTAATGCTACAGTTCTGTAACATAAATTTCCAAGTCCTAATTTTTTAGTCAATTTTCTTATTACCATTATTCTTACACCTATGTTTTTAGTTGTATAGGAATAATACCTATGTATAAAATTAACTTATAACTTTCTTCAAACTAGTTTTAATAAATTAAATAAATATCAGTTGATATTGTAATGAAAAGAAGCTAGAAACAGTGATGTGTATTGAATTTATTTAAAGGTGAGTCGGAATTGTTACACTAACATCACTTAAGTTTACTCACTTAACATGTTTCGGGAAACAGTTGTTCCCATCCTCAGAAGTTAATTCGACTGGCCCGTGTTGTTGGTGTTTCCATTTTTTGGACTGGATCCTGTGGTGGCATCTTGTGGTAGAGAAATGTACTTCCAGAGAGGGTTTGGTGGCGGCAAATCAAAATTCATTAGATGTGTGTTGTGTTTTAGAATGGTGATCTTCTCCCATGCATCTAATTCGGCTGCAAATTTGGCTGGTTTGACTAATGTAATATTGGGTTTGATGTTGTGATTAGTGGTCCAAAAATGGTGTGAAACTGCAGATTTGTCCATTTGTTTGTATTTAATACATCTCATGTGCTCCTTTAGCCTAGTTTCTAGGTTTCTTTTTGTCTTACCTATGTATACTTTATTGCAATCTGAACAATTGATTTTATAGATACCAGCTTTTTTGTCTTGTGGAATGGGGTCTTTTAACTTGTTACAAAGTAATTTCTCTATGTTAAATTTGTTCTGTGGAGCTAGGCTGATGTTATGTTTCATGAAAATCTTCTTAAATTTGTGAAATGTTCCTGGGTGGTAAGTGAATTTCTTGAACTTTAGCTCTTTATCTTGCTGGTTGAGATTTGTTGTGTTTCTGATGTGCATCTGTCGTTTGAATTTTGCAATTTTTTTGTCAATAGTTGTTTTGTTGTACCCATTATGTATTGCTGTGTCTACTATATGCTGGTATTCTAACTGGTATTCTTTTTTATTTAAGGGGGTATATACCAGTCTATGTGTTAGGCTGTTTAGTACTGCATGTTTGTGTGTGGTTGGATTGAAACTCTTATTTTTTATGTAATTAGTAGAGTGTGTTGGCTTCCTGTATATGCCAAAGGTTAGGTTCTTTTGTTCTCTGATGATTTTTAGGTCTAAAAATGGTAGCATGCCTTCTTTTTCTATTTCTATGGTGAATTTTATTGATTGGTTCTGTAGGTTTAGTAAGGCTAAGGAGTCTTGTATGAACCTATTAGGGACAACAGCGAAGATGTCGTCAACATATCTATGCCAAACTTTAAACATGTATGGAAAGGAAGTTGTTATGTGCGTTTCTAAGTAGCTCATAAATAAATCTGCCAAGAAGGGTGAAAGTGGGTTGCCCATGGTTAGACCAGTTCGTTGTTGATAGAACTTCTTATTGAAACTAAAACAATTTTGTGCAATGCATAAATTGGTAAGTTGTATGAGGTCTTCTATTTCTTCTTCAAGTAGGTTAGTCTGCTGTAGCCATTTCTTTAATTGACGCAGGAGTTGATCTGTAGGAACACTTGGAAATAGTGCAGTGACATCAAAGGAAACTAATCTGTCTTCTGGTTCGAGTTCCAGGGATTTTATCTTCTGTATTAAATCTTCTGAATTCATTATGTTTTTGCTATTGAATTTTGGTAGTGAAGAGAATCTCTGTACTAACCATTTTGCCAGTTTGTAGGTAGGAGAATCAATATTGCTGACGATTGGTCTCATCTTATTACCCGGTTTGTGTATTTTAGGTAGAGCATACATTCTTGGTAAAGTGGGGTGGTCTGGTTTTAATCTAGATTTATCAGTGTCTGTTATAGTTTTGCTTTCCTGGATGGTTTGATTGAAGGCTTTTAAATGTAATTTTAATGGGTCTTCTTGAATTTGTATGTAATTTTCTTGTTGCAGCATATTTTCTGCTCTGGCAATATAATCATCTTTTTGCAGTACAACAAGTTTATTTCCCTTGACAGCTTTTGTGTATACTACTGGTTTTGATTTTAATGTTTTGATCACATGTTTGGTTGGGAAATTGTTATGTTTATCTGCTTGTATTTCTTGGAGAACCATTTCACATTCTTTTTTTATAGTGGTTTTACTATTTTCATTTAGGTTGTAAGTAGCAATCTCAATGTCTGCGACTATTTCATCGGTTGTTTTTGTGTAGCCAACACATGTTTTTAGGCCAAGGTTTAATACCGATAATTCCGCTTTGGTGAAAGTTACATCTGAAAGATTAATTACGTCTGGGTATGACGTCAGTTTTTCATTTTTTAGGTTAGGTTTATATGATTGTTGCTTCCGGCGTAGTATGTCTAATTTTTTCTTTAATTTCAGTGTTTTTGTTTTCATCCTGTAGCTAAGAATAGTGAGGAATTTTGATTGCATGTTTTGCCAAAGTGGGTAGCCGAGTGTGTCCGTTAATTTAAGGTGAAGAGCATATAATTCCAGTTCCAATTTTTGTAATTTTGCGTAGTGGTTGTTTCTCTCAATTATTATTACTTTTTTATCGGCTTAAATAAAGAAGAATACCAGTTAGAATACCAGCATATAGTAGACACAGCAATACATAATGGGTACAACAAAGCAACTATTGACAAAAAAATTGCAAAATTCAAACGACAGATGCACATCAGAAACACAACTAATCTCATCCAGCAAGATAAAGAACTAAAGTTCAAGAAATTCACATACCACCCAGGAACATTTCACAAATTTAAGAAGATTTTCATGAAACATAACATCAGCCTAGCTCCACAGAACAAATTTAACATAGAGAAATTACTTTGTAACAAGTTAAAAGACCCCATTCCACAAGACAAAAAAAGCTGGTATCTATAAAATCAATTGTTCAGATTGCAATAAAGTATACATAGGTAAGACAAAAAGAAACCTAGAAACTAGGCTAAAAGAGCACATGAGATGTATTAAATACAAACAAATGGACAAATCTGCAGTTTCACACCATTTTTGGACCACTAATCACAACATCAAACCCAATATTACATTAGTCAAACCAGCCAAATTTGCAGCCGAATTAGATGCATGGGAGAAGATCACCATTCTAAAACACAACACACATCTAATGAATTTTGATTTGCCGCCACCAAACCCTCTCTGGAAGTACATTTCTCTACCACAAGATGCCACCACAGGATCCAGTCCAAAAAACGGAAACACCAACAACACGGGCCAGTCGAATTATCTTCTGAGGATGGGAACAACTGTTTCCCGAAACATGTTAAGTGAGTAAACTTAAGTGATGTTAGTGTAACAATTCCGACTCGCCTTTAAATAAATTAAATATCAGTTTTTAGGTAATTTTTGTAATTTTTTTTTAAATTTAGAATCATTTTACAAGTAATTTTTCAAACATCCAAATAAGGGCCTTGATCATGACAGTTCCAAACTAATTCTATGAACCACAGTTTCACAAGTGGGCCCTGAAACAAGGAAGTAACTCGTGCCTGATGATTGCTAACTTGACAATACATGTGTGCAACCTTCTGAGAAGGGCGGAAATATTAAATTTCCTGCACTTACGTGCATACCAGACTTTACTAAACTGCTTTCATGGAACCATACTTTAACTTGTTACTTTCTATATTGCATTATATGGCCAACACTGCACCAAAAATACATGTTTTGAGGCTCCCCAACTCCCTCCAAAAAGCATTTTTAAAAAAGGTTTCGTGTGCATCTCTAAACAGCATAACTCAGAAACAAAAATTCAGATAAATATCACAGTTGGTATTCAAGTTCAGTATCTTCAAAGGACATGACAAAGATTTTCAAGAAAATCCTCTCAACCACAAACTACCATTGCATCAAAATTTTTTTGGAAATTCCTAATTTTCTTAAAAATGCCTGCAACAATTTTGATTGAAATTGTGTGTGTGTGTTTTTTTCTTTATTATTTCCATAATGCTATACGAAAATCTTACAATTTTTACTTTCTCTACTATGTATAGTAAATAGGGGAAGTATTGTATTCCACCCAAAAATTCAATACCGAGATTTCACCGGAAATACATGTTTTGAGACCCCCTGAATCCAAAAAAAGCATTTTTAGAAACATGTCCGTGTGTGTGTCTATCTGTGAACAGCATAACTCAGAAACGAACAGTCGGATAAACACCAAGCTTGGTATTTACGTTCAGTATCTTCCAGAGATGTGACACGAAGGTTCTCAAGAAAATCCCCCACCCCAGATTACCCTTTACATGGAACATTTTTCAAAAATTTTAATTTTCTCAAAAATGGCTCTAACGATTTTGATTAAAATATCATATGTTTAAGATATTTTCATGACAAATGAAATGTATATCTCGAATTTTCTGGGAATGTCTCCAAAAGTATTCTTCATTGTGAACGACTTTTGCATAACTGGTAAACCATAAGAGATAGACAAAATTTTACTACACAAAAAATGTAGATCGCGTTAAAATACACAATTTATGTCCTATACTTTTTTTTGTTGAGTGAACCATTTTCGAGATATTGCCTTAAATTTTCCAATACTTATACTTTTTCTCAAATTTGTTATTCATTTTTTTTATGTCCTGGACATGCAAAAAGAATGGAATGTGCCACATAGCAACCAGAGTTAAATATTTGACTATTGCTTAAAACCTACCATATTCCCCTTGCATCTACAAGAAAATTAGCAATAAAATTGACATTTTGATATCTCTATTAAGATGAAGCATATGGAGAATAAGCGTTTGTAAAAATAGTTTCTACAAGAGTATAGAAAGTCATGTGAGTGTAACACATCAGATTTTTTTTTCTTTAATCCATCATGCATTTTAACACCGTGGTTGTTTATGCATGGTGGGTCATAACAAATTCATATTTCTTTTTTTTTTTTTCTAAACCATTTTTCTCTTACTCTCCCCATATATTCTCCTATTCTTTTTATATCCCTCTTCTTTTGTATTTTCACTATCCTAACTTTTAATACTTCTTTGTTAACATTCTCCCATTCTTTAGGTAAAAACTGATCTCTCCACAACTTAGTTTCTTCACATTCAATTATATAACCTAAGCCATTATCTGCTTCTCCACAAATACAGTATGTTTAAGATATTTACATGACAAATGAAACGAATTTTCTGGGAATAGTCTGTGGAGACCTCTTCATTTGGAGGGAATTTTGTACAATTAGTAAACCATAAGACATAAACAAAGTGTAACTTCACAAAAAATCTAGATCATGTTATTTCAAATAACACTTTTTGTGCTGTTAACCATTATTTGTTATGGTACTTTTTCAAGTAGTAACTTGCTATTTGTTTTCTCTCATGGTCATGCAAACAGACACAGAGCAATCTTGCCTACTGTATCCTTAACCGAGCAGGATGGCTTGGGCGACAACGTCTGTGGGCCGCATTTAGGAGGTCCCGGTGGCTGCCCACTCTGATCACCTAGGCGGGTGCTGTATTCTAGCATGATTTCTCCTTTCCCACATTTCATCTTTCTGGCAGTGTCTGATGGTAGGCAGAGAACATTTCTCCCTGCCAACAACAGGGCTCATTGCCCTCTTGTGCGACTCCACGTCTACTGGCCTAGTGTGTATGTTTCCAACTGGAAATGATAGGGAACTTATATGCATCTCTGTAATCCATCTGCCTGCGGATCTGTGACCTGTTTCCCAGGGGGTGTAGCCACATAGACCTAGTTGGTGGCAAGGTGTCACCATACGGTTATTACCGCATACTTACAAGTAATGTGTAATGAAAGTTTATCTCAATTAAGAACAAGTAGATCAAGAATACGTCTTCATAAAAATACTTTGCATTTCTTTTATTTCTATTTACAGGTTTATGCCCAATATACAAAGATGGCAGCAAAACGAACACTCATAGATAGTGAAATACTGTCAAATTCAATGGATTCAGTGACAATTCTTATAACTTTGAGTTATTTGCCAAAGGAGGAGGAAGAGCAGAAAATAGCTGAACTGACTGTCGTGTTACCAACACTTGTACTTGCAGTGACAAGCCTTATCTCCATCCAGATAAGAGTTTCAGATTTTATCAAAGAAAACCTATTCAAGAGTGAAAATGTTTAAATGTATAACTTTCAACACATAGACCATCTCTGCACCCAGCTTCTTAGTAAGTTGTTTCAAAATCAGGTATCATCACTCACATTTGCACAATATTAATTATGGACACGAATAAATGTAAATAGTATAATGTTTTCAATCTTATAGCAATCCATGGGCTCATTTCAGTAAGTCATTAATCAGTCTAAAGATGGTAAAGTTTAAAAAACTAAATACAGTACATTTTATGCAAATGAAATTAAGATTGCAGAACAGTAAAATGTCCATTGAAACAGCTGGCCATTTAGATTGGTACATGTCCTGATGAAAATAGAAAAATACCAACAAGAATACAACCACATTAATCAAATGGCCTTAACAACGGATATCAATAACCATGTAGAAAGAAATTAAATTACTTCTGCTTTCCCAATGAGGGGGTTGTCTAATGACGTAAAACAACAATACAATATAAAGAAAATTATAAGAATGCCAAATTCAGTTACAACATATAGAAAGATAAATATTGTGTTAATAAGTAAATATTAATTATGCAAGAGATTTTTTTAAAATCGATACAAAACCTGTTAGTATTTTCAGAATGATTTTGTTTCTGTAACAGCAGAACTTGACAAACAGCCCCTGGCACCAATATGAGAAGAGGAACAGTTGGAGAACAAGTGGGTGGGGCATAGGAAGTGCAGTCAGTTAAAGAAAACACCCGCAGTGCCAAGTTGTATTTACTAGTGAGGCTGAAATGGTACTATTTTCATTGTGCAACTGAACATTTCCAGTATTACCTTGACCCTCACAAACTTTGAGACATTACACATTCATGTTGTGTTTGAGATCAGGAAATTTGAAAAACAGAAACACATTAATTCAGTAACAACCAGCACTCAAGTGAGCCACCATAAATTCAAAAAAAATCTTCAAGAATTATATCACCTTAGCTCCTGAGAGCATACAAAAACTAGCATGTAACAAATGATTAACGTACTTGGTGCACACTGGTAGGACAAAACTACTTAATGAGGTGCATATATCTCTAAACATACAGAAAAACCTGCTGCATTATACCAACATAACACAAGAACCACCTCATGAACTTTGAATTGTAACGTCTCAACAATCTCTGGAAATCCATCACCAGATGTACATATACTGAAGTCAAGTTAATGGGGTAATTTACAATTGTATTTTATTTCTCCAATGTAACTACATTTTACACGGATCGTCCAATTATACAAAAATATAACAGTGAATATGCATGTATATAAGAAAATGAGAGGTGAAAAAAATACCATATTTTACAGTGCATTTACATTTGCTTTTTTTTGTATTCTTCTAAGGAGTAGAAGGCATTTTCTGTTAGTTTTATCTTTTCATTTGTTATCTGTTTTATTTGTGAAGGTAAATGATTGTACATATCTTTGGTGTTATTTTCTATGCATTTGTGATTTAGTGTCCTTCTTAATCTATTTCTGAAATAGTTATTTTTTGTTCTGGTATTATGGTTATGAACGTTCATATTTTTGTTCTGATTATTGTAACTTTTTACAGAAAATTCAATACATTTGTGTATATATATATATATATATATATATATAGTGAAGGTAATGTTAAAATCTTGAGTGTCTTATATGCAGTTCTACATGTATCAGTTTTTTTCATTTTTAACATTATACGTATTGCTGTTTTTTGCAACTTGAATTATCTTTAAAACTGAGGATTTTTGTGCTGTACCCCATAGAACAACCCCATAACTTATGCGAGAGTGGATGAAGGCATAATATAATTGTATGATACTTTTTCTATCCATTATTTGTGTTGTTTGTTTTAAAATATATAAGCCTGTGTGCATTTTTTTTATGACTCTCTCGACAAGTCAGTTCCATTTCAGACTACTATCTATGATTAACCCAAAAAGTTTGTTTCTGTGACCTGTTGAATTTGTTTATTTTCTATTGTTAATTTAATGTTGGCCTGTGTTTTATTACTCACACTGATTTGCATCCACTCTGTTTTGTTTATATTTAACACCATCTTTAGGTTTGCTAACTGTCTGCTAATTATATCTAGTAGTGCATTTGCTTTTTCTGTTTTCCCCGTGACTACAATTGTGGTGTCATCTGTGGTTTCATATTTGGATTGTGATGTAATTCAAGGATTTTCAGTTTTTCAGTGTTGGTTATTTACTACACTTTCTTTTTCTCATTGCAAATGAAAAGTTAAAACATAATCTACGTATGTTTGGTCAACACTCAACAGTAGAAACTATTGTTGACGTTTACCATGCCAGGTAAAGCATTCTCTATCCCGCCCACATAAATCGTGTCACACAAATATTTACATACATGCATGTGATTGGCTGCCAGTATCCACCCCGTGACCAAGGATTGCCCAAAGTAGTAAATGGAGGACGTCAAACTTTGAACGTGTTAAGCACCTACTCCCACTGGACAGACCAACGATTGGCCAAAACAGCGAATGAGGACGTCAAAACTTCAAACGTAGTAAGCGGGAACGGGAAAACTAAACAAATGTTATTTATTACATTTGGTGATTTGGTACCGGGACTTTTATAATTCAACATAATAAACAGGAAAACGTGCTAACGAGATTCCACTGTACTTGCTGGATTAGATGAAACGGTGTAATGTACCCATTTCACGGAAAGAATCAATGTTGCCACTGTTTAATCAGTCCATTTTGGATTCTTTCAGGTTTTCGTTTACTGCATGTATGAGAAACTAATCATGTCAACAACATTGGCTGCCTCACACTCAAGAGGTCCCGAGCTTTGGCTTATGCTCTAGGGACCCCAGGCCCATTTCAACCATCTCGTTCATTCCCCTAGCCGCAGTTAAAGAAAGTTGATGTATCACAATCACATGACTTTCTCTGCCCTCCATCGCTTATTAGCATGTATGCAAATTGTTCTTATGTAAGTTTATTTTCCTATCTTGTTCATTTTAACTGAGATAAACCTTTTCGGAAATAGCTATATTACACATTTGGTTATAGATACAAAGAGAAAAACGATAATCAAATGTTTAACAACTTGATGCTGCCTGTAAAATACCATGTTCTTTGTAATCAAAATGAATATTGAAAGGACTTGAAAAAGATTTGAACGATTCAAACTATTAATAACGAATATCTGTTATAAACTGTATATTTTAAACAGATCTACATTTTTTGCCTATCACTTAATGTTTACCAGTTATACAAGATTATAAAAAACATTTTTTCCAAATGAAGTACTTAAACAGAAAATTCAATATATACATTTTATTTGTAATGTAAATACCCTAAATATGTGGTATTTTAATCAAAATCATTAACCTATTTTAGAAAATCAAAAATTTTGAAAGATGCCCCATGTGTAGAGTAGTTGGGGGTGGCACAATTTTCTGAAACTATTCATTGACACATCTTTGGAAGATATTGAACCAAATCTGGTATTTATCCTATTTTTTGTTTTTGAGTTGTTGGGTTCACAGACACACATACACAGACCTTTTTCCAAAAATGCTTTTTTTCTTATTCAGGGGGCCTCAATACATGCATTTCGAGTGAAAACTCAGGATCAAATTTTTGGGTAGAATGCAGTACCTTTTCTACCTATTAGGTACGTGGTAAGAAAAAGTAAAAAAACTAAATAAAATGGCTATTTGCTTTAAGACAACATGCCGGTTGGTTAAGCAACAATACTGCATGCCAACTCAACGCTATGGATCAAACCATCAAGTCTGGTTCCACTATGTTGATAACACATTTGTAGTATAGAGAAACGGAAGGACTCACAGTTTCCTGGATGTTCTGGTCAGTAAAGAAACAAACAACACACTTATTCACACAGTTTATTGCATGCCTACCGACACGAACACTGTATAAACAAAAGTTACAACAAGCAGTGACCAACACACCTGCAACAACTTCTAGAATACACATTGTGCACAAATGGTTACATCGCCGAAGGGACTTACAGAAGCCCAGCAAGCTTCAGGTCCAAAACCTGAACATTACCTGACATACTTTAAAAATGTGACTGAACTGAACACATACTCAAGCAACACAATATCAGAACCATTTTCAACTACATAACACACGTTTGAGAATTTATTACACTAAGGCACAGAATGCATGAACCCAGTAGTAAGTATTTATCATATTCCCTGTTCCTGCACCATCAGTCAACATTTATCATATTCCCTGCTCCTGCACTATCAGTCAACATTTATCATATTCCCTGTTCCTGCACCATCAGTCAACATTTATCATATTCCCTGCTCCTGCACTATCAGTCAACATTTATCATATTCCCTGTTCCTGCACCATCAGTCAACATTTATCATCTTCCCTGTTCCAGCACCATCAGCCAACATTTATCATGTTCCCTGCTCCTGCACTATCAGTCACCATTTATCATGTTCCCTCCCCTGCACCATCAGCCAGCATTTATCATGTTCCCTGTTCCTGCACCATCAGTCAACATTTATCATATTCCCTGTTCCTGCACCATCAGTCAACATTTATCATCTTCCCTGTTCCTGCACCATCAGTCAACATTTATCATCTTCCCTGTTCCTGCACCATCAGTCAACATTTATCATGTTCCCTGTTCCTGCACCAACAGTTAACATTTATCATGTTCCCTGTTCCTGCACCATCAGTCAACATTTATCATGTTCCCTCCCCTGCACCATCAGCCAGCATTTATCATGTTCCCTGCTCCTGCACCATCAGTCAACATTTATCATGTTCCCTCCCCTGCACCATCAGTCAACATTTATCATGTTCCCTGCTCCTGCACCATCAGTCAGCATTTATCATGTTCCCTGCTCCTGCACCATCAGTCAACATTTATCATGTTCCCTGCTCCTGCACCATCAGTCAACATTTATCATGTTCCCTGCTCCTGCACCATCAGTCAACATTTATCATGTTCCCTCCCCTGCACCATCAGCCAGCATTTATCATGTTCCCTGCTCCTGCACCATCAGTCAACATTTATCATGTTCCCTCCCCTGCACCATAAGTCAACATTTATCATGTTCCCTGCTCCTGCACCATCAGTCAGCATTTATCATGTTCCCTGCTCCTGCACCATCAGTCAACATTTATCATGTACCTGCTCCTGCACCATCAGTCAACATTTATCATGTTCCCTGCTCCTGCACCATCAGCCAGCATTTATCATGTTCCCTCCCCTGCACCATCAGCCAGCATTTATCATGTTCCCTGCTCCTGAACCATCAGTCAGCATTTATCATGTTCTCTGCTCCTGCACTACTCAGCGAAGCGTCAACATCTGGCTTGTTCTAGAACACTGACGTAAAGTCATTACTCTAGCAGTGGGAGCTTATGTGTTACTGTACAACAAAAACAGCATCCACTCTCACTGTTACGTCAGACTACAAGGGAACCGTGAAATTTACTAACATCCAAACAGTTTTAACATGAAAAAGAAGCCTTAAACTAAATACTACTTGACACCTGTAATTGAGTATATTAAACAGCAAGATATCATCAGGGACAAGCTGCAACATCAGAGTAGCTATGCCCCTTCCAGCACAGCTGCCCCAATAGCAGTTCTTCCAGACAAATCATTGCGGCTGAACCTTCACCAAGGAGACTTTGACCATACCACCGAAGATATCAACAAAATCTCTGGACAGGAAACTTATAGTAGACCATGGCTCCTTAGCTCAGAAACAATTTCAAGTTGTAATGTATGGACCATCAAAAGCACACAAATGAGACCAATAATAAGTAACATAGCCCCAAATTACAATCTTTTAAAATGGTTAGTTAATAAATTCCAGGAACTACCAAAATCTAAAAGCCTACATATATAAATATTTTTGAATCTAATCCAGAAGTTACAAAATTATATAGTTTTGTTCTATTCCCAAGCATTCCTACAACAAAATTCATCTCAATCTTTGAAAACTGGGTGGGTCTAAAATCATGAAATACTACAATACTACCTTGAACTTATGAAATTACGCATCAAACATACCTTTTTCAGCTTCAAAGGAAAACACTAGAAACAAACATCAGGTCCGGTCTTGGGAAAACCTTTTCCCCAATTTTAAGCAGGTATCTTCCTGTGCAACTCGCAAATACGGATTCCCATAAATGTTCCAGATATGTCAATCATATTTTTGCTATAATACCAAAGTGCATTACTCAAAAGACACTAAAATTTGTGAACTGCTGGAGGAAAGCATTAAATTCACAACAGAAATAGAAACCAAAAATTACTAACCTATTCTGGAGCAACAACAAAGGAGTTTGAAATAAACAGGAAAGAAATGCATGATATGAGATTAAAGAAAATAGCTAAATTGGACACATCACAAATAAGCGGTTAATGTTTCACTTCCTCAAGATGAATACTAGCATTCAGCCTGGTTTACGACAATTGAGAACAGGAACAAGAATGACAAAGTTGAAATATAGGTACTTTAATGGGAGCATTCACAATTGATGGAAAGCTTTCATGAGCCCCAGGAACAGGAAACAAGACTTGATCAACTTTCTCATTCTCATTCCTGGGCACGGCACAGTAGAGATTATTCTAGAGCTCTCTCTAGTCACAAGCTGGAAGAAATTCTAGCATATGACATACATCCACAGAGCCATTGAGCATGGCTTCTTCTGATGTGTAGTTTGCTTATATGCAGCTATTGCCTCACAAACTACAAAGAAAAGCAAAAACCACTAGCAATTAATAACAACTTTAATGAAGGAATGAAACTTTGGTACAACCAGAGGAAACCGAAATGTAACGGATCTGCATTTAGATGTTTACTCTACCGAATTTTGACGTTGGCTAGCCTGCATTATGTAAAAGAAATATCATTGCTCAATTAAAAACAAATGAAATCCCAATGCACAAAATTGGCTTTCCACTTTGTGATCGACATGCATTGATATGTTCTCGTTACGAGGCTGTTGTGAACCAAAATCTTGTGTGCTGCACTTGCCTCCCGTTCTCAGACAATTGTAAACCTTTATGCATTAACACTGGGTTCAAAAAATAATTAATCAACAACGAAACAAAGAAATTCAAGAGACACACACACATACACCCCCATAAAACAAAGTCAAAAAGGAAGCCAAACAATTTACATTCCATTTATGAGCATACAAAAGTTTTCAAAAAATATTCAAATATTTAAACACTACAAAACAAATTTAACCTATCAAAGCAGATTATAGGGACAAAGGAACCTCTGAGCAAAACAATCTAACATGTACAAAATACAGCTATAAGTTATATATCAGTCAAAACAGAAAGGAATACTTTCAAAACATTAAATATAAGCAAATACATAACTCAGCAACAGCTGCATATTTCCGCAAAACTCCTCAAGAAATAAACAAAGATGCTAAATTATAACATACATCAACATCACAGTAGGTCTAAGAGTGAGAGAGAAAATTTCATCCAAAAAATTGGCAACTACTTATAGAAGAAGGAACATTCAACTTTCCAACCATGAGTGCCAGAGGGACCAGCTGACATGCAACAAGTCCTTCATTAATTTACATTGTTTCATTACTCTGCTTCCAAGTGTAATTAATTATCATATAAGAAGACCCCCACCTAATTTTCAAATTTAGTACTTGTGATTGTTTCATCATTTTACCAAATCTTTCCTAGTTATGATGACAGCAACGATGTGATTTTCTGTCAACTAGACATTGTACAGAGCATTGTTGTAAACAGTGGATGTCTTTCATACACCATTACAATATTACTGCCACGGATGCTGGAAGAAACCTTACAATCCCTCGACGCATGTTGCTAAATCACTAACTTATAACACAAAATGAAACGCAAAGTATGGCTGATACACCATCAGAAGTTCACAACCATACCATCCCATACACGAGAAATTTTCAAACTTGCTTTTGCACACTAATTGGAAAATCTCTGTCATGAATGAACAATGACCTGTAGTTTTCAAAACTAAGATTTTACAAAAACACATTTTCCCTATTCTCTGTTGCCTTAACTGCGTGGTCATATCACAACGGATCTGTTAGGTGGTACTTCATGGATCAGGTGTGGCGGACAGCTAGTCTTCTCCCTGTACCATACAATCTTACTCCAGAGGCCTTAGTGCCAGGCAACTGTACCTCTGCTTCAACACACCTTAGTGCACAGCAACTGTAATGCCATCCAGTCTACCTGCTTTTATTATCTGTGGATAGAAGGCAGAGCATTCAGTATTACCAATCCAGCATTTGCCTTGGCAAGGAGACCCGAAACAAGAAAGCCTTCTTATTCAGCAATAGTTATTTTGTAGTGTTTGGTACTGATTTACAGTTATTCCTGACGGTAAACATTAATGAAAAAATCTGATGTGCTATTTTCACATGACTTTCTCTACCCTCTATTGTGTATTAGTGGGCAAGCAAATTATTCTTATGAAAGTTTATTTTTCTATCCACTTCATTTTAATCGAGATAAACCTTTCTGGAAATAGCTACATTACATATTTCGTTACACATACAAAGGGAATAGCGATAGTCAAATGTTTAAGAACTGGACGCTATATGCTGGCCTTAAAGCTCCATACTCTTTCCATGACGTTAGCAGAAACAACTGAAAATTGACAGGACTTAAGTAATGAACAATTTGAACCATTAATAACGGATATATCAGAAATAGCTGATGCCACAAAAAAGTTATTTAAAATAAATAATGCGTTATAAAGAGTTGTACATTTTTTATGCAGTACGTTTTCATCTATCACTTAATGTTTACCACTTACACAATTTCCTTCCAAATGAAGGACTTCACAGACTATTCCCAGAAAATTCAAGATATACATTTTTCTCAGCGTGTAAATATCTTTAACATATATATTTTAATTAAAACTGTCAGTCATTTTTTTTATTTTCTCAGCGTGTAAATATCTTTAACATATATATTTTAATTAAAACTGTCAGTCATTTTTTTAGAACATCAAAATTTTCAAAAAATGTCCCACATCAAAGGTAGATGGGGTGGTGGGATTTTCTTGAAAATAGTGTTGCATCCTTCGAATGTACTGAATTTAAATACCAAAATGAGTACTTATCCAAATTTTCGTTTTTGAGTTATGCTGTTCACAAAAACACCGACCATTTTCTAAAAATGCTTTTTTTTGGATTTAGGGGGCCTTAAAACATGCATTTTCAGTTAAATTTCGGTATGGAACTTTTGCATGGAATACAATACCTACTATGTACGTGGTAGAGAAAGTATTAAGCACCAGATGAATTATACTGATTTTAAATGCTGGCATTTAAATTTAAATTCTCAACTTCACCCAAGACAATTCTATGACCACATGCACACTTCTAAAACATAAAAAAATGTTTTATAGAATTTAAAACAATGTTTACAACCATATACTTAATATTCCAAAAACATTTGTGATGTGTTACATTCACATGATTTCCTCCACCCACTATCATTTATTTTTCTCTCTTGTACAAACTACTATTACAAAAGCTTACTTGAGATAAACCTATGTAGAAATAGTTTTATTACACATTTTGTTGTAGGTGCTGCCTACAAGAGGGAGACTGAGTAATAGTGGGTTACTGTAAGAATTACAAACAAAGTTTTAAAGAGATGACAAAGTACTGAAAATCTAAAACCAATAATAACAGATATCTCGGAAATGGCTGATGTTTGCAAAGAAGTTATTTGAAATAAATTGTGTGTTTCAAAGAGACCTACATTTCTTGTCTATCTCTAAGGTTTACCCATTATACAAAAGGGATAGTTTGTGATGAGGCAATTTTCTTGAAAATCTTTGTGTTGCGTCTTTGGAAGATACTGAACTTAAATACCAAGTTTGATTAATATCCGACTTTTTGTTTTTGAGTTGTGCTGCTGTTCACAGGCACAAACATGCCGACTTTTTTTGTAAGAAGGCCTTTTTTGGATTCAGGGGATTTCAAAACATGCATTTCTGGTGAAATCTCTGTATCAAAATTTTGGGAGGAATACAAATACTTCCTCTATCTACTAGGTAATGGTGGGAAAACATAACAAGACAGCCTATTCTGTAACATGTATCACAAACATATAGGACTATAGCAGCATATTTCCAAATACCCTTAAATGATTATATGCACAACACTTATTAAACAAAGGTTGCAAAAATAGTGTGTTAAATGTATAGAAAATCTTTCATGCTAAGAAAAAGGACACAAGGAAAAATACAGGTGGACAAACATTACATACCCGGTAAGCTGATTTCTTATTTCTCATGTGTTTGTCTACTAATCCTTTACCCAGTCTGTGTTTAGCTTAGAAAGTTCAGTATTACTCCATTATTTATACTTATGGAAGCAAAAATTGTGAATTTACAAAATATATAGTTTCATAAATTGTATTAAGCTTCTGAACATTATCATGAGGAGTGGCACACTGAACAATCTCGCCTGGAGCAGGAAACAGTTACAAGAAGAATTTTGTAAACATGAAGCACGCTAAGGGTAATGCAACAAACGCCCTCATCCAATGGCTTTACTGTCACCAGGTCACAAAGGTTAAGGCATCTTCCACCTATACAAAATTGGTGCATTTTAAAATTTTGTCAACTAACCACAACTAATTTAATGTCTATTGCTCAAACTAGCACGGAACTAGCTTGTGTTTGGTGTGTGTTCTGCAGAGGAGGGCTGATACAGCATTGTGTGAAGAAAAGGCATCTATTGCAAAATTTAGAATGCAATTATGAATGGAAAGCACAGCGCTTGGTAACAATGTGCGCTGCTAAAGACAGTGCACCATTCATCAATAACTATTTGCAATGAGCTTGCTACATGGTGTGAGCAAGTAAAATTAAATTAATAGAGTAATCTAAAGTGCCTGTATAACCTAAACCTATGAATACTGGAATCTTGCAATATTTACTATGGCTCCAGATAAATCACAAAATCTATACTAAATAAACAAACATATAAGGTTAAGCTTTTAATAGATGTCATCACAGCAAGAAAAGAGTCACAGGCTAATGTTTTGATGTAATAAATTACAGAATTATGCCTATAAAATGCTATTAGTGCAGCACTTGAGAAATGCAAGTTCACAACAAGGGCTCAGAAACAATAAATTAGATTGCAAACGCTGGTGGCACTGTTGTCTGAGCCCAGAAGATTGCATGCTAGAACTGGACAGTCTGGATTTATGTGCAAGACATTTGATAAAAAGATTCAGTTATTATAAACAGTGAAACTGCAAGTTGACTGGTGAAATGTTTGCATCTTCATTGTCAGCAGTAGTCCATGGACGTCCGGAAGGGGATCCCATACTTTAATGTCATTTATACTGCCATCTAGCTGTCTAGTGGAGATCTTCACAAAAATGGTCAGCTACTGCAGATTTGTCTACTTGTTTTAAATTTCTTAGCCACCTATTCTTTAGTGTGGTTTATAGATTTCTCTTGGCAGTTTTCACAATCAATCTAGTAAAACCCTGATTTCGTAACATTTGTTCTTTGTTAGCAGATGTGTCTCTTATTTCCAATTTTCAGGTGAGATGCATAGCAGTTGAAACATTGCTACTGGAGTACATAGACAAGAATCAGGTACACATATTTTTTCTCTAACACTGACCATCATTTATTAGTACTATCTTGAAAATATTTTAGAACTTCCATTTTAAATTTCATCTGTAAAAACAATTTAACAATGATATATTCTTTTCATTGCTGCTTTTAATTTTTTTTTTGATTCACAAGTATGTTTGTTGAAAAGTGAATCTCTGTGGTTACGTGTGGGAGTATTGATGCATACTTGCCAACTTCCTGAAATTGAAATCCCTAAAACTTTCCCTCATCCAGTAAAGCATGTTAGTTTTGCTACGATATGAAATTTAGAATGTTCAGTGCAGTAAGTGTACAAAAATTCCATGTGAAATAAATGGGAACTCCATTTTATATGGATCCTCGAAGACCTGGTAGTACAACTTCATACTCAAATTCCTCCTGGTACCACAATAAACATACATTAAAGCAAAGAACATCACCTCCTAGACTATTCACACCTTTCTAGTCCATGTTTTACACTTCAACTAAAAAAAAAATGTACATCTCGCACTCAAAGAATGTGAATAAGGTAAAGCTTTATATTGTCTAATACTGAATGTACACGTCCATTTACTGCTCGTTACTAATGGTGCAATCAAATTTTAAATCCTGTACTTTTGCTGCAGTCCAGTGAACCGGGAATAAGCTCTGTCCTATCATAGCACTGTGTACCATTTACTAGAGGTCACTAGTAGTGCTATACATTTTGTTGTAGCCCAGTGAAGAGGGACCATGATCATGATGGATAGACACACAGATTAGCTCTGTCCTATCATAGCACTGTATACCATTTACTAGAGGTCACTAGTGGTGCTATACATTTTGTTGTAGCCCAGTGAAGAGGGACCATGATCATGATGAAGGATAGACACACAGATAAGCTCTGGTCTATCATAGCACTGTATACCATTTACTAGAGGTCACTAGTAGTGCTATACATGTTGTTGTAGCCCAGTGAAGAGGGACCATGATCATGATGAAGGATAGACACACAGATAAGCTCTGTCCTATCATAGCACTGTATACCATTTACTAGAGGTCACTAGTAGTGCTATACATTTTGTTGTAGCCCAGTGAAGAGGGACCATGATCATGATGGATAGACACACAGATTAGCTCTGTCCTATCATAGCACTGTATACCATTTACTAGAGGTCACTAGTAGTGCTATACATGCTGTTGTAGCCCAGTGAAGAGGGACCATGATCATGATGGATAGACACACAGATAAGCTCTGTCCTATCATAGCACTGTATACCATTTACTAGAGGTCACTAGTAGTGCTATACATGTTGTTGTAGCCCAGTGAAGAGGGACCATGATTATGATGAAGGATAGACACACAGATAAGCTCTGTCCTATCATAGCACTGTATACCATTTACTAGAGGTCACTAGTAGTGCTATACATGTTGTTGTAGCCCAGTGAAGAGGGACCATGATCATGATGGATAGACACACAGATTAGCTCTGTCCTATCATAGCACTGTATACCATTTACTAGAGGTCACTAGTGGTGCTATACATTTTGTTGTAGCCCAGTGAAGAGGGACCATGATCATGATGAAGGATAGACACACAGATAAGCTCTGGTCTATCATAGCACTGTATACCATTTACTAGAGGTCACTAGTGGTGCTATACATTTTGTTGTAGCCCAGTGAAGACGGACCATGATCATGATGAAGGATACACACACAGATAAGCTCTGTCCTATCATAGCACTGTATACCATTTACTAGAGGTCACTAGTAGTGCTATACATTTTGTTGTAGCCCAGTGAAGAGGGACCATGATCATGATGGATAGACACACAGATTAGCTCTGTCCTATCATAGCACTGTATACCATTTACTCGAGGTCACTAGTGGTGCTATACATTTTGTTGTAGCCCAGTGAAGAGGGACCATGATCATGATGAAGGATAGACACACAGATAAGCTCTGGTCTATCATAGCACTGTATATCATTTACTAGAGGTCACTAGTGGTGCTATACATTTTGTTGTAGCCCAGTGAAGAGGGACCATGATCATGATGAAGGATAGACACACAGATAAGCTCTGGTCTATCATAGCACTGTATACCATTTACTAGAGGTCCCTAGTGGCGCTATACATTTTGTTGAAGCCCAGTGAAGAGGGACCATGATCATGATGAAGGATAGACACACAGATAAGCTCTGGTCTATCATAACACTGTATACCATTTACTAGAGGTCACTAGTGCTGCTATACATTTTCTTACAGCCCAGTGAAGAGGGACCATGATCATGATGGATAGACACACAGATAAGCTCTGGTCTATCATAACACTGTATACCATTTACTAGAGGTCACTAGTAGTGCTATACATTTTGTTGCAACCCAGTGAAGCGGGACCATGATCATGATGGATAGACACACAGATAAGCTCTGGTCTATCATAACACTGTAAACCATTTACTATAGGTCACTAGTGCTGCTATACATTTTGTTGTAGCCCAGTGAAGAGGGACCATGATCATGATGAAGGATAGACACACAGATAAACTCTGGTCTATCATAACATTGTATACCATTTACTAGAGGTCACTAGTGCTGCTATACATTTTGTTGTAGCCCAGCGAAGAGGGACCATGATCATGATGAAGGATACACACACAGATAAGCTCTGGTCTATCATAACACTGTATACCATTTACTAGAGGTCACTAGTGCTGCTATACATTTTGTTGTAGCCCAGTGAAGAGGGACCATGATCATGATGAAGGATACACACACAGATAAGCTCTGGTCTATCATAGCACTGTATACCATTTAGTAGAGGTCACTAGTGCTGCTATACATTTTGTTGTAGCCCAGTGAAGAGGGACCATGATCATGATGAAGGATAGACACACAGATAAGCTCTGGTGTATCATAGCACTGTATACCATTTACTAGAGGTCACTAGTGCTGCTATACATTTTGTTGTAGCCCAGTGAAGAGGGACAATGATCATGATGAAGGATAGACACACAGATAAGCTCTGGTGTATCATAGCACTGTATACCATTTACTAGAGGTCACTAGTGCTGCTATACATTTTGTTGTAGCCCAGTGAAGAGGGACTATGATCATGATGAAGGATAGACACACAGATAAGCTCTGGTGTATCATAGCACTGCATACCATTTACTAGAGGTCACTAGTGCTGCTATACATTTTGTTACAGCCCAGTGAAGGGGGACCATGATCATGATGAAGGATAGACACACAGATAAGCTCTTGTCTATCATAGCACTGTATACCATTTACTAGAGGTCACTAGTGCTGCTATACATTTTGTTACAGCCCAGTGAAGGGGGACCATGATCATGATGAAGGATAGACACACAGATAAGCTCTGGTCTATCATAACACTGTATACCATTTACTAGAGGTCACTAGTGGTGCTATACATTTTCTTACAGCCCAGTGAAGAGGGACCATGATCATGATGAACGACAGACACACAGATAAGCTCCTCTTGTCTATCATAGCACTGCATACCATTTACTAGAGGTCACTAGTGCTGCTATACATTTTGTTGTAGCCCAGTGAAGAGGGACCATGATCATGATGAACGACAGACACACAGATAAGCTCCTCTTGTCTATCATAGCACTGCATACCATTTACTATAGGTCACTAGTGCTGCTATACATTTTGTTGTAGCCCAGTGAAGAGGGACCATGATCATGATGAACGATAGACACACAGATAAGCTCTGGTGTATCATAGCACTGTATACCATTTACTAGAGGTCACTAGTGGTGCTATACATTTTGTTACAGCCCAGTGAAGGGGGACCATGATCATGATGAAGGATAGACACACAGATAAGCTCTGGTGTATCATAGCACTGTATACCATTTACTAGAGGTCACTAGTGGTGCTATACATTTTGTTACAGCCCAGTGAAGGGGGACCATGATCATGATGAAGGATAGACACACAGATAAGCTCTGGTGTATCATAGCACTGTATACCATTTACTAGAAGTCACTAGTGGTGCTATACATTTTGTTACAGCCCAGTGAAGGGGGACCATGATCATGATGAACGATAGACACACAGATAAGCTCTGGTGTATCATAGTACTGTATACCATTTACTAGAAGTCACTAGTGGTGCTATACATTTTGTTACAGCCCAGTGAAGGGGGACCATGATCATGATGAAGGATAGACACACAGATAAGCTCTGGTGTATCATAGCACTGTATACCATTTACTAGAGGTCACTAGTGGTGCTATACATTTTGTTACAGCCCAGTGAAGGGGGACCATGATCATGATGAAGGATAGACACACAGATAAGCTCTGGTGTATCATAACACTGTATACCATTTACTAGAGGTCACTAGTGGTGCTATACATTTTCTTACAGCCCAGTGAAGCGGGACCATGATCATGATGAACGATAGACACACAGATAAGCTCCTCTAGTCTATCATAGCACTGTATACCATTTACTAGAGGTCACTAGTGGTGCTATACATTTTCTTACAGCCCAGTGAAGAGGGACCATGATCATGATGAACGACAGACACACAGATAAGCTCCTCTGGTCTATCATAGCACTGCATACCATTTACTATAGGTCACTAGTGGTGCTATACATTTTGTTGCAGCACAGTGAAGGCAGACCATGACCATGATCATGATCAAGGATAGTCGCCAGAATAAGCTCTGGCCTATCACAGCACTGTATACCATTCAGTCTGCAATCTTAAACTGCAATATACTGCAATAGAGTTTAATGCTTTGTCATATCCATGTTGAAAACCTAAGTCATAAAAAGGCCTCTGCACCTGTGCTTTTTACACATAAACCATAGAAGTTGGTGAGTATGTTGAAGGACGCTATGGCTCTCAGAGACTGAGTCACCAAGTAACACTATATGTCTTTTAATGTGTTAATCTGATAAATGGTTTATATTAATGCCAAGTAAGTTGCTTCAATTTCTCGATCAAAGGCTTCCTATAGGCAAATAAAAGCTGAAGTGTTTACAATATACATCTGCATCAGCAGTTTCATCATTCTGATGTTTAAAAAGTATTTACAGCTTCAAAAACAACCTATTTTAATTCATGCAAAGAAGATTTTGCTCTCTTCAAATGCTTGATTAAATTTGTAGCATAGTTTATACCGCAATTTTATGACAATGACTTAAGAAGTACAGATGTTTCTGGTTTTAATTTTGGGCTTAACTTATCTCTTAATTCCTGGAATGAGTGCATGGTTTTCAGTTTTCTATGTTTGAACTGGTATCTCATCTAGTACAAGTCATGTAACAACTGTATCGTTTTTGTCATATTATAACAGTGATCTTTTATTTATCTACTTTATTTTTGGGATAATTGTTTGTTATTATTTGCACTTCTGTGACTCAGGGGTATTTGATAATATCAGTGATTAATCTCAGAGGATTGTAATTTCTCACGAGATTTAAGTAAATTTTCACATCCATGATGAATTTGTGTTATTGCAAGTCTGTTCAACTATTGCATCTGGAGTGAGGTTTCTCAACTGTATTTTAAATGTGCATTTTTCAATGAAGTTTCTTATTTAAAAAAAAATACTACGCAGTAACCTCATTTGTACAGCCCTAATTAATCTGCACTGATTTCTTGCTTACTTTTTCACCACGAAAATATGTGCATGCTTTGATAAATATAGATGAAAGTATACACTTGTCATATGGCACCGCAGGTAGTGTAGAGATCATTCGGTCACAGGCTTCAAGCTACACAGCTAAACTGTGAGAGATAATGTTTCATGACAGCTCTCATAGACTTCTCATCTGTACGACTTTTTTCCTTCTGCTTTTGCAATAATCCAAATTTTACTATCATACATCAAAGTTTGTAGTGGTTTCATAATTTGTTTCCAGATTTCCTACTCTCAATAAATGAGGTTCTTGTATACTAAATATTTTGGAGTTTGTTGTGGAGACATTTTATTCCATCAATAACATAAAAATCTTTCAACTGTTGTTGATTACAGCACTTTTAATTTTGTGGTAAACTACGGTATGTGCTTAGCATAATTAATTGCATGTAGCTATGTAATTGCTAATTTTTGTAACAAATTTCAAATTGTAAGCTTTTAAGCTATAGCATAAAGATTGCTATAGGCTGCTGTTAAGAGTGAATGGGATCAAAAGTTAGTAATTGATGAATGATGACTTTATAGTCGGCAAAGAAAACCCTCGACACACAAGGAGAATAGGTATGAAGCAACATAGTTTCCTGTGTTTGTTTTAACTGCAAGCTAACCGGACAAGCAATGTTTGAACCAACCTGTAGCAGAATGAGTCTGGTAGTGAGGAATTGAATGAGATGACAGCTCGCTATCCTCGTTTGTGTCA
Organism: Deroplatys truncata; assembly: GCA_030765065.1. Classification (NCBI taxonomy): domain Eukaryota; kingdom Metazoa; phylum Arthropoda; class Insecta; order Mantodea; family Mantidae; genus Deroplatys; species Deroplatys truncata. The sequence continues at coordinate 4,664,393 of CM060979.1, forward strand.
ACCTCCGACGAAGATTCGCCTCTACCAACTGAAAAAACACATTTCTATTATATACACATATTGCTTTTCAGACATTCTGGCACAGGAGCAAATATTTTAGCACATAATAAACTACAGAGTGACCCAAAAGACTCTGAACTGTCTGCGTGGTGTTTTTCCTGTCCGCATCCTCGGCGCTCGTTGCCGTCTGCTGCTATCATAGAAAAGCGCGGATGAAACCATACACCATTTTTAAAACTACTTTTAAAGGCTTTACTTACCAACTTTATGAAAGGAGATGGTGAAACTGGCCACCATCGTTGTCCATACATTTTTGGCACCTCTTTAGAAAACTATCCATCACGGAATTTTTAGGGAAATTTGCAATTGATGACCGATGTCATCTAATGTTTCTTCGGTAAGAACTGAACGCCGTCTTTTACATGTCTTAGCCTGAACACTTCCTGTGGCCTGGAATTTACTGTAAAGTTCATGGACTGTTGTATGGCCTGGAACTTTTACAACTGGAAGTCTTTCAGCATATCGTACTTTCATTTGGCGAGCTGACTGGGTTAAAACATACGAATCATAAATAAATACACGCTGTGCAGTAGAAAACATATACTGAGCCATAATATACTTTGTGACTAAGTACAGGACAAAATAATAAATAACTCGTAATAACTGAACTACATCACATCACCGTCAACTCAAAACTGCACTTCACACTACAGACCAAAACAAGTTAACAGACCAAAACAAGTTAACAGCGTGACTTTGTTTATAGCAGCAGTGCATTCTGTTTTTCATATTTCCACAAGCCCAGTGGAAAAACACCGTGCAACTGGTAATATTGTTCATAAAATAAAACATAAAAGTGTACAAGACAAATCCACACACCGTGGAAGAATTAAAACAAAATATCTGCCAGGAAATTTCTCAGCGTGAACTATAGCGAGTGATGGATAGTTTCCTAAAGAGGTGCCAAAAATGTATGGACGACGGTGGACAGTTTCAGCATCTTCTTTCATAAAGCTGGTAAGTAAAGCCTTTAAAAGTAGTTTTAAAAATGTTGTATGGTTTCATCTGCGCCTTTCTATGATAGCGACAGACGGCAACGAGCACGCGGACAGGAAAAACACCGCGCAGGCAGTTCGGAGTCTTTTGGCTCACTCTGTATTACCAATTTGCAGTATACATTCTCCCCTAAATACACAAGCGTGTCAATGGTAATACCTGGAAGACAAGTAAAGGGTATTTTGCAACTAGCCTCAAAATTATATTTAAAATGCACTTATTTTTATTATTACTCATGCTTTTCTATTTCTGATACAGCTGATACTTTTAAGAACCCCTTATTTACACAGTGTTTCAACTCAGACTGAAATAACTTCTATTGTTCAGAGGATACAATAAAATACCTGACATTGGGGTCAACTGCTTCTCATACCAGACAAGCATATTAACGAGGAGAATCCCAAGTGTGCAGATGAAAACAAATACTGTATTTATCCAGATACAAGATGGCCCCCATTTTACAAAACCTAATTTGGAATTTAGCAATTCTGATTGTTTTGCTAAAGATTTTGTACTTGTCAGTATCATGCACGATAATGATAGTTATGATTATTTGCACAGAAATGTAAAGCATGTCTCTAAACACCAGCATATAACAGGTGCAGGAAGGAAATCTGCTTTTTTGTGAGAAACCTTATACTCCCTTTAGGTGTGTTAGTAAACCATTAAATTTACAATGCAAAATGATGATCCGTGATCTTGCACATGCTTCTCACTGGCAACACCCATCTCATACCCGTGAAATTTGAAACTTACTTTCTCCAAAACTAACACCTCTGTTGTATTTGAATAAATACAGTAAGAAGACAACATATTCAGAGTGTGAGTGAACCAGGGGTGGCAAACGCTACATCAGCAACAGTCTCCTTGATACAACTCGCTTATCAATATGGAGGATTGCAAAGCCAAACCAAGTCTCATTTTCACAAACTCTGTCAAAGACAACTAGTGGTCAGTAGAGCACAGCTACTTCTCTGTGAAACGATAACGGCTGCAGTTCCCTAGTCAGCTGGAGTGTATGATTGGTCGTGTTATACGCACATATTTGTTTACACTGTGTATTAGTTTACGTGTTACCTAGCATTATTATTATTCTTTGATAATTATATCGCCATTCAGTGTTGAACAAAGAATGTTAATGACGATAATTAAAGTAGAGAAGTGATAAGGCACTTTGCAAGTGAATGCCCTGGTAATTGTGTTCAAAGACTTGTTACACAGTTCTGAGAGACAAGATCTGTGAATGATAGGAGCTGCCATGTTCTCACCAAACAGGAATGTCTCAAACATCACTCCGTTGTCTTGCTCAGGAGACAGGGTATCAATATCATCTTGCCAAAATGCAACCAAATTAAATTAAAACCATACAAAATTACTGTCATCCACATCAATGTATTGCTGCTGAGGAACATTTTAAACATTGCTTATTATTGTTACTATTATTATTATTATTATCAATTTTCAGTAATGTGTTCAGTAAACATTTTACACCTGACAATTCTGTGTCTCTACCACACACTGCCAGCCACTATTTGTATTAACAAGCCTGTACTTCGTACAAACTGCTCTTTCTGAATGCAAACTACAGGCAGCTACAACAACAGAGCTGAAAAGGTTGCATATAAAAGCATAGGATTTTAATGGAAATGTACATATTTTCTTCTCTCCCGTTAGAAAGTTCACTTGGTATGTGACTTAAGTACTAAATTTCCAACAACTTAAACAATATTTTATGTTGCATATTGTGACTGTTTTGCTAATATTGACACAGTAATTTGTATCACAAAAATGTAAATGTCAGAGTGATTGTAGTGTGAATATGCATTGTTGTGTGACATTGATTTGAGATGTTTGTTGATTGTAATCATTGTTGAGAAGTGGGTTTATACGGCCTTACTGAAACTGACAATAATAGCGTGTAACAATGTAGCGAGGGGGTGAGATGTTTATCATTATTAGAGACGAGCAAATGACGTCAGAGTGGCGTGTTTTTCTTAGAATTTGCGGGAACATTTTCCCTAGAGCATATGTTTTCATAATTTTCATTGGATATAAATATAGACGCTAATGTCGGCGCGTTTTATTAACCAATAGCAGCTCGGTTATAAATCTTTAGGCATATCGGGCGAAGGAGTATAAATTCATGTCAGAGTCAAGTTTCAAGGAGTTCAACAGAAGCATTCATAGAGAACACATCGCACGCAGTTTATCGATTTGCAGGTTACGCATAGCAAATTTATGAAAAATCTCTCAAGTCGTAAAGTTAATTACACAAAAAGTTGAAGTACGCAAATTAATAATGGGCAGTAAAGAAGTTATTATAACAGTTTCAGTTTGGCGAGTGTCAAGATTAATAGGTGAAAGTGAATAATGTGTTACGACAATAAAAGTGAAAAAACAAATTCTTTCATCAGTGTTATCTTTGGATAAAAACTCCTTTCCGTTTACACACCCTGTACAAGAGAAGTGCTTGACTGAGAAATCATAGCTAGCCGGAGGACAGTGAACCCAAAATTAAATACAATAATAGGCGCTCAGTAAAAGATAACACGAAGTGACCGCGACAAATTGTATTCCATACGTGCGGCAGATAAACAGTAGCATTTTTAACTACAAACATTAATACCACTACAATATTTCAGCAATTTCAAAATTATGCACATATTGCACGCTAAGTTACCTATAGACCGGCAGTGCCAGCACCTCCTGGCTCATCTACCTGGACGCAGATTAAGCTAATACCCAGTCCCTTCAGAACAATAGCCAATGTGTCATAATAGCCCTCTATGTGCCGTTTACCTGTTCCAGAATATTTGTTCTGGCATGTTCTAGTAGGTATTTCCTGCTTTGCAGGCGGGGTGTATATAAGGGGCCGCTCTTAAACCAATAGGCAGTTCTGTTAGAAGTGAAAAGTGCAGTTGTGATTCGACGAATCAGTTGTATTGTTTTTCCAATGAGTGCCAAAGGTGACTTGTGCTACGCTGAGTGTCTAAGTGATAAGTAAAGTGTTTTCCCGTAACTGGTGTTCTCTTTTGTTACAATATTTGCTTCTTTTAGAATGTATATTTTACAAAAATATTTTTATTTTATTCATTTTTTTATCTTTATACTTGATTTACAAATATAACATTTCCAATAATATGTGGCATTGAGTCAGTCTTGAAACTCAGCAACAATAATGCTAGCTCACATCACTAGCTGATGTGACATCAGCAGATCCCCACCTATCATAGCCATTCCCTCGCGTTATGAAGGTGACTGTTAAGAAGTTCTCAGAATTGAGTTCAAGTGTGGTGGCTATACTTATATGTAATATTAAATTTAGTTTAAATTTTATTGTTTTAATATCTTTTATAAAAATGTAAGCTACTAATTTACAGAAAGGAAAACATTTCAAAATATTAAATTAATAGTTTTGGAAATTTAATTCTAACAATATTTGTGCAAGTTTGCAATTGTTGTCCAGTTAAAAGTTCAGGTCATTGTGTGGTGCTTGTATATGGTGAAGACCTTGTTTTTGTGTAATCATGCCGACAAAGTTATGTTGCAGGGGTATATCCCAACTCTTAAATATTAAACATAAGGTTAGATGAGTTAAATAATTCATATTGATTTTAATTTTATTTGTGCTAAGTTATTTACACATGAATCACTATTTATGATTGGCCCTGGTCAGTCACTACATTCTGCATTTATATCTCTTACATTCTTAAATTCTACAACCTTCCTCACTCTCTCTCTTTTCACATACTATTTCCACAAAAATTCTCCTTAACATCAAACCAATCTAAAAACCTTTTGTTTATGTTTACACTGCTATTATCTTTACACCATCTGTCTCTAATAAATCCTTTTGTCCACTCACTTGTTCATTTACATACCACCAGGATGTGTATTCCATCTTCAATTTCTCCATGTATCAGACACATTCCTTGTATAATGTGACCCGTAAGTCCCCATACCCCTAGCCTAAACCATGCTATTACTTCCCTTTCTTTTTTATTATAATTTCTACATACTTTTCTTTTCCTAATTCTGTTTCTTTCACTTTGTAAAATATCGATGACTTCATTTCATTACTCCTTGTTTATAATCCCCTTATCTCTGGCTATTTTCCAAGATCCCTGTATCACATAGCCCTACTTCACTAAGAGCTCTTTAATTTTACTCAACCAACATTTATGCTTCAAATGCTTTTCTTCATAATCTAAACATGTTTTCAAAATATTATCTTCTGACAACTGACTTATTCTACACCAATATTTCAAAATTCTCTCCATCACCAGTCCTCTCATGTTAACTTTCTCGATTTCTAGTAATGGCCCTACATTAGCTGCATTCTGAGTCACACCCAGGATTAACTTGCAAAATGCTCTTAAGATCATACCCATTTTCTCCCACCCTTCTTCTGCTTAAATAATTCATATAGTTTCCACAATAGTTTTATTCATAGATAAGATTATATAAACTTGCCTTTAATTGTTATTATATGTCAATATGTCGTCTTAATACTTTTTGTATATGCATATTATGGAAGTTTCCAATGCATACATATTAAAGAGATCATTTGAGTGTAAAATTGTTGTCCCTAATCATAGCCACTTCGTCTGCAGCATCAGAAGCAGTGTTGGCGAGCAACACACAGATGCATATCACTGGAGCCGGCAGTGTTCTATGCTCAAGGTTCACATCCCGGGCACACATTCAGTATCTCTCTCTTCACAAAGTAGCAGCAATATTCCTATACATGCTGATCCAGAAAAATATTGATTTCTGTGTCTACATGTGGTTGTCTTTTGTTCCAACATTTTGATATTTGTTGTCCTGTATGGTGCTGTAATTTGAATAACCAACACATACTTGCCAACTTTCTGAAACTGAAACCCACAAAACCTCCATATAAAATAAATGGAAGAATCCTTGAAGACCTAGTAGTACTGCTTCTTTCTGCAACACATGCTGAAATTCTGTAATCTTACGTTACAACATAATGCAATCCAATTTGCTTTGTAATGCCCATGGTAAAAATCGCGCACACACACTTTACGGGCAAAGCATAAAAGTTGGCAAGCATGCTATTAGATAAAAATACATAGTAACAAAATTAAAACATCCAATGCAAAAGAAAGAAATAACATGCAACAATTACAGAATTTTCTCCATCCATTACATAATCCAGATGTACCCCATTCATTCTTCCATCCACTGAACTGTTAATCTCTCAATAAAATAAATCCAGGTTGACAGTGACTTTCATAAGTACGCAATAACTATGCAACTAAAATTTAACTCATTTTTTAAAAAAATGCTCACACATCAAATTTAATAAACAACAAAAACATTTTCAGCCAGCATTGTAATAGGCTGTGATGTCATCGACAAAAAATGTAAATGGCAACACATTATTTTGTGAAAAATATTTATCTTATTTAGTTGCATGAATACACACAAAAAATTTGGTTGCTATGGGAACAGGTCCCTCTCCACTTGATGGGATATGTAGTGTGTTTGTTACGAGGACGAGTTAAAAATGAGGATCAGAGACGTACCACCAGCAGTGACTGAAAATGTTCAACATGCTTCTTCGACTTAGACACTGCCAGATTGAAAACGGGGAGCATTTTGAGCACCTTATTAAATAATTAAGAATTTCATTTATTTATTACAGCATTTGTGTAATTTGTGGAGAAACTATTAAATAAGCCAACAATTAAACTGTTACCATAGTAACTAAACATTTTGTATGAAACAAATGACAAAAATAATATGTTCCCATTTAAAATTTTTGTCAATGTCACACTGTACAACAATGCCTGAAAAGCTTTTGTCTTTTTTTTGTAAAATTTTCCTTTTAAATTATTAAGTTTGAAGGCTTTCAGCATTTTTTAAAAAATTAATTAATTGTAGTTTTATTTGTATTATTCCTTAGTTATGAAAGAACCTGCACTTAGGCTGCAAAGACAACTTTACTCGGTGGTGTTCATCTTGAATAGTTGGCTATGAATGACCTCAGCTGATCAGTGTAAAGCAATGTTTGTCAGGCGTTGCCCTCAAATTTGAATAATAATAACAATAATGCTTGCTTTCAGTTTCCTGTTTATACAATCAAGTTTACAAATTTATGAAGTTTTATCTTGGTTGACTTTTTAAATGCATTTCCTTTAATATATGAATCACAAACATTACTGAGAAGGTTGCGCAATAAATTTGCCTTTTAAACCTGTCTTTCCGCAACAGGATTAACGAAGATTGTTCTTGCCTCAACAAGATTGTGCATCAAGTTTTACCTACAGCATGGCAACTACACAAAAATGTTCATAAAAGAAGACTGTGAAGTGCATTCAGGTTTTCTATGTAATTTATGGAACTTAAGGCAAAAATGATTTCAGCAGCAAATTCAACAGATAATAAATGGTTAATCATAAAATATACACAATGAAGCCTACTCAAATCAGATAATGAATAAATTGGAATCCTGTCTATTAAAAAAAAAAAAAAAAAAATCTGATGTGATACATTCACATGACTTCCTCTACCCTTACTTAAGCTTATTGTATCTACTTCATTTTAATCAAGATTGTAATAGCAAATTTTACGTGTTTATTTATGTTTATAGCACCACGTTGTGGAGCCAATTTACGAGAGCAAATATGTGTTTACTTCCCGCGATTCCATCTTGTGTGACGTCATTCGTTGGTCGTTTCATTTGTTCTGATTGTAGTTCTCTCTGGCGTAGCAATTTGTATGAATTAGTTTTAAGGTTATGTATATTATTCTCCGGCTAGCTATTTAGGTAGACATTTAACTCTTGCAGGTTGTGAAGCGGAAAGGAATCTTTTGTCTATAAATGATACTGGCGAAGAAATTGGTTTTATAATTTTTTATTGCAGAACACGTTCATGAACACTTTCACATATTTATCTTGAGACTCGCCATACTGAAACTGTTTATAATAACGTCATATCACTTGTAACTCACGTACTTCAACTTTGTATATTTAACTGTAGAATATTTTATAAGATTTCTCGTACTTATGCTGCGCGTAACTTTACGAATTGAGAGACCGACATGAGAATCTTGTTAAACTGGGAGCCGACGTGCTAGGTGTTGAGAATCTTGTTGCACACTGGGAGACGATGTGTAATGTTTTTAGAATCTTGCCGAACTGGGGACGATGTGTAATGTGTCGAGAATCTTGTTGCACACTGGGAGACGCTTACCTCAGACATGGCTATTTATAGGCTTGCCTCAAGATACACCTAAAGATTATAAATGAACTGCTATTGGCTAATAAAACGCGCCAACATTAGCGTCTATTTTATTATCCAATGAAAACCACTAATACATATTACTTTTAGAGAATGTTCTAGAAGCTTTTTACCGAAAAGGCGCGAAACATTACGTAACTTCCTGGTTCCCGGTAACGATAAACAACTCAAACCCTTCATTGCATTATTGCGTTATTATTGACAGTTTCAGTAGAGCCGTATATTATTATTTACCAATACTATTTACAATTAATAAACCTCTGAAATCAATGTTACATAAAAATACATATTCATATTATTATCGTTAATTACCTCTGAGTAATTTGTGATACAAATTACCGTCTCATATGCCCCACTAGAAACATAATTATAAATATTTATAACCTGTTTTGAAATTTTAAAATTGTGTTTTTAGTCTCCTAAATCTTGGAACACACGCTATCACTTTCACTTAACACTTCACACGCATTAAACACACGACATATGTTTGATCTCGCCACTACTTACTGGCTCTGGTTTAATTAATTTAGATATCAATCTGACATCACAAAATTTTTTTTATAGCAAATACTTTACCCTAAATTATTTATTTACTACTACCAAATTGTTTACTTTAAGTTGTTGACAAAAATTTATACATTTAAGATTTTTGTAATTATTATACATATTTACCAAAATATGCACCCTCTACATATATTTACATCTCTTAAATCTAGGCACTGTGTCACATTTTCTGTTTGCTACATAAGTATTTGTTTTGAATTATTTTTACCATTTTTGTTATTTTGAATTTTATTTTAACAATACTCTTGGAATGGTATTTATGTACTTTACTTTAATATAACATCATGCATTTTTTTACATGTTCAGTTACTAATAAAATGTTATTTTCCTCTCAAACAGTTAGTCATGACCACAATTTATTTCTCCATTTACATGACGTACATTTTTATTTAACCCTCTTACGTTCCAATACATTTCTCTGCAAGTCGCCTTTAACTATCCAGCATTTACTATTTATCATCTTTGTCTTTTATTTCACCATGATCTTCGTGGTTGTATGGTTTAAGCATCTCAATATGAAACTTTCCTATGCTTTTTCGAGTTGTTGGATTACATAACTCATATGTGTTAGTTCCATACACTTCAACAACTTCATATGGTCCATGGTATTTGAGAAACATTCGCCAATAAAGTTTATTTTCTTTGTCCGACAATTTCTTGGTTTTAACCAAAACTAAATCTCCTATTTTGATCCTCCATTCCTTTCTCTTCTTTTCTTCATGTTTCATTTTTCTTTTTATGGCTTTTTTCTTCATCCTCTCAAATGCTTTTCGGAACATCTCTTCTTCTGTTGGTGGTATCGAATGCGCCTCTGGAATGGCTTCTGGAATTTTTTTACACATTGTATTGATCTTCTTTCCCAACTTAAGTTCACATGGTTTGTATCCTGTCACATTGTTTACGGTTTCATTTAGTAGATTCTGAACGAAGTTCACGTATCCATACCATTGGGTGTGTTTTCGATGACATAACACCCTTAAATAATTTGAAATTTCCTTAATTTCCCTCTCCACTGGGTTGGAGTTCGGTCTGTATCTTGACGAAAAATATTGTTTAATGCCATTTTCTTTCAGTCCATCCATAAATTTTTTTCCTGTGAAATACGAAGCATTATCGCTCAATACAGATTGAATAGGTCCTTCTTCTATCACATATGACTTAAGTAGTCTATTTAAACATGCTAAACCTGTAGGTTTTCTCAAAGGGTAAATTCTTACATATTTGCTGAATATATCATAACAGACAAATATATATTTATTTCCAAATTGACTTGGAGGCATCGGACCATGAATATCAATACTAATTACACATCTCGGCTTATCCCTTATAACCGAATTAGTTTCAAATGCATATGCTGCATTTATTTGCTTTGCCTTCTGACACAGGTTGCAGCACGATATAAATTTCCGAACTTTCTGACGCAATTTGGATATGTATAAATTCTCTAAAATCATAGAAGTTGTTCGGTCCGTCCCTGAGTGTGCTAACCCTTCATGAAAATTCTTAATTAGTTCCTTTTCCATGCTTTTCGGAACCATTACCTTCCAACTAGGCATTTCTTTTCCATGCTTTTTGTATAACGTCCCATCTCGAATTGCTATAATTTCTTTCTTTGCCTCCTCAATCAATGGTGCATTTTCTTTAAGTTCAAATAATTTTGCATCCTCATTTTGAATTTCCCCAATATTTTCCAATTTTCTAATCATTTCTTTGCTTAAAGGAATTTCAATTGTCAATATTTTGACTTCATTTCTAGGCCTGTCAATATTTTCGGGAATTTGTGGGTTGTAGTTCAATCTTGACAGCAAATCACTGAAGGTATTGTTTTTGCCAGGAATGTGGATAATCTCAATATCGAATGCAGATATTGCATGAATATATCTAGCAAGTTTTCCACTACATAATCTACACCGTTGTATGAAAGTTAAGCTGATGTGGTCTGAATATACTTTCACCTTTTGCTGATAAATATAAGTTTTAAAACGAATTAATGAGAAATATAGTGCTCCAATTTCTAACTGAGTCACTGAAGAATTTCGCTCAATATTTGTAAGTCCTCTAGAAGCTGTACTAATGACGTGAAAGTCATTGTTGAAGTCTCGCTGTCCTAAAATTCCGGCGTATCCTTGCATTGATGCGTCGACATAAATCTCATATATCTAAATCTTCTCTGGGCCTCTCGAGTAATATGGACTTAGCAAAGAGTTCCTTTACTCTCTCAAAACATTTTTGATGATCCTCTGTCCATCTCCACTTATTGTTCTTTCGGAGTAGCTGCCGCAGTGGTTCTATTTCCGCCGAATATCTTGGTACGAACTTACTCTGAAAGTTCAATACCCCTAAGAGACGTCTAATTTGTTTTACGTTCCTGGGTGGCGGAATTTTCATTATTGCTTCTATTCTTTTCTGATCAGGTCTTATACCTCGTTCATCCACTACATAACCCAGAAAATTTATTTCCTTAACACAAAATTTTGATTTTAGTATGTTCACAGTCATACCATGTTGTTGTAGTTTATTTAACACATAATGGACATTATTCATGTGTTCTTCAAATGTTTGACTAATGATTAAGAAGTCGTCAATATACTTTATTAAAAAGTCATCTGCAGAATTTCCAAAGATACTGTGAATGGCTCTCAAAAATCCACTTCCTGAGTTTTTTAAACCAAAAGGATTTACACAAAAGCGATACTGGATCCCTGAGTACTGAAATGAAGTGTAATCACGCACTTGCGGATCTAATTCCACTTGCCAATATGATGCAGTGAGGTCGATGGATGTCAAAAATCTCCCTCTTGAAAGTTTTGTAATTAGTTGTTCAATTCCCTCACTTTGAAAATGATCTGGTTTCATATACTTGTTGACATATCTACCGTCTAAAGTTAATCTCAAACTACCATCTCGTTTAATACTCCAGCAGATTGAATTTATGTATTGAGAATTACTTTGCTCAATAATCCCATTTTCTAACATGCTATTTATTAATTGTCTAGCTTTGTCTCGAAGACTTATAGGTAAATTGTCATACTTGTGCCTATATGGTGGTACGTCTTCTACTTGAAATGTATGCTGATATACATTACATCTGCCTGGGATATTACTAAATACTGAACTATTGTTCATCAAAACATCATGAAGGATTTGTTTTTGCATTATCGTAAGATTATAAGCTTCTTCACACTTGTGTATTATTTCCTCATTTCTCTTCTCTTTCATGCTGTTGTTTGTCTCGCTCACATGGTCATCTTTTGTTTGGATTACACATTTCTCTACTCCTTCTGGCATTTCTGCTAGATGTTGAAAATATGGCGTGGTATTCCCTTCATATTCTGTGACTACTTGCTTTATCTGACTATTTCTATCAGTTTCTGTTATTTGCACAAAAAACTCTTGGTCACAAATATTTTTCTCATCCTTTGTCATCTCGATTACAGAAATTTTTTCTTTTATAAATGGTACCCTTATTTCTCTATTTTCTTTTGTTATTTTTAACTCTTCATGTTTAAAATCTATACATGCTTCATATTCATGTAGGAAGTCACATCCTATAATTATGTCACAAATCAGATGGTTTACAATTAGAAACATAACCTCAAAATTCTCTCCGCCAATAAGTATGCTAAGTAGAGCTTGTGTTTTTATGACCTGTGTAGTTCTTCCAATTGCAACACGACAAACTAAATTACTAGTGGGAAGAGCCATAATTTTGTTACCTTCATTAATCAAATTTATGTAAAATTTCTGTGAGCAAATTGAAGCTGATGAACCAGAATCTATAGTTGCAATGATTTCTTTCTTCGCAATTTCCATTCTAACATGAGGTGACTCCAAATTTTCTCTCTTATCTTTTGTTGCTGTAATCTTATTACAGGGTGTATGTGTAGGCGTATAATTTGTATTGGTAATGGATACTGAATTATTAAAGACGTCCTGAGAACCTACTGCACAGGAGTCTGTTAACAGTTTTCCTGGTTATTTCCATGTTCACGTACGGGACTGCCATTCCTAACAGGCGCTAAATCTATCTCTGTGTCGCTACCATTGTTTTGAAGTCCCCTTCCTCGAGTTCGAAATCCTCGATTTCTGACATTTTGTCCCCTTGGCACGTAATTTTCTTGCCGTTCCTCAGATCTTTCTCGGTTATTATTTTCCCTCCAGTGAGTGAAATTTCCCCTCTGTCTAGTGTGCCTCCTTCCATAATTTTGCCCTCTTTCAGGCAATCTTTCTGTCCTGACATAATTTATTTGTTCCTGCCGGCCTGGTCTCCTATCTATCCTTGATCTTTCAAATTGTGGAACATATGATTGATACCGTTGTCTGGTATTAACTTCATGATGTCTGTCTTGTCCTCTTATTCGTTGATAACTACCTTGGTAATTTCTTCTATCTCGTACATCTAAAAATCTATGTTCCCACTCCCGAGACATATCTTCTTCCTGTTGTTCCAAAGCTGTTATTAATTCTGTCATCTCATAGATGTTCCGTGGTTTTGCAATTAATAAGTAATTTTGTATCCTGATGGGATAATGCCTTGCGAGCAAACTCACAAAATCTTCCTCACTGATTGGAGGTGACAAGTTTCTAACCTGACTTGCATGTTTTAGTAAGTAATCAGTCATCGATATTCCCTCTCGTGGATTAAATTGACCATGACTAAGCATTGCTCGTATTCTTTGCTGTACCGTAACATTCCAAAATCTGTTCATGAATAATCTTTTAAAGGATTCATATGAAATTTCACCCCCTGATACCATTTGTAACCAATCTAAGGTTTTCTGGTCCAAACATCTTTTGACAACTATCATTTTCAATGCTTCAGGTATCTTTTTAATTTGAAAATACTCTGATAATTCTGCAATGAACTGTACTGGACTGGAGTTTTCATTAAATTTTGGAAGTGGAAAATCACTTAAGATATGATTGTAATTTTGCAAATTCCCTATTCCCATATTTAAATTCTCTAGTGTTACTTGTGCACTCTGAGTTTCAGCATTAGCTATGGATGAAGCTGCCGCATCACTCACATTATTTGTCATACCTGAGGAACTACCTCTATCATTATTTTGTACATCTGACACATGTACATCACATATATTTGCCCTTGAATTCAATTCTAATCTATTTACAGTACCCTGCAGATTTTCTATTGTCTGTTCCAACTTTTTATTATTCTCATTTTGAACAGTTTGGTGTTTGTTAATTTCAGAAGTTAGCTTTTGATTCAAATCTTTAGACAAATCTTTAACTTCATCAGATAATTTATTTCTCTGTTTTTCTGACTCCTTCTGAATTTTAGATATTTCCCCTCTGAAATTAACTTGCACCTGTATTAAATCTGCATTTGTAGCCTCCATCATCTCTTTTAACTCACTTGAAATGCTACTCATTCGGCTACCTAGCTCTGTACATTTTACATTAACATGCTCTATTTTATTGTTAACCTCACTTTTTTGGTTGGATATTTCCCTACTCATGTCTAACATTTTCTGTGAAACTTCACCTATTTCATTTGCTATCATTTCTTGATTTTCATTTTTCATTCTAATCATACTACTATCTAGCTCCATGAATTTTTTTTCAATTTCTTCCCTGTTTTGTTCTAAGCTTTTACCAATATCTTCCCTCAATTCTCTCTTATTCTGATCTAGTTTTTGTTCTAAACTCCTATCAATATCTTCTCTTAATTCCCTATTATTCTTTTGCATATCTTCCCTGTTTTGATCTATTTTCTTACTAAGATCTTCCCTGTTTTGATCTATTTTCTTACTAAGATCTTCCCTTAATTCTTCCCTATTTTGATCTATTTTCTTTTCTAATTTCTCATCATTCTGAGTTAGTTTTTCTAATTTCTCATTCATATTTCTCAGCATTTCCATCATCATACTAGTATCAAGATTAACATTTCCTGCTATTCTATTCTGACTTTCTGTACTAACATTTTCATCTTCAAATCCTAAAAAATTTGGGCTATTTCCTGTAACCTGTATTGAATTACAACTAACTGTTACATCATCTCCCTCCATAATTATTTCTTCTGTATTATTGGTAGCCATTGTTTTTATTATCCTACCACTCCTAAGGTACATTTATTTACCCTTTTTTTTTTTTTTTTTTTTAACAAAAAATTTTAGATTTTCTAACCTTACTTATGCTGTCCGTTGCTGTTACTTTGATGTCCAGCGTTCTGCCCCATTCTCCTATGTTTGTATGTCGCTTCTGCGTTGTGTTGTGATGAATCTACGTCGTTTCGATGTTTTTGCGTTGAATTCCTTGTTGCCTCTTAATCTCGGAATTACGATGTCCAATCTGCGTCTTGTAGATTATTTCACTGCTCCATTCATTCCACCTGCTGGTTAATTCTGCTACTTTCCTGGTTAATTCTGCTACTTCCTGGTTCTTCTTGTTCCTTTCCTGGTCATCTTCGCCCCACGTTGGGCGCCAATTTGTAATAGCAAATTTTACGTGTTTATTTATGTTTATAGCACCACGTTGTGGAGCCAATTTACGAGAGCAAATATGTGTTTACTTCCCGCGATTCCATCTTGTGTGACGTCATTCGTTGGTCGTTTCATTTGTTCTGATTGTAGTTCTCTCTGGCGTAGCAATTTGTATGAATTAGTTTTAAGGTTATGTATATTATTCTCCGGCTAGCTATTTAGGTAGACATTTAACTCTTGCAGGTTGTGAAGCGGAAAGGAATCTTTTGTCTATAAATGATACTGGCGAAGAAATTGGTTTTATAATTTTTTATTGCAGAACACGTTCATGAACACTTTCACATATTTATCTTGAGACTCGCCATACTGAAACTGTTTATAATAACGTCATATCACTTGTAACTCACGTACTTCAACTTTGTATATTTAACTGTAGAATATTTTATAAGATTTCTCGTACTTATGCTGCGCGTAACTTTACGAATTGAGAGACCGACATGAGAATCTTGTTAAACTGGGAGCCGACGTGCTAGGTGTTGAGAATCTTGTTGCACACTGGGAGACGATGTGTAATGTTTTTAGAATCTTGCCGAACTGGGGACGATGTGTAATGTGTCGAGAATCTTGTTGCACACTGGGAGACGCTTACCTCAGACATGGCTATTTATAGGCTTGCCTCAAGATACACCTAAAGATTATAAATGAACTGCTATTGGCTAATAAAACGCGCCAACATTAGCGTCTATTTTATTATCCAATGAAAACCACTAATACATATTACTTTTAGAGAATGTTCTAGAAGCTTTTTACCGAAAAGGCGCGAAACATTACGTAACTTCCTGGTTCCCGGTAACGATAAACAACTCAAACCCTTCATTGCATTATTGCGTTATTATTGACAGTTTCAGTAGAGCCGTATATTATTATTTACCAATACTATTTACAATTAATAAACCTCTGAAATCAATGTTACATAAAAATACATATTCATATTATTATCGTTAATTACCTCTGAGTAATTTGTGATACAAATTACCGTCTCAAGATAAACATTTGTAGAAATAGCTACATCACACAATTAGTTATAGATACAAAGAGAACAGCGATAGTCAAATGTTTAACAACTGGACGCTATATGCTGGCCTTAAAATTCCATAGTGTTTCCATATTACATTTTACCACTGCCTTTAATCTCCGAAAAGGAAAGTTGTGTTACACAATAAAACATCTTTGTTGCTTGGATCTCAAACCGAACTTCAATACTCTATTACTCTGGTGTTAGTTGCCTACATGACTTTCTGTTTGGGGCAAACCAATGCTTGCAGTGCAATAGAGGAACAATTTTTTAAAATCTGGTGTGATAGCATTCACATAACTTTCTCAACACACTATTGTTTATTAGAGGGTATACAAACTATTCTTATTAAAGCTGATTTTTCTACCTACTTCATTTCAAGCCAAATAAACCTTTACAGAAACAACTACATTCCACATTTCGTTATAGAGAACAGCGATAGTCAAATGTTTAAACACTGGACGCTATATGGTCCATACTGTTTCCATGACATCACAAGAAACAACTGAATGTTGACAGGACTTCAAGAGAATGACCAAGTAATGAACAATTCAAACCATTAATAGCAAGTACCTACAGAAATGGCATTTGAAATAATTTGTGTGTTTTAAAGAGACCTGTATTTTTTGTCACTTATCTCTTGTTTACCAATTACACAAGATTCCTTCACAGACTATTCCCTGAAAATTCAAGATGTACATTTTATTTGCCATGTAAACATCTTAAATATTAAGATACTTTAATCAAAATTGTTACAGCCATTCTTTTTAGAAAATCAAAAATTTTAAAAATGTTTCATGTAAAGGGTAGTGGGATTTTGTTGAAAATCTATATGTTTGCATCTTTGTAACCTAAGTATCAACTTTGCTGTATATCTGACTTTTCAATTTTGAGTTATGCTGTTCACAGACCTTTTTCTAAAAATGATTCAGGGGGCCTCAAAACATGTATTTATGTGAAATCTTGGTATTGAATTTTTGAGTGGAATGCAATAGCTTCTCTACCTACTAGGTACATGGTAGAGAACGTGATACATTGTCATTACTTTCTCTAGCCACTGTTGTTTCTTTTTATACAGCTTCTACAAATTATTTAACCTTTGCAGCAATAGTTTGATAACACATACAAGAGGGATACTGAAAAACCTAATAAAAGTCAGATTATAGGTTGGCCTTACTATTTCCACGAGGTTGCAAGAAACAACTGAATAGTGGCAGCACATTTAAAAAATTCAAACAAATAACACCTGAAACGGCTAATGTCACAAAAACATTATTTAAAATGATTGTGCATTTTAAGCAGATGTACATTTGTCAGTTCCTTCAAAATGAAAAGCACTTCATAAACCATTCTCACCAAATTCAAGATATTCATTGTATTTGTCATGTAAATACAATATATGGTATGTTAATCTCTCTCTCTCTCTCTCTATATTTTAGTTTATGTCACTTTAACTCCCTGGTCATATTGCGACAGATCTGTCGGTGGATAACTCTTAGAACAATATGTGATGGACAGTTAGCCTTCTAGGTCTCATCCCTATAGCCACCGCTCCGTCATGTGTCACAGAGACCCTCATAGCTACCGGTCTTCTGCTTCGTGCTGTGCAGATGGCATTAGGGTGCAGTCCAGTCCAACCCCCGCCCTCACACAGAAAATCGGACAGTTAGCCTTCTAGGTCTCATCCCTGTAACCACCTGCTTCAATGCCATGCAGATGGCATAAGGGTGCCATCCAGTCTAACCACCGCCCCCACACAGAAAGGTGGACAGTTACCCTTCTAGGTCTCAACCCTGTAAGCACCTGCTTCACGAGATGGCGTTAAGATGCGGCCACACACAGAAAGGCGGTTAGCCTCCTAGGTCTCATCCCTGGAAATGCCATCTTGCTTTAACACGTGCCCACAGAGACCCCCAGCGCATGGCAGCCAGATCTTCTGTTTCGTGCCATGCAGATGGCATTAGGGTGCCGTCCAGTCTAACTGCTTACATTGTCTGTAGATAGATGGTATAGCATTCGCCATAACCACTTATTTTTCACTTTACTATTGTTTTAGGCTTAAGGTGGAACTTTGGGTCGTGGTATTAAATATCCAATCCGGTATTTACCTTGGTGACTGAGGAAAACCACGAAAAAACCTCAAATAGATTGGTTAGCCTACAGGATTTGAACCCGGGACCTCCCGAATGCGGGCCACAGACTTTACTGCCTGAGCCATCCCGCTCGGTTAATCAAAATCATTACATCCACTTTTGAGAAAATAAAAAATATTGAAAAATTTGCCATGTAAAGTGAGTTTACAATGGGGGAACTTTTGAAAACTGTTGTGTGGCATCCGTGGAAGATACTGAACTTAAATAAGAAGTTTGGTATTTAACCGACATTTCATTTATGACTTATGCTGCACACGCACACACACACACACACACCCACCCATGTTACCCAAAGCAGTTATCAATTCCTCACCTGCTATTTCTCCTCCTCCGAGGTCATTCAATATCTTCCTGTATGAGGGCCTCCTTGTAAGAATGTCACGTCGTTTCTTAGTTGAGTCATCATCATTTGAAAGACTGTCATCACTAGTTGCATCCACTACCTAATAATAGCATGGGCATTAATTTTAAAAACTCTCAAAAGCTAAGAAAACCATTTAAAATTCTTCACTCTCAAGACCACAGCTTTAATTCTACAACCCTGTAAGCCCAGCAATGTACAACAAATTATTAATATTGACAAGCCTAAGTAAAAGCTTATTACTACAGGCTGGATGTTAAGCAAAATGCCTGTTTTACTGATAATAAATCAAAACTTAGGTAGATATAGTGTTATGAGTATTTGGAAGTGACAGAACCAGCTTTTATTTAGCTATTTTGCCTTTTTAAATCAACTTTACGTTCCAGATATTGGATATCCTTTATGTTGAAATGCAAAGTGGTTCCTCAGTATAAGGAAAACATTTTGACCAATAGTGATGGTCAGTTACTGTCATGTGACATAACATAATTTAATTATGATGCCAGTAAATCATTGAAAAAGTGCAGTTCATAGTTATGTTATAGTGTTTTCACTTTCTCAGTCTGCTCAAGGATTGAGTCTCCCATCTCCCAATCCACTTAGTTCCTCTCTTGCAGCAGCAGACATTTATGTAACTCTGGTCTCAAGGAAGGGAGGGGAAACTGTAGAAAGAAACAGAAATGTAGAACAAAAGTGGGGATTACCATGGCTGACTTGACTGGACTGGCCACAGTGAAACTTCTATAGAGAGTTTGGCGCCCACGTGCTTTCAACTGATGGAACAGTTTTATTGGGTATCTCATCATCAAGATGGGTTAACAACAAATCACAAGTCTGCTCTCACTTCAAAGAATGAGTCAATGATATTAACTATATTTTGTTTAGGACGTATTTTCATGGCCAGCTCATTTCTTTTAATAGGAACCCAACTTATTTTAACAGATTTTTTTATCCAAAACTTGTTTTTATTGAACCATTATTTTATAAAATATTTGAAAAGAAAGTTTGCAAAGAAACTTAAGTCTGTATTTAAACCGAGTTTGTTTTGTTACATTCAAACAAATGACACATAAGTTTTGGCTGGTTTCACCAACCAATGTTAAATTTCAACACATTGTTAAAGCAAAGTTACTGCAACTTCTCTTTCATCGAACAATGTTAGCTGTAACATCATGTTAAACTTTGTGTTAAGTTAACTTTGACAAGAGGCCCAGGTTTTAATGCCATTACTGACAGAAGAAGAGCTGTGCATCATGAAACCTGCAATGGGAGGAATTTTTGAAGTAATACAGACTATCCAAAGCGATGGTCGTGAGCAGTGTTGCACAGGAAATATGAGAGAGGTTAGAATGCTTGCACCAGAAACATGGCACTTTTCATTTCTGCTTTTGTGGTTTCCAACATTCTTAATGCTACTGCTTCTTTATTTAGCTTATCCCACTTTTTATTCCATATAACTGCTCTCCAGCTTTTAACCTTATCGCATTCTATTAGCCAATGAAATGTACTACCCAATTCATCACATATCTCCCCGAACAATTATATTCATTCCTTTATAAAAATAGTACTCCTGTGCACATCCACGCAAGACCTATTCTACCAAATTGATTGCATATATCTACATACTTCTCCCTTCCCCAATATCTTTTAATCGATTTATACAAGATCAATGAACTTTTACCTTAAAAACTAGCCCATATCTCTTGTTTCTCGATGTTTTCCACCCTCAATCTCACTTCTTTCCAAATCCCACTGTTATTATATTTATCTGACAGAAAAATATTCCTCATGCCAATTTCTTTTAGCACATTTCCCATCTCCCCAAACCAACTCTCTTCTCCTAAGACGGCTTTTTGAAATTGTATACATTCTTTTAATACATTACTATCTTCTAAATTAATGGTAGTATTGGAATTTGCAAAGCTACAATTTGTGGGTTTATCCAGAAGGTTTCTGAAGCAAACAGGTGCCTGATAACACACGTTCGTCCAGTTTAGTTTTAATGTAGTGTCCACCATCAGTTTTAAAATACTCTTCACACCTCATGTTGCTTGCTGGACCTGGGAGAAACCTGTCCATTGCATTCCTTGCAGAATTTCTCCCAGTCTGCATTACCTTTATCACTCAATAACTCCCGTTTACATGGTGTCTACTGCCTTGAAGGTTTAAAATTCCAGTACTGATTTGAGTCACACTGCAGTGAAAATGCAGCAGTATTCAAATGCATGTCGTGGCTAGCTTAACATCTTTACTATTTTTTGTTCGTTTCCACAGCCACAACATGAAGTTGTGTTTATTACTAGCCACCATACCTGATGTTGAGCAGGTGGCTTATTAAATCTCTAATAAGGAGTTAATTAAATTTATCTTCCGTACTCTTTATGGAATTATTGCACAGTGATCTAGAAGAATTCGTATGCTGTTCTCCCCTTTACCCCTTATAACTCATAAAATTCCTAATGGATCAAAAGTTCACTGATATTCACAGAAATTGCTGCCACAACAATCTTCTGTAACATGTCATCCTCCATGGTCTAGGGATACCATGCTGTCCAGCTCTCGAGGTCACAGCTTCAAACCCGGCGGAGGGCAATGCATTTTATTGGGGCATAAAAATCCTTAGCATGGCTTCCCTTGGAAGGGAAGTAAAGCCGGTGGTCCCAAATCATGAAAAGAACCTCAAGCCTGATAAAGAGCCCTCTGAGGAAAATTTCTGGTCTTTCACTTCCAATATGGAATGGGATGCTAACAACTATAGTAGTTAAAGAGTGTCCATAAATATATTTATATAAAAACCCTGTAAAAACATTTTAGGGAGGAAAGATTATCCAAATGTTTGAGTCATTTTTATAAAAGATAAAAAAATCATGAAAAAAAAAGTCATGCAAAGCAACAACATTGAAAAAATACTTGTTCCATTAACAAGATCTTCCAAGAACCACCAATCGTCTAAAAATACAATCTGAAATAAATCAATGTTATATGGATATTTCATGCAAATTTTCCAGTATGATTTCAGTACGTAAAAAAAAAAAAAAATTCAAGTATATTTCCAGTATATGTAGTAGACACCCTGCGTATACTTAGTAACCAGTTCTATAATTAACACCTTTATGAACGTGAAATATTAATTCCTATGCATCTAGATTTTTCAGTTCACATCATGATTCTAACCTCAATCAATCAGGAAACTTGCATGGAAATTGTCTATGAATGTAACTAATTGTCAGTTGGTGAAACAGAGAGCTCTGATGGCTAGACAGGGAGTATGTTCAGAAGCAGCTGCTATTCACAGTTATCTTTTATGTTAAAAACAAGATAAAGAGTTTTAATATTTTTATTATTAATTATATAATTCATTACAGGCAATAAAATTGATACTTTTTACAGCCCAGTAACAGTTAGTGAAACCAAACCTTCACATTAATGACACTAAGCAACCATCTTACCTGAAGCGTCTGTAGACTCCCCTGAGTGGTCTGTATGACTGAATTGGGTTTACTAACAAGAATAACATTTCCCTTCTGTATCTGAACAGGTTGTATGTTTGCAGGCGTCTGGATTACAGATTGCTGATTTGCTTGTATCACCGACTGCACCTGCGGACATTATAAAACTTCAACTGCTAGTTCATCACTTTATTATTGCCTGAAAAGCTTCTAGCTGAGCACACCAAGTGACATGCAGCCTAAAAACCTTTCAATCAGCAATACATTTTACTTCTAAAGAATCTTGTGCATTAAGAGAACATGAGCTATTTCCTTATTTTAATGGTTTCACAGTTGCAGTTAGCTTAGGAATTATAACAGAAGCATGCAAAGTGTCAACAAGAATGTAAGGCATGTTACATTGTCTTGTCTTGCTCGGCATGCACTTCAGCCTTGGGCTTACTGTGCTACTTGTATCTTTTCAAAACCAATTCATTACGTCTTACAGTCTTATAACAGGTACGGCTTCAAATTCTTCTGATTCTAGAAACATTTCCCCAAAAGCAACATATCTCCCGAGAGCCAAGGTTGTTTCAGTTTCTTTCTTGCACAATCTCAGTTACCCTGAAACACTCCCATCGTGTTAAGAGATAAAGGTTTCTGGAAAGAAGTGAGGAACAGAGTAGAAGATATAGAGAAACAACAATTATTTCAAAGTCTGGAAGGAAAGAAAAGTTTGGAACTATATAGACAATAAAGGTGGACTGGGGAAGGCAGAAGTATGTGGATGTAGGTAATAGGTTAGTGAGAGAAGGGAGGGCCTGGTCTAGATTAAGTGCACATAGGCTAAGGGAAGATAGGAAGGGAGCGAATTTGAATAGGTGTCCTCTTTGTGGAGAGGCAGATAATGATTTGCATTATATAATTGAATGTGAAGAAACTAAGTTGTGGAGAGATCAGTTTTTACCTAAAGAATGGGAGAATGTTAACAAAGAAGTTTTAAAAGTTAGGATAGTGAAAATACAAAAGGAGAGGGATATAAAAAGAATAGGAGAATACATGGGGAGAGTAAGAGAAAAATAAAGCAATATGAATTTGTTATGACCCACCATGCATAAATAACCACGGTGTTAAAATGCATGATGGACTAAAGAAAGAAAAAAAAGGCACTCAAAGTAATGTATTAAAAATTGTAAGATTTTTGTATAGCATTATACTAAACACCAAGATGTTCCTAGAATTGGCTCTGCGAAGCTGCTGCTTGTCTTGCAAGTTCATCAGCATTTTCATTTCCCTCTATGCCACTATGACCCAGCATCCAGATCAGTTGAACTTCATTCTGTGCTGCCAAGCTTGTGAGCATGTTTATGCAGTTTAAAACCAGTCGTGAGATTAACTTATGACTACTTAGAGCCTTAAGTGCAGCTACCAGTGTAAGCTCTCCTTATGTTTTCATGTATGCACTGAATAATAGCATAAATTTCTGTTTCAAAAACAGTAGTAGCATATTCACCCAAGGGAAAAATACTTTTCAGTCCTTGGTCTTATGCCATATACTACGGATCCTGTTCCTGAGCCAGTCTTTGAGAATGTGTCTGTAAACCTCAGGAGTTTCCAGAGTTTTATTCGTCCAACATTTGGGATCAATAATGACCCTGAAGTTCTTTACAAAGCGTTTAATTGGAACTATATAGTCTGATAACATTTCCTAATTCTTAGCAAACCTACTCGGGAATTCCGAGTTGCTTAGCATGTTGCAGTCTATAGTCATTACAATGGAGTCAGGTCAGGGGTGTCTCCATTGCTGCAGTAGGCACTCCAAGCATGCTACATACTTGCCAACTTCCTGAAATTGAAACCCATACAACTTTTCCTCATGAAAGCACCAAAGATACTGAAGGGAGCAGCAATACTTTCCTTGAACCCACAGATACTTCTTTCAATAATTTGTGGCAGAATGTAATAAAAAACCCACATAAACCACCCAAGAAGCGAATCCCACTTTTCAACAGATTCTTTAATACTGAACATAAAGGGCAATTCTCATCTATCAGATAATTCTCTGGCGGGAAATCCAGCTAAATCTGGACAGTTAAAAATAGCGTTTCCATTTATTACTTGCTGATAGATCATTTCTAATTAAAATCTTAATATTTCGCATAATTCAGGGATGAATACTAAGGAGTGTCCCCATAATGAACACCATTTTTAAATTCAGAACCTCTGTTGGTTTATTAAGTTGCCAGACCTGAAGTTTAACAAACTGTCATCTGTTTGTATCATGATTAATGATTCTCATTAACAGTTGTCACTTGTGTGTGTATTGTTACCAGCTAAAATGCAGCAATACATGAAGGATCAACATGTCCAAACATTTTGTTTAATGTTTGGTAAACAAAAGTGCCTGATTTGTCAACAGTGCAGACTGGTAGGAAATTTGAAGATACATGATAGACAGACACCTGGACGTCCTCATTCTCAATTGGTAGAGAATGTTGCCTTGTCAGGGCATTGTACAAGTCCAATGAAACAGATTCACTGCTATTCTCAATAATTAACCATTCCGAAAAGCAGTTTGCAACAAAGATCTGCAACTGCATCCTTTTTAAGATCCAAATAACATAAGAGCTGAAGCCAATGCACTATTTGCGGTGTTGAATATTTATCAAATGGATACTGAGAAAACAAGAATTGGTTAGTTATTGTACGAAAATAATCTTCAGTGATGAACACTTCCAGCTTAAAGGTGATGAATAAACAAAATTGGTGGATTTGGATCTCGCAGAATAGAATTCTTACTTGATCCGTGAGAAGTCAGTGTACCAAGAATGAGTCACTGTTTAATAATGATTATGGGTTGGTGGAATGAGTTAGCCATACTTTTTTGAAGACAGACTGGAAAAGCAGCGACGGTAGATGATCATCATTATAGAGTTTTTATGGCCTCATTGCAAGAATCACATTGGTTTGAACAACAAGGTGGGTGACCAGCCATACTGCCATCGAAACAACTACATGCTGCCCATCTCATCTTTCACAATGGCATTCAGAATTGTCCATTGAGATCCTGTGATTTGAAACCCTGTGACTATTTTTTGTGGCGGTATATAAAATCTTGTGTTTATGTGGACATTCCACAAATAAAGTTGGAAATTAGACATATCATAGGTGAAATCCAGCTGGAACTTTGCTCTAAAGTCGTTGAAAAGCTGTGGCTTATGTTTTGTTTCACGTTTAATAACAGTGCTTGTGCTTCATAATGGCTTTCCCAAGAACAATCAGAAAGTAATAGCTTCTGAAAAAAACAAGCAAAGTCTACGTGTCATTTCCCCATGATATATACTGTTGATCTTTAACATTACCTGAATGGTAAACTATTTTCTTCAAAATAATTTCCTTCCGCAATGACACACTTCTCCCAGGACATGTAAAGTAACTGGAAGCCATTTTATGAAACAAGTTTTAGTGCTCTTGTCGCATTTGCAGTATCTTTGTCCCTTTAGGCAAGTTTTCAGCCAAGTGAAGACAAAGAATACAGGTGATGACAGACCTTTAGGGTATGGAGGATGTTGCAAAGCAAGGTAATTTTACCAGTATTGATATGGTGTGGTAGGGCATTGTTGTGCATAAGAAACCACGTGTTTTATGCCAATATTTCCTTCTTGCTGCATTCCTGAGAGGACAAAGGAAATCCACATACAGTTCTCTCTTTACAGTATAACGTGGAATAAGCTTTTAGTGTAAGAGACAATGCACATATGTTCATTTGTTAGTTGACCGCTTGCGGGTAATTTTTGGTGCGATCACGGCCTTCAATGAAACATTTACGCAAGGTATAAGCTTTTCTTTTTTCCCATGCTACTTTACCACAAGCTTCTTTGAACAGTCTTAATGTTTCTGGAGGATATTTGTGCAACAAAACTATGCATTTGAAAGTTGCTCTGTAATCAATATTTCAAATGGGATAAACGAAGATACACAAAAACAACAAAAAGTAGCTGCCATTTGATCATGAAAACTCCATGATATCATAAACCCTACCAGCAACTAATAAAATAATATCCTTTACTATCGTATACATTAAAAAGAAAATATGTTCCAGGAACTTTCTGGACCTAGCATATATTCTTACACACTCAGCTGCTATCAATGTTGCAGACTTAATTTAGTGAACTGGATGTAACACATTGCAGAATGTGAAAACTAAGTAAAGCGATGAACATAATTCTGTCTCACTGAAAAGTCTTACAAGTTCCCTTTCAGATGACAATTAAGTGTTCCAGTTTACAATACATATAATACAGTAATGTGTTGCATTCACATCACCTTCACTACTCGCACTTCTACAAACTAATCTTACAAAAGCTTATTCTTCTGTCTACTTCTTTAAAATACAGATAAACGTTGATTACAGATTTTGTTGTAGCTATAAGAACACAGCAGACTAAACAGATAAAGTTTTCAAAAACTAGGTCGCTCTTTGCACAACCACAAGAAAAAATATAGCCGCTTTACACTTGTAAAAAATATTTGAAAATTCAAACCAATAACAAAGAATATCTTGGAAATAGTTAATGCCAGAAAAAATGTATTTGACATAAATTGTGTGCTTAAACAAGGGCACTTTTTTGTGTATAGTACAATTTTGTTTATCTCCTAAAATTTACCATTTATATAAATGTCACTCAGAATGAAGAGGACTTCACAGGCTATTTGCAGAAAAGTCAAGATATACATTTTATTTGTTATGAAATATCTTATTGTATTTTAATAAAAATCATTATAGCTATTTTTGAGCAATAAAAAATAATGAAATGTTTTCCATATAGAGGGCAATTTGGGGTGGGGGATGGATTTTCTTGAAAACCTTTGTGTCACATCCTGCACTGAACTTAAATACTAAGTTGGTACTTAACAGACTTTTTTAGTTATGCTGTTGAGAGAGAGAGAGAGAGAGAGAGACACACACACACACACACACACACACAGCACATTTTTCTTACTTTCTCTATGATGTACATAGTAGCTAGAAAAGGTATTGCATTCCATCCAAAAATTTGATATCGAGATTTTATCACAGAAATACATGTTTTGAGGCACCTTATATGGAACAGTTTTCAAAAATATTGATTTTCTAAAAGTGTTAAAAATTTTGATTAAAATACCATATACAGTAGACCCTCGCTAATTCGAAATTGAATAAACCGAAAAATCTGTTAATCCGTAGTAGCTGCTCGGTCCCTGCCGAATTACATGGAAAAATCTACCGCTTAAACCGAATTTTGGATAATTTGTACTACAAACTAAAATTTGGTCCCCTCATTACATATTCCATATGTTATTCTTCATTTAAACCGAATATGTATGTTGTGTGTGCACTACAGTATTTTCTGTTAAGCATTTCACATAATGTTTCTCAATTTTCTTTTTCACTGTCTGGCCCCATGCTTTAATAATGACCAAATCTCTGGCTGCAAGAATGTGTAATGGATAAGAGTTATAATTAAAACATGTGTTTTCCAATTAAAACTTAGTGTTAAGAGAACGGTATATTTAAAGTGTTTCTTAAGGTTATTGTTTGTTGTATTAATAATTCAATGAGTATACAATATTGTTCCAAATAATACTCTTTTAAAAAAAATTACGACAAGCATTTGACAGTATCTGTACTTTTTCAATTAAACAAATGCCAGATATACTGTATACAGCAGTTATTTTTACTTCTTCTTAGAAGTGGAACACCCTCATTTGTTGGTACGCATAACAAGAGAGAAAGTGAACTCAACAGTTGTATTTTACCATTTCAGATAATACGGGACTATTTTTACAAAACCTTATTAATTCAAACTTTGTTAAACCAAATTGGCTATTTTTCGGTCCCTTGGAATTTGGTTAAACGAGGGCCTACTGTATTACAAAAACATACTACAAAAAAACAATGCAGATCTTTTAAAAAATAGTTTATTTCAAATAAGTTTGTTTTTGTGGCCAAAAGCCACTTTTGAGATATCTGTTATTAAAGGTTTGAACTGTTTATTACTTGGTCATTCTCTTAAAAGTCCTGTCAACATTCAATTGCTTCTGGCGATATCATGGAAACAGTATGCAATTTTAGGCCAGCATATAGCGTCCAGTTGTTAAACATTTGACTATCGCTGTTCTCTATAACGAAATGTGTAATGTAGCTGTTTCTGTAAAGGTTTATGTGGATTAAAATGAAGTAGATAGAGAGTAGTTAAAAGTCATGTGAATACGTACATCAGATTTTTTATTCTGAGAGCAACATGTATTTGGAGTGAAATTTCTAAATTGCAATACTTACTATGCACATGCTAGACAAAGTAAAAAGCTGTCTGTTTTAACAAGTCTGCTTTTCGTTTTTTGTTGGTGTATAGAACATGTCAGAATTAAAGACTGAACAATACTAAAATATGCTCCTCACTCACTGATAACCGGGCTCTTGGCAGGGCAATACAGAAACACCTACATACAATCGGAAGAAAGCAGGTTATGTAATGAAGAGGCCTATATATAATCTTCAAATGCAAAGCGCTGTGTAGAAAAAGATATGAACTACTGGGGCTGATAAATCCAGATAGCATCCTCCTAAGATTTTGTAAAGCACCACTGATGAGAAAAATAGTGAATAGAAACACTGATATGAATTATAGCTAAGAAATAGCTTATTGTATTCGATTGCGGGTGCAAAACTACCTGCGGGCCACCAGTGAACACCTTCTGGCCAGGCACCTGAGTGGCACTTTCGGCTGGCCATCGAAATAGTAGCCCATTATGTGCCGGTTCCATGATCCAGGACATTCCTTTCAGATGTTGTAGTAGTAGCAAGATTTAAAATGCTATAACAATTATTAATTGAAATGAAGATTACGAAATATGGAAAGGAGAAGAGGAAGGCAGAGCTATCAAACAAGATTTTCAAACAACGGCTGGTGTGAAGAAAGACATGGAAGAGTTCAGCAGAAAGGTGAAAGATCTTGGCCAACACATTAACGCACTGGAGAACTTCTAGGGAACGGCTTAGCATCCTGGAAGAGGCAATGACAATGCCAAGGAAATGAACACCATGATGGAAGAAATGCTTAGTGGAAGACTTGAAGATTGAGACATCAGGACATGACACATCTGCCCGTGCAAGCCACCCAAATACACGGAACGAAAACTTTCAGAGTCTTCTGCTGACAGTTCACTGCTGTTGCCACCCACAACTGATGATCAGCAGAGGAGGGTGCCACACAGCTCATAACCAGCCTCCAGGACATGCGGCAGAAGTTTTGAATGCGATTCAGATGTCAGAAGTATCCAAAGACATCTGAGAGGCCCTCGAAAACCAGTTCGGAAACCAGCGTTTGGACACAGCCTATTGCAATCAGTACAAGTCAAGGTTCAAACAGCTAGGGGAGACGCTGCAGGAGTTTGTTCTGACAATTGAACAGCTGGTGAACCTCCCGTCCAGTTACTGTCCCAGGAAGCTGCCCACTCCTTTATCGATGGGGTGCGTAGCGCCGAGATGCGACAGCGTCTGATGCTTGGCATCCACACGGTGCTAATGGCTGCATTGAGGATGGAGGCAGCCAAATATCAGCTGTCCCCAACTCAAAGACTCGATACGACGGGGACAGACAGTCAACTCAGGGACATTGACAAAGACCTTCAAGTGGTGTGTGGCCAGGCAGGATACCTAGTGTAGCATTGACCACACCAAGGCAACAAGCAGGCGGGAAACGAAATAGTACCGGCGTGGTGAGCGACACGTCGGAGCCATCATCATCCCCCACACCTTGTGTGATGCTGCATGCCTTGGACAGAGGAATGGATGACAGCCTCATAGTTGGGTACAAGGGAAGCTGTGTCGGATGCTGATGAACACAGGTGCAGTGGTGGCCGTAATCAGACCAGATGTGGCGAAGGGCTTGCCGTCAAGGAAACCGAATCGACCCTACCAGCATCAGACGATACCCTGCCTGTAGAGCAGGGCTTGCTGGAGTTGACCCTGGGGCAGAGCATTGTAAGACTGTGTATGATCGTCGAGGGGGTGGCTGAGGATGTGAGGCACAAAGAGATGCTCAACGTCATCAGGAGGATCTTGCAACTTGGCCAAGACGAAGTAATGCTCCCGAGCCCGAACGAACACAGGGGATCTGCAAATTGATCCTGACGGAGGACGTGGTTGTGCTCGAAGAAACCTGGTTTTGGACCGGAAGACACCATCCAATGGCCTATGCAGGAAGAAGTAACCTGTGAGACTGCTGTATCCATTGGACACCGATCAAGACAAGTAGGCCGAAGCGCAGCTGGGAAATTGCGAGCCAGCTGCGAGTGTATTGCAGTGCGATGGATCTGAGGAGCCAACACCATCGCAAGATCTGGGCCACAGACTGGAAAACTTGCTGAAGAGGGCGGCCGACCATCTGACCACGGCAAAACTGGAGAGGATCCAGCATCTACTTGGACAATACCAGTAAGCCTTCAGCCAAAGAGATGGCGATTACAGCCGAACCAACCGAATGCTCCACCACGTCAACACTGGAGACGCTCGACCTAACCGGCAACCACCAAGACATGTTCCTCTGGTGAAGTAGGCAGAGTTACGGGACATGAGAACTCGGCAGGGGGATTATTGAAGAGTCCAACAGACCTTGGCGCCACCTGTAATACTGAAGGGCGAGCTAAGCTTCTGCGCAGACTATAGGAAGTTGAATGCTGTCACTCGAAAGGACTGTTTTCCCTTAACCCATATTGACAACACCCTGGATACTCTTGCTGGTGCCCAGTGGTTCTCGACAATGGACCTGAAATAGGAATGCTGGCAAGCGGCCATAGATCCCAGATGGCTTTGGACTCTGCAATGCGTCAGCCACTTTCCAGAGTCTAATGGAATCGATGAGGGGGGTTGACTGTCGGATGGACACCATCATCACTGGCAGCACTTTTGAAGACCATCTAGAGAACCTGACGAATATATTGCAGCCAACATAAAGCTGAATGCAAAGAAGTGTCAACTCTTCTGCAAGAAAAAAAAAAACATTAGCATTATTTATGGACGCTCTTTAACTACTGTGGTTCTTGGCGTTCTATTCTATATTGGGTGTTAAAAGACCGGTAATTTTGCTCAGAGGCCTCTTTATCAGGCTTGAGGTTCTTTTGCATGCCATAAATCTATGACATGGAACCACCGGCTTTACTTCCCTTCCAAAGGAAGCCATGGTAAGGATTTTTACGCTCCTGAAAAAAGCCATCACCCTCCGCTGGGATTGAACCCACAACCTCAGGAACTAGAGTATAGCATGGTAGAAGGCTAACTACTTGGGCCACATAATCTCATCAACTGGGGTGGCCACAGATTCAGATAAGGCTCGGGCTGTGAGAGACTGGCTTCCCCAAAAGATAAATGAGAGCTGTGCAGTTTTCTGGGCCTATGCAGCTGCTACTGCAAGTTCATCAAGAGGCTTCATCAACTTCACGAAACCCGTCAATTGTCAAGAACAACCACTTTACATGTGGACCGAAGAGGCCAAAAACACATTTCAGGGCTTAAGTCAGCACTCTGCAGCGCACTGTTGATGCCATAAATAACACTGGCGTCAACATCGATCTCAGTGGTATTGCAGATGTACTATCCCAGGTCCAGATAACAGAAGAACAATTAATTCACCTAACAGTTGTTAAACTAGTAAGCCCAGGACTAAAAGTACTTAGGAGTAAGTCACCATTGGGGCACGCCATCTCAATGCATGTAGTTTGTTTCAATTTAGAACCATAGAATGAAACAGTTCAGGTGACATAAGAATCTGTTTTGAAACCCAACAGGGACAAAATTCTTAGTGTGTTAACATAAATATACTTTGTCATTAGAAACAAAGCAGAAAACAACAATAATTTGCTACATAGAACAAAGTGGATAAGCGCTTGTTATAGTATAAAAGTTTAAAGCAAATATTATGATTTCTACATTATTATTAATATTAATCACAACTCATTTAATGTAGTAATGTATGTGGTAAATGTCTATCTATGAAAGAGTTGGGAAGCATGACTGAATAGACTTTTTGTAGGCCAGAACATTATTAAACATAAAAGGTATGCAGTAATTCATGTTAGTTTTGTTTCTTACTTTGTGTAGAAAACAAGTTTTCTACATCATGCATTTTAAATGGTATGTACAAGTAACTTACTTGCCCAACAAACGGTAAAAGTCACCTATCACAGGCTTCCTCCCCATGTACAACGGGCACTATTTATATTTTGAGCCTAATAATTAAAACAAAGTACTTAAGTACTTACAAAGAATGTAAGTTGCCATTGGAGTATGACATCTCAATACATTTGAGATCTCCTTGTGGTTTACCGGGAAAAATTCGAGTCAGCTGGAGAATTTAATAGCGTGCCGGTATGTTGCCATGGTAGCTCAGCGGTTACAGCAACCGGATGGAGACCGGGAGATCCGTGGTTCAAATCCCGGCTATGGCAATGAATTTTTCAGCCATCTGATTCTACCTTTCCAACCCTGTCCAACACACGGCTTGTGTGAAAGAACAATTAATTCCGAAGTAATTTCTGATTGAAAACTGCTTTATTCTTTTCAAAATATTCTCCTTTATGATAATACACTTTTGCATCCGTTTGAACCATTTGTCAAAGCATTTATTCCAGTCTTCTTGAAACACCTCCAAAACATGGTTTTTGAAGGCATCAACGGCTTCTTCTGGCAACGAAAATCGTTGTCCACGCAATTTATTCTTGATGTTCGGGAACAAAAAGAAGTCATTGGGTGCCAAATCAGGACTGTATGGCGGATGACCCATCAATTCGATTTTTTGAGCCTTCAAATACCCTGTTGTTAGACGAGATGTGTGTGTGCTCGCATTGTCTTAATGAAGAACGATCCTACACTTCTTGTTGGTTTTGCTTACTTCACCAAAGACTTCCGGCAAACAAATGGTTGTGTACCATTCGGCATTGACCATTTTACGTTCCTCTAAAGGCACATTGCCACATGGCCAGTTTTGCTGAAAAAGCAGACGACCATTTGCTTCGAAGTGCAACAACTTTTGTTGAATTTGCTTTACCTTGAAATACCCATACAGTCGACTGCTGCTTACGTTCCGGCTCATACGCATAGATCCATGATTCGTCACCTGTTACAATCTTATATACGTCTTTTGAGGCACCGCCATTGTATTTCTTGAGCATTTTTGTACACCAATCGACACGAGTATCTTTTTGAGATTGTGTCAAATTATGTGGGATCCAATGAGAGCAAACCTTATTCACGGCTAAATAATCGTGCAATATTTTATATATGCTGGTGGAACTAATGGCTAGGGTTGCCTCAATCTCACAATATTGTGACGTATGCGCATACGTCTCTTTGGTCACCTAGATTCGAGATGGCAGTTGTAGTTTAGGTGGGGGTAGGTTAGTTTGCGTCCCCCACGCTTTTTGAGGCGTGCTTGGGGCTGAGAGTCAGTAAGTAGCAGTCAACCAGACCAGACCTGCGTTCGCTCTCTCCGTGCAGGAATGCATGGAACTAAGATGGGGTATGTAATAAGTCTTATCCAATAAATACTGTGCTATCCAAATCTTTATTGTCTCATTTATGATAGTGTAAAGCTCCTTCTACCTATCTTGAGCCATGTAAGTGTCCTTTTGCCAGTATTCAATAATATTTCTGCACTTTCACTTTAGCTGCGTCCCTAGTCGTAGCCTCGCCTTATTCAAATTATTACAATTTGTTAATTACCTGTTACCTCTCTAGCGAGTGCTCTGCCCCTTGAGCGTGTCTGATTGGAGGCTGCGACATATTGGCGTGAGGCGCCGAGTATTTTGGAGGGCATAATTTAATTTTTCTGAGGTTTTTAAGTGCAAAATTTTTTTCCTTCTGTAAAATATAACCGTTTTGGTCCTCCACGTGGTTGTTAAAAATGTAAATCTGTTTCTTGGCTTAAGGGTAAGGGTTTCGGTGGTATAATTTGTGGTTTCTATATTCTAAATTCTTGTTGCATTGTTTTCTGAAAGTCCCGTGTCTAAATTCAAATTTTAAGTTCATTTTTAAATTTTTTCCATTGTCTGTCGGTGGCGTGACGCTAAAACTCCTGGCTCCATTTTCCCCCTTACTTTGGCTTCATTTCTACTAAATTCTGTTACTGTGATAAATTATTCGTGCTGGTCATTTTAAAGTACATATTTTTGTGAATTGTGAAAAATTGGCCGATATTTGTAACTTTGATAATATAGTTGCATGTGTTAGCTGGTGTACGTAACATTGGTTGCGTCATCTTGTAAGTGTTAATGACTCGAAAGTGCAGCAAATATTTTAAAGTTCGCGTGTTTAAAAAGTTGCGTGTGTATAAAAAGTGTGGTGCATCTGTTTGGAATAATAAAATAATAAAATGAAAGAAGTCGAGTGTATATATTGAAAATTTATATTTGTGTATTGTACACTCGCGGTACGCATCGTGGTAATCATTAATGATGATAATTTTGCTTCACCGTTGCCATGTTTGGTTTATTTAGTTACGCAATGCATATTTTTGGGGGAAAATGTTTCAAGATGACTCATTTAAGTAAAAGTTTCAGGAGCTACTACCAACCTTGCCAGTATCTTCACCTAATTAGGTTTAATGTGCCTCTAATATGGACCAGTACGACATGGATGTTGATGGATCAGCTATATGTGTGTTACCAGATTTTGGAAAATTGCACTGGAATTTTGTGGTAAAAAGAAAAAACATAACCTGTAAGTATATGTACATTGTGTGTGCTAAAGTTAGGACGAATGAAACAGTTTCACAACTCAGACAGGTATGCTAAATTTTTATTGTTTCACTGACTGATGCTTAATTAAGCTTTGCTTTTCAGGAAGAATGTGTGATATGAATGTCTCTGCTAAATTAAAAGTGTATTAATATTTTGTGTAACTTAAAATTTTGAATTATGTTTTGGGCATTGCAAATCGTTTGTTTTGTTGTGTTATGCTGCAGGAATGTGTTTGATGTGTACTGTGTGCTTAATTAAGCTTTGATTTTCAGGAATGTTCTGTGACAGTATTGTTTTGAGTAATGATGTGATTTTGTTCTGTTGCATTAGGTTTGGTTTGGGTTTCATTATGATGCTGTGATCTTTTATTTGCAGAAAATTGTTGCATGAATAGTGTGTGTATGTATGTTTTTTAGGTTATGTGGTAGTACATGAGTTAATATTTGCCTCGGTGGAAGTGCCTAAGAGTAACCCGATGGTGGTAATGTGAGAGAGGAGATGAGATGAGTAGTATATGTGATATTTGCCTCGGTGGAAGTGCGTAAGAGTAACCCTGACGGTGGTAAAGTGAGAGATGAGATGATGTCAGCTTCGGTGGAAGTGCCAAAGAGTAACCCCGATAGTTGGAGTGTAAATGTTTTGATTTTCAGGAGGACTACATGTACCTGGAAATTCGATTTGATGTGATGATTTGAGAGATTTTGCTTATTGGTGTTGCTGTAACGTGCCCAGTATAGCGTGTGTGATGTATTCACACGAGAGAGTAAATGTATTGAAGTGAATGCAATGAGAATAATTTTTTTTTGTTGTGTTTATGCAACAAGTTTAGTACCATCTTATATAGCAAGTTCTAATACCATCTATTTTCCAGCTTAATTTTGATTCGGAGGATGTGGATGCAACAGTATAATGCCATGTTATTTGTATCATTCCTGAAATATTAATGTGATTTCTTTAAGTTTATGCCTATGTTAGGTATTTTTGACTTTGCAGCATGTTGAATGAGACACGTCAGTGAAGATGTTTTGTTTTCCCAGTAATTACTGTCTATGAGAAAGTTGAAAGCTAAGACGATGATGATTGAAATACTGATGATGATGAGTGAAATAATGATGATGAGGATAATAATAAGATGGAGAAGATAGTAATGTGGAGGAGAATTTGTGTTAGTGACAGTAGAGTATGAGTATTGTAGTTGAAAGAATGTAATGTGGTGTAGTTTGAATATGTACTGTGGATTTATTTTTGAAGTCTGTAGTAATGCATACAGTAGTTTTGAGTAGTTAGTTAAGTGAGTGTTGTGTATAATTTGGGCCATGGTCAGTATGAATGATTCCATTTCATTGTCATGTATGAATGTATTGTAAGTGCACTTATTTCTCTTCATTAGTAGTACCAGCTGGTTAAGAAATAATATTGGGATCCCAAATAAGTTTCTATATTTGCGTTATGTTATTGTATGTAAACAATGAATGTCACTGATGTAATGTTTATGTATTCTGGTCCTTTTGTGATTTTGTATTTGGATTCTAAAGCATTTTGTGTTAAATTTTGGATGGTAACCCCCTGTAAAATTCAGTTTTTATGTCAACATGTAGTCATTTTTTTTCTCTCTTTGCCCCATCTTAAAAGAATTCATTGATTGTAAACTTTCTTGACATTTTAAATCTTTTATTGTAAATGACATACTACTTCTTTTATGTGTGATGATCTTTTGGAGCACCATTTCTACCGTTCTATGGTTTCTGTTGTAGTCACTTTGCTGATTGAGGAGCTCGAGAGTATAAGAAGAGTATCCCCGCCTATCACGCCAGAGGTTCCAGAGACACCACAG
Source organism: Deroplatys truncata (assembly GCA_030765065.1). Taxonomy (NCBI): domain Eukaryota; kingdom Metazoa; phylum Arthropoda; class Insecta; order Mantodea; family Mantidae; genus Deroplatys; species Deroplatys truncata. The sequence goes on from CM060979.1 coordinate 4,701,349, forward strand.
GAGAGCTGTCATGCAGCCACTACACTGCAGTGGCATAAGGAGCCACTATTTTGGGGGGCAGTCCAAGCCAGCGATTGCCCACCCCTTCCTCATCTTCAGCATCCAAAAGACTACAGCTGAAAAATAATTCGTCGTTGTGGGTGATCTGGAAATCCCACCCACAAACAATTACGTCGGAACATCCATCCAGGTGCAGTGTAGTGTGCATGTGACAGTGGCAGCATGGTGTGCGTGCGTGTACGGGGTACTCGAGCATAAGTGATCTGAAGAAAAATAATCCGTCGACACTCGAGACTCACAAATATGTCAGTCAGCATGTGCATTTGCTCAGATATGTAGGCTCCATATATGTTCACAGATACTGCGTATTTTTTGTATGTCATGTTTTATTCTATTTTGTAATTTTTTCCCCTTTCTTTGTTCTTTTCACAAACAACATTCTCCTTATGTCGACGAGGGCGTCGATCTAGGTGGCCAGGGGGAGATGCGACGTATGTGCATACGTCTCTTTGGTCACCTAGATTCGAGATAGCAGTTGTAGTTTAGGTGGGGATTAGCAGTTTAGGTGGGGGTAGGTTAGTTTGCGTCCCCCACGCTTTTTGAGGCGTGCTTGGGGCTGAGAGTCAGTAAGTAGCAGTCAACCAGACCAGACCTGCGTTCGCTCTCTCCGTGCAGGAATGCATGGAACTAAGATGGGGTATGTAATAAGTCTTATCCAATAAATACTGTGCTATCCAAATCTTTATTGTCTTATTTATGATAGTGTAAAGCTCCTTCTACCTATCTTGAGCCATGTAAGTGTCCTTTTGCCAGTATTCAATAATATTTCTGCACTTTCACTTTAGCTGCGTCCCTAGTCGTAGCCTCGCCTTATTTAAATTATTACAATTTGTTAATTACCTGTTACCTCTCTAGCGAGTGCTCTGCCCCTTGAGCGTGTCTGATTGGAGGTTGCGACAATATGTCGCATGACGATCATTCATTATCAGTTTTTGCACAGCATCAATGTTTTCTGGCACAACAACTGATTTTGGACGACCTTCACGAACTTCATCATTGAGCGAACGGTGGCCACGATTAAATTCGTTATAGCAGCGCTTCATAGTGGCAAAGGATGGTGCTTTGTCGCCAAATGTGGAAGTTAGTTTGATCGATGCACTCTTGTCTTGATAATCCACGTCAAAAGTCGTAATAAAACATTGCACAAACATTTTCACGAGTTAATTTCATGTTTTTGTTGACACACAATTTTCAAGTTAGTGTAAACAAAACAAATGACGCCCTATTGACAAAATGTTTGAAGTAGATTATGGTTAAAAATGTCAAACTTTCCATTGGAAACGTCAGATGGCACCTACAACATTCAGGGTTGCCAAGGCTCAAAATATAAATAGTGCCCCTTGTATGTCCACTGCTTTTTGGACTATCTGCCAACTCCCTTATAGGTGGAACAAGGCTCAGTTAATTTAGTCAATCTCTTTTGTGTGTGCATGATTTACTGTGTTAATCATATTAGCAGTCGTTCATCAGAATCAAAGAAAAAAATTGGGGCTTTTTAGGCAGGACCAGTCTTAGGCAATGTAACTGGTGTGGCTGCACCTGGCCCTGCGCAAAGAATTATTAAACAAAAGAAGCTGAACTTTCTGGTCTTTGAGACAAAATGGAAAAAATGAAATGAGCCATTATGGGAATCATTTTTACTTACAATAACAGTGTAGCATAGTAAAGCAGTCGTAGTAACATGCTGCTGGAGACGGTTTCTTGCCACAGGAAGAGGTGGTAAACAGGAATCATCATCACCAGTTTTGTTGGGATTGTTGTTTTGTATGTTCAACGTTTTTCAGTTTCGCAACAATTCATGTGTTGTGTGCATGTTCTATGTAAGAATGAGGAGTGCTTTTTTGTTGTACTATGAAGCTTAAAGAGCTGAGAACAAAATGTCTGTGAAAGGGACAAATTTTGAAAATAGAAATCAGATGCTCAAAACGCCAAGAAAAAATTAATTGCGAACAGTTTTTGAAGTCAAGGAAAAGTGCTTTCAAAAAGTTTTCTCGACCTAAGTCTTCTAAAATGAGAATGAAAGTGAAGTATGTTTACATGATGGCAGCCATTATAGTAGTAACTTTTCATCTGGTGGTATTGGACTGCAACTACCCCACATTCAGGGAGGTCTAGCTGTAGTGACAGTGAAATAGTTGCACATCTAGACACAGGTACTTGGCCAAATACATTAACATTCCCCCATCAGACAAAATTGTGCAAAAAGGTGCTGCTGAACTTATAAACTTTGATTAGCCTTTAAGTAAGAACAGGAGAAATTTCCTTCCCATAGGGTTCCCAGCAAAAATGTGAACCTAAGTGCCCTAACCACAATTACGTATTTGAGCAATTTTTAGCAGCCTCCTCCACTCCTATGTAATGCCTGATATTACCGAGTTTGGTAACGGTTCCACTAATACCCTCCAATTCAAATGCAGAAAAAAGAACAAAATTGGTACATTACACAGTTTAAAAGATATGAGCAGCTACAAAGCCTGTGGCAGACCCAACCCACCCATTTTAGGGCACTTTCTTATATACAAAATAAATTGCTAAATGTCAACAAAGTACTCCATTTCATTAAAAATGGGCATGCACAGAAGAAACACCAACCCATGAGTACTAGCAAAATCCATGATATTTTTAATTCTTCCAAACAGACTCATCATCTACCCCACCAAACAAAGTGTCATCTTCACGGATCCTACAGCTACACCCTGTTGTCATTCTGCAGCTATGCTTCCCTCCTCTATCTATAAAAAAACATCCCTTGGCTATACTTTGTAGCTTAGGGCCCTAAATTAGTCATTCGTGTAACGCTTGCTACCGGCCAAAGCATGAACTATTTCTGGAAGGTAGACTAGAACGAAGTCCCAAGTTTAAACTTCTTTCTGCAAACTCTGGATTAAGTGATGAATCCAGCAACTGATAGTTGACACTTCCTTCGTTTTTTTGGGGGGTGGGGAGAGAAGCACCAAGTCTTATGATAAAGTAAATCAATCTGAATCCGCAGCCACAAAAAGGTGAACAAACAATCTTATCTCTATAACGCGTGGAAGCAATTATATACATACCAATTTCTTTGCATTTAATTTGAAACTCATCACTTCAAGAGTTGGGAGGAGATTTTAAGCAGCACTAAATGTTGTAATCCTCCGTAACGGATATGTTGTTTTTCATCAGTATGATTACCAAACATGTGACAACTTTGAACCTATTTCCCTGACATACACCAGCTTTGTTAATATTCTCCAGACTTTCTAGTTGCAGGTAACCCTGTCTCATTTTTACATAAGAATGTTACCCAATAGAGAGAAAATATGTCAGAAATAGTTCCTGTATTCAAAATCTACCGACAAAGGTTTTTGTTGCAAACTTTTTGTACTTCCTTCATAATTTAATTGTGCATATAAACCTTTTAATTTCTTAAATTTAAAAAATAGATAACATGCAATGATGAATACTTTGATAAGAGAGTATCCTAAAAAATAACTGAACCTCATGTCATCTTGAATTTTAATAAAATTCGAAGAAACCCCAATGACAAATAGTTTGTTTTTATTATTAACATTTATTAAATAGTCTGCTTCCGTTTAGCCTGGGTGGAAGAACATGAGGCTCTACCAAACAGTCACCAACAATGCCGGCCCTGACGACTTGTTTCAACAGTTGCATGAGGATTGACGTCAGCCCATACATGCCGATTGTGATAATTTACAATCTCATCTCGTTGAAACAACGCCTCATCTGTGAACAGCACCGTTGCACTATAATTAGAGTTGACACTTTGTTGCATAAACCATTTGCAGAAGCGTACCCGTGCAGGAAAATCAGCTGCTTATAGTGCCTGCACACGCTGTAAATGGTATGGATACGGCCGGACCCCGTGTAACACTACCCAGGCAGTCATGTGTGCAGCTACTTGTCTTGTACTGACAGTAGGATCGTCGTCAACTGACTCCCATTGTGGTGTCCTTGTTCTTCTAGGCCTTCCCCGGTCATAAGTATCAAGCTGAAATGCCCCATATTCCTTAAGACGACGATTAATGGCTTCAAACGTTTTCCTGTCGGGGCACCTTCATCCTGGAAATCTGTCCCGGTACAAAAGTTGAGGGCAAGTGACATTGCCATCTGCTAATCAATACATCAAATGGGCATCTGCCATCTCTGCATTTGCGTACACTGCCATTGCACGAGCCAAGTCTGTGATCAACTCTACTAGTATGTAGTAACCTGTGTGCTTTTAAGGTCGCACTGCTCACTGGAACAGTTGATGTTACCTGTACACAAGCATGGCAACAGGAAGATGTAAAACCAAACACTGGCGCTGCACCTACAATAATGACAATGTACCAAGAGTGCATGTCCCCCCATAATTCTAACATTCTGTTCATGTGTGTTTCCCATGCTTAATGAGTTATACATGGAAACAAAGTGTTTCCAGACCTATGTTCATCTAACATAATTTCTTCACCGACGCATGAGGAATGTGTCCTGCAATTTGTGCCGTACATTTTTGTTACATCCTGTATACGCTCGACAGCCCAGTGCCATCACTCTTGTAGCACAAGTAAGGTATGCGTGTTCACAAAACAAAACACTGTACTGTCAAGGCCATCTGAGCATCCTTTGCCAACATTATTTTATTTTTGTAACATTTCTCAACATGAATGCCTTTGCTATCTCCATATCTGGGATTCGGATACGCTGTGTTTTTGTATGCTTTTCTCTTTGAAACATTATGATTTAATAAACGTTTCCTATAAAAGTAGAGTTAAGCTTCTGCAATTCAAATATGAAGGGCCTAAGAAAATATTTGAATTATCCAAGAATTCAAATTTTAAAAATCTGATGTTACATTCACATGACTTTCTCTTCCCTCTATACCCTATAACTGGGCATTCTTATGAAAGTTTATTTTCCTATCTACTTCATTTCCGGTAATAGCTGCATCACACATCTCATTATAAATACAAAGAGAATCATAATAGTCAAATGTTTAAGAACTGAAAGCTATATGCTGGCCTTAAAATTAAATACTTTCCATGACATCGCAAGAAACAACTCAATATCAACAGGACTTCATGGGCTATTCCCAGAAAATTCAAGATATACGTTTCATTTGTCATATAAATATCTTTAATATATGGTATTTTGATCAAAATAGAGGCATTTTTTAAAAAAAAATCAAGAATATCTAAACAATCTTATATGTAAAGGATAGTTTGGGGTGGGGGATTTTCTTTCAAATCTTTGTGTCGCATCTTTAGGAGGTACTGAATCCAAATACCAAGTTTGGTGTTTATCCAACTTTTCGTTTTTCACACACACATTTCTGTAAATATGTTTGTTTTTTGGATTCAGGTTACTTTAAGACATGTATTTCCGTTGAAGTCTCGGTATCGAATTTGGAATTGCAATACTTTCCCTACCCGCTATGAACGTGGTAGTGAAAGTAAAAATTATATAGGCAATCTATAGATATTGGATTCTGAAGTCAGCAGAGTATATGCACAATGATATTATCAATCATTCTAATATAGGCTCATTGTGAGTACATCATGTAGAAGGCACTGCACGCACAAAAGCATATGTTTTGTAAGCCTTGTTGATATAAAGGTATTTGAGCTCTCTATCGTGGTAGATGATGATTCTAAAAGTTGCTACTCTTGTTAGTGGAGCACATCACAGTCACCCTGAGAGGCAGTCCATTGTCACTGATAGCACATTTCAGTTTTAGAATTAGAAGTCTGTCCATCGTCACAGTAGATCACCTCCTGCCCTGTCACATTCCGCTACTGTTACTACAGAGATTTTTTCTTTGAATTAAACAAAATTATGTTTTGAATAAAAGATGATATTTCTGCAGTTTACACAGCAAATTCAAGGAGACAAAGGAAAAGTTCAATTTAAAGATGAGGCAGTATTTTATATCACAACACTTGAATGCCAGAGTGATTGTAATGTAAATTAACATTATTGTATGACAATGATTTGAGATGTTTGTTAATTATAAGCATTGTTAGGAAATAAGTTTACACGGCCTCACTGAAACTGACAATAGGAGCGGGTAACAATGAAGCAAGGGGGTGAGATGTTTATCAATTAGAAGAGGCAAACAAATAAAGTCAGAGTAGTGTGCCTTTCTTTAGAAATGGAGGGAATATCTTCCCTAGAGCATATGTGTTTGTAATTTTTATTGGCTGACGAAATAGACGCTAATGTTGGCGCGATTTATTAACCAATAGCAGCTCTATTATAATGTTTAGGCATATCGGGATGAGGGAGTATAAATTCTAGAACCAAGGCAAGTAATGCGCAGTTCTACAGAATCATTCACAAGGCAAACGTCGCGCAGTTCTAAGAAATCTCTCTCGCAAGTTACACGGAAGCATTAACGAAGTACACATTACGCAATTCTACAGAATCTCTCGCATCGTAAAGTTAGTTACAAAATGTGAAATACGCAAATTAATAGTGCACGGCAAATAAGTGATTATAGTTACCATCGAAAATATAACAGTTTCAGTCAGGCGTGTATCAAGATTAAATATGTGAAATTTATTAAGTGTGACGGCAATAAAAGTGTAAAAACAAATTCTTTTATCAGTGTTATCTTTTAGTAACAACTTCTTTCCGTTTACACACCCTGTTCAAGAGATATTTGCTCGACTGAGTAATAATAGCTAGCCAGAGGACAAAGAACCCAAAATTCAAAATAGTAAAACAATAACACGTGCTCAGCAAGTAAGATAACACGAACAGGTACTGCGACAAATAATAATTCTAATTAAAAATGTTTGATTGCCAAGTTTCACTACACTTTGTTTTGGAGAGCTCTACATAACAGTACCCTATTTGACTTCCAAGAAAGATGCCACTGACCCCACTTCCGGTATTGCTGATCAACGAAATCAAGCCAGGTGAGAGTTCACTACTAAATATTTTTGTATAAAAAATAATTGTAAATCTGCATTTTGTACAATAAATGACTGTTAGAGGTGCCTGGATCACCCTGGATATGAAGAGTTAACTGTCAAATATGCACATCAACAGACAAGTTGATACTGCCAATTTAGCATTACCTACAGAAACAAAACTGGTGATTTTCGCAACCCCAAAGTTTCAATTACTGTCAACAGTTCTCTCTCTCCCATAGGGACACGCTCTCAGAAAAATAGACAATTATCCTAATTAGTGCAAAAATGTCCTCCTCCAGCCAAGAAGCGAACCCGAGCAATCTGCACTTAGAGGCTTGCATTAGACAGCATAGATAGGAACACCAATTTTGTGGAAAGGATTTTTATGGAATTACTGAACTTCTGATTTACAGCACTTATATGACAAATGGATGCAGTTGCGCCAGGGAACTCTAGAGGTCATTGGCAAGTGAACAGTGGTCAGTTTATATTGTGACTGTGTAACACTACATGGGTATTGAAGAGAGAACTTTTTTGTTGGAATAAAGACAATAAAAATGTAAAGCTAAAATTTTGTGTCTGCTTTCCTAATTTCAAGTTCTAAATTGGAATTCTGTTCGAGATATAACTTTTGTGTCATCAGCTCAGTTCATAATGCAGCAAGGACAGACAGGCTTGCGGCCTTGACAAAAAACCTTTGTGAAAGATCCCAGAGACTCGTACACATGGACTTGAAGCTTTAGACAAAATTGTATTCACAGATCAGATGAAGCATGGTTTCACTTATCCAGTCTTCAGATAATCGCAATGTTAGGTTGCCATTTCACAACAGCTAATTGGGCCGATCTTCTTTAATAGTTCACTTAATTCTGATGTCTACTGCTCTGAGATAGTCCTCAACCTAGGTCATATCGAACAATGGCCCATTACTTGCAGTAACTGACATACGTCTTCTCAAGTTAAAGGAAAACTACAGAAAAAAACCTTATCCAGGTAAATCACCCTAACTGAGATTTGAACTCGGGACCTCTTGAATGTGAGGCAGACACCACAGAGGTGGGCAGTTTAGACTCTCTTGCTCAAAGAAGATGACACAAAATTTAAAGATGGCTGGAAGCTGACCACTATGGGAGAAGTGCACGCTACTACACGTTAAAGTGTGGAAGGAAGTTACATGCAATAATAACATAAAATTACACACTATTATTGTAGTACTTAACCCTCTGTTAGTCGCTAGAGGCCTGAGAGACCCCTGGCATTATTTAAATTTTACAATTTTCGAACAAATGCATATATGCAATTGCCCGATTAGGACATCTAACATTAGATGTCCTAGTCAGGCATTACACACAGCACTAATACAAAAAGAACAAAGCCCTTATTTGGACAACTTAAATGATGACTACCACATATTTTTAGGGTTAAAGGAGATAAGATTGACAGTTACAACAAAATAAAAGTTTGCGCATATAATAATAGTTAATTCTAAAAGTAACAGCAAAAAGGAAAGTAACATATATGCAATAACTTACATTTACTTGGTCTTTGAAGTGCACTTTATCAACTGTTGGGTCTCATTTTTAAAAAACGAATTTGTGTACTGTTAAGCAAATTGCATTCTTCACAAAATCATTACATTCTTGCATCGCTTCTTTACAAGCGCTGTTTATACTTTTACTCGAAACACCGGTGAACTCAAAGATTAGTTTCACCAGTTCTTTTGCCCTAAGTGTTGGTAATTTCTCACCTAACTTATAATAAACATTCAACACTATTTTTTTTTCACAACTAGTCAATGGTTTGCCCGGCTTATGCTTTATGAAAGTCGACGAAGATGCGAGAGCAAATTCACTGTCCTCTATGATACTAAACAGAAACTGCGGGTTTTGGGCTGTAAACAATATTCTGCACATACTCGGATCAGGTGACTCATACGAATTGCAAGTTGGACCTTGTAGCTCTGTTTAACAATATAAATCAGTGTTAATTAAACCAAGGTATTTGTATAGAATACTATGCCATTTAAGGATAAATTCATTCTAAAATTTAAATTATTAGCATGGGACTACTATCCTGCGCACATTGCTACCGTGTCGTACAATGGTGCACTGGTCATGTGGGTTTGTTTTGGCGCGCATCAATCTAAGAGTGAATACAGTTTAGGGTTATCTTCCTTGGAAACCAAAATAAATAATTCCACAAGGCCGGAGTATTTGAAAAGCCTTTTGACAAAATATAAACCTGAAGATTCCACAGTAGATGAATTGCCAAATACACTGCTATCCACATTGAAAAGGAAACGATGAAAACCCTGCAACAAAGACAAAAAGAACTACAAAACTAAATATGCATGTAGGAAATGCGACACTCCCCTCTGTTTGAGCAAGCATGCTAAAATTAGTTGCTTAGTCTGGGAAAACATAGGAGAGGTAGTAGATGATTCTGAGTAACTGAACATTTGAAACTACAAGTTGTATGTATACCTGAAAAATGGCAATGTATTTCTTTATACTTATTGTAATACAATTTATAATGTATATGTACTCATATTATATTTTAGCTCGTCTTTTTATGTGGTAAGATAATACCTACTAAAAAAAGCCACGTATACTTAACCTAAATAAAGTTAAACATAGGGAAAGGGAAAGAGAAAAAAAAAAAAGGAAAATAAATGAAATAAAAAAAATACAAACTATAACAACAAAAATATAGCGCAGGTCTACTAGGAGCTGTGCGACCAACAGTGTTCTATCAAAGTGCGCGCCTGACAGAGGGTTAAGCAAACAGACTTGGTGTACATCAGACTTGGTGTACATTGCTAAGTTAACAAGCAAAGTAATCTGAAAGTCGTACCTTACTAACAGGAATACAAATCTTGTGCAGACCAAGTAAAAAGAATGAATACACACTGTAAATTATATTCCTGCTTTGGTGGTGCAACACTTCCCGTTTGTGTGTTATAGGTACACTTGTTCGCTAAGTGGCACTTTGACTAAACATCAATAAAGTAACACAGCACAATCACTGCTGTAACAGGTACTGCTAGCACAAGAGTAAACATGTCTACTGAACCTATAACATCAACAACTTAAGGTCTTTTCCCTCCTTACCTCATGCTGGTTCTGGTGTGTGTTTTAAATCGCATGCTGACACAATAAACAAAAGAGGCTCAAAGGGAGGTGGAGCAGAATCCCTTGTTAGAAGCAGAGTTCAATGCAACAAGTTAACGTAGGAAGTTGGCTTTTATACTGCAAGCTTCAAAATAAAATGCTCTTCGTGAACAGATTATTCTCTTTCAAAGAGTGCAAGTTAATTTTGAGGGGCGCAAACGATATTTGCATCACCAGCATTAGAGTGTAACTTCACAGCATCCAACTCTGAAGGCGGAGCAAGCCTGTCATTGGATTTCATGATAAACGGTTCCCCCCTTCAAATTTTGTGTCTGCCACAAGTGCTGCCTTTTATAATATTTTCTTTCTGCAACTGTAATTCACTGGCTATAGAAATAGTTTAACAGAAAAAAATTAATAAAGTGTAGCTGTACAACTCAGGCATACAGAACGACCTTAATGCACCTTAAATTCTCAAAAGTAAAAGCCATTATTACATGCATATTCTAAATGTTTGCATGCAATTCCATACCTGCTATTCACAGTTTCTGAGTAAAATCAATCCTGGATTACAAGCTGAAAATACAGATGCTCAAGACTAAATTGAATAACTGCAAGTTGCTTATAATTTATTATTAATCACTATAAAATAAAAAATTTAATAAAACTTAAATTATGGATACCAAAGCTCCTATTTCAGTATGTCTAGCAGACTTGGTCAATCTATCCTTTATATGCCATGCTTTAAATAGGTATATACAAATTATATATAATTAAAGTATTCAAAAGCCAAAAAAGAAGTATTGATTCAACTGCCATTAAAAGGATAAAAAATAATTTAAAAAAAATGATACCAGTCATTATGCAAGCCACTTCCCAACACTGTTAACATCGAACACAAATTCTTACTAAATTATGTAACTATAAATTAAATTATGATGTTTGCATATATGAATTATCTGTTTTATCAACACAAGTACCTAAATATAATTAATGATCTCATAACGGAGGTATAGCAAAACGTCAAGAAATGAACATGCAGCAGAATACATTCTTAAGCTGATGCATTTAAAAATACCTGAATGACCTTTACATTTTGAATTCTTAAGCCTGTCAAACTTGTCAACTTTATTAACTTCAGAGCTATGAACCTAACCTAACTTAAATTATGTCTGTTTCCATTAGACTAAGATGCACTAACACTGTGAATCATGCAACTGCTCTTATTTTAATGAACAAAACATTTGGATTTTCAAACCAGAGGTAGCAAAAGAATCAACCTGTGATAACGTCTCCCATGCAATGCTGGGAACTGATATGTTTTGGATGTTAATATTAATTCATTAAAGAATAAAAGAAAACAGATATATCTGCCAAAGTCATTGGGGCTTCGCATACCCCTGTACCTGTGCTGTGCCAGTATTGTTGTTTACATGTGTTGGGAGTGTGAGTTGCACGATGCTGGTTGCAGCAACCAAATGCTGTTGCTCAGAAGAGCTCTGTACCGAAGTAACAACCACAGATGAATTAGTGTCCCCAGGGGAGTGTGCCAAAGGATCACCTCCAGGGTTGCCAGCTGTTCCATTTTCTTCCACCATACCATCCATAGCCTTGGGAAGCAACCCCCTTCAACAAAACAAAAGCAACACTTGATTAAATTTGCAAGCCTCTCGCCCAATTGCAACCTAACCTCTCTAAGCTGTCCTATACAGGTTCTTAACACACATGCATAACTGATTGTAAACTGTCAGAAGAACTCTCGAACAGTATAAGCATTACATTCAAGCTATAAGGTGTCTTATTTTTCTAGCAATGAATGACTTGATAACATACAACGCAAATGTAATAATATTGCTTGGATTTCATTCAATCCATTTATCCTGGTAATATTTCATAAGAGTTGAAGACACCCTTACTTCCAAAATGCACATTCATACTCGCCGGGCTTAACCACGACGTAAACCGGGAGAAATGGTAGGGCTTATTTCTAAATTTACACATACTAAGTCTCCATAAGCCGCCATATTCCGTACCTTTTCCTGTAGAGGTGTAAAACAGTTTCGGAACATTTTCTAAGGCTTGATTTCGTTAAATCCTAGCCAACAACACACTTACAAGATCCCAATAAACATACACCATGCTTGGTTGTTATTATTCTTCAGCTGAGTACTTACCAGTTACGTATTCCTCGTCACCAACTTTGCTGCAATCGGAGTGGGCAAACAGCAAGTACGTAGTAGCCACGTCAAAATTCCAGGGCCTTCGTCACAAGGTGAGCGGGAGGGGGTCGCGTCACAAGCAATATGGCGTATGTATTACTACGCGATATTGGCTCGGTAAAGTCGCTAGGCCACAGGCTAGGCATACTATAGTGAAGCGGTCAGGATGAGTCAGTAATGTGCTGCGCCTTAATTTATAAACTGCATTTCTTCCAGGACATGTCACATTAATAAGAGTAATACAAAACTTCTTTGTTTAAATTATTAAATATAGAGTGTGGAGGCGATTTTAATATTCCATATTTTTAATTTTCCGCTTGAATTTCAGAACTATTTCATTATGCAATACCCATGTGGGTTGATACAGGCGCACAATATGAACAACAAACTAAATGGAACCACAAATTATGTAGATAGGTAATACTAAAGAATACGTTTTGGATAATATTAAACAAAGACGTTGCTTTTTAAAGACTAAGTAGAAAAGTTTAGCAATAAACATAATAAAACAAATAGCAGTCTTAGCAAACTAATTAGCACATTAGACGCCTACTCACAATATCTAAGTCTATAAAGGCACAATTTAACCTGATTATCAAATTCACGACTATTAAAGCAGGTTTGTCCGTTTGTCCCTGAACAACCTGGTTCTTGACGTCATCAGTTGACGTCACCACGTCAAGGATGCCTCGGGCCACAACAATGCTGTGGTCCTAAGTATACTCCACATCGTGCTCCTCCAAAAGGAAATGCAGAAAGTAATGATCTTGTTATTAAAGCTTTAAAACATTAGTGAGAAGTCTGATATTCTATAGTAAAAATCTCAGCTTAAACCAAGAAAGTTTCCATTGTAGCGACGACAGCATCAAGAATTCCGTTAGCAGGTTTACCGGTTTTCACTATGAAGGTCGGTGTTATAGCAGTCACAAAGTTTATGCTCATACCAAGGTCACACAGTAATTATACCCTCTAACCTTCCCACTACTACTGTTTAGTGAAAGTAGTTTTGTGCATTTATCTAATGCTGAGAAAATGTTCACCCGTTAGCATCTATTTACTTAGGAAAGGCTATTATTGTCATTAGCATTAGGGTTACCAAATCACCGGATTTAGCCGGGTACCATGCTCTTTTAATGTACTTCTTCAGCACCCGGTTAACAATCCAGAAAACGGGATAAATACCCGGTTTCCGTTCTTATGCTTAATCTGTTTCTAGCGACTACATAAGCCAATGGATGGGGCCATATAATGAATTAGCTGTATTCAATTGGTTAACTCTGTCTAAAGAACCCGAGAGAAAAACTTGTATGTCATACTTGAAAGAGAGAAAGATTATCGTAGATGACCGTGCACTCTGATGAAATTACCTGTCTAAAAGGTTTGTTTGTGAACAGCCAGGAACAAACAAAAAAAAAAAAAAAAAACATCTTTAGGAAAGACTGTTTCTCGTACGTGATGTAATTATTCAGATGACGGATTGTTGAAAATTATTCAGTATTTGTTTCAATCCCGGCCCATAATGCAGTCGTGGCAAGGACTTGTTTACTTATTAAATGCTCACTGGTCACATGAGAGAAAAACGCGTGTAAAACATTTCCTGACTGTTTCATATAATTATAAAGATTCAGTGATCTCAACTCTGTGACAAATATAGAAATGGTTTCTCAAAAAAGTTACAGGAAAGAAAAATATTTTTCCTAAAACAGTAATCATGATGAATACTTGTAGATAGTTATCATTAAAATAAAGAATGTGTGGAAAGCCTCCCCGGTCTTTCATATCTGAATTTGGTAACCTCAATTACTGCAGAACTACAGGACCGCCGATAGGGCGGGACAGAACGGGGAGCTGCAAGGAGGCCGAAACGTCGTATAACATAAAACATCAGAACAGTGGATATGAAAGTTTACCTCATATTATTTTATACTATCCCCATCTAAGTTCTCTACTTTCAAATTATATAAATTAATCCAAACGTGTTTACTAAAGGAAATCCCATCCGGCACTTCGTGATGAGCAGGGCTTTACTTTTCGGGGGGTGGGGGGCAGAATTTATACGGCCAGGCGGGCTACATTTCGTAACAGATTTGCCATATACGAGTTACTTTATTCTGTTACACTGACTAGATACTGAGTATTCCTCAGGGAGAATATCCTCTCGACATTAGCATTATGACTAGGAATGTTGTTCTGTAATAAGATCGTTTTATTATATTACACTCACCAAATCACTGAGAGTTCCTCGGGGAGAATATCCTCTCGACATTAGCATTATGACTAGGAATGTTGTTCTGTAACAAGATCGTTTTATTATATTACACTCACCAAATCACTGAGAGTTCTTTGGGGGGAATATCCTCTCGACATTAGCATTATGACTAGGAATGTTGTTCTGTAACGAGATCGCTTTATTATATTACACTCACCAAATCACTGAGTGTTTCTCGAGGAGAATATCCTCTCGACATTAGCATTATGACTAGGAATGTTGTTCTGTAATAAGATCGCTTTGTTGTATTACACTCACCAAATCACTGAGTGTTCCTCAGGGAGAATATCCTCTCGACATTAGCATTATGACTAGGAATGTTGTTCTGTAATAAGATCGCTTTATTATATTCCACTCACCAAATCACTGAGTGTTACTCGGGGAGAATATCCTCTCGACATTAGCATTATGACTAGGAATGTTGTTCTGTAATAAGATCGCTTTGTTATATTACACTGCTAGATGACTGAGTGTTCCTCAGGGAGAATATCCTCCCAACATTAGCATTATGACTAGGAATGTTGTTCTGTAATAAGATCGCTTTATTATATTACACTGCCAGATCACTGAGTGTTCCTCGGGGAGAATATCCTCTCAACATTAGCATTATGACTAGGAATGTTGTTCTGTAATAAGATCGCTTTATTATATTACACTGCCAGATCACTGAGTGTTCCTCGGGGAGAATATCCTCTCAACATTAGCATTATGACTAGGAATGTTGTTCCGTAATAAGATCGCTTTGTTATATTACACTGCCAGATCACGGAGTGTTCCTCAGGGAGAATATCCTCTCAACATTAGCATTATGTCTAGGAATGTTGTTCTGTAATAAGATCGCTTTGTTGTATTACACTCACCAAATCACTGAGTGTTCCTCAGGGAGAATATCCTCTCGACATTAGCATTATGTCTAGGAATGTTGTTCTGTAATAAGATCGCTTTGTTGTATTACACTCACCAAATCACTGAGTGTTCCTCAGGGAGAATATCCTCTCCACATTAGCATTATGTCTAGGAATGTTGTTCTGTAATAAGATCGCTTTGTTGTATTACACTTACCAAATCACTGAGTGTTCCTCAGGGAGAATATCCTCTCGACATTAGCATTACGTCTGGGAATGTTGTTCTGTAATAAGATCGCTTTATTATATTACACACATCAAATCACTGAGTGTTCCTAGGGGAGAATATCCTCTCGACATTAGCATTATGTCTAGGAATGTTGTTCTGTAATAAGATCGCTTTGTTATATTACACTCACCAAATCACTGAGTGTTCCTCAGGGAGAATATCCTCTCGACATTAGCATTATGTCTAGGAATGTTGTTCTGTAATAAGATCGCTTTGTTGTATTACACTAACCAAATCACTGAGTGTTCCTCAGGGAGAATATCCTCTCCACATTAGCATTATGTCTAGGAATGTTGTTCTGTAATAAGATCGCTTTGTTGTATTACACTTACCAAATCACTGAGTGTTCCTCAGGGAGAATATCCTCTCGACATTAGCATTATGTCTGGGAATGTTGTTCTGTAATAAGATCGCTTTATTATATTACACACATCAAATCACTGAGTGTTCCTCAGGGAGAATATCCTCTCGACATTAGCATTATGTCTGGGAATGTTGTTCTGTAATAAGATCGCTTTGTTATATTACACTCACCAAATCACTGAGTGTTCCTCAGGGAGAATATCCTCTCAACATTAGCATTATGACTAGGAATGTTGTTCTGTAATAAGATCGCTTTGTTATATTACACTGTCAGATCACTGAGTGTTCCTCAGAAGAATATCCTCTCGACATTAGCATTATTACTAGGAATGTTGTTCTGTAATAAGATCGCTTTGTTATATTACACTGCTAGATGACTGAGTGTTCCTCAGGGAGAATATCCTCTTCACATTAGCATTATGACTAGGAATGTTGTTCTGTAATAAGATCGCTTTGTTATATTACACTGCTAGATGACTGAGTGTTCCTCAGGGAGAATATCCTCTCGACATTAGCATTATGACTAGGAATGTTGTTCTGTAATAAGATCGCTTTGTTATATTACACTGCTAGATGACTGAGTGTTCCTCAGGGAGAATATGCTCTTCACATTAGCATTATGACTAGGAATGTTGTTCTGTAATAAGATCGCTTTGTTATATTACACTGCTAGATGACTGAGTGTTCCTCAGGGAGAATATCCTCTTCACATTAGCATTATGACTAGGAATGTTGTTCTGTAATAAGATCGCTTTGTTATATTACACTGCTAGATGACTGAGTGTTCCTCAGGGAGAATATCCTCTTCACATTAGCATTATGACTAGGAATGTTGTTCTGTAATAAGATCGCTTTGTTATATTACACTGCTAGATGACTGAGTGTTCCTCAGGGAGAATATCCTCTCGACATTAGCATTATGACTAGGAATGTTGTTCTGTAATAAGATCGCTTTGTTATATTACACTGCTAGATGACTGAGTGTTCCTCAGGGAGAATATCCTCTTCACATTAGCATTATGACTAGGAATGTTGTTCTGTAATAAGATCGCTTTGTTATATTACACTGCTAGATGACTGAGTGTTCCTCAGGGAGAATATCCTCTCGACATTAGCATTATGACTAGGAATGTTGTTCTGTAATAAGATCGCTTTGTTATATTACACTGCCAGATGACTGAGTGTTCCTCAGGGAGAATATCCTTTCGACATTAGCATTATGACTAGGAATGTTGTTCTGTAATAAGATCGCTTTGTTATATTACACTGCTAGATGACTGGGTGTTCCTCAGGGAGAATATCCTCTTCACATTAGCATTATGACTAGGAATGTTGTTCTGTAATAAGATCGCTTTGTTATATTACACTGCTAGATGACTGGGTGTTCCTCAGGGAGAATATCCTCCCAACATTAGTATTACCGCTGGGAATGTTGTTCTGTAATAAGATCGCTTTGTTATATTACACTGCTAGATGACTGGGTGTTCCTCAGGGAGAATATCCTCTCAACATTAGTATTACCGCTGGGAATGTTGTTCTGTAATAAGATCGCTTTGTTATATTACACTGCTAGATGACTGGGTGTTCCTCAGGGAGAATATCCTCTTCACATTAGCATTATGACTAGGAATGTTGTTCTGTAATAAGATCGCTTTCTTATATTACACTGCTAGATGACTGGGTGTTCCTCAGGGAGAATATCCTCTTCACATTAGCATTATGACTAGGAATGTTGTTCTGTAATAAGATCGCTTTGTTATATTACACTGCTAGATGACTGAGTGTTCCTCAGGGAGAATATCCTCTCAACATTAGCATTATGACTAGGAATGTTGTTCTGTAATAAGATGGCTTTGTTATATTACACTGCTAGATGACTGAGTGTTCCTCAGGGAGAATATCCTCTTCACATTAGCATTATGTCTAGGAATGTTGTTCTGTAATAAGATCGCTTTGTTATATTACACTGCTAGATGACTGAGTGTTCCTCAGGGAGAATATCCTCTTCACATTAGCATTATGACTAGGAATGTTGTTCTGTAATAAGATCGCTTTGTTATATTACACTGCTAGATGACTGAGTGTTCCTCAGGGAGAATATCCTCTTCACATTAGCATTATGACTAGGAATGTTGTTCTGTAATAAGATCGCTTTGTTATATTACACTGCTAGATGACTGAGTGTTCCTCAGGGAGAATATTCTCTTCACATTAGCATTATGACTAGGAATGTTGTTCTGTAATAAGATCGCTTTGTTATATTACACTGCTAGATGACTGAGTGTTCCTCAGGGAGAATATCCTCTTCACATTAGCATTATGACTAGGAATGTTGTTCTGTAATAAGATCGCTTTGTTATATTACACTGCTAGATGACTGAGTGTTCCTCAGGGAGAATATCCTCTTCACATTAGCATTATGACTAGGAATGTTGTTCTGCAATAAGATCGCTTTGTTATATTACACTGCTAGATGACTGAGTGTTCCTCAGGGAGAATATCCTCTTCACATTAGCATTATGACTAGGAATGTTGTTCTGTAATAAGATCGCTTTGTTATATTACACTGCCAGATGACTGAGTGTTCCTCAGGGAGAATATCCTCTTCAAATTAGCATTATGACTAGGAATGTTGTTCTGTAATAAGATCGCTTTGTTATATTACACTGCCAGATCACTGAGTGTTCCTCAGGGAGAATATCCTCTCGACATTAGCATTATGACTAGGAATGTTGTTCTGTAATAAGATCGCTTTGTTATATTACACTGCTAGATGACTGAGTGTTCCTCAGGGAGAATATCCTCTTCACATTAGCATTATGACTAGGAATGTTGTTCTGTAATAAGATCGCTTTGTTATATTACACTGCTAGATGACTGAGTGTTCCTCAGGGAGAATATCCTCTCGACATTAGCATTATGACTAGGAATGTTGTTCTGTAATAAGATCGCTTTGTTATATTACACTGCTAGATGACTGAGTGTTCCTCAGGGAGAATATCCTCCCAACATTAGTATTATGTCTAGGAGGGCTAAAACAAAACTCAGTTAAAATTGGTATGACTGAAAAACCTACACCCACTTTACATCAGTCTGCTAAGCAGGGTTGCCATTTGTCATGATTTTGTCAGCAAGTACAAACTGCTTGTTTGTTACTGTCCCATATTCTGACTCATAAATGTACCTACTTTTATGCTTTTAGGTTTTACTGTTGAGCCATTTAAAGTTTTGCCTCAAATAATATTTTTAATATCAGTAATAGATATTTTCTTCTTCTTAAAAGCTCTACAGTTGGCGAGAGTATTTTCTTTAGTGAAAACCTGTGGAAAGAAATTCAAGTAAAATCCGTGGAGAGTGCACTTATGATTAAAACAAACTATGATATGAACTATTCCGAATTTAATCAATATATTGTGCATGAGAAGCAGCTTCTAAAGGCCGCTCAGCAGATAAGATGTAGGTCTGTAAGGCATCACATTCATGCTAAGGTCAATATAATTCATTTCAGTACCTTTAGAAATATTTAGTATAATATTTGTGGTTTATTTAAATTATTTAAAGCTTAATTTGTAAAATGGAATACTGGCCGCCTTAAGTGTTGCGAAAGTGGCAACCCTAGTCCGCTTATTTTTTTAAACTGTCAGCTTCCTCTCCCTTTAATTCTTTTAGCGCATAGTAGTGTCTCAAGCATACTGAATGGTCAAATATACGGCTTTTCAAAGTTTTCTCATTGAGGAAAATCCTGGAAAAAGTCGAGTGATATGTTGATAACTTCCTCAAAAGAAAGCAAAATCATCCCATATCAGTTTTTGTAGCACGGTAATAAACGATAAGTTAGCACACTTAATATCATGTTTGTCTTGACTATCGACAATTCACCATAAACTATCAAATTGGCATTATTATTCTTACAGAATAGTGGTGGGTCACTTTTTCGGTACACAGAATCGGGATGTAATGTGTTTTGACCATGTAAGTTTGCTGTTCAGAGTGAAACCAAGCCATTTCACTGACTTAGATGTAGAAATTGGGACATTATGTAGCGTTACTAATTTTCTTCTTATGGGTGAATTTAAGCAGATGTGATTTCTGTGGGTTCATTTGAATCCTCCACTGCATACACCAAGTATGAATGGCATTACAGAATCCCTGAAGTTGTTTAGCAGTAGAGTCACAGCTGCCTTTGCTTACAATAGCTATGTCGTCAGCCAAATGTGAAGTCAGATGTATACACAGAACATAACAGTGGTCCCAGAACGTTGCCTTGTGGAACACTAAAGTGAATCGGTTTGGATGTTGATTGCGATTGACTAGGAAAGTTCGCTTGCACATGTAAGACGGAACTATTCTACAACCGTATTCATCAGCTGAAGCGTCTAATACCAGGATCATCACCCTCTTTCTTCATAATAAACGTCTACTTCATCTTTCGCTAATAAAACAATCTGGCAACATGAGGCGCCGCTTCATCCTCACAATTGATACTCTCTGCACAGCGACTTAGGCATTTCTGAAGTGACTTTTGTTCTTCGCATTAGCTACACCAGGCTTACTCCAACAAATGAATCCTCTACCGCAGAGAATACCACACAAGCCATCCCTACCGGCATCTAAGGAGACTGAAGAGAAAAAGGCACACAGATCTAGGCATTTGACCACTGCACCTCGGGCTTACCAATGGATCATGTGAACTACTATGTACTCTGTTAGCAAAACTATAATGTAGTACTTATACAGCAAATTCCTAGTAAATTAAAAAAAAAGAAGAATCGCGACAATCCCTATTTGTCGGACTATAGCAACCCTAATCCTATGCAAAGCTTCAAAAAACCCTTTCCTTTACTTGTAATCGTTCTTCCCTCCCCCAAAAACCGCTAGGTATGAACCTCTGTAAAAGAAAAGATCGCTTTGGGTATATTATATCAACAGAGTCCATGGTATTTTGTTAGAGAAACAATGAAAGAAGAAGCATTTGTTGCAGACAGAGCTGCAACAAAGCTCAAGTTTTTATATCATATTTGTGGCAAGATAAAAGCAAAAAGGCGACAGCGTGCTAAGAGAATGAAGGCTGTTAAACCCCTGCGGTCATTTATTATCGCGATCAGCTTCCCAGTTGACTTCCTCTTGTGATAACAGTTGGTTATATTAACTTTATTTTCACAGCATATACATGTGTTGCGTTCATGATGAACCTTAACAGTCATTTATTTCGGAAAATACGGCATTAAAATGTTCAAGACAAAAATATTTATAATTAAAGTATAAGAGAACTTTCACTCACATCAATCAGCCGCAACCAGAGGTGGGGTCCGTGCGGCATCACGTTATCAGACAGAGCTCTTCAAAACAAACGTTTTTATTAATTCATACTCTTTCAAGGAGAAAATCATATGAAAAGACAATGTACCCGAACCCAGATATACCTACATATAGCAAAGCCACCACAATGAGAAATGTTACAAAAAGAACAAGAGAATCAGCGTTTTGTTTTTAAATAAATATAAAAGTTAACACAAATACCTTGATTGTACTACAAGTAGCAATGGTGGTATTGGGCTGCCGAGCGCATGTACGTGCTAATCAGGCATCTATGGGTAGTTTATGTTGATAAGAAAGTACTAAACCACGCCCCTTACCTAGTTCTAGCACTCCACTTAATTTTTGCCGTACTGTGTCCATAGGTTAATATTTTAAGTTAAATTAAATTGAATTTTATTTATGGACGCGCTTTAACTGCTGTGGTACTTGCGTCCCATTCTATATTGGGCGTGAAAGACCGGTAATTTTGCTCAGAGGCCTCTTTGTTAGGCTTGAGGTTCTTTTACGTGCCGTAAATCTACGACACGGGACCACCGGCTTTACTTCCCTTCCGAAGGAAGCCATGCTAAGGGGTTTTTTACGCCTGAAAAAATCCATCGCCCTCCGCCGGGTTTAATGTTTGCCTGCCAGTATTTTGACATCAAACCACTACGAGAGGAACTTACTCATCCAGGGGCTGGTGTGGACCGTCGTCGTGAAACATGCCTTCCAACTACTCAAGTGAAATGTCCCCATACTCCTCCCTTTTCGCCACTCGCCCAGTTCTGACCTGTATTTATAGACTAATGCGAGTGTGTCGGACTTGAATTCCAACCAATAACAGATTGGTGTGGAACACAGGCGATAGCGAGATTCTGCGAACTTAAATAAAGAAAAACACTCTAGGGAACCAGAAACATTGGCTCGTTTCCGTGCATTCAACTGGACAACTGCAGCCACAGACATATGTTTTTCTTCTTGAAACAGTATGAATTACAACAAAAAGAGTTTCCATATGAAAGTTGCTTCTTTTGAAAAGCTCTATCCAATGGCAACCTATTTGACCCTACTCCCATTTGAAGTTTTAAAGTGATGCGGCACTGACTTCACTTTCTGTTTGGCTGATTGATGAAATCAAGCTTTACGGAAAATTCACATGTGCTTTATTTAAATATTTTCGTCTCCAAAATTTTAGGTTCTGTATTTTCATCGCCGAAATTCAACTTATATCTACCAATTGAGGATACAGCGGGAGGCAGAAGGAATCATTGCCCTCCAATAATTAGATTTTAAGCAGCTATAGTCTATATAGCTATATAGGCAGATATGTTTAAAACCTATATGAAATATATTTTGTTTCTGAACAAATGTTTTTCATTTAGGAATTTGTAGGACGATATACATAGTAAATGAATTTTCGTTATACTAGGTACACATATCACATTAAATCATCACAACTAACTTTTAAATCTTTGAACACGTGCCAAAGACTTTTAAATGTTGATTTCTTTTTTACTTTATAGTTTCTGTTACAAGGCCGGTCTATCTTCTTGGAGACTTTCTTCAGCTGAACAAATGCTTCTATTTTGAGGAACCCCAAGATCGCATTGGCTTATAGATCACAAAACTTGATAGTAGAAACATAATAGTAAATCATGATACAAGGGGTAAGGTTAGGGTTTTATTTTGCGAAACGAAAGTCGTAAGCCGAGTTTCGCAATCCCACGAGGAAAATAAAACTACTTTTAACACGTGTGGCACATACTATTTTTACACAGCGCTCGAATTCGTAAAATATCAATAATGTTATATTGATTCCTGAAACTAACAGAGAACACGTTTAGAACGCGGTTCTTGAAACAAGACAAATGACGTTAAAAAGCGAGATGTCACATGTTTTGTTGATTCGCTAGCAGTGATTTTCAGTGAAATTGTTTTCAACATTTTTTTCCCTTACACCAGCCAATGAAGCGATTAAATGTTATATCATATTGCTTTTTGGATTTTTAGGTAAGTACTTCTAGTGTTATTTTTTCTGCTGCTTTTGTAATTTCACCTGACTCTTCCGTTTCAGTTTCTTCTGAATTCATAATTTGCGTCATATAGGTTATGTTAAATAATAGAATAACGCTTTAGACAAAGGAAAAAAAACACAAGGCGGTCAATATAACCCTGAGGTTAACTCTACAACGAATTGCGATAAATTGAAGTATGATGATATGTATTATGAACAGATAATGCGAGCGACATGAGAAATTCATCATGTAAACAGACACAATGAAAAGTAAAAGCTAATCAAACCAAGTCCAGTTATTAAACATGCAAATACAAAGGGTAACTGCCATGTGATTGGACTTGAAACCAAAGCGGATCAAAAGATGATTATCGCATTAGTGCGATAATCTAAAGCTTTTAGCTCGTGTGCACTGTGATAGAACTTCTGTCATGCTGATCAAAAAATAAATTTAAAAATCAGCCGAGGATTTGTTTCCCTATGCGAATTTTACTTCCTCTAACCGGATGGTTCATAATGGGGCTCCAGACGCTGAATGAAGGAAATGCATCAAAGGATATTGCCATTCTAGCAGATTACACTTCGAACACACACACACACACACACACACACACACACACACACACACACACACACACACACACTGCGGCAGTCACCTCCTCCTCTCCGTTGCTCGTAGGCTTACCTTGATGCATCTCCCATGTTGGTTCCAGAAGTTCGTAGTGTGCTGGTTCTCTGCAATTTTATCCTCGGCTAGCTGCAGTAATTTTCTTTAAACTATATGGGAGCATGGACTTATCCTTGGTAAAGGAAGTGTCGATCTCGGGTGGTGATATAAGAAGACATAAACGTGTTTTGGTTATGAAAAGATGACACTGCCGTTTCTTTTTATTTAACTAACCCACGTAGTATACAACACTGGTATTGCCGCCGTTAAAATACTGTCCACCGCTGTTAAAACGCGGCGCGGATATGACATGAAGTTTAAATATGCTTATTATCTCTTTACGAGTAGCGGTTCTTAGGTGTGTTTCTAAAACTGTCTTTATTCCCTTTTTGGCGCGATATCTCACACATCCTGCAGCGTCTCTCCCTGACCACACGTGACAAAATGCCAAACTGAAATGAAAATGCCAAACTGAAATGAAAATGCCAAACTGCCTCGAATTTGCTCCAAACAGATCCATTTATAGTCGCAGGCTTCTGGGGCTGCTTCCTTTCCTATTGGTCCATTTTTTTAGCGCCACTCGACGCGTCGCACTATTTCGTATAAACTTCCAGGGATCTCATTGGACCAAATTTAATATAAATCGCGGCTTTTCCTAAATTTTACCGTTAAGCTATCTGTCTCTCACACTTGGTCACGGCGAATTATCAAATAAAGGGACAAAAGCTCTACACCCTCGCTGCAGGAATAATGGCCCTGCGATCAAAGAGACGTCATAAAACTAGATTTTCTGCCTTCGAAGGCACTATTCCTGTAGCTAAAACATTTCGTCGTGGACAGTATTTTAACATAGCGCTTAAATTATTTACATTAAACCATTTATAACTCTTCTAATATTAGTAACCTAGATACATACATAACGTTAAATCACCCTTCTTAAACTATACAAGCAGTATAAGAAAAAAATATGTACATAGTATGATTTAACATCAATAAAAATTAATTAATAAATTATTTATAATTACAGTTCTCGGGCTCGGCCTAGAGTTGCCGTTTCAACACACACACACACACACACACACACACACACACACACACACACATTCATACCCCCGGACTCTAGGGAGAGAAGGGGGATAATCCTGGCTAAAAGAGAAATACCATCCTAAACCAGTTCCTCTGACTTTGGAGGCTAGCAGAATTTCCACATATAGCACACACACACACACACACACACACACACACACACACATGGGTGCTACCGTACTGATCAACAGACCTCACAAACACACACACACACACACACACATGAAGGCTAGCATACAATCCAATCATCAGACCTCAGAAACACACACACACATGGAGGCTAGCATACCAATCATCAGTCCTCATAAACGCACACACTAACATGGAGGCTAGCATACCAATCATCAGTCCTCAGAAACACACACATGGAGGCTAGCATACCAATCATCAGACTTCAGAAACACACACACACACACACATGGAGGCTAGCATACCAATCATCAGTCCTTAGAAACGCACACACTAACATGGAGGCTAGCATACCAATCATCAGACCTCAGAAACGCACACACACACACACTTGGAGACTAGCATACCAATCATCAGACCTCAGAAACGCACATACACAAAATTGAGGCTAGCATACTATCCATCAGATCTCAGAAACACACACATGGAGGCTAGCATACCAATCATCAGTCCTCAGAAACACACACACACACACACACATGGAGGCTAGCATACCAATCATCAGTCCTCAGAAACGCACACACTAACATGGAGGCTAGCTTACCAATCAGTAGACCCCAGAAACACACATACACACATGGAGGCTAGCATACCAATAAGCAGGCCTCTCAACACACCCACATAAACACACACATGGAAGCTATTATACTAATCATCAGACCTCACACACACGCGGATAGCATACTAATCATACCTCACACACATGCGGACTGGCATTCTAATCATCAGACTTCAGAAATACACACATATAGTAGCTAGCATACTAATCATCAGACCTCGCACGTGGTGACTAGCGTACTAATCATCATACCTCAAACTCGCGCGAGCATGGTTAGCATACCAATGATCAGACCTCAGAAATACACACACCGTGGATAGCATACTAATCATCATACCTCAGAAATACACACACATGGTTTCTAGCATACTAATCATACCTCACACGCACATGAAGGCTACTATACCAATAAGCAAACCTCTCTCACACAGACACATGGTGGCTAGCTTACTAATCATACCTCAGAAATACACACACACATGGTGTCTAGCACACTAATCATACCTCACACGCACATGAAGGCTAGTATATCAATAAGCAGACCTCTCTCACAAACAGACACATGTTGGCTAGCATACTAATCATACCTCAGAAATACACACACATGGTGGCTAGCATACTAATCATACCTCACACGCACATGAAGGCTACTATACCAATAAGCAAACCTCTCTCACACAGACACATGGTGGCTAGCTTACTAATCATACCTCAGAAATACACACACACACATGGTGTCTAGCACACTAATCATACCTCACACGCACATGAAGGCTAGTATATCAATAAGCAGACCTCTCTCACAAACAGACACATGTTGGCTAGCATAC
This sequence comes from Deroplatys truncata, assembly GCA_030765065.1. Classification (NCBI taxonomy): domain Eukaryota; kingdom Metazoa; phylum Arthropoda; class Insecta; order Mantodea; family Mantidae; genus Deroplatys; species Deroplatys truncata. Next base: position 4,728,046 of record CM060979.1, read on the forward strand.
TAATCATACCTCAGATATACACACATGGTGGCTAGCATACCAATCATCATACCTCACAACCATGGTGGTTAGCATACTAATCATACCTCAGAAATACACACGCATGTTGGCTAGCATACTAATCATACCTCAGAGATACACACACACATGGTGGCTAGCATACCAATCATCATACCTCACACACATGGTGGCTACCATATTAATCACACCTCAGAAATACACACACACACATGGTGGCTAGCATACCAATCATCATACCTCACACACATGGTGGCTAGTATACTACTCACACCACACGCACATGAAGGCTAGTATACCAATAAGCAGACCTCTCTCACACACAGACACATGGTGGCTAGCATACTAATCATACCTCAGAAATACACAACACATGGTGGCTAGCATACTAGTCACACCTCAGAAATACACACATGGTGGCTAGCATACCAATCACCATAACTCACACATGGTGGCTAGCATACTAATCACACCTCACAAATACACACACATGGTGGCTAGCATACTAATCATACCTCACACGCACATGAAGGCTAGTATATCAATAAGCCGACCTCTCTCACACACAGACACATGGTGGCTAGCATACTAATCATACCTCAGATATACACACACATGGTGGCTAGCATACCAATCATCATACCTCACACACATGGTGGTTAGCATACTAATCATACCTCAGAAATACACACGCATGTTGGCTAGCATACTAATCATACCTCAGAGATACACACACATGGTGGCTAGCATACCAATCATCATACCTCACACACATGGTGGCTACCATATTAATCACACCTCAGAAATACACACACACATGGTGGCTAGCATACCAATCATCATACCTCACACACATGGTGGCTAGTATACTACTCACACCACACGCACATGAAGGCTAGTATACCAATAAGCAGACCTCTCTCACACACAGACACATGGTGGCTAGCATACTAATCATACCTCAGAAATACACAACACATGGTGGCTAGCATACTAGTCACACCTCAGAAATACAAACATGGTGCCTAGCATACTAATCATCACACCTCACACATGGCTAGCATACTAATCACACCACACGGACATGAAGGCTAGTATATCAATAAGCAGACCTCTCTCACACACAGACACATGGTGGCTAGCATACTAATCATACCTGAGAAATACACACACATGGTGGCTAGCATACTAGTCATACCTCAGAAATACACACATTTGGTGGCTAGCATACTAATCATCATACCTCACACATGCCTAGCATACTAATCAGCATACCTCACACAAGGTGGCTAGCATACTAAGCATACCTCACACACGCATGAAGGCTCGTATACCAATAAGCAGACCTTCCTACAAATGGAGGTTAGCATACTAATCATCATACCTCAGAAATATATACACATGGTGGCTAGCATACTAATCATCATGCCTCAGTTACATGGTGGCTAACATACCATCATCATACCTCGCACACATGGTGGCTAGCATAATAATCATACTTCGCACACATGGTGGCTAACATACTAATCATCATACCTCGCACACATGGTGACTAACATACTAATCATCATACATCGCACACATGGTGGCTAACATACTAATCATCATACCTCGCACACATGGTGGCTAACATACTAATCATCATACCTCGCACACATGGTGGCTAACATACTAATCATCACACTTCGCACACATTGTGGCTAGCATACTAATCATCATACCTCGCACACATGGTGGCTAGCGTAGTCATCATACCTTACACACGCATGAAGACTGGTATACCAATAAGCGGACCTCTCTCACACACAAACACATGGTGCCTAGCATACCAATCATCATACCTCGCACACATGGTGGCTAACATACTAATCATCATACCTCGCACACATTGTGGCTAGCATACTAATCATACCTCACACACATGGTGGCTAGCATAGTAATCATACCTCGCACACATGGTGGCTAGCATACTAATCATCATACCTCGCACACATAGTGACTAGCATACTAATCATCATACCTCGCACACATGGTGGCTAACATAGTAATCATCACACCTCGCACACATGGTGGCTAACATAGTAATCATCACACCTCGCACACATGGTGGCTAACATACTAATCATCACACCTCGCACACATTGTGGCTAACATACTAATCGTCTTACCTCATACACATGGTGGCTAGCGTACTAATCATACCTCACACACGCATGAAGACTAGTATACCAATAAGCAGACCTCTCTCACACACAGGCACATGGTGGCTAGCATACTAATCATCATACCTCGCACACATGGTGGCTAACATACTAATCATCATACCTCGCACACATGGTGGCTAACATACTAATCGTCTTACCTCACACACATTGTGGCTAGCATACTAATCATACCTCACACACATGGTGGCTAGCATACTAATCATACCTCGCACACATGGTGGCTAGCATACTAATCATCATACCTCGCACACATGGTGACTAGCTTACTAATCATCATACCTCGCACACATGGTGGCTAACATAGTAATCATCACACCTCGCACACATGGTGGCTAACATACTAATCATCACACCTCGCACACATTGTGGCTAACACACTAATCGTCTTACCTCATACACATGGTGGCTAGCGTACTAATCATACCTCACACACGCATGAAGACTAGTATACCAATAAGCAGACATCTCTCACACACAGGCACTGGTGGCTAGCATACTAATCATCATACCTCGCACACATGGTGGCTAGCGTACTAATCATACCTCAAACACGCATGAAGACTAGTATACAAATAAGCAGACCTCTCTCACACACAGGCACATGGTGGCTAGCATACTAATCATCATACCTCGCACACATGGTGGCTAGCATACTAATCATCATACCTCTCACACATGGTGGCTAACATACTAATCATCATACCTCACACACATGGTGGCTAGCATACTAATCATCATACCTCGCACACATGGTGGCTAGCACACTAATCATCACACCTCGCACACATGGTGGCTAGCAAACTAATCATCATACCTCGCACACATGGTGGCTAACATACTAATCATCATACCTCGCACACATGGTGGCTAGCATACTAATCGTCTTACCTCACACACATGGTGGCTAACATACTAATCATCATACCTCGCACACATGGTGGCTAACATACTAATCATCATACCTCGCACACATGGTGGCTAGCATACTAATCATCATACCTCGCACACATGATGGCTAACATACTAATCGTCTTACCTCGCACACATGGTGGCTAGCATACTAATCATCATACCTCGCACACATGGTGGCTAACATACTAATCATCATACCTCGCACACATGGTGGCTAACATACTAATCGTCTTACCTCACACACATGGTGGCTAACATAGTAATCATCACACCTCGCACACATGGTGGCTAACATAGTAATCATCATACCTCACACACATGGTGGCTAACATAGTAATCATCATACCTCACACATATGGTGGCTAACATACTAATCGTCTTACCTCACACACATGGTGGCTAACATAGTAATCATCATACCTCGCACACATGGTGGCTAACATACTAATCGTCTTACCTCACACACATGGTGGCTAACATAGTAATCATCACACCTCGCACACATGGTGACTAACATACTAATCATCTTACCTCACACACATGGTGGCTAACATAGTAATCATCACACCTCGCACACATGGTGGCTAACATACTAATCGTCTTACCTCACACACATGGTGGCTAACATAGTAATCATCACACCTCGCACACATGGTGGCTAACATACTAATCGTCTTACCTCACACACATGGTGGCTAACATAGTAATCATCATACCTCACACACATGGTGGCTAACATAGTAATCATCATACCTCGCACACATGGTGGCTAACATATTAATCATCATACCTCGCACACATAGTGGCTAACATACTAATCGTCTTACCTCACACACAAGGTGGCTAGCATACTAATCATCATACCTCGCACACATGGTGGCTAACATAGTAATCATCATACCTCACACACATGGTGGCTAGCATACTAATCATCATACCTCGCACACATGGTGGCTAACATAGTAATCATCACACCTCACACACATGGTGGCTAACATACTAATCATCATACCTCGCACACATGGTGGCTAACATACTAATCGTCTTACCTCACACACATGGTGGCTAACATAGTAATCATCACACCTCGCACACATGGTGGCTAACATAGTAATCATCACACCTCGCACACATGGTGGCTAACATAGTAATCATCACACCTCGCACACATGGTGGCTAACATACTAATCATCACACCTCGCACACATGGTGGCTAGCATACTAATCATCATACCTCGCACACATGGTGGCTAACATAGTAATCATCACACCTCACACACATGGTGGCTAACATAGTAATCATCACACCTCGCACACATGGTGGCTAACATAGTAATCATCACACCTCACACACATGGTGGCTAGCATACTAATCATCATACCTCGCACACATGATGGCTAACATACTAATCGTCTTACCTCACACACATGGTGGCTAACATAGTAATCATCACACCTCGCACATATGGTGGCTAACATACTAATCGTCTTACCTCACACACATGGTGGTTAACATACTAATCATCATACCTCACACACATGGTGGCTAGCATACTAATCATCATACCTCGCACACATGGTGGCTAACATAGTAATCATCACACCTCGCACACATGGTGGCTAACATACTAATCATCATACCTCGCACACATGGTGGCTAACATACTAATCATCACACCTCGCACACATTGTGGCTAACATACTAATCGTCTTACCTCATACACATGGTGGCTAGCGTACTAATCATACCTCACACACGCATGAAGACTAGTATACCAATAAGCAGACCTCTCTCACACACAGGCACATGGTGGCTAGGCATACTAATCATCATACCTCGCACACATGGTGGCTAGCAGACTAATCATCATACCTCTCACACATGGTGGCTAACATACTAATCATCATACCTCACACACATGGTGGCTAGCATACTACTCATCATACCTCTCACACATGGTGGCTAACATACTAATCATCATACCTCTCACACATGGTGGCTAGCATACTACTCATCATACCTCACACACATGGTGGCAAACATACTAATCATCATACCTCTCACACATGGTGGCTAACATACTAATCATCATACCTCTCACACATGGTGGCTAGCATACTACTCATCATACCTCGCACACATGTTGGCTAACATACTAATCGTCTTACCTCACACACATGGTGGCTAGCATACTAATCATCATACCTCGCACACATGGTGGCTAACATACTAATCATCACACCTCGCACACATGGTGGCTAGCATACTAATCGTCTTACCTCACACACGCATGAACACTAGTATACAATAAGCGGACCTCTCTCACACACAGACACATGGTGGCTAGCATACTAATCATCATACCTCGCACACATGGTGGCTAGCAAACTAATCATCATACCTCGCACACATGGTGGCTAACATTCTACTCATCATACCTCGCACACATGGTGGCTAACATACTAATCGTCTTACCTCACACACATGGTGGCTAGCATACTAATCATCATACCTCGCACACATGGTGGCTAACATACTAATCATCACACCTCGCACACATGGTGGCTAGCATACTAATCGTCTTACCTCACACACGCATGTACACTAGTATACCAATAAGCGGACCTCTCTCACACACAGACACATGGTGGCTAGCATACTAATCATCATACCTCACTAACATGGTGGCTAGCATACTAATCATCATACCTCTCACACTTGGTGGCTAGCATACTAATCATCATACTTCGTATACATTGAGGCTAGAATACCAATCATCATACCTCGCACACGTTGCCTAGCATACTAATCATCATCCTCGCACACATGGTGGCTAGCACACTAATCATCACACCTCGCACACATGGTGGCTAACATACTAATCATCATACCTCGCACACATTGAGGCTAGCATACCAGTATCATACCTCGCACACGTTGGCTAGCATACAATCATCATACCTCGCACACATGGTGGCTAGCATACTAATCATCATACCTCGCACACATTGAGGCTAGCATACCAGTATCATACCTCGCACACGTTGGCTAGCATACAATCATCATACCTCGCACACATGGTGGCTAGCATACTAATCATCATACCTCGCACACATGGTGGTTAACATACTAATCATCATACCTCGCACACATGGTGGCTAACATACGAATCATCATACTTCACCACGTGGAGGCTAGCATACCAATCATCAGACCTCAGAAATACACACACGTGGAAACTGGCATACTAATCATCATACCTCGCACACATGGAGGCTAGCATACTAATCAGCATACCTCACCACATGGAAACTAGCATACCAATCATCAGACGTCAGAAATACACACACACACATGGAAACCAGCATACTAATCATCAGACCTCACACAATTTGATGGTTGGCCTTTCACGGAAACTGTTGTCATGCTGTAACCTCAATGACCGAGCAATATGGTTCCGTGTAACGTGTGAAGTTCGCATTCAAGAGATCCTAGTTTCGATTCCCGTCGGGCCTGCCACTCTGATCGCTGTTTTTTCGTGGCTTTCCCTGTCGGTGTGCGAATGCTGGGATGGTTCCCATTCTAATACGAATTTCCTCTTCATCATTCCCGTTCATATGTTTCACCTTATCCGTTTAAGACTTGTGGGAGCGGACGACGGTGGTTTGTATGTTGCGGCAGGAAGGTGGAATTTGCGCTATGGAAAAATTTGTCCCTGGCACTTGGCAGGATATTTCCTTCGTGGGAGTGTCTCGGCTGTACCCGGTTGGCTGAGGCAGGGCTAGTCGACGTCAGAATTGCTGCCATATTGGAATCGTTAGGGACTTCGTTCATCTAGGGCAAGGGTGGCGAAAACGACTTCCTTCCGCGAGTCGCCAAATATGCAACACGCACTACATGACTCAGCAGAATGTGAAAAACAACTGGACGGTTGCAGAGAGGGAACAGCGCCTGCGAGTCAAAATAACTCGCGAGTCACGTTTTCCGCACCTCTGATTTAGGGCATATCGTCGCCCTTAGGGTCTCCCCTTCATCTCAAGGATCACGTTGAAAGCATAAAGGGCCTATGTTCGGTGCCGTGCTCTATTTACTAGAGGCTTCTATATATGACCACTCCTAACTAAGCTTAATGTTATAATTAATTCAACAATTTATCAGTATTGTTATTATTAAAATAAGGTAAACAAGCTATACTAAAAATTGTAGAAATCGTGTTCAATAAAAACTAGGCTAGAAAATAAAATAATACAAACGCCTCTTAGTGGAAGCGTTGCTAGTGAAACTGGAAGAGGTTAAAAGTTAAACTCGTTCCTCGGAAATTCTGCCTTCTTGTACATTCACAAATGCATTGCATATTTTAAGGTTGGGTTTCTAGGACAAAGTTTGATGGCGATTTACATTATTACTGTTTTAAGCATGTCATTTTCTAACAAAGACGAGATACATATTTCGCAGATTTGATTATTTAATTCGTGGGCCAGGCATTCAAAATTGACCAATCCAATTCAGCCCGTGTCAGTTTGCACCAGTCACGGTAGACTACCAACCACTGAAATCTTGGCGAAATGACATTGTCGCAACTGATTTGCAATTGTTGGGAAATTGTCGCACCTGATTCGGAATTGTTTCTGATTTGTAACCTTAAGAAACGAAGAAAACTTTCTTAAGGAGCATAAAAGGTCGTGCTATGTTATGACATTGGTACGCAATATTATGAACGATAATGTTTGTTAAACGTTTCAGTTTTGAAATAGTTTTAACAAATGCCACTCATGATTTCGATATTAGATAACATCGAACTCGCTCGTGGTTTATTTGCATCGAGTCTAGAATTCACTATCGCTACATAATGTGAATTTATTCTCGAACTTTAGATACCGCTTCATTCAAAATGCTCTACAGATGTTCACGACAGGAATCGGGAACATAAATGCTGATCACGCTTAGCAGTCCACAGTGCGCAAATCGCAGACGAGTTTCCGCAATCTCACATTGCCGTTGAAGAAAATAGATGATAAAGCAGCTCTGCATTTAAAACTGCGGACCACGAAAATGTGGTCCGACTTCGTGACAGAAATCCATCCTTGAGAGATTTACACGTTGCTTAGGTAGGTATATGACAAATGTCACTGTCTATAAAGTGCTATTGTCGCGGGTTTTAACAATTTACGCACTTTGCTGAGCACTTGCGAAACCAACTTCTCTACCTACTTGCCTTTGTCAACAATGTGGTTACTGCTCTTTTTCAGGGGGTCGCATGTTCGGACTTCGCAATCAAACAAACCTATTGGTTTATTATTTCGTTGTCGAAGATTGTAAAAGATATGAGTTAAATCTGTTGAAGCATTTGTTACCGGTAACCGAATTAAGTTTTGTTAAACAGAGATAAGGATCGTAAATATATTTCCGGTTTTACAATGCACCAACCGTTTTCCGGCACCGAAGACTACAAGCTTTTGACATTTTCTTATCACTTTTCTCCATCCTTGCCTTTGGACCATTTGCGGATGATCAGTTAATTCTGGCCCAAGAATATGAAGACGTAGAATATCTTACAATCGTTCTTAGGCATTTTAATAGTAGATTTTACATGCAATACAACAGTGAAGATCAGGCAATCCTATTTAAAACCAATTATTATACATTTTATTAATAACATTTTAAAATATAATTTTGATACTCACATATCCTCGTTCTGGACCGAATACCAAAAACTCTGAAATGTGTATGAGAACTGTGCCATTGTCCGTTCCCGATGAACGCTCAGCATCTAACCTATCGTCACCAATTGTTGCCCGCAATACGACGCAGTGTGCTGAAGGATCTCTTGTTGTAGTGGTAAAGTCACTGTTACATTGATTATTTTAGATACCGACGGGAGAAATAATTTCGTTTCTGAAAATCGAGTTTCAATTTCCAAGCGACGATATCAAAGTTTGCAAGTGTGGATTGAAGCGATAATATTCTTCTGGATCTGATAATTCTGTCTGTGAGATTGGCGAGAAGCTTGGGTTCTTTTTCAGATTCACTAACACCACAGTCCACCGGTAAATCACTACTTTCTGCAGTCTCTGGCGTTTAATTTTAAGTTATGTGTATTCACTGATCACAACATTAGCACTGAGAACGTTAAACGAACATGACGCATTACTATCGAATAGGCTGCAAGCTGACAGAACTGACAAGAGTTGTATCTAAAACAATAATGTATTGTCGGTCTGAATTTAACACGCTGCCAGCCGCATGTGTAACTTTCCTACTCTTACCTGTCTTTCAATCTTCGTCGTTAAGAATTCCCATGGACTTAAACTAAAAATACAACTGTCGGCGCGGAGCTATTGTTGACGACAATAATTAGTACAGGTATGTGTACATTGAAAATAATGTATTCCTTATTTACGTTATTGACTGAAAATGTGGATAACATTAAATTGTTCATTGCGTCAAAATTAAATAATAGTCAGTAATTCAGTGTACATTAAATGTATTAATTTCCAAGGGGGGACCTCATGCATACGCATTTGTGTGGATTTCTTGATTGTTGCAGGACTCTGCCCGCATCTCGTGGCGCCAAGCGGTGACGGAAACGTCACACCTGAGGGAGACCCACGCGCATGACACGATTTTGATTTTGGACTTGGTGATACTTGACCTGCGGCACCAAAATACTCGTTTGACGGTCAGCAACATCGCGACACAGGGTGACAGTCTCCTCCATTCAACCTCACCAATTTCTTTGTCCTTTCTTTTTGTAGCTATTCTGCTTTCTCTACCTGGTAGGTAGGTGAAGTATTGCTTTACACCCAAAAGTTCGGTATCGAGAATTCACCGGAAATACAGAAGGGCTTACATGTGTGCGTGTGAGCTCAACTAAATGTCAGATAAATACCAAACTTGCTATTTAACTTAAGTGTCTTCCAGAGATGCCATTCGAAGATTTTCAAGGAAAAACCCACCCTAACCTAACCTTTATGTGGACAATTTTTACTTTCTCTACTACGTATAGTAAGTAGGGGAAGTATTGTATTCCACTCAAAAATTCGATACCGAGATTTCACCGGAAATACATGTTTTGAGACCCCCTGAATCCAAAAAAAAGCATTTTTGGAAACATGTCCGTGTGTGTGTCTGTCTGTGAACAGCATAACTCAGAAACGAACAGTCGGACAAACACCAAACTTGGTATTTAGGTTCAGTATCTTCCAGAGATGCGACACGCAGGTTTTCAAGAAAATCCCCCACCCCAGACTACCCTTTACATGGAACATTTTTCGAAAATTTTAATTTTCTCAAAAATGGCTCTAACGATTTTGATTAAAATATCATATGTTTAAGATATTTTCATGACAAATGAAATGTATATCTCGAATTTTCTGGGAATGTCTCCAAAAGCGTTCTTCATTGTGAACGACTTTTGCATAACTGGTAAACCATAAGAGAGACAAAATGTTACTGCACAAAAAATGTAGATCGCGTTAAAATACACAATTTATGTCGTATACATTTTTACTTTCTCTACTACGTATAGTAATTAGGGGAAGTGTTGTATTCCACCCAAAAATTCGATACCGAGATTTCACCGGTAATACATGTTTTGAGACCCCCTGAATCCAAAAAAAGCATTTTTGGAAACATGTCCGTGTGTGTGTCTGTGTGTCTGTGAACAACATAACTCAGAAACGAACAGTCGGATAAACACCAAACTTGGTATTTAGGTTCAATATCTTCCAGGGATGCGACACGAAGGTTTTCAACAAAATCCCCCCACCCCAGGATACCCTTTACATGGAAGATTTTTCGAAAATTTTAATTTTCTCAAAAATGGCTCTAACGATTTTGATTAAAATATCACAGGTTTAATATATTGTCATGACAAATAAAACGTATATCTTGAATTTTCTGGGAATGTCTCCAAAAGTGTTCTTCATTGTGAACGACATTTGCATAGCTGGTAAACCATAAGAGATAGAGAAAATTTTACTACACAAAAAATATAGATCGCGTTAAAATACACAATTCATGTCATATACATTTTTTTTTGTTGAGTGAACCATTTTCGAGATATTGCTTGTTATTCTCTTATATTTTTCAATACTTATTTTCTTAAATGGGAATTCGTTATTCATTTTTTGTCTTTGATATGCAAAGAGTATTAATCTGTGGCAAAGGGAGTGGTGCTGCACCTAGCAACCAGCTATTAAGAGATATGTATGTGCTTAAAGGCTACTGTATTTCCAAATTGCCCTTTAAATATATTATCCCCTTACATCTACAAGAAAATTAGCAATAAGATAAGAGTCTGCAAATGTTTATCTCGATTAACATGAAGTAGATGGAGAATAAGCGTTTGTAAAAATAGTTTGTACAAGAGTAGAGAAAGTCATGTGAGTGTAACACATCAGAATTTTTTTTGTAGAGTGAACCATTTTCGAGTTATTGCTTGTTATTCCCTTAAATTTTCCAATACTTATTTTTTCTCAAATTCGTTATTCATTTTTAATTTCTCTACTACTTATAGTAAGTAGGGGAAGTATTGTATTTCACTCAAAAATTCGATACCAAGATTTCACCGGAAATACATGTTTGGAGACCCCCTGAATCCAAAAAAAAAACATTTTTGGAAACATGTCCGTGTGTGTGTGTCTGTCTGTCTGTGTGTCTGTCTGTGAACAGCATAACTCAGAAACGAACAGTCGGACAAACACCAAACTTGGTATTTAGGTTCAGTATCTTCCAGAGATGCGACACGAAGGTTTTCAAGAAAATCCCCCCACCCCAGACTATCCTTCACATGGAACATTTTTCGAAAATTTTAATTTTCTCAAAAATGGCTCTAACGATTTTGATTAAAATATCATATGTTTAAGATATTTTCATGACAAATGAAATGTATATCTCGAATTTTCTGGGAATGTCTCCAAAAGCGTTCCTCATTGTGAACGACTTTTGCATAACTGGTAAACCATAAGAGAGACAAAATATTACTGCACAAAAAATGTAGATCGCGTTAAAATACACAATTTATGTCGTATACGTTTTTTTTTGTAGAGTGAACCATTTTCGAGATATTGCTTTTTATTCCCTTAAATTTTCCAATACTTACTTTTTCTCAAATTCGTTATTCATTTTTACTTTCTCTACTACGTAAAGTAAGTAGGGGAAGTATTGCATTCCACCCAAAAATTCGATACCGAGATTTCACCGGAAATACATGTTTTGAGACCCCCTGAATCCAAAAAATCTGATGTGTTACACTCACATGACTTTCTCTACTCTTGTACAATCTATTTTTACAAACGCCTATTCTCCATATGCTTTATGTTAATCGAGATATCGAGATGTCAATCTTATTGCTAATTTTCTTGTAGATGCAAGGGGAATATGGTAGCTTTTAAGCGATAGTCAAATATTTTATCGCTGGTTGCTATGCGGCGCATTCCATTCTCTTTGCAAGTCCAGGACATAAAAAAATCTGATGTGCTACACTCACATGACTTTCTCTACTCTTGTACAATCTAATTTTACAAACGCCTTATCTCCATATGCTTCATGTTAATCGAGATATCGAGATGTCAATCTTATTGGTAATTTTCTTGTAGATGCAAGGGGAATATGGTAGCTTTTAAGCGATAGTCAAATATTTTAACGCTGGTTGCTATGTGGCGCATTTCATTCTCTTTGCATGTCCAGGACATAAAAAATATGAATAACGAATTTGAGAAAAAGTATAAGTATTGAAAAATTTAAGAAAATCACAAGCAATATCTCGAAAACGGTTCACTCAACAAAAAAAATGTATATGACATAAGTTGTGTATTTTAACGTGATCTACATTTTTTGTGAAGTAAAATTCTGTCTATCTCTTACGGTTTACCAGTTATGCAAAAGTCGTTCACAATAAAGAATACTTTTGGAGACATTCCCAGAAAATTCGAGATATACATTTCATTTTTCATGACATTATCTTAAACATATGATATTTTCATCAAAATCGTTAGAGCCATTTTTGAGAAAATTAAAATTTTCGAAAAATGTTCCATGTAAAGGGTAGTCTGGGGTGGGGGGATTTTCTTGAAAACCTTCGTGGCGCATCTCTGGAAGATACTGAACCTAAATACCAAGTTTGGTGTTTATCCGACTGTTCGTTTTTGAGTTATGCTGTTCACAGACACACACACAGACACACACACAGACACACACACACACACAGACACACACACACACAGACACACACACGGACATGTTTCCAAAAATGCTTTTTTTGGATTCAGTGGGTCTCAAAACATGTATTTCCAGTGAAATCTCGGTATCGAATTTTTGGGTGGAATGCAATACTTCCCCTACTTACTATACGTAGTAGAGAAAGTAAAAATGAATAACGAATTTGAGAAAAAGTATATTGGAAAATTTAAGGGAATACCAAGCAATATCTCGAAAACGGTTCACTCAACAAAAGAAATGTATATGACATAAGTTGTGTATTTTAACGAGATCTACATTTTTTGTGTAGTAAAATTTTGTATATCTCTTATGGTTTACCAGTTATGCAAAAGTCGTTCACAATGAAGAATACTTTTGGAGACATTCCCAGAAAATTCGAGATATACATATCATTTCTCATGACATTATCTTAAACATATGATATTTTAATCAAAAACGTTAGAGCCATTTTTGAGAAAATTAAAATTTTCGAAAAATGTTCCATGTAATGGGTAGTCTGGGGTGGGGGGATTTTCTTGAAAACCTTCGTGTCGCATCTCTGGAAGATACTGAACCTAAATACCAAGTTTGGTGTTTATCCGACTGTTCGTTTTTTAGTTATGCTGTTCACAGACACACACACACACACACACACACACACACACACACGGACATGTTTCCAAAAATGCTTTTTACTTTCTCTACTACGTATAGTAAGTAGGGGAAGTATTGCATTCCACCCAAAAATTCGATACCGAGATTTCACCAGAAATACATGTTTTGAGACCTCCTGAATCCAAAAAAAGCATTTTTGGAAACATGTCCGTGTGTGTGTGTGTGTGTGTGTGTGTCTGTGAACAGCATAACTCAAAAACTAACAGTCGGATAAGCACCAAACTTGGTATTTAGGTTCAGTATCTTCCAGAGATGCGACACGAAGGTTTTCAAGAAAATCCCCCCACCCCAGACTACCCTTTACATGGAACATTTTTCGAAAATTTTAATTTTCTCAAAAATGGTTCTAACGATTTTGATGAAAATATCATATGTTTAAGATAATGTCATGAGAAATGAAATGTATATCTCGAATTTTCTGGGAATGTCTCCAAAAGTATTCTTCATTGTGAACGACTTTTGCATACCTGGTAAACCATAAGAGATAGACAAAATTTTACTACACAAAAAATGTAGATCGCGTTAAAATACACAACTTATATTATATACATTTGTTTTGTTGAGTGAACCGTTTTCGAGATATTGCTTGTTATTTCCTTAAATTTTCCAATACTTATACTTTTTCTCAAATTCGTTATTCATTTTTTTGTCCTGGACATGCAAAGAGAATGGAATGCGCCGCATAGCAACCAGCGATAAAATATTTGACTATCGCTTAAAAGCTACCATATTCCCCTTGCATCTACAAGAAAATTACAAATAAGATTAACATCTCGATATCTCGATTAATATGAAGCATATGAAGAATAGGCGTTTGTAAAAATAGATTGTACAAGAGTAGAGAAAGTCATGTGAGTGTAACACATCAGATTTTTTTGGATTCAGGAGGTCTCAAAACATGTATTTCCGGTGAAATCTCGGTATCGAATTTTTGGGTGGAATGCAATACTTCCCCTACTTACTATACGTAGTAGAGAAAGTAAAAAAGCATTTTTGGAAACATGTCCGTGTGTGTGTGTCTGTGTGTCTGTGAACAGCATAACTCAAGAACGAACAGTCGGATAAACACCAAACTTGGTATTTAGGTTCAGTATCTTCCAGAGATGCGACACGAAGGTTTTCAAGAAAATCCCCATACCCCAGACTACCCTTTACATGGAACATTTTTCGAAAATTTTAATTTTCTCAAAAATGGCTCTAACGATTTTGATTAAAATATATGTTTAAGATATTGTCATGAGAAATGAAATGCATATCTCGAATTTTCTGGGAATGTCTCCAAAAGTATTCTTCATTGTGAACGACTTTTGCATAACTGCTAAACCATAAGAGATAGACAAAAATTTACTACACAAAAAATGTAGATCGCGTTAAAATACACAATTTATGTCATATACATTTTTGTTGTTGAGTGAACCGTTTTCGAGATATAGCTTGTTATTACCTTAAATTTTCCAATATACTTTTTCTCAAATTCGTTATTCATTTTTTTTTTTTTGACCTGGACATGCAAAGAGAATGGAATGCGCCGCATAGCAACCAGCGTTAAAATATTTGACTATCGCTTAAAACCTACC
Organism: Deroplatys truncata; assembly: GCA_030765065.1. NCBI lineage: Eukaryota > Metazoa > Arthropoda > Insecta > Mantodea > Mantidae > Deroplatys > Deroplatys truncata. The sequence continues at coordinate 4,743,654 of CM060979.1, forward strand.
ATATTCCCCTTGCACCTACAAGAAAGTTACCAATAAGATTGACATCTCGATATCTCGATTAACATGAAGCATATGGAAAATAGGCGTTTGTAAAAATAGGTTGTACAAGAGTAGAGAAACTCATGTGAGTGTAACACATCAGATTTTTTTATGTCCTGGACATGCAAAGAGATTGGAATGCGCCACATGGCAACCAACGCTTAAAAGATTTGACTATCGCTTATAACCTACCATATTCCCCTTGCATCTACAAGAAAATTAGCAATAAGATTGACATCTCAATATCTCGATTAACATGAAGCATATGGAGAATAAGGGTTTGTAAAAATAGTTTGTACAAGAGTAGAGAAAGTCATGTGAGTGTAGCACATCAGATTTTTCGAAATGTTTTATTTTCTCCAAGATGGCTCTAATGCTTTTCACTACAACCACGATTTAAGATATTTACATGAGAAATAAAATGCATAACCTGAATGTTCTGTGAATTCCTCTTCATTCATGGAATTTTGCATACCTAACGGATAAACCATTAGAAGATAGAGAACACAGTGCTATAAGAAATGCGGAACTTCTTAAAACACACAATTTATTTATAACTTTTTTTCTGGCATTAGCCATTTCCGAGATATCCGTTTTTATTGGTTTGAATTTTTCAATTGTTTATTCAGTTGTTTATCTTACGTCATAGAAAGGCATAGGGCGAACCACTTTTAAATATCTGACAGTCAATTCGGTTTCCTCCGTGCCGTTTGTACCGTTTTTACAAAACATTAACATGAAGTTGATAAACAAACACGCATAGTTTGTAGAAGTAAAGGATAGAGAACGCCATGTTGCAGCTCTCATCTCAAAGTGTGCTGTTTAAAAGCAAATATTTCACACAAATCGTTTCATTTAACGAGACCTCACACCAAACGCGCTATTTACACATTTTATGCCGGTTAAAGCTCAAATCTACAATATTTTAATCAAAGTCGTTGCAGCAATTTTCCAGATGTGTTACACTCACGTGACTTTATCTACTCACTCTTCTGCAAACTATCGTTACTAAAGCTTATTATAGATGTAGGAATAGGTTGTACAATGAAAGGGGGCACTGCAACCTACATAGGCTACCATCCTCCAGGAGGAACGGATGAAGTGAAGGAACCACAGGAGGCTACAGGCCACAGAGACGCGCCAAAGCTCCTAACAGTTCCAGGCTCGAAGACCCGACTCACTATTGGAGCTGGCCAGAGAGGGCTATGAACAACCCTTATAACCAAGCACCCCTCTAGTGTCTAGGGGAATACTCTTTTCTTGGAGTAACCACGCCATCTGTCCGGCACCGCCATACACCACGAAACCTGGAAGCACACCTGAAACAGAATAAGGAAAGGAAATGAGAGGGAAATTATGGAAAGGAAATCGTGGTAGAAGAGAAACCGCTCCAGCATTCGCCTACCGATCAGGAAAAACCACGAAAAACTCAGCCGATGAGAATTGAACCTGGGAGCTTCCGAATGCGGCCTTGCACGTTACCGCGGAGCCCTCTCGCTCAGTAAAAATTGTTATTCTTGTTAATCGAGATGAACTTTCATTAATTTAATTTATTGCCCACCTCCCTGGTGTGGGGGTAGCGTGTCAAGAGGTCCCGAATTTGAACCTGCGTTGGGGTAAGTGACGCGAATAAGGGGTTTTCCGTCATCCTCAAAAGACGAGTGTCTGATAACTCTCAGCTCTGTGGACCCCACCTCATTTCGTTTATCGTCCGATATGACCTACCCGGTTAAAGGACATCAAACTTACAAAGCAAACAAAAATTTCTTTGTACGACACATACGCAACGTGTTTAAATGATGGCTTTGAAATTCTATGCTCTTTGTATGAGCACCAGAGAGAGAGAGAGAGAGAGAGAGAGAGAGAGAGGTAACGAATTACCAGTTGAGAAAAGTATAAGTATTTGAAAATTCAAACGAATAACAAGAATATCTCGGAAATAATTAACTCCACAAAAATTTGCATTTAACATACATTGTGTGCTTCAACGAGATTTGCACTTTTTGTGGTAAGATTTTGGGTTTACCAATCATACAAAAACTATTCACAATGAAGAGGACTTCACAAGCTATTCCCAGAAAATTGAACATATAATTTTATTGGTCATGGAAATATCTTTAAAATGTGTTGTTTTAATTAAAATCATTTGTAACGGTATTACTTACAAATGTTTGTGTATGTGTTTTTACTTCATGTGAAGCCATCTTGTGACGTCATTCATTTGTTCGGTTTGTAGCTCCATCTGGTGTTAGCAATTTGCGGCACTATTAGTTTTTTGTTTGAAAGAATTTTAAATTTTATTTTTTTTTTTAATTCTGTTTCACTGTCCTCCGGCTAGCTATTATTTCTCGGTCGAACATGTTTCTAGATCAGGGTGTGTAAACGGAAAGGAATCTTTTATCCAAATATAACACTGATGAAGAAATTTGTTTTACACATTTATTGTCGAACACGTTAACTATCACATTTATACATTGATCTTAACACTTTCCAAACTGAAACTGTTATAATAACTTCTTACTGATCACTCTTAATTTACGTACTTCAACTTTTTGTATAATTAACCTTACAACACTTTAGATTATTCATAATTCTGCTGCGCGTAAATTGTGAATCGATACCCGACGTTTGCCGTACAAATACTTTCGACGAACTGACGACTGAAGACGACGTGTAGTGTACACAGATTTTTGATGAACTGAACGACTTTACTTCTAACCTACTGCTTTTATACCCATACACACCGATATGCCTAAAGATTATAACTGAACTGCAATTGGCTAATAAAACGCGCCAACATTAGCGTCTATTTTAATATCCAATGAAAATTATGAATACATATGCTCTAGGGAAACGTTCCAGAAGATTCTCAACGGAAAAACGCGCCAACATTACGTAACTTCCTCATTTCCAATAATAATAAACAGCTCACCCCCCCTCGCTGCATTATTGCGCTATTATTGACAGTTTCAGTAAGGCAGTATAAACTTACTTCCCAACAATAATTACAATCAATAAACATCTTAAATCAATGTCACATAAAAATGCATATTCATATTACAATCATTATTTACATTAAAGTAATTTATGATACAAATTACTGCATCACATTAGAGCATTTTTTAGAGAATAAACAATTTTTAAAAATCTTTCACGTAAAAGGTAGTTTGGGATGGAGAGGATTTTGTTTAAAATCTTCGTGTCTTATATCTTTGTAAGATACTGAACATAAATACCAAGTTTGGCGTTATCAGACATTTCATTTTTGAGTTATGCTGTTCACACACACGGACCTTTTTTCTAATATACTTTTGTGGGTTCAGAGGACCTCAGAACATCTAGGTACTTCCGGTGAAATATAATAGATAGCTCCTCTATTTACTGAAGTACCTGCATAGAGAGAAAATCAAACGAAAACATTTTGTATGCAAAGGTTGGTTATGTTAAACAAAACGATTTGTGCAGTAAAACTGTATAGGTGTTAATTCCTACATGTGTGTGTGTGTGTGTGTGTGTGTGTGTGTGTGTGTGTGTGTGTGTGTGTGTGTGTGTGTAACAAAATATGTAATGAAACTATTTATGCAAATGTTTATCTAAACTAACTTGAAGAAGATAGAGGAATAAGGTTATGTAAGAATAAAGTCACGTGAATGTAACAGTCCTGTGGCCTGTCATTTAAAAGGAACTAGTCGAATCTGAAAGTGCGCTTGCAGAACAAGTCGGTAGCTGCTAATTCCTTGGAAAGTTACATACACTGTTGCTTAATCCTTTGTTATCTCTTACTTGCTATCGCCAGTTTCTGATAAAGAACGAGAAACAGCCTGTGAAATTGCGAAACAAAAATATAATATGTAGTGGAAGGTTTTTGTATTCTCTGAGGTGACAGACACCTTTGAGGTTCGTGACTTTCTTTTGGCATCACAATTAATTGACTACAGCACTGTTCATTAACATCGGCCTTTTGCGAGCTTAGGTTAGAATTAATGCCGTATACTGTTTTTTCTTAATTGTTTAATTTGCATAGCCCCCTTTTAACTTGTACGGTCGTATGGGGCTTTGACTTGAGAAACAGCTGACAGTCTTACTGTACGTTTTCTTAATATGGGTTTATTTCCTATTCTTTTTATTAAACACACTCACACATTCATACGTCCAAACTCTCTGGAAGGTGGAGAATGATTCTGGTTAAAGAAAATCTCGTCGCCATAACAGGGAAACAAATTCTGGACTTCTGGATTAATAAGCTAGAGCGCTAACCATGCCCGTACCCAGAAAAAAATTCGGGGAGGGTTTTCCACAAGTAGATCTAAACAGTGGCCCACACAGTTACCATGCACCTACTCCGTAGTATATAGACGTTACATGGATAAGAAAGTTGTTTGGAGACATTATATAGACAAGAAAAACTCTACCAGAATGAGGATATTCCACCTTACAGCACAAAACATGGAGACTGCTTCGAAAACCGGAATGTATGGTCATCTTACCTATGTAAGGCAATGATATTAAGTTTTTTTGTTGTTGTTGCAAGTGTGCTACTAGCAATAGACCTACTGTTAACTAACGACATTTTCCCATATTGTTTTGCTATGAATTTAAATAAATAAAACTGTCAGCAGTTTCGGGGGGGTGTTTGAACCCTAAACCCCCCTCTAAATACGGCCCTGGCGCTAACCACTCCACCACAGAGGCAGTCCCATCAATCACATTTTACTTCACACTAATCTATAACGCATATATGCATATACATTTAGTAGGAGAAAGTCATGTGAATGTATCTACTGCTACTTGCCTACAGAAGTAGAGGAAGTATTGTATTTCACCGAAAGATTCAATATCGAGATTTCATTGGAAGTGCACGTTTTGAGACTCCCTGAACACAAAAGGAAGCATTTTTAGAAAAATATCCCTGTATGTGTGTGGGTGTGTCTATCAGAGTACAGCCTAACCAAAAAAAATACTAATACCAAACTATTCAGCATCTTCCATGGATGCGAGATGGGCAGTTTGAAGAAAATCCTCCTTTCCCAAAACACCCTTTGTATGGAACAAATTTTCATCACTTTTTATGTTCTCAAAAATAGCTCTAATGATTTCGATTAAAATACTGCATTCTAAGCTATTTTCATCACAAATAAAATATAGGCGTATCTTCAATTTCCTGGTAATAGCCTATGCTTTTCATTCTGAATGACCTTTTTGTAACTTGTAAACTGTAGAAGCTGCACAAAATCTCAGTACACAATAATGTGTATCTCGTAAAGCACACAATTTCGTCAAGCACATTTTTTATTTGTATTTATTTATTTATTTTGTGGCGTTAATCATTTCTGATATATTCTTTGTTATTGGTTTGAATTTTCAATGAAATTCTTTTCATGTGGTACTATTCCTTTTTTCTCGTTATCATGCAAAGAGCATGGCATTTCAGTCATTACATAGCGACCCGCCTTTTAAACATCTGACTCGCTTTAGCCGACCTACTGCATTCTTCTTATACACACAACGAAATGTGTAATGAAAGTTTATCTCCATTAACAAGAAACTATATAGAACAATAAAGCTTTTGTAAGAATAGTTTGTAGAAAAGTAAGTAAAAATCATGTGAATGCAACACATCAAAATTTTCTCATTGGGTTTGCAACTACGGAAACCTTTAGGAGGCAGTCTTTGAAACAACCCGAACGACTTTATTTCCGCGAGATCGGCAAACATTGCAAAGGAATTTTATTCTCACAGAGCACATAATAATTATCGTTGATAGCGTGACTTTACAACTATCCGTCTGATTTGCGAGGAGTAGAGTCCTCGGGAACTTCAAACACAACAGTGAATTATTACACTGATTGCCATGCACCTTACATGCTGAACCACGTTGGTTCGGAGCGATCTGTTTGCAATTTAAACTTTCCATTCCAACCCTCCGAGACAGCGACGTGACGTAATTTACGGATAGCATTTCGATCACATGCCGCCCGGTCTTACGTCATCAACAGTCGGAGTGACGTCATGATGACTCATCATGTTGGGAGAGTACAGGCATGTACAACATGTGCAGGACCCGTAACCATGGTACATGTGTACATCACTTTAAAACTCACGATGTGCTCAAAGTAGAGGCTACTTAGGAGAACGACTTAATTCTTTAGAAAAACCTTGTAATTAAATATTAATTAGCAATTGATCCAGAGTTTGCTTGCTCCTCGACAGGCTACCGATCCAAGGCAGTGGCTTCAAGTCCTACAAAGAGGAGGATAATCCGTTAAAGAAGATCATTAGCAATAAAAACATTAGAACCGAGCAAGATGGCTCACATTCGGGGGGTCTCGGGTTCGGTTCCCGTCGATCCCCCACTCTTACCTTCGGTTTTTCGTGGTTTCCCCTGGCCAGTAGCCGAATGCTTCTAGATTTCTTGGAGTATGGCGGTGCCAGACGGATGCTTGCTCAAATGAAAAAGTACCTCCTCCCATGTGCAGAGGGTCGACAGTGGGCCGGTTAAGTTCCGCGCGTCTGTCTCCTGGGGCACGATAACAGACCGGACTCGCTCTTCTGTTCTATAAGCTAGCCTATGCGACAAAGCTGCACTGATATTTGGTGTGAGTGACATGGCACGCTTGCCTTAAGCGTCGAGATGTCACTTTAAAATTTTAGTCAAAACAGGCAAGTTCTCACCTTTACTGCTATTTGCCTTATTAAATAGAGTACGTATTGCATTCCACCCAAAAATTCAACATCGAGTTTCACCGGAAATACGTTTCAAAGTCTCACGAATATAACAAAAGCTTTCTTACTTTCTCTACTATTTTACCTACAGTAAGTAAAGTATTGCATTCCACCCAACAATTGTGTACCGAATTTTCACCGGAAATACACGTTTTGAGATAAAAACCTTTTTGCTTTATTACTCACCTATACTAACCTGATGTAATTGTATTGCACCCAAGAATTCAATATCGAGATTTCACAGGAAATACACGTAACGGGTAGTTTGGAACTTTCTTTAAACCTTCGTGTCATGTCTATGGAAGATACTGAACTTGGACAGTAAGTTTGGTGTTTATCCCACTTTTAGTTTTTCAGTTATGCTTTTCACAGACACAACGGAGAGCCTTTGTTTAAAAACGTTTTTTTGTTTTTAACACTTCCTCTTACGTACCTCAGGTACATACGTGGCAGAGAAAGTAATTCAAACTTAGAAAAACAAAGACAACTATGGCATAACAGGAAAACAAAGAAGGCAACGGCGACAATGACCGTGGGCACCTCGACCCAACGCTTACCACTCCCAGGAGGAACGGACGAGGTGAAGGAACGGCAGGAGGCTATAGCCCACCGACAGAGTCGCGCTGAGATCCTTGATGACCCGGTCACATCAGCGGACTGCTCAGAGAAGGCTTCCCTCTGGAGGAACCCACCTGAGGCGGCACAGAGAAGGCTGCCATCTGGAGAATTCAGGGAGAACTCGACTCACTTGAGGCGGCACAGAGAAGGCTGCCATCTGGAGAATTCAGGGAGAACTCGACTCACTTGAGGCGGCACAGAGAAGGCTGCCATCTGAAGAATTCAGGGAGAACTCGACTCACCTGAGGCGGCACAGAGAAGGTTGCCATCTGGAGAATTCAGGGAGAACTCGACTCACTTGAGGCGGTTCAGAGAAGGCTGCAGGGCCGAGAACTTTCCAACAAGCAAGCATCTGTCCGACACTGCACAGCCCCTAAGTCTACCTGTAGTATGAAATGAGGTAGAGGAAGTTCGTGGTAGAACCTAGTACCGAATGCGAACCTCGCACGTCTTGCCGGTGACAAGATAAGCTACATTATCCCTTCAGCAATTGTATTTATTTATTTATTTTAACTATCCTACAGCACATGCCCATCGGGAAGAATAGGGTTTTTCAGTGATGAACGTGTTATCAAAACCGACTTAAATTAAATTGAGTTTTATTTATGGACGCTTTCTCGAAAAAAAACCCATCGCCCTCCGCCGGGTTTGAACCCGCGACCTCGGGAACTAGAGGCTAGCGTGGTAACCACTACACCACGGAGGACGACTATCAAAAACGACTTGGTGGTTTTCGAGATTGCGCTGTAGACAGACGTCCACGCGCGCGCGTGCTGCCTTTTTCCTTTGTTGTTTACCATCATTTACAAGACTGTAGAAGATATTTGTGAATATAATTTGTAGAATTGTAATTTACACCCTGTGGTGCATATTTGTAGTGCAAGACAACATTTAAGTTGCTCGCGTCTTTGCTGATGTTCTTCTGTTTCTTTGCCAAACTCTTCTACTTCCTCTTTCTCTTGCAACGTACATGTTTTGAGAACGATAACAGGATGTTTTACAGGACGTTAATAACATTTGAAACATAAGTAAAGGTACGACTTATTTCAACTTCCCTAACCTAATTGTTATGTGGGACAACGTTTTGCTAATAACAATGACTCTAAATGACTTACGTGTTACTTTGTACACGTTTAGCTGTTTGATAAACAATTAATTGAAGTACCGTATCTCATGCCATAGTCGCCTTAAATTCCCTTTCTCTTAGAATAGGGAAACAAAGAGAGAGAAAATGAAACGGATGTTGCCAAGTTTTTCCCAAGAGAGCAGGAACAAAAGTGAACATTCAAAACACAAAATTCTTAGGCGCGTTAGCTATTTGTTAGCACGTATAAGTGCCTGCCTGTCCAACTGTCCGCACGCTTGGTACAACTCAAGAACCGCTGCATGTACGGAGTTGAGATTTCGTATACGGGAGCTTGAAGAAAATTTGGTTGAAATCGGTTCAAAGGTAACTGAGATTATTGTCTTCCTAAAATTGTAGTCTTTTTAGTATTGTTTCCAAAAACGTCCCCTGATTACCAAAATGCAAGCGCAAATGTTGCGAGAGCACCTAAAATGTAACACAATGCGTTCATCTATCCCGATATTACACTACTACAGTCATAACAACAAGACTGAACACATCTGTGCAACTAAAGATGGCAGTATTGGTCTTTCCAGATATCACCAATTCAATGCAAATGATGGAAAAATATGTATGTATAGTATTTTCATTTTTGCCAGTCCACTCAAGGGCATTTCCCAGGCTTTGCAGTAACAGTAATTGTATTGTTGTGGCAAGCTTTGAGGAAGGGAAGGACTGGAGAAAGACATCATGTATAAAGCGAGAGTGGGGATTGCACCACTATAACCTTTTCAGAGACCATAATTCTATCTACTTTATTTCGAAATTATATAGCAGTAGTTGTGATGATAAAGATTATTATTATGTGAGAAAAGTAATTCTTTCAAATGAAATGGAATATCTGATGTATCTGAGAAAAGTATATTACAAGAAATTGATAAGCTTAAGCCCAAAAAATCTGTCAGTTTTGATGAAATGTCAAACAAAATCATAAAAGATATTAAAATTGAAATTGTTCAAGTGTTAACACACATTATAAACACATCATTAATGCAAGAGACGTTTCCTAACACTTTAAAGAAAGTAATTGTAAGGCCATTATTTAAACAAAAGGGAAGCAAAACGAATATAGAAAATTATAGGCCAATTACATTATGCTCAACTATTTCAAAAATAATGGAAGGTGTATTTTTAAACCAATTGCAAAATTATTTTACTAAATTAAACATAATATCGGAATGGCAATTTGGGTTTCAAAAGAAGAAATCTACAATCCATGCGATCAGTAAAGTTAATAATTATATAATTGAAGCACTAAATAAACAGGAGAAAGTAATAGCTATTTTTTTGGACTTATCAAACGCATTCGACTGCGTAAATATAGATATACTTATAAACAAATTAGAAAATTATGGAGTTCGTGGTTTGGCACATAAATGGATTAGTTCGTATCTTAAAAACAGAATGCAGTGTGTTGAAATAAACCATAGAAATATTACTGGTGTCGTAGAAAAAATTAAATAAAATTTTCAAATGGTTCGGCAAGGAGTACCACAAGGATCGAAATTAGGTCCTTTTTTGTTTCTAATATATATTAACGATATTTTTGAATTAGTACAAAAAAATGGAAATGTAGCAATTGGATATGCAGACGACATGACAATAGTAATTAAAGGTAAATCAGCTACTGAGGTAGAATTAAAAGCAAATGATTTAATGAAAAAATTAAACAATATTATATAAATCTGGACATGAGTTTAAATACTAAAAAGACAGCCTGGATAAATTTTGAATTAAAAAAATGTAATCTAAATAGTATACAACTGGAAATAGAAGGTGAAAAAATACCAGAGATTCAATACACAAATTTTTTAGGAGTTATAATAGACAAACAGCTAAATTGGAAGCCATATATAACTCATATAAAAAAGAAGATAAATAATGAGACAGGTGAGGAAAACCATGGATGACGAAACACTTAAACTTTTATTTATTCACACATAAAATATGGAATAATATTGTGGGGAAATATTACAACAACAGAAGTGCAAAAGCTATTTAAATTACAAAAAAAAAGCAATTAGAATAATAGGTAATGTTGAAAATAGACACACATGTAAATCAATGTTTAAACAATATGGTATATTGACTGTTCCTTGTATATACATTTATGAGACGATAAAACATCTTTTGGAGGAAAATGAGCCAAAGAATGCTGGTATACACATGTATAACCTAAGAAACAATGATGATTATTTCAGAACAGCAATTAAAGGCACATTAAACAGACGTAGTGTAAAAAATATGGGAAAAGAACTTTATAATAACCTGAAAAAATAAAATTGATAAAAAATGCTGATCAAACTGTGAAAGAAATAAAAAGGACCTACTAGTAAATGCATTTTATAGTCTGGAGGAATTTAAGCGTATTGTAAATAAATTGTATTTGTAAATATTGTATTTGTAAATAATTATTGTACTTGACGAATCCACAACATGTAGATGTTTTCATGGATGAAAATAAATTGAAATTGAAATGGGACCTCGATATCAACTATGTCTAAACCTTCTTTTAGTACTTTTTATTGAAAGTTGTTCTGTTTAACTTGATGCTATACAAGGAATGAAAGGAGTCGAGACTTTGTGTTATTGCCTCGCATGTGTCATCACCAAAACGTTGCTGGACTACAGACCTTGGGTGTATTAATGCAACATTCCATAGATTCTTGTGTCCAAAGAAAACATGCAAAACAAGGGGGAAGGACTAGAGGTATTCATGCAGCGTTATTAACTGAGATGTGAATGTTTAGTTGACGCACTAAATCACACCTGGCTTGGTGACACTCTCAGCACCAGTGACCAAAATCTGTGAATCCAGCAGAAAAGAATCAGAACTTGAGATAATGCTGTGCTTGCAAATATCTATTTGCTTCCATCTGTTAGTTTGTGTTTACACAAGTCAAACCTTTGTATCAAACATATACGCTAATGTATGAGGATGGGTAGTAGAGAGCCTTGATCCGAGTGTTATATGGTTAATTGTAATTACTTATTACCGGATGATTTCTTTTAGTTGTTTGACTTTCAGTAAAATGTATATTAGTGTATGTTTTCAAGATTCCAGAATAAAGAAGAGTTGCTAGTATTTGTTTTTTCTATGGAAAGAAAACCCTTTAAAAAAAGTTTTCAGCACAAAATATAGTTACATAAAAAGGGAAGCAAATAAATTATTATCGTTATTATTAGCCTTGACTAACAATAGGGGACATATAATCTGCCGCATTATCAAGATAAAAAAAATTGCTCCCAATTGGAGAACGTCAAACAGGAACAATTTCAGAATCAGCATACAATGGTTACATGCGTTTATACACAGAAAACTTCTAATAAGAACATAATTCAGTGAACTTTTTATAAAGTAACAAGAATCAGTGCTCAAAATTCAGTTTCAGTAACAAGTATCAAAAAATAGTGGTATCATCTTAAAAACAACAATAATAAAGTGTTCTATCATTGTTGTTATTTGTAGTAGTTATTACATTAGTATTTGCAAGAATAGACAGACAGAGAATCAACCTGATTCATGGCATCATCAAAAATACAATTGTTATGCAATGCTTTATAAAAGTATGAGTAAATACAATGCAATCCTAAGATAAATAAATACTTACAGAATGTAATACACATAGGTTATGTAGTCAAAAGTTGATATGTAACACTATTACAATGTTATATTGCATATATTAGAGAGAATAGTGTTTTCTTCTTATTTGTAGCTACCTACCACAAGATAGCTCTGTACGCATTGTTATTATCTGCACAGGAACATTGCTGGTAGTGCCTGCCAGGAACTTGACATTTCACATTATCTAGTACTGCATTTACAAAGGTACTAGTTATTTAGTTTTAATTCTTAAAAGCAGGCACTAATATTAAATAGCTTTATTGCAGCTTATGTTTCAGAATGACATGAGAACAAAGTTTCACTGCCTTTCAACCACTGTTAGAAATATCCAGATTATTCTAGTGAAGCACCAGCATGAAACAGGAAGTGTCAGATCAAAACTAATGTCAGATCTGATCAACAATGTTACTCTGCTAGAAAGCTTAAAAATCAACTATTTTAAAAAAGATGAGTGGAAAAACATGTCCACACACAATGCCCAATAAAAAATTGAGATGAAGCAGTTGTTTATTTAATTTGAGTTACGTACCTAAATTATGTTTTAGTTTGTTCCAAAGTCAAGATTACTATAGCTGCAACTTCAGGTAAAGTGCTCAATATTTCTTAACTTATTTTGAGGAGCATTCATTCTTTTGATCATCAGTGTCTGAACATTAAATGATTTTATACTCAATATTGCTGTAACCAATAATTGAGGAGGTACTGGCTCAAAGAAGGGTACAGGACATTTTTCTGGACAACTCAAAAATTAATTCACCATGTTTAAGCAAAGTTTTGTTTATTACGTTTCTAAGATATGGTGCAATTATATGAAAGAAAGAGTGTGACAGTTTCACATCAGACATTTTTGTATTCTAGTTTGGATACTGTGGCATTGTGAAAACATTGTACGTTTCATTACTAACTATAGTGGTTTCACCTTGACCAGTCCAGTCAAGGTCACGTATGGTAATCCTTACTCTGACTCTATACGTATCTGTCTCTTTCTACAGTTTCCCCTCCAGTCCTTTCCTTTCTCAAAGCTTGAGAGCAGAGATACTACAATACCTACTCTACTGCCTCAACAATGCTACTGCCACTGCAAGAGTGTGGGGATGGTTGCAAAGGCAGGGAAAAGTGGTCTTGAGTGGATTGGTGAAAATGAAAACACTACAATTAACAGTTTGGATTTGAAAAGAAAAGTTGTAAAGTATGAAGAATCGGGGGGGGGGGGGGATCCTGCTATGTCACATTCACATGATTTTCTCTAGTCAATATCACTTACTTTTATATCTGTTCCACAAAGTATTATAAACGCTTATTCTTCTATCTTTTTCATGCTAATCCAGATAAGTATTTGCAGAAATAGTTTGATTGCACACTAATTGTAGAAACAAGAGGGACACAGGTTGCCTTTGACATTCCATACTCGTTCATTGATATCACAAGAAACAAGTGAATGGTAACAGCACGCTTCAAAAAATGGCAAATTGAAGCCAATAACTGATTCAACAATAAAAGTTATTTTATATAAATGGTGTGCTTTGCATGTAAGTTTTTGTCTCTCTCTTAGGTTTTATCAGTAACAGTAAATTATACAAAATTGTTTCTGAATTAAGAAAACTTCTTAGAAAAGTCAAGGTATACCTACATTTTATTTGTCACGCAAATATCTTTAGTGTATGATATTTATAATATTGTTAGAACCACTTTTGAGAGAATAAATAATAACAAAGACTTCTTTTCAAGTAAAGGTTAGTTTGGGGAGGCAGGTGCGACCTTGGAGGATGCCAACTTATATATCAAGTTTGTTATTTATTTACTTTTTTGTTTTTGAGTTATGCTGTTCACAGACACACACACACACACAGCTTTAAAACATGAATTTCCAGTGAAATCTCGGTATTGAATTTTTGGCTGGAATCCAATTTCATTTCATTTTCATCCTTTTAAGTACATGTCAATATAGGTTATAATAATAATAATAATAATAATAATAATAATAATAATAATAATAATAATAATAATAATAATAATAATAATAATAATAATAATAATAATAAAAATAAATTTTATTGTCATTAAACTGAGTACAGCAATAGACAATATATATATATGTATGTACAATACAATAACAATAGAGAAAGTAGCAGTCTTACAATTATAAACAGAATATTACTCATTTTGGACATTTTAGTTCAGGAATAACTACAAATATTAAAAGTTTAGAACAGCAATAGGTTGCTCTCAAAAATTCATGTATTTGTGTAGTATGGATTAGAGACCAACTATTCATATAATCTATTTTTAAATTTACAACCCAATAATTTCGTTAATGTTATTGGTAAAGTATTATACAGTTTAATACCTAAAACTATAAATCCGTTTGATGTTTTTGAAAGGCTGTGAGTTGGTAAATATATCTAGTATTATATTATTTACATGATACGCAAAAGTTTTACATAACTTTTCCATATTTAAACTCCTCTATACTACAAAATGCATTTTGAATTATTAGGTACTTCTTTTATGGCTTTCGTCATTGCATTTGTTTGGTTTATGTTCTTTATTTCATTTGGTAGTTTACTGAATAATTCCCTTGCTACAATTTCAGTTGTATGATTATTCGATGTTCCCGTTGGTGTTGTTCTGAAGTAGTCATCATTATTCCTCAAACTATAAGTATGTATACTGCAATTTTTTAATGTTTTTTTATACTTTCACGTATTTATTTGCATGGAGCAGTTAACATTTTTAGCTTCTTAAACAAGTTTCTATGTTTGTTTATTACTTATTTTGCCTATTATTGGATGGTTGTAAACTTTTTCCATTTCTCTTTGTGAAATATTCCTGCATAGTGTAATACTATAGCTTATATGAGAGTATATAACTGTGTCATGCTTTTACCTTATTGATCTATCTCATTATATATGCTGCCTTTATTTATTTTTTGGTGATATGCACTACATGCTATTTCCAGTTTAAATTTTTGTCAATAATAATTCCGAGAAAGTCGTTACTGTTTATTTCACATATACGTTACCTTCTGTTGTTGATTTTATGTTATTTGAATTGCAATTTGTTAATTCAAAATTGATGCATGCTGTCTTTTTTACATTTATTACCATATCTAAGTTGGAGCAGTATTATTGCATGATTTTTAAGATTGAATTTGCTGTATGGGAGGAACCTATAGAGAACGTAAAAACTGAAAAGAAGAGAAGTGATAGGATTCAATTTAATTACAGTGGTTCCATGACAAAATTAAATGATAAATTATAAATTTTTAAGCAGACTTATATTATTTAATACTCATGGCCGTAATGATGGAGACACATTTTTCTAGTTTTATGAACAGCAAATTTAAGTATAATGTCCACATTTGTAAATGACTGTATAGACAAAATGCTTCAAAGGAGTAAGGATGTTAAGAACATGATGTAGCTGGGAGACTATATTAACTGCTAATTCGAGCAGCACCAGGCAAGGTTACATTAGTAGAACTAGGAAGCACGAGGAGGAAAGGTATAATAGTAGAAAGAATTTTAAAATTTTGGTTTAGATGTATGAAAATGGAGGAAGGTGAAATCTTAAAGAGGTTTCAGCAAAAGGTTTTAAGAAACAAAAACAGCTGGTGGAAAAATAATGTACTCAATTGGAATGGGGGATATATGGTGGTTGGAGGAAAGAAATACAAACGGCTTTTGGAAAGTACTAAGAAACAGAGTGAAGATTTAGAATGACAAGAGGTATGGGGAAGCCTTGACGATAAAAAATCATTAAGCTTTTATAAATTGATAAAGAAGGATTGGGGAAGAGAGAAGTATCTTAATTGTTGTAATAGACAAGAAAGGGAAGGTTTAGCATGGATGAGAACGGGATCAATGTATTTAAGAGGGATGAGAGGCAGCAGAAGAGGAATATGTGAGTTGTGTGGAGGAAGAGAAAGTACAGAACACTATATGACAAAATGTAAGGAAATAAGAAGCTGGAGGGAAAGAAATGGGAAAATATGGATAGAAAAATAGTTGACAGGGAAAAAAGAAAAGAAAATCAAGGGCATGGGAAAATTTTTAAGGTAGGTAAAGGAAAGATGGTCTAAAAAAGTAAGAGAGGCAAGGGCCACTCAGTGAGTGATAAGGCCTGGGAGCCAAGATATCTGAGCGGCTGAATAAGAAAACAAGCACCAGACAAACTGTACATAAAATGTAGGGATACAGTGATATATTAATATACATTGCATATATATTGTAAACCAAATTGTAGAACAAATTATACAATAAATTCAATTCAATTACTAATTCAGAGACTGTTCATCTTTATCCAGTTTGTGGTCACTCTTTGGTGCAGTGTGTCTGGAATTTTTTAGTAATGTGGCCAGAATTGTCAACAAATCAGCCATTGAGATTCCTAAGTTCTCTCCATTCTATTTTTAAGAGATAAGGAATCTGCATAACAGGACTGTTTATTAAATATCCCAATCATAAAGATCTAAAGTGTGTATGACTGAAATACAAGAGGTTTGTATATCATTCCAATATACACATGCATCTCTTTGGACTTTAAAAAACTAAAGAATTCAACTTCTTGTTTTTTATATTTGAAAGTGCAAACAGTGCAGTACCATTGAGTAGGAGTCAGGTTTCAGTATATACGAGAAAGTAACAAAAACTGAAATCACTGACTCACAGCTCAAATTATTCATCCTTTAAGTACATAGTTAAAGGAAAACTCATATGTACATAGATAAATATTTACATAGTCTTGCTATTTGTATACTCTGCTAGGCTATAAAAAGTGTTTTCAGTGTTTACTGCTTTTAAAATGCATTCACTACTGCTAATAGTTTTTATATTGAGTATTCTTACTCCACACTTGTTACCTATTTAATGTACCCCTATGGGTCTTCACGTTTCTTAAGCAATATTATGAATACTATTATTTTTTGCTCATCTTCATCTATTCAATATTTTCATGCACATACATACAGGGAAGCGCAAAAGTATTACAATTTTAAAAAATTGGTGTATGTGAATATTGTTTACCTTTTCTATAATTCTGAGTGTTTATTTTGCAAATTAAAAGTCTTTTTCATGTTCCGTCACTGTATGTTTCTCTACGGAGTAATTCCAAAGTTTATATGTGAAGACCTCCTTGACTGTTTCTGTATCCATTGTATTCCCTACTTGTTTCATTGCGTTTCTTTATTTATTTGTGTGGTTTTATGCATTAGGTATCTGTAGTTTCCAGTTCACTGTTTGTGGGATAATTTATCCATGAATTTCAATTTGTGGAGTTTTTTCTCTGTTTAAAACTTATCCAGGCCGTTGGTTTACTACCTAACACCATGTCTAAACTAGAACAACTTTGTTGCAGAGCATTCACAATGGCTTCCACTTCAGTCGCTGTTTTGGTTTCAATTATTAAGGTCATGTCATCCTCCACTTCTTTGTATAACCTCAAATATGTCATTCACATAACAGACTAAAAACATGTGGACCTAGTTTAGAGTCTTGTGGAACCTCCTGTCTAACAGTTTCATACAGTGATTTTATTTTTCCTTTGATTCTGTCCTTTTTCCTATGGTTTATTTCAATACATTAAGTATTATTTTTCAGATATGAGCTAATCCAGTCTTTTCTTAATCCCTGAATTCTATACTTTTCTAATTTTCTTAATAAGATATCTATATTTACACAATCAATTGCTTTTGACAAGGCTAAGAAAAATGGCAATTACTTTTTAACGATTATTTAGTGTAGAATTACAAGTTAAGTAAGCAAGTGAGTTTATTACTGTCAGTAGGTTCATACAGAATATCTGACAGTGTCATGAGTTAATTACAATATTTACAATATAAAGGAGTAGATAGATTTACAGTTCATCAATATTGTTATATACTGGGGTGAGGCCAAAAGGTTTTGCAGCTAGATATTAAATTTAGTGACCCTGGCATAAACATTGGGGAGCATAACTGCAGTGGCAACGAGAGGACCAGGAACTTAACTGCACAAATTTAAAGCAGACGTGGGATATTCATAACAAAATACACATAATTTCACAATATTGTGGTTTATTATAAATTTGCCTTGGTGCCACTACATCATTCACAACAGATTACAGGACAAACATTGGAGGGAGATGTTCCACACACACGATCCACACACTCTACAACTACTCGCCCAGAAGACACACACTCGACTGATCCATGCTACTACTAGACTGATGCCACTAGAACAAAGAAGCTAGTCCCTCTATTTGCCCTCATCCCCCTTTCCTCTCTCCACCCCTGACTAGGATGTGGGGAGAGAAATGCCGCACCGGACAAAATTCAAACTCCGAAACGAAATAACTATGCCCAACAATGTCATGCTACAAAGCAATAATGTGTTTGATGCAACAATGCACACACACAACAATGCTACAATATTATACAAACATTTGTGAATGAGATACTTCTTTAGATTTATTTTAAAACAATTCATTTTACTGGACTTAATTTCTAATGGAAGCTTATTATAAAGTATACTACCTACAATATAGGGATCAGTATTTACTTTATTTTTATTCACAGCTACTCTATGAAAATCCATTTGTACATGTTAGCTACGTTACGGTATTAAGTCAGCAGTAAATTAATAGAATAGATAGTAATTATTGTTGCATATCTATTATTTTCTCAGGGCATTTTGTATAGCAGTAGCATGTGCAGATGTACCACCATAAAACTGAGTATGTGCACCATAGTCCAAGAAACGAACTCGTGTTCTGGAATATTCATTCATGTTCACAATGTAACTTCATATATAGAGGTTGTCCTTGTAGTGCTGTTGGTGGCTTGGATGGACCTGGGTTTGAGTCCCGGCACTGACACAGGAATTTTTCTACCATTTGAAGGTCTGGTATGGGTGCAGTGCACTGAGCCTAATGAGGTCCTTGGCATCTAGGATCATATTCATAGTCCTTACTTGAGACACACTCACTTTCATAGCCTGAATTCAGTATGAGCTGAATGCCTGTAGGACCACCAAATAGCCACGGAAAGACTTTGATAACTTTAGTCTTTTATGCAACAACTGTTTGTTCTGAGTGCTAGAAAAGCTGTAAATTGTGTGATTCACAACGGGACTATGCAGTTCTTGGTTTGTGAATTAAAATCTTGGATGGTCATAAGTTTTTCTTCTCAGAAGTAAACGTGTGCTTGAAACAATTTGTATCATCCTCCGTGGACTAGTAGTACCATGCTAGTCTCTAATTCCCAAGGTCACGGGTTCAAACCCAGTAGAGGATGATGGATTTTTTCAGGCGTATAAATCCTTGTCATGGCTTCTTTCGGAAGGGAAGTAAAACCGGTGGTCCCATGTCGTAGATTTACAGCACGTAAAAAACCTTAAGCCTGATAAAGAGGCCTTTGAGCAAAATTCCAGGTCTTTGACACCCAATATAGAATAGGACGCTAAGGACCATAGTAGTTAAAGAACGTCCATAAATAAAACTCAATTTAATTTAATTTATTTGAAACAATTTGTAGGGAAGCACAAGCGATGTTACAAAAATAAGAAATCGAGCTGTTTCAGCATTTTCACAAAGAAATCTACTTGTAAAATATTGGCAAACTTCACACGAATTCGCACAAATTTAACATCAATAAAAGTACATTCATTTAATATTTATAAAGATAAATTATTAACAGGTTCCTTACTGCATCCACAGTGTTCTATTGGTATGTCTGAAGGCATATCTGTGAAATATAGCAATACGTGAACAATTTTTGATTATTTGTTTTTGGTTTTGCATTTATATTATACTCATAACTTATACTTTCATTTCATGCTACACAATTGGGTTTTTAATGTCAATAACTGACCCTGTACACCATTGAGTTAAAACACAGTGTTGAACTTTAAACTCCATTTTTCTCAATTCCTTCCCACCCTCAGCATTTTCCACTGTTCACAATGCTCTTTGTACCACAGTTCATAACTCATTAGTTTGACATTTTTTCAGGGGAGATTCAGGAATTATGGTTTAAGGTTGTTGTGCGCTAGTTAAAAATATTAAGATAGTTCGGCTCAAATTAATTATTTTTCTTAACTCGCAATACAAAAGTTTAAAAATTCAACATGTAGGCATACAATTTTTTTTCTCTTAGACTGATTCAAATTAAGAAATTCCTGCACAGAAATTTCTTTATATTTGTATGCTAAGCTCAGATTAAACATTTGGGACTGATGCGATAAACGTCCAATCGAAGGAGCACTTCATATTGCGATATCAAAAAGTGATTAATTATGAAAAAAATGGCATAGCTCGTTAAAATGTTGCGTGTATTATATGTTTTATGTTCTGAGTATATGGTAAAAAAGTCAAAGCCACCAGAAGAAAACTGTGGAGTTTTAGATATTCATAAATGCATTTCCTTAATGTTTATATTTATGTACATTTAGAAAGAAATTGAAAATGTTGCAATTAAAGAGAAGCAGGTTTTTATAACCTTTTCTTTATAAGAAAAGTTTATATTTGTGTAAACTTCACAGTTTTATAAGCTGTTTTAAAAAATTCAGGAAGTCATGATAAATTATGTCGCTATGAGCGAATTTAAAATGTACCGATAACTAGTAACCTCTTGTTTTAACATAAAGAGAGATGGGGGTTTAAAATGGAGAACAGTAACACAATCTGAGGCGTTTCTTGAGCCAAACCTCAAAAACATTCTATAAAGATCTAGTAACGTAACTAAAAATGTTGGGGGTCTAAGCAAAGTGTGTAATGGTGGCCTTTTAATTTCTTTAAAATCATAACCCTAATTATTAACATTTAAACTTAAGCACAAGGAGCATTCTAAAAGTTCTCAGTCTGACAAAGAAAACACAAGATTAAAGAGAAAGTCAGCTTTGTAAATCAATACATATAGTCTGACTTTACAACCTTTTAATATCCTCAGTAAAGTAAGTTTTGTCCAACTGTGTAAAATAAGCATTTGTCTCAGCTTCAACCTCATCATTTGATGTGAATCTTAGTCCTCCCAGACCTTTCTTCAGGTTTGGCAACAAAATCCGGTGAATATGGTGAATGAGGAAACACTTGAAAGTGAAGGTCATGCAGTTTTATATCAATTCCAGATTGTGTGAAGGTGCATTATCGTGATGAAAGAGAACTTTCCCCTTCTTCCTTTCTTTATTTCTTTCTTTCCTTTTTTTAGCCTGAATAGCATCCTTCAATTGCTCCTGTAGTGAAATGTAATACTTCCTGGTGATGGTTCTGACATTCTGGAGGTACTATGAGCACCACACCATGAGAATACCAGAAAACTGTAGCATGATTTTTCGTGGAGATGGAACTGTTTTTGCTTCTTTTGATGCACTTTCATCTGTTTAGACTGCTCCTTCGTCTCTGGCATGTAGTGATGAATTTTTGTTTCATCTGTGTTATGAAGTGTTGGAGAAACTCACTGGAATTGCATTTAAACAACTAACCACTTTTAAGAAATGTTCATTTGAGTGGATTTTTGGCTCATGCTAAAAACCACGGCACCCATTGAGCGGAAAGCTTTCTCATACCCAAAAATTTGTGTAAAAGTATGAACACGGCCTAATGAGTGCAATGTCAGTCAACTGGCATGCTTTCATTTGGCCATCATTCAATACAAGACCTGTGAAGTAGCTGAATTATTGTTAAATGATCACTGTTCTACTTATTGATATAATAACAGCCTTGCAAATCTTCATCACCTACAACGTTCTTGGTACAATATTATTATGCAATAAGTTAATGTGCATTAATAAGTCAGCATCTACAGCGCAATTTAACAGATTCTAGGGAGTTTTTTCCTATTACTGAAAATTTGGGATTTTTCACATAATCTCCTAAAACCCAGAGGCCTTTTTTCCCTGAACACATGTATGAATATGCATTTTGTATGCCTAAATTAATAAAAAAAATGTATAAAAAGATTCTAAGAACAGTTTTTATAACAAGCGAAATACAATACACTGCATTTTGGTTTTCAAAAACAATAGTCCATGTATGCAAAAATTATATTAAGAATAAACTCAAAATTGTACAATAAACCTAATTAGACATACAATAAATATAAAGTACAAAACATGTCTTGCTTTGACTGTGTGTTTATGGAAATCCTTGAAACAATATGTGTTTGCAACCAGGCACAAAAAAGTAATGCATTATAATTCTTGTTCTACCTGTGCAGCCTGTCCTCCTGAACTTCTGTAACTGCAGGCATATTACTTCTTTAAGTTATCATGGTATTTTGCACCTCTTTTGGGTTGGTTGTGCAGCCCATTGCTATCTTCTCCACTCCCTGTTGTCCTGTATAATACAGCTTCACCAAGAACGAGCTTTCTCTTGAAGGCAACCTTCTCTGTTTTAGGCTTAACTACATCCATATCAAAAAAATGTAGAATGGTTCTAATAGCCCATTTCTTTGTTCAGGCCTTCATTGGACAAAAGGACATTATTCTGTTAACTCCACCACCCATTTAAACATTATATGCTTGCATTACATTTGGTCTTGTTTTTCTTTCTTGCACTTCTCTATTAATTTAGGTCATGGCTGAATGACATCATTGTAGTAGTATTTCTATCCATCCATTTTCAACCTCAAATCTGATAGAGGTCTCTGAGCAAACTTTTCGGCCAATACAGAATGGGACGCTAAGAACCATAACAGTTAAAGAGCGTCCATAAATAAAACTCTTTAATTTAATTTTACAATGCATATATAGTGATCAATGTGAACAAGCATGTCTGAAGAGCTACTGACTCTTTTACTTGGTCCTTTATCGCTTTCCAGGCACACTTCTTTGGTAACCTTTTCATTTCATTTATTAGCTCCAATTATAAATACATTTTACGAGGATTGTCAAATTGTTAAATGATGAGTGTTATATACGAGGGAGGATCAAAAAGTAACGCACAATAATTTTTTTATAAAAAGTTTAATAGTTAAAACAACAACAAAAAATCACAAATGAACTTACACATTTTACCTACTTTTCGAATAGTCACCAAGTTTCTCAACACATTTCTCCTATTGTGATACCAGTTTCAATATGCCCTGTTCGTAGAAGTCCGTTTCCTTGGAGTATAGCCATCTGTGGACTGCTGATTTCACTTCCGCATTTGTCACAAAGCGTTGGTCGGCCAGGAATTTCTTCATGGGACCAAACAGATGAAAGTCCGACGGTGCAAGGTCCGGACTGTATGGTGGATGCTGGAGCACCTCCCAACCAAATTTGGTGATTTTCTGACGAACAGCAGCAGCAACATGGGGGCGAGCATTGTCATGAAGAATTTTGACATCGTCAGCATTCCTGTTGTGGCATTTGTCACGAAGGGCACGATGCAACTTCACCAAAGTTTTCATGAAGGCTGCTGCATTCACAGTGGTCCTGCGTTCTGCAAAGTCCACCAATACAACACCATGCATATCCGAGATCACTGTCACAAGCCCACGAATCATCACTAGTGATGATTCCTTTCAGAAAGTCATATCCTTCTGCGGTGTACAGGTTAGGTGATCCAAACTCATCATCATTCGCTGG
The DNA here is from genome assembly GCA_030765065.1 of Deroplatys truncata. NCBI lineage: Eukaryota > Metazoa > Arthropoda > Insecta > Mantodea > Mantidae > Deroplatys > Deroplatys truncata. The sequence continues at coordinate 4,767,328 of CM060979.1, forward strand.
CCCTTGTGGTTGTCTGTCAGGTTCTTAGGCACACGGCCAGCACTAACTTTATCAAATTTCAATGTGTCATGAACAATATCGTACACTGCACCATAGGAAATGTTGAACTGTTGCAATAAGGTTCGCAGTTGCACATGCTGGTCATTCAAAATTGCCGCCTCAATGCCTCTGATATTTTGTGGGGTTGCAGCAGTTACCGGCCTCCCGGAGCATGGCGAATCATTAAGGTTCACGCGGTCTTCTAGGAAGAATGCACACCACCTGGAGACATTGCTACGGTCCATACAATCATCCCCATACATGCCACGCATGTCCCTGTGAATATCACTTGGTTTATGCCCTTTGGCCCACAAATATCGAACCACACCTCTCTGCTCTTCATATGTGGACAACAGTAACATGCGTACCTTCTTGTTGTGTAGTTCACGCGTCTCTCGCTAGAGCTGCACATGAAACAAAAACTATCCTCTGTAGTGAAAACTTCAAACTATATCTGTGTGAAATTGCAACATTCCAGCTCCAATACCAAGGCACAAAAAATTTATTGTGCGTTACTTTTCGATCCGCTCTCGTGTATATATATATATATAAAATTGAACAAAGAAACATCTTTTAAAACAATGGGTACCATGAAACATTTACATCAGCAATTTATAATTTATACTCTTCTACCAACTAACATATACATATGAAAGTTACATAACAAAATTTACCTCAAGGTTTATATGTGTTCAGCAATTTGTACTCTTCTATTGAACAAAATACATTTTCTAACAGATACACCTTATTTACTTTAAGTTTTTTCTTATCTTCTGTTGTTTGTTTTATGTGGTTAGGTAGGTAATTATACTAATCTTTAGTATTGTTTTCTATACTTTTATGTCCCAACATTCCTCTTAATCAATTAATAAAATAGTTCTGCTTTGTTCTTGTGTTATGTCTATGTATGTTCATGTTCTTAGTTTGACTATATGATTTTTTATTGTGTATTTAATGCATTCATATATATACAGTGCAGGAAATGTTAGTATATTTAATGATTTATAGGCATTTTTACCTTTTTAAATTACATATTATTCTCAAGGCACTTTTCTGAAGCCTAATAATTGTAAACATTGTTTTTTTCTGTGCGTTACCCCTTAATATAACCCCATAACTTAGGTGTGAATGTATGAATGCATAATACATTTGTAATAAGCTCTTTCTATCCATTATTTGTGCAGACTGTCTTAGGATACTCGTATAGCCCTGTGTTTAATTTTTTGGCTGTTTTATCGGTGTGCTTCTTCCAATTTAATTTATAATCTATCACTAGTCCTCAAAGTTTGTTTGCTGGATTAATCTATTTTCTATCTTTAGTTGTATATTGGACTGTGTTGCGTTACTCTGTTTTGTTAATATTCAATGTCATACCTAGTTCTTTTAACTGGACATTAATTGTTTCTAGTAATAAATTTGATTTATTTTGTACATCTATTTCTGACTTTCCATTCACAATGATCATTGTGTCATCTGCGTATCTGATGGCTAAACCACCAGTATCTGTTACCTTTTTAAATAAGCAATTTATATATAATAAGAATAGATATGGACCAAGTTTTGAGCCTTGCAGAACACCATGCGTAACTTTCTTAAATGATGACCTAATTTTGTGTAATTTACCGCCTAAATTATGTATTATTTCGACACATTGTTCTCTATTTTGCAGATATGATTTTAGCCAGTTCAGTGTTAAACCCCTGATCCCTAATTTTCAAGTTTTATGATTAATTTATTTATGTCTACATAGTCAAATTCTTTCAACAGATCAAGAAAAATTGCCACTATGTATTCCTTTTTGTTTATTGCCTCTGTAGTAATGTAATTTCCTTTACAGATAGCATTTATTGTGGATTTCTCTTTTTGAAAGCCAAACTGGTATTCTGATATTATTTTGTTTTCTTGCAAAATCTCTGTGGCTGTTATAGAAAAATTCCCTCTGTTATTATTCCCTTTATTATTCTTCTGTATTGCCCAGTTGGCCTGAGACCTCTCTTGAGAAGCTCATTTACTAGTTTCTGGCTTGTAAAATACAGATTGCAATAAATAGACAGCCCTGAAGCGACACTTTCCGTAAGCTAGCTAAATCAATGCAGCTTCACGTAAACCAAATCCCTGTATATTACATTCAGAGTATGTTGTCTTTACCTGATATAGTTTCATATACAGTAACATTTTCTTCCCCCACTTCAAACACACCACTCTTATTTCATTAATAAGTAATGTATCTAGTACCTACACTGTTTTGTTCTTTTTTATCTAACGTCTTCATCAAATACAGCTTTTAAAGAAGTCCTAACAATGGAACATCTAATCAGTTGTCACTTATTGCCCCAGTACGTTCGAATTGGTGGATATTATAAGTAACTCATTTTCATGCACATGTCATTAAACCTTAACAATTCAGGTAGGTACCAGATATAAATTTAGAGGCCTGCCCTTCAGGTTTATATACAAGTATGCGTGAAAAGACGTATCCACTATCAACTGTGGTATCTCATCATCGATATTTAATGTTTGAAGTAACCAGAGTTTTCAAAATGTAGTTGTATCTATTGAGGGTAGCTGGGCCAGGGGTGCCCATCCTCCCCCCAGTTTTCTGAGTGCTCAGTTTAAAGTATTTGGTTCCTTTTCTAGGGCGGCGCCGTGGCCGAGTGGTTAGACCGCTCGCCTCCCACCGAGGCGGCCCGGGTTCAATCCCAGGGACCTGCATGTGGGATTTGTGGTGGACAAAGCGGCGTCTGGGCAGGTTTTCTCCGGGTTCTCCGGTTTCCCCCGCCATTCATTCCACCAACTGCTCCATCATCACCTTTCCTTTCATCCATTTCACCAACATTTTGCTTCATCTACTTCCTTCATCCCCATACCAGGCATCGGGCTGATCACCCATCCTGGATGTTCTGTCTGATCCATGAGTGTCTGCTCCTCGACGGGCCTCTGACCCCAGGCACCCGCCTGTAAGTCCTGGGGGGTGTAAGTCCTACATAAGAGGAGGGTAAACAGATAATGAAAGAATGAATGGTTCCTTTTCTATGTTGCTGGAAAGCTTCGTAAGGGGCTGTCTTATAGCAGTAGCTGTTGTGATACCGGTTCACAATAAAAGCTTAGGCAAATAACTGGAGAGTTGAAATCAATGAAAGGTCGTAATATTTACAGCAAGAACTACAAACAAAGTATTTGTCAGGTGGTATATTTATTACTTTGTATTTCAATGTATCCTGTTGTATCTATCTAAATAGATCAGTACAATAGCACTACATACCTACCTATAATGTTATAGTTTCTTTTATGCATTTCCAAAAATTATCATTTGACACACCTTGTTGTATCATACAGTATGTATTGTACTTAACATTACCTTTGGGAGGGATGCAGCACATTTGGATTAACAAATTCAAAGATACAACTGAGTTAATAATGAAGTACTTGATTAAAAATTATAGTAATTGTGTTTATACTACCTGCTTTAATTTAGGTTCTTCAACATTTTTGTATTATCAACATTTTGAATCCCCACCCCAAAAAATATTCCTAATAGTGCAACTTCCACCATAATTCCCCTTTGTGGGCGGCGGCCCTAGTGTAGGCTGCACAATTGAGACCGGAGGTGGATTAAATCTTCACCAGCAGCACCTCAGCATTGCACGGAATCCTAAAACATTACATTTTTCTTACACCCATGCCATAAAAGGGAAGAACTCAAGCTATTACGTAGTACTTGAATTAGACTGTTTTGCCATAAGATTGGAAGCCCCTCCCTAAAAAATATGTATCCAGAGAATAAATACAATAACAATGTCAGCATTCCTCATCAAAATAACTATGTAGCTCTCACTTTCACTTTCATCTTCATTATCTTTAATAGCAGGAATACTTATCACTAGTGTTGCCATTTTCTGAATCCTCATCTCCAACAGAATCATTCATATTGGAAGTATCTATTTCTGTTTCTCAATTTCATCATATAAATACAAAATTGAGTAATTAATTAAACACAGATACATAAAAATAATGTGCTTAGTGCTCAAAGAAAAAATTATATATATATTTTTCAGTTTTACCAGTTTGATTATATTAATTGACTCCCAAAGCAGAAAATGCTGTACCTTCTTCATGAAAACAGTGATCCCAAACTTTAGAACACTGCACAAAAGGGTATTCATTTTGAATGCAAGTTATCCTTTAACATCAATGCAAATAGAAGTATATATATATTTTTTAAATGAAACATATTTTTCTAAAGTGTCAATACTTACCTTCAATAAAGTGTCTGCCATGCTTAAAATGACATGTTGCCATTTTGTAATAAGCTTAAGCTATTTACAGAGCAATTAGATAAAACACACAGCTTCAACTGAAACCATCATGGAACGTATCTTACAGGTGCTTCAACAAACTGACAGAACCAAGCCTCTAATACTAGCAGGTGACTTTAATTGTCAAAAAGACAAACCTTTGCGGTTTTTGAAACGCTTGAGGAAATAAGATTCTTTCTGGCCAATAATGAGATAATATCAACCTACATCACTCATTATGGATTCAGTATGATAGACCTAATATTTTACAGAGGAAAGGATATAAAGATAACGAATCAGAAACATTTTTGGATGCCCATATGGAAGCACATTCCAAACCAGACAAACATTGCCAGAGATTTCACAGACTCCAGGAAAGCAACACAATGATGGACGCTACATCAAATGAACACGACGCTGCTCAACAAACATTTGAACAAAGAGCAATTATGACACTCATTGAGACAGGAAACATTGACAGAGCATTACAGATGCTCAAAGCCTCACTCATGACAATCACAAATAAATCTACACAGAGAAAAAGTAAACTATGGTTCGATGAAGAATGTTACATGCTCTGGACATCAGCACTAGATAAACTGCACAAATGGAAAGAAATTCCAACAGAAAAACCACTGACGAAGTTCACAGAAGAAAGAAGAAGATACAAAATCCTAGTGAAAGAAAAGAGACTCCAGTTTTTCCAAAAGAAAGAGCTTGCAACCACATTATAAACACAAAACACTTCTTATAAAATATGGAACACTGATGATGTAGCGTAACTTCTTAAGTGACGATGGAGGTATGTGAAAAATATTTCTCTAGGATGTAAAGTAGGTCACAATTGCTCAAAGTGCGAAACAAAGTCCTAACAGAGGACACAATTATGCAAGTCACAACAGAAGATGTCTGGTTGGCCTTTCAGCGAAGCAAACAGTGAAAAGCAGCAGGACGTGACAACCTGATTAATAAAATTCTAAACGAGTCACCACCATCTACTATCGAGATATGGCCAGCTCTATTGAAAGAATGTATCAAACAAGGAAATATTCCTTAAAAGTGAAGAAAATTCCTCATTCGGATTTTGTACAAGGGAAGAGGACCAAAACAAACCCAGAGAGGAGGTAATGAAACCAAGATGTGCCCTTGAGTACCAGAAGCTGCTGATATTACAACAACAGACAAGCTGAGAAGAAGGAAAGGTCACACACAGAGAGGAGGTAAAGAAACCAAAGTGTGCCCTTGAGTACCAGAAGCTGCTGATATTACAGCAACAGACAAGCTGAGAAGAAGGAAAGGTCACACACACAGAGAGGAGGTAAAGAAACCAAAGTGCGCCCTTGAGTACCAGAAGCTGCTGATATTACAGCAACAGACAAGCTGAGAAGAAAGAAAGGTCAGACACACAGAGAGGAGGTAAAGAAACCAAGGTGTGCCCTTGAGTAACAGAAGCTACTGATATTATAGCAACAGACAAGCTGAGAAGAAGGAAAGATCAGACACTCAGAGAGGAGGTAAAGAAACCAAGGTGTGCCCTTGAGTAACAGAAGCTGCTGATATTACAGCAACAGACAAGCTGAGAAGAAAAAAAGGTCAGACACTCAGAGAGGAGGTAAAGAAACCAAGGTGTGCCCTTGAGTAACAGAAGCTACTGATATTACACCAACAGACAAGCTGAGAAGAAGGAAAGATCAGACACTCAGAGAGGAGGTAAAGAAACCAAGGTGTGCCCTTGAGTAACAGAAGCTGCTGATATTATAGCAACAGACAAGCTGAGAAGAAGGAAAGATCAGACACTCAGAGAGGAGGTAAAGAAACCAAGGTGTGCCCTTGAGTAACAGAAGCTGCTGATATTACAGCAACAGACAAGCTGAGAAGAAAAAAAGGTCAGACACTCAGAGAGGAGGTAAAGAAACCAAGGTGTGCCCTTGAGTAACAGAAGCTGCTGATATTACAACAGACAAGCTGAGAAGAAGGAAAGATCAGCACTCAGAGAGGAGGTAAAGAAACCAAGGTGTGCCCTTGAGTAACAGAAGCTGCTGATATTACAGCAACAGACAAGCTGAGAAGAAAAAAAGGTCAGACACTCAGAGAGGAGGTAAAGAAACCAAGGTGTGCCCTTGAGTGCCAAGAGCTGCTGATATTACAGCAACAGACAAGCTGAGAAGAAAAAAAGGTCAGACACTCAGAGAGGAGGTAAAGAAACCAAGGTGTGTTCTTCAGTACCAGAAGCTGCTGATATTACAGCAACAGACAAGCTGAGAAGAAAAAAAGGTCAGACACTCAGAGAGGAGGTAAAGAAACCAAGGTGTGTTCTTCAGTAACAGAAGCTGCTGATATTACAGCAACAGACAAGCTGAGAAGAAAAAAAGGTCAGACACTCAGAGAGGAGGTAAAGAAACCAAGGTGTGCCCTTGAGTAACAGAAGCTGCTGATATTACAGCAACAGACAAGTTGAGAAGAAAAAAAGGTCAGACACTCAGAGAGGAGGTAAAGAAACCAAGGTGTGCCCTTGAGTGCCAAGAGCTGCTGATATTACAGCAACAGACAAGCTGAGAAGAAAAAAAGGTCAGACACTCAGAGAGGAGGTAAAGAAACCAAGGTGTGCCCTTGAGTACCAGAAGCTGCTGATATTACAACAGACAAGCTGAGAAGAAGGAAAGGTCAGACACTCAGAGGAGGTAAAGAAACCAAAGTGTGCCCTTCAGTACCAGAAGCTGCTGATATTACAGCAACAGACAAGCTGAGAAGAAGGAAAGGTCAGACACTCAGAGGAGGTAAAGAAACCAAAGTGTGCTCTTCAGTACCAGAAGCTGCTGATATTACAACAACAGACAAGCTGAGAAGAAGGAAAGGTCAGACACTCAGAGGAGGTAAAGAAACCAAGGTGTGCCCTTCAGTACCAGAAGCTGCTGATATTACAGCAACAGACAAGTTGAGAAGAAGGAAAGGTCAGACACTCAGAGAGGAGGTAAAGAAACCAAAGTGTGCCCTTCAGTACCAGAAGCTGCTGATATTACAACAACAGACAAGCTGAGAAGAAGGAAAGGTCAGACACTCAGAGGAGGTAAAGAAACCAAGGTGTGCCCTTCAGTACCAGAAGCTGCTGATATTACAGCAACAGACAAGTTGAGAAGAAGGAAAGGTCAGACACACAGAGGTGAGGTAAAGAAACCAAAGTGTGCCCTTGAATACCAGAAGTTGCTGATATTATAGCAACAGACAAGTTGAGAAGAAGGAAAGGTCAGACACACAGAGGTGAGGTAAAGAAACCAAAGTGTGCCCTTGAATACCAGAAGGTGCTGATATTATAGCAACAGACAAGTTGAGAAGAAGGAAAGGTCAGACACACAGAGGTGAGGTAAAGAAACCAAAGTGTGCCCTTGAATACCAGAAGTTGCTGATATTATAGCAACAGACAAGTTGAGAAGAAGGAAAGGCCAGACACTCAGAGAGGAGGTAAAGAAACCAAAGTGTGCCCTTGAACACCAGAAGTTGCTGATATTATAGCAACAGACAGGCTGAGAAGAAGGAAAGGCCAGACACTCAGAGAGGAGGTAAAGAAACCAAAGTGTGCCCTTGAACACCAGAAGTTGCTGATATTACAGCAGCAGACAAGCTGAGAAGAAGGAAAGGTCAGACACTCAGAGAGGAGGTAAAGAAACCAAAGTGTGCCCTTGAACACCAGAAGTTGCTGATATTACAGCAACAGACAAGCTGAGAAGAAGGAAAGGTCAGACACTCAGAGAGGAGGTAAAGAAACCAAAGTGTGCCCTTGAACACCAGAAGTTGCTGATATTACAGCAACAGACAAGCTGAGAAGAAGGAAAGGTCAGACACTCAGAGAGGAGGTAAAGAAACCAAAGTGTGCCTTGAATACCAGAAACTGCTGATATTACAGCAACAGACAAGCTGAGAAGAAGGAAAGGTCAGACACTGAGAGAGGAGGTAAAGAAACCAAAGTGTGCCCTTGAACACCAGAAGTTGCTGATATTACAGCAACAGACAAGCTGAGAAGAAGGAAAGGTCAGACACTCAGAGAGGAGGTAAAGAAACCAAAGTGTGCCCTTGAACACCAGAAGTTGCTGATATTACAGCAACAGACAAGCTGAGAAGAAGGAAAGGTCAGACACTCAGAGAGGAGGTAAAGAAACCAAAGTGTGCCCTTGAACACCAGAAGTTGCTGATATTACAGCAACAGACAAGCTGAGAAGAAGGAAAGGTCAGACACTCAGAGAGGAGGTAAAGAAACCAAAGTGTGCCCTTGAATACCAGAAACTGCTGATATTACAGCAACAGACAAGCTGAGAAGAAAGAAAGGTCAGACACTGAGAGAGGAGGTAAAGAAACCAAAGTGTGCCTTGAATACCAGAAGCAAATGGGAAATTTGAATTAGTAAAATCTGATTTGTTTCCCATAATGTGATCCACAGCTAAAGATTACAGGAAAATGTTTTTCTGTCTGCTAGATATGTACACATTCAATTGTTTCATTGTGTTTCACAAGATGACTATTAAAACTATACAGACTTTAGAATCAGAGTGTAACAGTATCAGAGTTCAATGTTAGAGGTTGGTGTTCATCTCATTGAGACTGCAAGCTAAAACATGCACCCACTTTCCAATGCACATACCTCCCACAGACAGGAAAGAAAGAGAGAAAAAAAATGCTGCATGCTACAGTGGGGGAGGGGATATAGAAAGCTCTTGGCAAAGCAAAACTGTTTTGAGATCTGTCAATCTCATTAATTGTATTAGGCCATCAAAATCAGTAAATCAATGCTTCCAACACCATGCATGCAAACGTTCAGGAAAACAATTATAATGGTTGATTTCATATGAATTTTTAAACTTTACAGCATGCTCAAGCAGCTATACAGAGATTTAAATCAGATTTCTGAGGTGCCCAGCCATGAGGGTATTTATATAAGCTACCAATGGCTTAAAATCCTAAGTTGAGTCAACATAGACTCTTCTTACCATGTAACATTCAACACCAGCTCTTGGCCAACCAGGTGTTTCCCAGAGATTGCTTTCTTATCATTCTAGTATGTCTGTGAGATCAAACCTGGTTGTTAGTAAGAATATCTGCCTCGATGTTGAAATCAATCAGACATGGTGGTACAAAGTTAAAAGAAACTCTGCAAAATGGGTTTGATGAAATTCAGAAAGAGAGTAGCTTTTCCAGAGATGGATATATCTGTATTTCATTTCAACACAATGAAAAAGAAGAAGAGGAAGCATAATACTTATCAGATGGCAGTTCCAAACATGTTCTACTTGCATATTGGCCAAATTTTAATTTTGCCTCTAAAATGTATGGGAGCAAAGGAGGCATGGGCAGATTCAAAGTGTTACAGATTTTCACCACGGACGTGACAAAGTATTAAATTCTATTGCATTATATTGTAACTTAAGATTACAGACTGAATGGTACACAGTGCTATGACACAGAGCTTATCTGTGTGTCTATCCTTCCTCATGGTGCCCCTTCACTGGGCTGCAACAAAATTTATAGCACCACTAGTGACTTCTATGGTAGACCAGAGCTTATCTGTGTGTCTATCCTTCCTCATGATCATGGTGCCGCTTCACTGGGCTGCAACAAAATTTATAGTACCACTAGTGACTTCTATGGTAGACCAGAGCTTATCTGTGTGTCTATCCTTCATCATGATCATGGTCACTCTTCACTGGGCTACAACAAAATGTACAACAACACTATTGACTTCTAGTAAATAGTATACAGTGCTATGATAGATCAGAGCTTATCTGTGTGTCTATCCTTCAATATGATCATGGTCCCCCTTCACTGGGCTGCAACAAAATGTATAGCACCACTAGAGACTTCTAGTAAATGATATACAGTGCTATGATAGATCAGAGCTTATCTGTGTGTCTATCCTTCAATATGATCATGGTCCCCCTTCACTGGGCTGCAACAAAATGTATAGCACCACTAGAGACTTCTAGTAAATGATATACAGTGCTATGATAGATCAGAGCTTATCTGTGTGTCTATCCTTCAATATGATCATGGTCCCCCTTCACTGGGCTGCAACAAAATGTATAGCACCACTAGAGACTTCTAGTAAATGATATACAGTGCTATGATAGATCAGAGCTTATCTGTGTGTCTATCCTTCAATATTATCATGGTCCCCCTTCACTGGGCTGCAACAAAATGTATAGCACCACTAGAGACTTCTAGTAAATGATATACAGTGCTATGATAGATCAGAGCTTATCTGTGTGTCTATCCTTCAATATGATCATGGTCCCCCTTCACTGGGCTGCAACAAAATGTATAGCACCACTAGAGACTTCTAGTAAATGATATACAGTGCTGTGATAGACCAGAGCTTATCTGTGTGTCTATCCTTCAATATGATCATGGTCCCCCTTCACTGGGCTGCAACAAAATGTATAGCACCACTAGAGACTTCTAGTAAATGGTATACAGTGCTATGATAGACCAGAGCTTATCTGTGTGTCTATCCTTCATCATGATCATGGTCCCTCTTCACTGGACTGCAACAAAGTGTATAGCACCACTAGTGACTTCTAGTAAATGGTATACAGTACTATGGTAGACCAGAGCTTATTTGTGTGTCTATCCTTCATCATGATCATGGTCCCCCTTCACTGGGCTGTAAAAAACATGCATAATGTACAGATTTGCACCACCACGACCTCTACTAACCAGGGTGTGAACATTCAGTAATGGACAATATGAATTGTAAAGTCAACTCCCTCACAATCTTATTCACGTTCTACGGTTGCAGGATACAAGTTTCTCATTTATTGTGACAGTACTTGTTTATAGTTGATTTTATGAAGTGTAAAATGTGGGCTATAAATGAGGCTGTCAAGTGCAAAACTAGCCTTCCAGGTAAAACAAATTTTCAGAAAATGTGAAAAACTAAAATTAGGCAAACAGCAAAACAGTTGACAATTCTGTTAATGTAATAATGTCTGGACTGGACCCTTAAAGATGCATGCATTCTCTTGAAAATCAGTCTCAAATAATATGGCGGTAAATCAAAATTTAATTTTGGATAAGGCGAGTTTTGCACACAACAGTAGTGGATTTGGCAATTTTTGGTGGAAACACAATACTAAATTACAATTATGTGCAAACATTTTCGCATTTACTTCTCTATATTTGTGTTTGAAAATGTTAATAAATGACTTCTTGCAATATTTGTATAGGTATAACCATTTCTGATTTCATTTTAGTTAAAAAACAATAACTAAATTTCCACAATGTTTTCGCCAATTTCACATAAGAATATCAATAAATCACTCCTTACATAGTTTGCTCACTAAAATTGACCAGTTTTCATATCACATACATCTTCTGACTTGTAAAATTTATGTATTCCGTTTAAAATGTAGTACAAATAACTAATGTTCAAAAACAAACATATCAAATTCTAAGTTGTCCTTCCTCACTATCCAAGAAACTCTCACAAACAGCACCTACTTCTTTATCATCATTGGCAATATTGTTTTTAGATATTAAATTGTTGTAAAATACAGGCTTTCATTTTCCTCCCAGTTGTCACCAAACGTTTTTTTAATAAATGTTTGACCTCTTTAACTTTTTCCTCCTTTACTTTTACACCTATATTTAAGTTCCTTGCAATATGTATTTCTAAGGTTTTACCTCACTTCAGAATGGTCTTGCCCACACACAAATCTGACCGATAATTTGCCTCGCCTCTCACTAGAACTTTGCCTGAGGTAAAACGTTGTAAAATAATATAGATGCCTTTAATTTAAAATGCCAGGATCATCTTTGACTGCACGTTGCCGTTTAGGTATATCAGTTAAACAGTAAGTCAGTATAATGCAGTCTTGTTTAATTTTAGAACTGCAGCTGTAGAAGGCTTCATGGAATTTCCTTATATCCTTCTGTGTCAAGTTACTGCATTGGAATGACTTGCTGTTGTGATTGCAGGCAGGCAAGCCTGGGCCGAGGCTTGCTGAATGCCTTTAACAATTGAGACTGTATTGTAAACACATATGCTTATTCCTAGATGAGTCATATCTGTCAACAATAGAAGAATGCTACTTAGTTGTAATTCGATCATACATACCTTTCCCTCTTCTCTCACGTTTCAATTCACGGGATGCCCGTTTCCTAGTTCTACCCTTTCCACCAACTTTGGGATATCAGAGGCCTGCATAATAACATGTCTGCCCCTTAGACTAGTCAAAACTAAATTAAAAATAGTTGGAATCACACAGGACTGCCAGTGTAGGGAAACAGAGAAGCGAAACTGCTATATTTCTTAGTGCAGGATAAGGCACGTTTTGCTCTTCACACAGCACAATTGTAGTGGAACAATATTGGATAAGACGAGTTTTGCACTTGACGGCCTCAAATCTGTGTATAGCCTAGGAAGTGTTGTTCTTTGCTTTAATACACTCCTATTGTGGTACCAGGAAGAATTTGTGCAAGAAGCAGTACTACCAGGTCTTCAAGCGTTCTTTAAAACACAGAATTCCCATTTATTTTACATGTAATTTTTGTACATTTACTGCACTGAACATTTTGCACATTCTAAGTTTCATATCATCACAAAATTATTACACTTCACCAGATGAGGGAAAGTTTTGCAGCTTTCTATTTTAGGAAGTTGGCAAGTATCTACTTGTATAATTCGTTTAGTGGAATGTAGTAGAGCATGAAGCCATGAAACGCTGTGCTGTTCACACAACGGTTTTCATCTGGTTAGGTTATCTCAACGTTACAGCTAGTTGGCTATAAATAATTTGTAAATTGTGTGTTTTGATGAATATCCTTGAATGTGAATTCATCAAAGGAGACATTTGAAAAATGTATCTTCACCATTTCTCAGATCTTCAGACAGTAATTTTGAAAAACTGTTCACTTTTCTGCTCTGATTATAGAATCTAACCAAGAATGGGGATTATGCTTTTCTCTTTCAGCAATGATTGTTCATGATTCATTGCAACACTGATATTACTATACCTACAGGGTGTTTCATAAGTAAGGAATAATGCAAATAAAACTAAAATTAACACTTCTTTTAAAAAAAATTCTGATGAGTTACATTCACATGACTTTCTCTACTCTCTATCCTTTATTAGTGGGTGTACAAACTATTCTTACTAAAGTGTATTTTTCCAGCTATATTTCAATCCAAATAAACCTTTGCAGAAACAGCTACATTACACATTTCGTTATAGAGAACAGCGATAGTCAAATGTTTAACAACTAGACGCTATATGCTGACCTTAAAATTCCTTACTGCTTACAGGACATCGCGAGAAACAACTGAATGTTGACAGGACTTTCAGAGAATGATCAAGAAATGAACAATTCAAACCTTTAATAATGGATATTTCAGAAATGGCTGATGCCACAAAAGAAGTTATTAGATGTTAATTGTGTGTTTTAAAGAGATCTACATTTTTTGTGCAGTACTTTTTCATCTATTGCTTAACGATTATCAGTTAAACAAGATTATACAAAATTCCTTCTGAATGAAGATGTAGTATTTTAATAAAAATTTTTAGAGCCATTATAGAAAATTTTGAAAAATGTTCCATGTAAAGGCTAGTTTGGGTGGGAGATTTCCTTGAAAATCTTTGTGTCACATCTTTGGAAGGTACTGAATCAAAATACCAAGTTTAGTATTTATTCAACTTTTGTTTCTGAGTTATGCTGTTCACACGCACGCATGCACGCACGCACGCACACACGCACACACACACATTGACCTTTTTCTAAAAATGCTCTTTTTTTTTGGATTCAGGAGTAAAAAAAAACATTTATTTCTGGTGAAATCTCAATATCAATTTTTTTTATGGAATGCAATATGCAATATCTTGTCTGTCTATTATGTATGGTAAATGATATAGTAAAAATTGCTGGGACATGTAAAATTTAACTTTTTAAAATGAACGTTTTACAAAAAAGAAACAAAATGTTCAACCATTATTGTGCAGCATGTGACATCGACAAAAAGTTTAAATAGCAACATATTATTTTTTCATTGTTTCTGAAAGGAACAATTTGAGCAGCTTATTAAATAGTTACAATTTCATTTGTTGCAGTAGGTTATAAATTGTGGCAAATATTGTTGAACAAGGCAACAATTAAAATGTTCCCATAGCAACCAAATCTTTTATGCAAAACAAATGAAATTGTTAATGCAACTAAAACTTTCAGAAAAATCTGATGTGTTACACTCACATGACTTTCTCTACTCTTGTACAAACTATTTTTACAAACGCTTATTCTCCACATGCTTATGTTAATCAAGATGTTAATTTTAATACTAATTTTCTTGTAGATGCAAGGGGAATTGGTAGGCTTTAAGCGACAGTCAAATGTTTTAAGAGCTGGTTGCTATGTGGAGTATTCCATTCTCTTTGTATGTCCAAGACATAAAAAAAAAATCTGATGTGTTACACTCACATGACTTTCTCTACTCTTGTATAAACTATTTTTACAAACGCTTATTCTCCACATGCTTATGTTAATCAAGATGTTAATTTTAATACTAATTTTCTTGTAGATGCAAGGGGAATTGGTAGGCTTTAAGCGATAGTCAAATGTTTTAAGAGCTGGTTGCTATGTGGAGTATTCCATTCTCTTTGTATGTCCAAGACATAAAAAAAATCTGATGTGTTACACTCACATGACTTTCTCTACTCTTGTATAAACTATTTTTACAAACGCTTATTCTCCACATGCTTATGTTAATCAAGATGTTAATTTTAATACTAATTTTCTTGTAGATGCAAGGGGAATTGGTAGGCTTTAAGCGATAGTCAAATGTTTTAAGAGCTGGTTGCTATGTGGAGTATTCCATTCTCTTTGTATGTCCAAGACATAAAAAAGAAATCTGATGTGTTACACTCACATGACATTCTCTACTCTTGTATAAACTATTTTTACAAACGCTTATTCTCCATCTACTTCATGTTAATCGAGATAAACATTTGCAAACTCTATCTTATTGCTAATTTTCTTGTAGATGTAAGGGGAATATATATTTACAAGGGCAATATAGAAATACAGTAGCCTTTAAGCACATACATATCTCTTAATAGCTGGTTGCTAGGTGCAGCACCATTCCCTTTCCCACAGATTAATACTCTTTGCATATCCAAGACAAAAAAAATGAATAACGAATTCCCATTTGAGAAAATAAGTATTGAAAAATTTAAGGGAATAACAAGCAATATCTCGAAAATGGTTCACTCAACAAAAAAATCTGATGTGTTACACTCACATGACTTTCTCTACTCTTGTACAAACTATTTTTACGAACGCTTATTCTCCATATGCTTCATGTTAATCGAGATAAACATTTGCAAACTCTATCTTATTGCTAATTTTCTTGTAGATGTAAGGGGAAAATATATTTACAAGGGCAATATAGAAAAACAGTAGCCTTTAAGCACATACATATCTCTTAATAGCTGGTTGCTAGGTGCAGCACCATTCCCTTTGCCACAGATTATAACTCTTTGCATATCCAAGACAAAAAAAATCTGATGTGTTACACTCACATGACTTTCTCTACTCTTGTACAAACTATTTTTACAAACACTTATTCTCCATATGCTTCATGTTAATCGAGATAAACATTTGCAGAGTCTATCTTATTGCTAATTTTCTTGTAGATGTAAGGGGAATATATATATTTACAAGGGCAATATAGAAAACAGTAGCCTTTAAGCACATACATATCTATTAATAACTGGTTGCTAGGTGCAGCACCATTCCCTTTCCCACAGATTAATACTCTTTGCATATCCAAGACAAATAAATGAATAACGAATTCCCATTTGAGAAAATAAGTATTGAAAAATTTAAGGGAATAACAAGCAATATCTCGAAAATGGTTCACTCAACAAAAAAAACTGTATATGACATAAATTATGTATTTTAACGCGATCTACATTTCTTGTGTAGTAAAATTTTGTCTATCTCTTATGGTTTACCAGTTATGCAAAAGTCGTTCACAATGAAGAATACTTTTGGAGACATTCCCAGAACATTCAAGATATACATTTGTCATAAAAATATCTTAAACATATGATATTTTAATCAAAATCGTTAGAGCCATTTTTGAGAAAATTAAAATTTTCGAAAAATCTTCCATGTAAAGGGTAATCTGGGGTGGGGGGATTTTCTTGAAAACCTTCGTGTCGCATCTCTGGAAGATACTGAACCTAAATACCAAGTTTGGTGTTTATCCGACTGTTCGTTTCTGAGTTATGCTGTTCACAGACACACACACACGGACGTGTTTCCAAAAATGCTTTATATGCATTCAGTGCACCTCAAAACATGTATTTCCGGTAAAATCTCGGTATCGAATTTTTGGGTGGAATACAATACTTCCCGTACTTACTATACGTAGTAGAGAAAGTAAAAAAAATGATATGCTGCCATTTAAAATTGTCAATGCTGTACAATAATGGTTGAAAGTTTAGTAAAATTTTCCTTTCTAAATTTAAATTAGACATTTGGAGCATTTTTTAAAAAATGAGTTATGTACTTTTAGTTTTATTGCTTAAAGACCCTGTATACAGACCACCCATATGTCATTAGAACAAGTAGCTTTGTTATGAAACATTTTGTTGTTTCAAGGAGAAAAGTGTGCAGTTGTCCAGCACAAGACCAACATGTTCATATCCTCGGCAGCCCAGTACCATCAATATATCAAAACTATTACTGTAGTAAGGTGTTTGTAATCATCAGGGCCCGGATTTTGATCACGTAAAAATCTTTTAAAAAATAACATAAAATATCTGTAAATTTTTTTAAAAATGACAATACCTATAAAAAATTACCCCAAAACTGAGTTTTTTCGGCTTATTAAAATCAGTTACAGAAAGCTATTAATTTAGAAAAAGTAGGTGCCTATAAGATAATGAGAATTTGGAACATTAACCAAAAAATAGATTTGTTCCATGTTCTTTTTCACATGAAAATTGTTTTTGAAGCAGGTCTTACTAAACTGTAGGATTAACTTATGAGTTCTTAGATTATACAAAATTTGGGAATGAAGAGGACCACACGGCCTATGACATTACACAAGGACGAGGTCAATAGCTACCTGACTGTACACACTCATTAACGCAAAAAAGGGAAAACTGACCTGACTCGTTAATTTGGGACATGAACTCATAATTACAATGACACCTGCTCCCATAACAATAGCCACCCCTCCATCCACAAGCAACCCTTTCCAGAGTAGGTAACAATTACATAGAAATATGACTTTTTTCCAAGAATGCGAGCAAAGGATGTACAAAGTTACTCATATTTCTCAGTTGAATAGCGAAGTTTCAGGTGTTTCAAAGGTTGTCCGTATGTAAATTGCCAATAACATTGTGACCACGTGCGCAAAGTTTCCGCTAGGCCGAGCTAGAAGAGCATGTTATTGCTTTCGACCGGCCCTTTAGAACAAATGGATCGCATAACACTTTCTTTGTGTGCGCTTCTCTGCTGTTCTGGTGATTTTCTTTTCGGCGGGTTCGAGTAGTTTTCCCTTTCAGAACATTTGGCTGTGTATGCGGGGATTTAATAATTATAAAGGAAGTGCTTGCGCATAGAGGAAGCTGGGCTACGCTGAGCGTCTTGATGACAAATAAAGTTGTTTCGTAGCAGTTGGAGTTATCGTTTGTTACAATATAAAACTCTTTATATAACTTGTGATAGCAACAAATTGTATATATGTTTTAAAACACCACGTGGTGGATAATGTTTCTCACGTAATGTTGTTTACATCACGCGTGTGTAGCCATCTTATGTGACGTCATTCGTTGGTCTTGTCCGTTTAACTCCATCTGGTGTAGCAATTTGTATCAATTAGTTTATGAAAGATTTTAAGGTTATGTATATTATCTTCCGGCTAGCTATTTAGGTAGACATTTAACTCTTGCAGGTTGTGAAGCGGAAAGGAATCTTTTGTCTATAAATGATACTGACGAAGAAATTGGTTTTATAATTTTTATTGCAGAACACGTTCACGAACACTTTCACAAATTAATTTGGATACTCGCCATACTGAAACTGTTTGTAATAACTTCTCACTTTTAACTCACGTACTTCAACTTTATATATTTAACTGTATAATCCTTTATAAGATTTCTCGTACTTCTGCTGCGCGTAACTTTATGAATTTAGAGACCGACATGAGAATCTTGTTGAACTGGGAGCTGACGTGTTATGTGTTGAGAATCTTTTTGAACACTGGGGACGATGTGTAATGTTTTGAGAATCTTGCCGAACTGGGGGACGCTCTCTTGAACCTACACTATTTATAGGCTTGCCTCAAGATACACCTAAAGATTATAAATGAACTGCTATTGGCTAATAAAACGCGCCAACATTAGCGTCTATTTTATTATCCAATGAAAACCACTAATACATATTACTTTTATAGAACATTCTGGAAGCTTTTTTTTACTGAAAAGGCGCGAAACATTACGTAACTTCCTGGTTCCCGGTAACGATAAACAACTCAAACCCTTCATTGCAGTATTGTTATTGTTAACAGTTTCAGTAGAGCCAAATATTATTATTTACCATTAATAATTACAATTATTAAACCTCTGAAATCAATGTTACATAAAAATACATATTCATATGTACATAATTATTTACATTAAAGTAATTTATGATACAAATTACCGTCTCATATGCCCCACTAGAAACATAATTATAAATATTTATAACCTGTTTTGAAATTTTATAATTTGTGTTTTTAGTCTCCTAAATCTTGGAACACACGCTATCACTTTCACTTTACACTTCACACGTATTTAACACACGACATATGTTTTATCTCGCCACTACTTACTGGCTTTGGTTTAATTAATTTAGATATTAATCTGATATCACAAATTTTTTTTTATAGCAAATACTATACCCTAAACTATTTATTTACTACTACCAAATTGTTTACTTTCTTATATTGTTAACAAAAATTGAGGCATTCAAGAATTTTGTAATTATTACACATATTTACCAAAATATTCACCCTCTACACAAATATTTACATCTCTTAAATCTAGATACTGTTTCACCTTTTCTGTTTGCTACAGAAATATTTGTTTTTAATTATTTTTAATTATATCTACCAAATTTTTTGTTATTTTGTACTTTGCAAATATATTTACATCTCTTAAATCTTGACAATGTTTCACCTTTTCTGTTTGCTACATAAGTATTTGTTTTGAATTATTTTTACCATTTTTGTTATTTTGAATTTTATTTTAACAATACTCTTTGAATTGTATTTACGTACTTTTAATTTAATATCATATGAAGTTTCAATCTTTGCATTCTTAATTTTTAAATCTTGGAATTGTATTTACGTACTTTTAATTTAATATCATCTTAAGTTTCAATTATTACCTTCTTCTTTTCAAATACTGTTACAGTTACTAAAAATTTATTTATTTATTTATTTTTTTAAACATTTCTCTTTTTTTTTTTTATAATTTATTTCTCTTTTCAAATGATATATATATATATAAATAGTTAACCCTCTTACGTTCCAATACATTTCTCTGCAAGTCATCTTTACCTATCCAGTATTTAGTTTACATCTCATGGCTATTTACCCTCCTGGATCAAATTGTGTGTGGCTAAACATTACTCGTAGCCGTAACCTAACCTTCAAATTCTTGTTCATGAATAACCTCTTGTATTCATATGAAATTTCATCCCATGATAACATTTGGAAACAGTCTACAGTTTCTTGAATTACACATCCTTTAACAACTTTCATTTTCAATTCTTCTGCTATCTCTTTACTTTGAGAATACTTTGACAAATTTGTACTAAACTGTACTGGACTGGAGTTTTCATTTTGAACATTTTGGTACAATTTCTTTCTTTGCATTTCTGATTCATTCTGTATTTCTGATATCTCCCCTCTGAAATTAACTTGCGCCTCATTTACATTTACATTCCTAACCTCTTTTATCTCTCTTAGCTCACTTGTAATACTACTCATTTGACTTCCTAACTCTGTACATTCTACATTAACCTCACTTTCTTCGTTACTTATTTCCCTGCTCATGTCTAGCATTTTCTTTGAATTTTCTCCTATCTCACTTCCTATTACTTCCTCATTTTCATCTCTCATTTTTGGCATACTAATATCTAGCTTCATAACTTTCTTTTCCATTTCTTCACTGCTTTGATCTACTTTTTGCTCTAATACCTCATTACTCCTACCAATATTTTCTCTAAATTCCCTATGATCTTTGTTTATAGCTTCTCTCAATTCCTCAAAACTCTTTTGCATATCTTCCCTTTCTTGATCTAATTTCTTACTAAGATCTTCCCTTAATTCCCTATGACTCTTTTGCATATCTTCCTTTATATTTCTCAACAATTCCATCATTTCCTTTTTTATCATATCCATAATCATTCTAGTATCAGAATTAATATTTCCTGCTATTCTATTCTTACTTTCTGCACTAACATTTCCTCCCTCCAATATTACATTGTTTGAGCTTTTTTTTGTAACCTGTATTGAATTACAGCTAACTGTTACACTATTTCCTTCCATCATTGTTTTTTCAGTATTCCTAGCAGCCATTGTTTTTGTTTTCTAAAAAAAAATTACAAACACCTGACCTTTGTGATGCTGCCTGTTGATGTAGCTTTGATGTCCAGCGTTCTGCCCCTTTCTCCTAGATTTGTATGTCGCTTCTGCGTTGTTTCGTGATGAATCTACGTCGTTTCGATGTTTTCTTGTAGCTGAATTACCCTTCTGTCTTGGAATCTGCGTCTTGTAGGTCGTTTCATTGCTGCTTTCGCCTCTTCCTGGTTATTCTTGTCCCTTTCCTAGTCGTCTAGCCTTCCTTTCCTAGTTGTCGCTCCACGTTGATGCGCCAATTTGAAAGTAGTTTTAATGTTATGTGTTTGTGTTTGTAGCCCCACGTTGTGGAACCAATTTGCGAGAGGACAAATTGTATATTTACTTCACTTTAACTGCCCCACGTTGGGCGCCAATTTGTGATAGCAACAAATTGTATATATGTTTTAAAACACCACGTGGTGGATAATGTTTCTCACGTAATGTTGTTTACATCACGCGTGTGTAGCCATCTTATGTGACGTCATTCGTTGGTCTTGTCCGTTTAACTCCATCTGGTGTAGCAATTTGTATCAATTAGTTTATGAAAGATTTTAAGGTTATGTATATTATCTTCCGGCTAGCTATTTAGGTAGACATTTAACTCTTGTAGGTTGTGAAGCGGAAAGGAATCTTTTGTCTATAAATGATACTGACGAAGAAATTGGTTTTATAATTTTTATTGCAGAACACGTTCACGAACACTTTCACAAATTAATTTGGATACTCGCCATACTGAAACTGTTTGTAATAACTTCTCACTTTTAACTCACGTACTTCAACTTTATATATTTAACTGTATAATCCTTTATAAGATTTCTCGTACTTCTGCTGCGCGTAACTTTATGAATTTAGAGACCGACATGAGAATCTTGTTGAACTGGGAGCTGACGTGTTATGTGTTGAGAATCTTTTTGAACACTGGGGACGATGTGTAATGTTTTGAGAATCTTGCCGAACTGGGGGACGCTCTCTTGAACCTACACTATTTATAGGCTTGCCTCAAGATACACCTAAAGATTATAAATGAACTGCTATTGGCTAATAAAACGCGCCAACATTAGCGTCTATTTTATTATCCAATGAAAACCACTAATACATATTACTTTTATAGAACATTCTGGAAGCTTTTTTTTACTGAAAAGGCGCGAAACATTACGTAACTTCCTGGTTCCCGGTAACGATAAACAACTCAAACCCTTCATTGCAGTATTGTTATTGTTAACAGTTTCAGTAGAGCCAAATATTATTATTTACCATTAATAATTACAATTATTAAACCTCTGAAATCAATGTTACATAAAAATACATATTCATATGTACATAATTATTTACATTAAAGTAATTTATGATACAAATTACCGTCTCAAACTACTGAATGTAAACGCAAGAAAATGACTAAATAAGGATGCAAAGGCCAAGAAAATGGCACAAAATGACCTAACAAATATGCATTTTCATAATCTGGGACTCGTAATAAGGATTTATGTACACATTAGTAATGCCTATATGCAACAATTAAAAGATGACATGTCATTAGAATTCGGGCCCTGATTATCACTGATATACTTATTTCATTAGCCACAAAGCAAAAGACTCGAGCCCATCTGAGCTTCCTTTACCAACATTGATTTTCTTTTCTTTTTGTAACATCTCTCAATGTAAATGGCATTCCTATGTGCATATCTGGGGTTCGGGTACGCTATCTTTTCGGTCTGTTTTCTCTTTGAAAGAGAATGAATTAATAAAAACGTCTCCTACGAAAATTGTCTGTTTTGAAGAGCTCTATCTAATGCTACCCTATTTGACACTCACTTCCAAGTGATACCTTTCTGACCTCACTTCCGATTGTCGCTAATTCATGAAATCAAGCTCAAGTGAAAGTTCAAATGTGCTTTAGTTATAAATATTTTTGTCTCGAAAATTTTAATGCCGTATTTTCCGAAATAAATGACACGGGTGGTCTGATTCAACTGTATAGCCAGCTTACGATAGAAAACGAAAACAACAACGGCAGCGTGAGAACGTAGCGATGTTATTGTCGTACTAAACACTAAGATGCGTTTCGAACATCCGAAAGTCATCTCATGTTTAACAATATACAAATTTGACGTGTATTCTTAGGATTATTTCATTTAACTTGACAACTTTCATAACTCGTTCAGTCCATTAAGAGTTTTATGGGTACTTCTACTTATCTGCGTAATCATGTGATTCTTTCCAAAGCATTTCTACAACAATTTATTTGCGTTATAACACTTATTTCCCTCTTTTTAAACAAGCAACAAATTTGACATTTTTAGAAGACGGCTTCGGTTTTGCATGGAATTAACGGAATTTATAAACGAGCTTTTAGATTTCCCTCAAATGCTGGTGGAAAAGTGGTTTTTGTTTTCCAGATCTTTTTGAAAAACTTGTTTTTGCCGTCTCTGCCACATACCTAGTAGGCAGAGGAAGTATTGCATTCCACCCAGAAATTTGATATGGACATTTCACCGGAAATACAGGTTTTGAGGTCCGCTGAAAAACCATCTGTGTGTGTGCGTGTGCGTGAACAGCATACCTCAAAAGCGAAATGTCGGATAAATACCAAACATGGCATTTGGTTCAGTTTCTCCCAAAGATGTGATAAGGAGATTTTCAAGAAAATCCCCACCTCAAACTAGCCTTCACGAGGATTCTTTCTTGGTTAATTTTGATATTCTCAGAAATCGCTCTAGCGACTTTGATTACTCCACAAAAAAAAACGCAGATCTCTTTATAATGCAAGTTTACTTCAAACAACTGTTTTGTGGCATCAGCCATTTCGAGATATCCGTTTTATTGGTTTGAATCGTTCAATACTTTGTCTGCTGTCAGATTCAGTAGGTTCTCGCGAAGTCTTGGAAAGAGTATAGAATTTCAAGGCCAGTATAGCGACCCGCTTTTTAACATTGAACTATCGCTTCGGTTTTCTATATACCTCTTATACCTACAGCAAAATGTGTAAATATTTTTGTTAACATGAAGTAGATAGAAAAATAAGATTTTTGTTTCTCTATTTTATTTTACGTCGCTTTAACTCCTTGGTCATATCGCGACGGATCTGTTAGTGGATAACTCTTAGAACGATATGTGAAGGACAGTTAGTCTTCTAGGTCTCATCCCTGTAACCACCCGCCCGTCGCGTGTCACAGAGACCCTAGCGCATAGCTACCGAATCTTCTGCTTTCGTGCCCTCCAGTCCAACCGCCGCCCTCATACAAAGGCGGACTGTTAACCTTCTAGATCTCATCCCTGTAACCACCCGCTCCGTCACGTGTCACAGAGACCCTAGCGCATAGCTACCGAATCTTCTGCTTTCGTGCCGTCCAGTCCAACCGCCGCCCTCATACAAAGGCGGACTGTTAACCTTCTAGGTCTCATCCCTGGAAAATGCTATCTTGCTTCGTCACGTGCCCACAGAGGCCGCCAACGCATGGCAGCCGGATCTTCTGCTTCGTGCTGTGCAGATGGCGTTAGGGTGCCGTCCAGTCTAACTGCTTACATTATCTGCGGATAGATGGCATAGCGTTCGCTATTACCACTTATTTTTCATTTTACTATTGTTTTAGACTTAAGGTGGAACTTTGGGTCGTGGTATTAAATATCCAATCCGGTATTTACCTTGGCGATTGAGGAAAACCACGAAAAAACCTCAGACAGATTGCGGGCCACAGACTTTACCACCTGAGCCATCCCGCTCGGTATTAAGATTTTGTAAGAGTTTGTCGAAACTATATAAAAATAAAGGATGGCGGGCGGAGAAAGCTACGTGAATGTAACAGAAAAAGCATTTACTCCTGTTGTCTAGAAAGTTGGATATATAAATCTTTAAGAATAGAAAACAAAAGGGTATGTGCAGAACAGAAACCTTTTAAAAGTTTAAGAAAATGTGAAGAAACAGGACGAATCCCGTGAAATACGAACTTTTATAACTATTAAATCTAGGTTCGAAAGATTGTTATTTAATTGAGAAGACTATAGACCTCTAAAATGTAACTGAATAGATGAGTTAGGCACCTGTGCCTATCACTGCGGATAGATACGGTCGACATGCGCTGTAATAACTTTGGTCCGAGATATTGATTGTGGGAGCAATACACACACTCCGGGTGCAAGCAGGTCGTACAAATGTGCAGGACAGCACCCGCGTGGTTTTTATCCGAAATCGAAACCTTAATGCAGTACTTTATAAAATAACTTGCAAAAGTGGTGAAGTGATAGTCGAAATGTCATACCTATAATACGTTGCTCATCTGTAAGCGTTCAGCTGTGATAATGTGTTTTCCAGGCACTAAATAAATTCCGAGAGGGGATTAAAATGAAGAAAACCATGTAAAAGAAATAAGAAAGATAAACCTTGCTGTTTATGCAAGTAGTAAGAAAATAAATGAAGATGCAAGGCCGACTGTGAAGTGTCTAGTTTCTAATACACGGGCAAGAGAGTTTGTTTTTGTTATGAAATCTTCGCCCTTCATAGTTACCTGTTATTGTTTACAAGGGCAGAGTGCTTTACAGTTTTATTACGAGTTGTAAGAATGCCTTTGGTATGAGGGCTTTTATGAAAAATGCTGCCTGTTACACTATTAACGTTTTGTAATATGGACTGCCGTTAAATTTTATCACCCACGAATCAAAATGGTTGTTAAAGACAAAGGATTGCCTCTTGTCCCCGTGGCTCTGTTATCTTTGTTTCTGGCTTTAAGTGTTTATTATGTGGTAGACAGAGTGGCGCGTTCGGCAGAGAACACCATACCATATAGTGACAACGATAACAACCAAAACTACGTGCAAAGTCAGAAGGTAGTGAACCCTTTAACTGAAATATTGTACCAGCAACTTTTCATGAAAAAGAGACTTGAAATGTGTCCTAATTTCTTGAAAAGCGTTTGTAAATGGGATACCGATATTCCCTCTGAGGAAACAACAATAAGGAGCAAACGTTTGAGTAAGATCGGCGGTGTGATCGTGAGATCGTGTCAAATATTAGGCGTCAAGAAGTACCAGGATGTATGTTTTCTGGTTAGCAAGAACAGTTCAACCTTAGAAATGGAAAACGATCCGAACGGTAGGAGTTTATTGAGAGTTTTGCTTCAAAACTGCACGCACGTGAACGACAATGGATTTCCCTGTACTTTTGCGGAAAGAGTGCCAAATGAAAAACACGAAAAGAAAAATGTATGCATTTCAGACAGAGAATCTTTCAGCAATATTGTAAGCTACCGATGTAGATCCCAAGTTTCGGAAGAAAATAATAAAATAATACCATTCGAGAACGTTGTGTTCACGGTAAGCGAAGAGAAGAAGAATACTTCCAATAAAGAGAATGGGCACGAGTACAGACTAGGAACCAACAAGACAGTCAGCACAAATGCTACATCTTTCGTTTGTCACATCCTTCTAGCCGCTCTGCTGATAGTGTCTGCGTCTGTGGCTTTATTCGAGGTCTGTCGAGATCGATTGGGAGATAAAAAGGTAACTAAGTGATTATTTAGTAAGTTTTATAAAGTAGCTGCATGTCATTTATCCAGCTAGTAGTTTAACATTATAGCGTACCTCAGGGGTCGAACCAGGGGGAATATGTAACGTCTCCTTCTCAGGGCAATTTGACGAAATCTGGTAATTTTCTTGCTGGGGAGGAGAGAAATGTTTCTTCTTCCCTGAGTGATTCGAACCCCTGTGTATGCATGTAACAGTAGAGAGATATTCACTGAAACAAAGGCAAGAAAACCTATTTCTGCAAGTCCACTATTAAACTCCGCTGATTTATATCTGACACTCTGAGTCCAATTCCACATTTACTATCATTATCGAGTATTCCGCTAAATTTCATTGCAGTACCTAACAAGTTGTAGCAACGGTAAAACTGACAATGAAGCAGTAGCATACCGTGTAAACCTAAACAAATGTTTTAGTGAAGTAATGATGATCTCATTACAAGATGCGTAACACCTTTTCGGTCGTATATTGCCTAATAATGATGGTTTCTTAAACTTAGATGTCACATTTATTTTATAAATTGGTATAATATTGCTGCTCACAATCAGTGAATGATACGTGATTAGCGCCATACCCTTTAAGAAATTGTATTGCATCAGAATTTGTGTGTTTTCTTGCTTCTGTTGAGATATACTATTTGCTTGCAGGTTAGGAGCAATGTTTTAGGATTGGCATATTCATCACAAAATTTAATAGTTAAAGTCATTTATAAAGCATGACATTCTAGTTAGTTTAAACTTAGGTAGTTTGCCCTTTCGTTTATTTCGTATTGTAGATTAACACCCGTTACGGTTCAAAATGCTTCTTGGAAATCGTTGCAATTTTTAGGCGTACGAATATATTTTCGGTGAAGAAATCCGCATTGACTTGGACGTTCCTGCGAATTACACTACTTAGATTATAAAGCAGGTTTACAAATGATCATCCTTCATGTATTAGACGCAATTTCTTCGCCCTCTTGGAAGATGTGAGAAAATCTGGTACGATCCATCTATGCACGATAGGTTCAATTTTAAGTTCTTCGTATGAATCGTATTTTGCCTGTTGTTAACCTTCTCCCATCACATTTTCTTATTGCACATGCTTCACTGCTATAACCTAAAATAGGTCATGCAAGTATGTGTTAGGTATTCATCTGTACGTGTCTTCAATCTTGGGATGGTTTGAATACATTGTTAGTAGTTCCAGTAATTTTTAGAAATTTAGTTGGCCATGTCATCATAACCCATGCATGACAAGTTATAAGCCAAATAATTAAATTAACTCGTTTTACTAATGACATGATATTTATAATAATTTTGCATGGAATTGCATATTTTCTTAAATATGCCAACGCTTTAGTTACAGTTGATATTTCCACATTAAGGTTTGAAGCTATTTTTTGTAAGTTATAGACGGCTGTATGTAAATCACCCTCTGACTTGGCAATAATTTCTTGGCCACATCAAAAACTAAAGTATCGATATGAGCATTTCGGTTGTTGAGAAGAGTTCTTGTGTACAATAAGAAAGGAAAAGGCCACAGCCTTGTCAAATGCCTTGATTTATTGGGACCCTGTTAGATATTTCATATTCACTTCTTACCGGGATTTTTTTCTGAATGTAGAATGCATAAATTATAGAGAGAAGAAATAATTGGATTTGGTACATTATTATAGTGCAGTATTTGTAAAAATACGTTCCCAGCTAGTTTGTCAATTGCAATGGGTCGACCAAGTTAACAATGTAAAAGAAAGCCGTAAAGTAAGAAATAATCACGTTTTATATTTTTCCACGGAGTGCTGCTTAAGCAAACTCCTGATCGTGCCATCGCTCTTCACCTAAAAGCGGGTTCAACAAAGCAGATACCTACGACATTATGAGGTAAAAAATCACGGCAGAGGTTTAATCATCTTTGCAGTATACCATGAAATCTGTAGAGCTAACAATGATTTACTTTCTACGAGTACCACAACAATTCAGATGCAAAAACTGTATATGCTATTCAAAATTTTAGTCATCGACTCCGACTTGCTGTTGTTCAGCCCGAGTGAATTTTGCTGCGTGCCCGCCCTCAACAGGGTTTTACCGCAGGTTGTCTATTCTTAGGTAAAGGTTATTAAGGATGGCGGTTTCAGTTTTAGAGTGGTAGCATGTAGCTCCTCGACAGCTACCTTTTAGGATGCAGCGATCCTTCTGCACCCTGGTGGAATGTGTCTGTAATATTCAACTTACATTGCCTGGGGTTTGTAATTTGGAGACCACTCAACTCTTGGTAGGATTTGAATGGAGGTGAGCTTTAGCTGCTGTTGTTATCTGGTACGCCCGCATGCCATGCGGGGAACCCGAAGACGGCGAGTTCTAGGGTTATAATCCCCAAGATAACTGACCAGGGCACTCTGAGGTTAGGTATACAAGTGTAAAATTTTTCAGCCCAGCGCCTAATTTCATCTTCCACATATGGAAGAGATGAGGTCTCATGTAGCAGTCTCACGGGTAAGGCGCGGCCGACAGATTAAATGGACCGGAGTCCTCTACTCTCGCCCGTTTTAGCCACAGTAGTCAGTTGTCTACGGCCATGCCCCAGACCTCCCAGGCATACAGCATGAGGGGGATTATCAGGGCTCAAAAAGATGTAACTTCAAGCGAACAGGCATCCCGAACCTCAGCATCGAGTACAAGGAAGCAATTGTCCCCCTGCGCCCGGACAGAGACGTCACGGATGTGCTCACGAAAAGTTAAGCCCTTGTCCAACTTTACTCCCAGGTAGGTTATCGAATTCCTCCACTCGATCCTTCGGCCTCGATAGCGAAATGTAGGGCAGTATGCGGGGGTGTGGCGCTTTGCTACAGCATAGCGTGGCTCTTGTCCGCGTTAACGGACATGTGCCAACCCGGCACCACTGCTGGATCAGGCGGAGATGTGTCTGTACTGGGTTGAGGGCTCTGAGCAAGTGTTTATTGGTGCAGAACAGCAGCACGTCATCAGCATACTGGGCCATTTCGAATTGTTGCTGTGTCGGAAAGTCTGCCATAAAGATGCTGAATAGCGTGGGAGATAGTACAGAGCCTTCAGGGACTCCGCCTCTCACTGGCCTAAGTGTTGATGTTTTCCCCGACTGAAACCTTGAAATGTTGTTGATCTGAGTAGGTAATCCCAGGTGGATGAGTTTGTATAGGAGACCCGCGTGCCATGTCGTTGAGAAGGCCTCGATATCCAGCGATACCGCGGCGAGAAGGAACCTTCCTGGAAATCCAGGGCGGCTGCCTCCACCACTCGCAGCAGCTGCTGAGATGCCGACTGCCCAAGACGGAATCCAAACTCGTGGTCAGGGATGGCCTGAATGTCTCCCAAAAGTAAGAACAAGCGGTTGAGGATCACCGAGAACTTTCGAGAAGGTTGGAAGGAGACCGAAGGATCGGTAGTTGGAAGGATGTACCGGTTCTTTCCCTGGCTTCAAAATGCATATCACCTGGGCCTCTCACCACTCTCGTGGAAAGTGACCCAGACTGAGACACACGTTGAACACCCAAGTGGGAAAGAGCACGGCATTGAAGGGAAGGTGTCGGAGCATGAGGGGGGTTAGCCCGTTAGCCCTTTTTGGGATTGAGACGCAGTAGTACGCCATGGAGCTCACTCGGGCGGGTGATGGAGAGCCGATCCACGTCGTCCGAAGGGAGCTGGAAGTATCGGCGTACCTCCCACAAACGTGCTCGGAAAATATGTCGTCCTGGGGTTCGTCTTTCGGACGCAAAGTACGTTCAAGATGGTCGGCGAACATTAGCTTTGGCCTGGGGTTAATGTGCGAGGCCTTGGATGCCTTGGAGGGGTTAGGTGTATTGGCCTTGACGGTTTCGGAGGCTTTTGACTATCATCCACACGTCGCCACCTTCGATGCGCAGCCTAGTCACCCACACTTGTACCTGGTGCTCGTGGAGGCGGATTCGAACCTGGCGTCGTAGATGCCGTAAGAGGCTCGATTGTGTGGCGTGCGGTGACGTTGGTACAGTCTCCGTGCAGCCCAGAATCGGCGTATGAGGATAATTAGGTCCACTGGAAGGACATCAGGATGTAAGGGAGCTGGGGCGAAAACTGTCAGGTTGTGGGCAGTTTGCATCATATGGAGGTGAAGGAAGAGACGGCTCCCTCCAGGGTCGGGATGTCTGTGATCCTAGGGTTCGGTAGTATGGGAGTGTGGAGGCAATTCCTTACGCCTTCCCAGTTGACCTCTCGGTTTCGAAACGTGGAGTCGTGACTGGCAACCCTGGTGGTGATCGCGAAGTCGATGACTGAAGACAGTTCTCCCTCTCGCGGATGATGTGTGGGCTGCCAGGGACCGTGCACTTGAAGTAGTGGGTCCGCGTCTATCAGGCGAATTATTGCATTGCCTCGGACATCCGTCTGTGACTGCAATGCAAACGACGATGTTTGGCATTGAAGTCGCCGACCAGAATTGCACTGGTATGTAGGGCTAGGAGTGTGAGGTAGTCATTGCGCAAACTGCCTCGCTGGAGGATGATACACGGAGACCACCAAAACCTCCGTTCCGCCTAGATCCATAATACTGCTATGGACTCTAGGGTTTGAAGAGGTGGGAGTTCTGCCCACGAGGACCGCCTTGCCGCCTCCTGGACGACCCTGACGGTCCATTCTGTGGCAGACGTAGCCTGGAAGACGGAAGCGGTTGTCGGGACGGAGAGATGTTTCGCCGACTAAAATGACGTCCAGTGTCTGGGTGCGGGCTAAATGTAGCAACTCGCCCCCCTGACCGGCCAGGCCGCAAACGTTCCAGCACGCGAACCTAAACGAGGTACGAGACCTATTTCGGTGCACCATTCTGGGCTAGCGATATGACGGTATTCAGGAGGGCAAGCCCTTCCATGGCTACCAACATTTTGTCGGCGGGTCATTGGCAGTAAAGAATTTGACGAGGAGCTCGCAGATCTGGTGGCCGTAGTGCAGCAGCAAGTGCTGTAGCCACCTCACCGTCGCCGCAAGGTCCAAGAAAGGGCTAGGATTGAAGTTGATATAGGTTGGGTAGGAGCTGTCCGAGGGGTAGCAGGCGCCGCATCGGCTGGGAAACAGGAGCACCACTCCTCATAGTCTCGGCCCAAGTCAGGCTCCTTGAATACCAATTTAGCGTTTATATCATAAATTGACACACTTATGAAAAGGGCGAATGGGTTCCAAACGATTTGCTCTTAATTTCGTTTTTCCTTTATAAGCAATAGATATGCAAATTGCAGACCAACTTTTGGTTTCATTTAGCAGGATGTGATAACGATCCGTTCCACTGTTCGGCGAAAAATGAAAACGTTTGGCATTATTAAATATCGGTGACTACAAAAATCCAATTTAATGCTAGTTTTGTTATAGAACCCGTGACACCATCCACCAACTCGCATACAAACCAAAATGTGTGCCCCTGTAGGGGAGGATCCATGGCTTTCTAAGATGTGCAGATGAGCACGCAATCACTCGGTGCACTTTTACTGTTACCAAACGTCTGCCAGGAAATGAAATAAATTATCAGGGGCTCTTAACCTAGAAAATTAATACCAGGTAAAAGCAGCTAGGAAGAAACATCTCAGCACAACCGTAAAACATGTTTTTAAATTCATAAATAACTGGCAATGTTTATTTGCACCGTCGGTCCAGATTGCCTTTCTGAGTCACCCAGTTGCTCATTTGTTAGGTGTCACTCTACTCGGCCGCTATTGCTTATTAAAGATTTTGGAGAGCCCTCTACGATATTTTAGACAGCTCTAGTGCAGACATGGCACTAAGTGGTTGACCCTAAGCCCTTTGTTTCTTATTCACCAAAGTTAAACAAGGGCTGAGTTGATGGCAGGTTGCCATAAAAATCCAATAAAGCTTTGTGACGTGCCATGTGCACGTTATTTAATGTGGAACATCAAACCCTTTTGGCTGCGATAATAGGAATAAAGCTTGTTATCGTCTAAACTAGTAGTGTAAACCGTTTGAAATCATCGTATCGTACTATTTAAACACCTCAAAGCGTTGTGTTAAACATAAAATGTCTTCACATCATTTTAAAAGGCATAAAACATGATGGGTTAAGGATTCTGGTCAAGTGACTACCTATCTGTGAGTTCTTTTCGATGACAAAATATGCTTTAGTTCAATATCTACTACCAAACTGAAATTTATTTCCGCTACTCTTCCTTTTGTAAGTGAACTAACTTCTTGTTGCAAACGATTGCCCGGCTCGTGGCCCAGCAGTTTCCATCCACTGAAACAATTCCATAAAATTCTACTTCTGGTCCTATCTGATTTCTCGGTTAACATTCTTGCAATATTATGTAAGTATTCAACAGATGTAAGCTCCTCTAAACAGCTAAAGAGTGTGGACAAGTAAAACAGAAAATGTTTAATGTTTATAATATGCTGTAATCATTATGCTCACTTGTTTCTGCTTTTTATAACTTTTTTTGGTTGTTTTGGCACCACTTGTCCGAAAGTAATCTTCTCCTCCGTGGTGTAGTGGTTACCATGCTAGGCTCTAGGTTTTTTTCAGGCGTAAAATCCTTAGCATGGCTTCCTTCGGAAGGGAAGTGAAGCCGGTGGTCCCGTGTCGTAGATTTACCGCACGTAAAAGAACCTCAAGCCTGATAAAGAGGCCTCTGAGCAAAATTACCGGTCTTTCATGCTAAGTCATCAGTATCTAGTTGCCTAAATACCGATCTACTTTTGAAAGCTCTTTTCTGTGAAATGTTGATGCCACCATAAGCGCCTAGCATATATTACCAAGTGTGGATTGCTTTCGGTCTTGTGTAAGTCAAATATGAAAGTTAAAGCTTCTCAACAGCCAGCTCGTTCGAAAGAAAGTCTTTGTTTGCACATTATTATTTATCATGTTTTATTTTTTCCCTTTTTTTTCTCTATAAGGGAGCAAAACTAATCCCCCCTCTCCCTCCCTCTGGACCAGTTCAGTATAAAATAACTACATTTTAACACGAAACAAATATTTCACGAAGAACTTAAAATGACCATCGTACAGTATTTTTAAAACAAGTGCATGCGCTGTTCCATCTCTGTATAGTAATGTTACGATCCCCTTAAGGAGCAGCTTATTAAAATGATCACTGAAACGATATAGTTTTATTAATAGCAATTGTATTTAAAAAGTAATTTTCATAGTTTATTGATAATATATTTATTTTGTCTCGCATGGCACTAACCTGTTGTGATCATAATAATTGCTTGCACGAATGTGACCCTTCATAGTGAGATATTTTGCTTTAAAAATGATTTGTACTTAAAGACAATAGTTTGCATTTGGTTTATGCTAGTAGTTAAAGAATTAAACATCACTTAGATGTCTTTGAAAACGGCACTGCTATGGGCCGCCCTCTTTCGAGTCTCAAATAAACAGTTATCTACATAGTAAAAGAACTATCCAGATAGCGTCTTCAATTTCTATGTAGAAACTCATCTATAACCTTTAGAATGACTGACATACGTTGATTATTTTTTTTCCCCGCTTCATTATAAAGGTCAAGTTTCACCGAAGAATAATTAAGGGAACCCGGGGCAGAACAGTACATTTAAAGTTTGATACGCTGTAAAATAGTAAGGGGCCTGAAAGGCCTGAAAATAAGCAAATACATTATTTTATTCATTGGCAACATAACTTTGCCTTAAAAACATAAAAAATTAAATACACTAATGTTAACTTGTGGTTTTATGAACATATGCACTGTGCTCCGTTTTGTCCCAGATCCGGGGCGGAACGTAACACCAACACATTTGTTATAGAACTGAACAAGTTATGCATATAATTCGTAATTTAAACACTGCAAGTAAAATGTAGTGTTGCACACAACAAGGTATTAACCTAAAAGTTTTATGAATACTGATTTGTTTGGACAAAACAATAACCTGAGCCCAAAGGTGGCATAATATCCATTACTGCAATCTGGTTCTGTTCTGCCTCGAATAGTTAAGGTTATGTTTATTGTTCATGGTCTAGCTTAGAAAGAAGATATTAACCACGCAATTGTATCAGTATGCAGCTTGATCATAAACTATGGTGCATACATGCTAAAATAGTAATTTGTTGAATTCTGGGAGTCTCCGATAGTTTGTATCCTCTACTGGGCTTTGTTTCTTTTAAAAGCCTCGAAATTCATGGGCAGCATGCACTCACCAGTTCAAATATATTTTTTAAGTATCTTGAAATAATAATATTCGCAAAAAAGGTTCTGAGGCGACTTCATTTGCTCAAGTGTAAGAAATTTATTGCTGACCTAGTTCAACAAAAAGCGCGTTTTAAACTTGCTGTTTTCAGACAAGGGTATTCAAACATTAGTGATTCTAATACACTAATCTACGACTCCATGATCACTGGACCACTCCTAATCTGCTATCAAAACGGTAACAAAATCCAAAATAGCCACAATGACATTTTGCATCGCACGAAAGAAGTCTCAATATAACTAAGTAATCTTCTTTTACAAGAAAAATAACCTTAAACATGCCAGATCGTAAGGGAAGCATTAATGAAGCTGCTTTTAAGGCTATACCTGGAAGTAATTATCTACGTTAAAGCTGTGATAGAGCCTAAAGAATTAAGAATTAGTTCCGCAGAAAATCTGCATACATAAATCTTAACACTAAATGTACCTAGTAAAGTTCTTGTGTAAATACTGTTAACCTCTTTATTAAACAAGGACATCAGCAGAGAGTCGTACTTCGTGATGTAGTGGTTACCATGCTAGCCTCTAGGTCGCGGGTTCAAACCCGGCGGACGGCGATGGATTTTTTTCGGGCGTAAAAATTCTTAACATGGCTTCCTTCGGAAGGGAAGTAAAGCCGGTGGTCCCGTGTCGTAGATGTACGGCACGTAAAAGAACCTCGAGCCTGATAAAGAGCCTCGAGCAAAATTACCGGTCTTTCACGCCCAATATAGAATGGGACGCTAAGAATCACAGCAGTTAAAGAACGTCCATAAATAAAACTAAATTTAATTTTTAATTTACATCAGCAGAGATATCATAGGACACTCATTTGTGTAATCTTGAAACGAGCGGCTATCCTAAACAGAGTTCTTTAAGAAATTCGGCCTATATAATTATATCCCCGTTTACTAAAGTGAGGAATTTTATTTAAAGGATACTAGGTGTGACAATAAAGAAACCGGACCTAATTTTTTACTTATTTCAAGGACAAAGAAGGGTGTAGAGCATTGACCTGTGGACTTCCCTCTACCATCATAGGTAGAGTCGTGAAATAAATACTTTTCTATAAAAATAAAGTGGGGTATTATTTATTGGGCGATCTCATACACACAACAGATATATGCAAAATCTGGTTTCACTAAATGACGCTTAAGGGAATTAAATATATGTTGTATCTATCAAGTTGGGAGAAAACTCTCCTCCTATTTTCAGAAGAAAGAGTTTTGGAAAATAAAACAGTACAAAATAGTATGCTTATTAAAAGCATATATTTATTATTACAAGCATATATAGGGCACTGTATGTCCAGTTTCTGTTATAATATAATTGTACTGCATGCAGGGAATGTGGTGGGTGGCTTGTTTACCATCCAACATGTAATATGTGGCCATCTATCCATCATTGGGGTACACCCACTCAGAAGTTACACATTCACTTCACAACGGACATGTCTAGCAAAGAGAGAGAAACATTTTCCTTAGATATTATAGGAAACAAGGTTGTCAGCTGATCTTACAAATTGACACATCCTGTACTCTTCTGGTACTCAAGAGCACACTTTTACATTCTCTTTGGGTGCTTGACCTTTCCTCCTCAGCTTACCTGTTACTGCAATGTCAGCAGCTTTGTATTTTATGATAGGAAATAAACATCTTTGTTATCCTTCTATTTCAACACGACACATTCATTGCAGACCATGATTCATAATTCCTATGTTTCTGTTTATTATGAGAGATATCAGGCGGCAAATCTTTCTTATTTTTTCTGACAGTACAAAGTGCATTGCTTTCTAAAGAGATATGGAGATCTTTTGAATGCCACCTGACAGTTAAGGATGCAAATATGTGTAGTTTTACTGGCCGGCACACACTTGCAAGCTAAATGCCATTACTACTCTATGCAAGTACAGCTCATAATATGATGCACATGGGTTAATATTCTTAGGATAATCCCAAAAGAAAAAGTCCATAGGAACAATGGACTTGTTAGGACTATGCAAAAACATTCCTTCAGACGTGTGTGGCCAGCCTGGAGATTTCTTAATGTTAACATTTCCAGTGAACAATGGTTTGCTAGAAAATGGTGTACTAAAGGTAGCAACTTAAACTAAACTGTGCTTTCTGCTGTACATGTGCCTGCTCGCTAGTGAAGTGACAAAGGTGTCTGCGCATGCACCCAGTGACTTAAAGGTCAACACAATGGCTACTACAGTTGTTATACAGTCTCACATTGCTTTCATACTGATTGCTTGCTTACAGCTGTCTTAATTGACAATTGAAATTACAGACACCTTGTGCAGTGACTCTTGCCACTAGCATTTCCTTTACTTACTACTAGAAATAGAGGCCACAAGATCTACTTTAGCACCAGAACCACTGATATTTGGTGATCACTAGGACTGCAAATGCTGACCCACATTTCCCCTTAGCGGTTTTATATCAATGGATAATCATAGTTGCATGTAATGAGTAGACACTTTATTATATTATGTTACATTTGAAAATGGATAAAAATCTAATTAATGCCAAAGTAAAATGATTATTTAGAAAACTTACAGACCTGTACTTGTTGGAATCATACAATAAGCCTGCACAGGCTTCACAAAATATTTTATAATGCAGTGTCTTGTCTCTCAGGAGAAAGTGACACAGTAATCATCCAGTTGCATTTCCGTTTCTTTTCTCTTGGTGTAGAGAATTGTGGAATCCCAGACATATCCAGCAAGCTGTAAAATGTGAAGTGACTAATGTCTGAATGCTTGCAAGCCATTTGGTGGACAATATCAACTCCATATTTAGATTCATTGTGAAATGTTATTCTAAAGTAACCTGAATCTTCATAGCGCCGAGAAACAGGCATTCATACTGACCCTTCCCATACTCTTCTCCAACAACACTTGTTGCATAGATCTTTTGTGTTTTTGACTTTTTCCTTTGAGGTCAATTTATAATACCCACAATACTCACTGCATTTGGTTTAAAGGTTTCAACAAGAGGTGAGTGAGTGGTTGAAAAGTGTTCACAAGTGACCTTTCTTCCCTTTTTAAATAAGGTTGCATCAAGTTTTTGACATCATAATCACTATTTGGCCCAGCGTCATCTTCCAAGATAAAGATAAACATTCACAGTATATTTGGAATCTTTGTTACTTTTGACAACACTTTCTTGGGTTTGAGGCTATGAACTGTATAAATCTACAGGAGCATCTGGAAGCAAAGAGTCGTTTGTCAATTGTTATGGGTATACAGCCAGCCATACTGTGCATTTGCAATGAAGTTGCTCCAGTCCCTAAAGCAAATTTTCTAAAAAGTTGTTCCTAATACATATAATTCCTAAAATACATTTTTCCTAATTTTGGTTTCTAGATTGTTTTTATTCCTAAAATATGATTCTTCTTTGGCTGCCACATACCTAGTAGCAGAGAAGGTATTGTAATCCACCCAAAAATTTGGTAGTGAGATTTCACCAGAAATATGTGCTTCGAGGCCCCCTGGATCCAAAACAGCATTTTTAGAAAAAGGTCCATATGTGTGTGTGTGTGTGTGTGTGTGAACAGCATAACTCAAAAATGAAAAGTCAGATAAATACCAAACTTAGTATTTAGGTTCTATACCTTCCAAAGCTGCGACATAAAGACTTTCAAGAAAATCTCCCCACTCCAAATTACCCTTTATATGGAACATTTTTCGAAATTTTGGATTTTCTAAAAAAAAAGGACTGTAACAAGTTTTATTAAAATACCATATATTAAAGATATTTATACAACAAATAAAATATATATCTTGAATTTTCTGAGAATAGCCTGTGAAGTCCACTTCATTCAGAACAATTTTGTATAACTGGTAACTTTAAGTGATAAGACGAAAGCGTGCAATGTGAAAAATGTAGATCTCTTTAAAACACCAATTCACTATTTTTGTGGCTTCAGTCATTTTGAGATATCCATTACTAATGCTTCGAAGTGTTCAATACTTAGCCATTCTTTTCAAATTCTGTCAATTTTCAATTGTTTCTCGTGATGTTATTTAAACAGTATGGAATTTTAAGGCCATCATATAGCATCCAGTTGGAAAACATGGGACTATTGCTTTTCCCTTTGTATTTATAACAAAATGTGTAATACAGCTATTTCCAGAAAGTTTTATTTCAATTAAAATAAAGTATATAGGAAAATAAACTTTTGTAAGAATAATTTGTATACCCACTAATAAGTGACAGATGAGTAGAGGAAGTCATGTGAATGTAATACATCAGATTTTTCCTAAATTTAAATTCCTAACATATTACCTCCTACTATTATAAATCCTTTTATCTCCCATAGAGCTAATTCTGCAAGAAATGTCTTAGTGTCTGACTTCTCTTTTTGAAGCTGTACAACTGTTGAATGTAGACTAGGATGATGTTAACCCACAACAAGCTGGAAGCAATTGTGCTACCCCTTGATTGTCCTATGCTTATTATGTATTGTTGCTTTGTACATATTCCACAAGGTAGGTTCTAGCTATTCTATCAGGAGCACATATTGATTAAAAATAATCATGAGGGCTGAAGGTAAATCGCAATAAAACTAAAATCATGGTCTTCAAGAAGCATAATAAATTGCATAAAGACAAAGAATGGTTAATGGCAGGCAAGAAAATTCAAGTTGTTAATGATTTCTCATATTAAATTGGGTAGTAATGGAGACTGGGAGAGACAGAAAAGATCTGCAATGGTAAACGGAAAACTGACGATATGCAAATGTTTATACTTGATGCCAGTAAGTGGTTTGAAAGACTTTATGCAACCTTGGTTTAACCTTGTGGATTTACAGAGGGGTAATTTAGGGAATAGACAAGGGAATTTATACCAAGAAGTTTCTGTAAATTAATTTTGGGAGTCCCTAGCAATGCAGCAGCTTTAATAGACCTAGGGAAAGTAACTGTGAGAGGGCTAATGTTGGAGAAAGTACTGAAATATTTATTTGGGATCCAAGAGTTACCTGGTGCTGATATAGTGAAAATATGCTTGATATATCAAGAACAAAATTTGGGTATTATGTCAAATGTCTGGTTGAAGGAAATTAGAGAGCAGTTATTTAAAAATGGGTTAGGAGACTTTCGGGTTAAAATTGGACACGTTGAAAGAGGCTTTTGGAAGGAAGTGAGATCTAGAATGGAAGATGTGGATAGACAAATTTTATTTGCCCAGGTTAGGGAGAAAAGCTCAATGGCTTATTACAAGGAATTAAAAGATGACCCAGAAAAGGAGAAGTACATTTTTATTTGCAAAAGAATGAAAGAGAAAGGTTACCTGGTTTCGATTAGGGGTTTGGAAACTAAGGGAAATGAGGAGAGAGGTTGTCCCTGAAATGTGCCCTAGAGGGAAGATGAAATTCATATTACCTTTCAATGTAAAGACACTAATGACTGGACGGTAAGTCTAATAATAGCTAAGAAATGGTTGCTGAGAATCAAAGAAATTGCACTTATAAAGATTTTTGAAGACCGGAAGCAGATTCCCAAACTAGGGCAGTTTTTATTTAAAGTGAAGATGAAATGGAAATGGTCAGTTGAAAAAAACATGCAAATTTAGATTAATTTTTAGCTGACAAACAACATCCATGTAATATGTTAACTTTTGTATTTGTATACTGAAATAGTTATCTCTGGCCAAATAACTGGGGTTAAGGTCAGTCCATAACCATGTATGAACTCGGCACTTAAATAAATAAATAAATAAAATAATCAAAAAGATTTCTACATTA
This sequence comes from Deroplatys truncata, assembly GCA_030765065.1. Taxonomy (NCBI): domain Eukaryota; kingdom Metazoa; phylum Arthropoda; class Insecta; order Mantodea; family Mantidae; genus Deroplatys; species Deroplatys truncata. The sequence goes on from CM060979.1 coordinate 4,807,754, forward strand.
TCCTCAATAGTTTCTCTCACTTCTTGCCCGTCTTGTGCTGGTACAAACATCAATGCTAAAAGCGTAGGTATGTGTAACAAGTCTGTGGTCTATATACTTCTTCACATGTATCCCCTACAAACAGATTGTGCCAACATTTTACCTATTGCAGTGTTCACTCTGTTAATTTTCAGTTCCTCAAAATCAGTTAAAATTTTGTGGTAATAGTTTGTTGACTTAAGTAGGTTGAGCTTCTTCCTTTGATGACAGTGTAGTGGCACTTGTAATATATCACCCTTTCTGAATTCCTTCCAGGTTACCTTATAAGCCCAATAATTACGAATAAGTGTTTAAATAAATTTGGGCTTACCTTAAATGTGCCATCCATGAACCATTGTTTGATAGTAATTCTAAGATATTTTTAGTCACAAATAATAAAAACTGGTTTTATGCATTTCTTTCCACATCCTCAGAAGAGTCATGAATGAGAAATAGGTCGGTCACCTGCTAGCATCTGCTCATATCTTAAGTGCCATAGAGACAGTGGATTTGATGGCTGCACATGTATTTGTTTTTGTTTAAGGGCTTACTACTCCTGATGGAACATTTCTCAGTTCTGTATACAATATTTCTGCAGAAGGTATCCTAGGTCTTTTTCTCTACTATTTGTTTAAGTCACTGTGTGACTTTTTCTGCTTCTGCTTCTTCTCTGTTAGGTGAGTGTTATTTTTTAGTTCCTTTCAGAATTGTGATTCCACTGTATAGTGATAACTCTTGCCTTGCATTATTTTGCTTTACATTTCTAATATTCCCAATAACACTTTCCTTTATAGGTTCAAGTTTTATAATGCACAAACCCATTAATTTGTTTCTGTCTCTACTAGAGGTAACAATTTCCAAATGTTCCTGCATTACACAAACTTTTAAGTTATTATATGAGGGGGACACTGAAAGGTTTTATAAAATCAAAACAGGATTAGTTTTAAAAAAAATTAAATCATTTTGTTGATTTGCAAAATATTCCTCTTTAACATCAACACATGTTTGCATTTGATGAAACCAGTCTTTAAAGCAATGATGCCACTTTTCCTGAGGCACTTCGGAAACGAGGTTGTATAATGTTCCACTGCTTCATCTGATGACGATAAAGTTATTCCACACATTTTATCTTTAATTTTTCGAAGCAAAAAGAAATCACAAGGCGGTAGGTCAGGGCTGTATGGTGCTGAACTTTAGGGCATGCAGATACTCTGTTAGTTTGCGACAATGCACTGTCATGCTGTAATACTATTTTTCCTTTTGGGCGGTTTTCACAAACATTTTCAAATATTTGCAGTAAACAGACATTTGTTTACCAATCTGCAGTAATGGTACATCTATCTTTTAATGCTATAGTAGCAATATGGCCCGTTTTAGAAACAAAACTAGCAACCATCTTGTTGCCAGCACTGCAAATTCATTGGACTTTTGTAGGCATAGGTTCTGTTCGAAAGACCCATTGAACCGACTGACTTTTCTTTTCAGGATCGTAACAATAAATCCAAGATTCGTCACCAGTAACGATATTCCAAACCAAATTTGAAGTACTGCTTTGGAACTTTTCCAGGATTTTTCTGCACTAATCAATGTTAATTTTTATTGGTAGTCAGTTTATGTGAAATCCATCGACAACAAAGTTTTCTTTCGTCTAACTGTTGATGTAAAGTGTTTTGAGTTTGACTCATACCAATGCCCAATATCACCTAAATAAATTCATTATATGTCCGTCGACCTTCCTCAAGTATTGCTTGAACAGTGGTAATATTTTCATCAGTAACAGCAATTCTTGGGTGTCCTTCACAAAATTTATCCCTAAGAAAAAACTTATCTCTTTTGAATTCACTGTAGCAATTATAAATTGTTGCATTAGATGGGGCTTCTCTGCCAAATGCATTTCTAAGCTGATCTTCACATTATTTAGACATTAATGATAATTTAAAATCATAAAAAATCATAGCCCGGAAATGTTCTGTAGTCAAATTCGTTTTTGGGCAAACACCAAATCTTTAAATGATGATAATTAACAAATTATTAGAACAAATCAAACAAATTATATGGCAAACAACTTGCATTAAAAAGTAGCTGTCAAATATGAACAAATTTCATTTGTTTTTAGGATCATATAGTCTAAAAATTGTCAGTACTACACCTTGTAAAGTTATAAATTCCAGATTGAACTTCAGAATTTTGTTTGTTTTGCCATAGTTACCATTAAAAATAACTGAGGGTAATAAATAACAGTAAAACTATGGAAATCAGTCACAGCAATTTGGTAATTTTTACAAACATGTTATAATTAGGGATATTGTATTTGGAAAAAGGCATTAGAAATTAAAATTAAAGAATAGTATACATTATGAACTGTGGGTGTTAGAAACTTTGTTTAGGAAGTATGAGTTAGCAAACTGGTTTTAGGAAAAACACTTGGGAATCAGTTGTACCAGATCTCTGACACCAATGAAAACTTATCTTCATGTGCATGCAATGTCAAGCCTCAAATAGTACACTGTAATCTATTGTAATTTAACAGTCCTGTTACCTGACTCCAATACTCGGCATACTTTTATTTCAGTAAATAATCACATTGCACTTCAAAATTTTGTCTGCAATCATAAGTCATCAAGCAGTGATGCAAGTATCATTCATATTACGCTTTAGAGGGACAAGCACAACCTTTGAATATAATCTGATGCCCACATGAAGTACCACCTATCACTCCAGGTTGAGCTTTCTAGAGGTGTAATTGCCCTTGCACATAATGCGCCATAAAAATCAAAAGATAATGCTAGAATTGTAGGATTTTATTTATGTTATACATAACAGTGCATAAAAATTAATTACTATGAGAATTATTAATGTTATTTCACTTGAATTAAATAAAATACTCATTTGAAATGCTGTGTATAGAGCTCTGTAATATAGTTATATTTTCAGTACACTCCAGTACTGATAAGAATGAGCGGCTTATTTATTTTACTTGTTAGGTTGTCACACCTGTGGTAGGTAACTATGGTCAATGCTGCCTCTCTGCAGAATTTACATATTCTTGGATGATAAATAAGTACTTATATTCTGTATGGTTTAACAGTACACAGAGCAGTAGTATAATGACATATTTTGCTTTCTTTTGTGAAGCATTCATTGTTCAGGTAATATTAAAAAAACATATCTACACAATGTCCACAAGTAAAACCTATATCTGTTGAAGATATATGGGCGGCCCTAGGCATCCGTAAAAAGGCTTTTAAGCGTGTTTGCTTCTTCGCACTTGTGTTCTATTTTTTGCACACTGCATGCAGTTGGGACAACAATCAGTTATCGGTGGTGATGGTAGGCGCAGCAGCAACGCCTGGACTGGAAGCCCGTCCTCATCGCCAGACAGCCGGCGCTACTCATTGGCCGACCTAGCTGTGAGCCGGCACGAGAGGAAAGCATCGATTCATCTGGTGCAGCGAGCAATTAGTTTTCCAGTTACAACTTCGCCTACAACTGCTCCACAGAAGCTCCTGGGTAAGTAGACGATATTGAATATGCTCGTGTCACACTTGTCAACTTTTATGGTTTGCACGTAAAATGTACAGGAGTGGAATACTTTAAACAACTTTACGACAAGGGAGACATTCCTACAGCTTTGTAGGCAGATTCAAAGTGTTCACCACAAACTTGACAAGGCATTAAATTCTATTGCATTATCTTGTAACTTAAAAATACAGACTGAATAGTATACAGTGCTGTGATAGGCCAGAGCTTATCTGTGTGTATATCCTTCATCATGATCAAGGTCCACCTTCACTGGGTTGCAACAAACTGTATAGCACCACTAGTAACTTCTAGATGGTATACAGTGCTATGATAGACCAGAGCTTATCTATGTGTCTATCCTTCATCATGATCATGGTCCCCCTTCACTGGGCTGCAATAAAATGTATAGCATCACTAGTGGCTTCTAGATGGTATACAGTGCTGTGATAGGCCAGAGCTTATCTGTGTGTCTGTATCCTTCATCATGATCATGGTCCCCCTTCACTGGGCTGCAACAAAATGTATAGCAGCACTAGTGACATCTAGTAAATGGTATACAGTGCTATGATAGGAACAAAGCTTATCTGTGTGTATATCCTTCATCATGATCATGGTCCCCCTTCACTGGGCTGCAAGAAACTGTATAGCACCACTAGAGACTTTTATTGTGCTAAGAGTTTTACAAATTTGATTGTCTACTGCATTTTGACCCTGGTCACTTATTCAGTAGACAATCACTACAGTTTATTTACATTTTACAATTTCTTGTCACTAAAATTATCTTGCTCTTTTTTTCGGTTTTTTTTTTTCATTCATTCATGTCCCATTTCCACTTTTTTTTTTTTACTTTTCATTTATTGATTACTTAACCATCACACATTCACTATAGTTTTCCATTCAAAGTAAGATGCACTACCCCTTACTTTTCTCCTTTCACTGTCCAAAGCCATTTATTTTTTACTTTACACAAAAACTGTCCAATGCTTCTAGTGCCCTTGCATATCATTTCAATTATAAGTGTATTTCTATCCCCCTTCAACCACTTCTTATTAAAACATTCTTTTCTCCAATTTTCTGTTCCTTGGCACTTAAATACTATGTGTCAAGGTCCACCTTCACTGGGCTGCAACAAAATGTATAGCACCACTAGAGACTTCTAGTAAATGGTATACAGTGTTGTGATAGGCCAGAACTTATCTGTGTATATATCCTTCATCATGATCAAGGTCCACCTTCACTGGGTTGCAACAAAATGTATAGCACCACTAGTGACTCTAGTAAATGGTATACAGTGCTATGATAGCCCAGAGCTTATCTGTGTGTCTATCCTTCATCATGACCATGGTTCCTCTTCACTGGGATACAACAAAATGTATAGCACCACTAGTGACCTCTAGTAAATGGTATACAGTGCTATGATAGGAACAAAGCTTATCTATGTGTCTATCCTTCATCATGATCATTGTCCCTCTTCACTGGGCTGCAATAAAATGTATAGCATCTCTAGTGACGTCTAGTAAATGGTACACAGTGCTATGATAGGCCAGAACTTATCTGTGTGTATATCCTTCATCATGATCATGGTCCCCCTTCACTGGGCTGCAATAAAATGTATAGCATCTCTAGTGACCTCTAGTAAATGGTATACAGTGCTATGATAGGCCAGAACTTATCTATGTGTCTATCCTTCATCATGATCATGGTCCCCCTTCACTGGGCTGTAACAAAAGGTATAGCACCACTAGTGACCTCTAGTAAATGGTATACAGTGCTATGATAGGAACAGAGCTTATCTGTGTGTCTGTATCCTTCATCATGATCATGCTCCCTCTTTACTGGCCTGCAACAAAATGTATAGCACTACTAGTGACCTCTAGTAAACGTTATACGGTGCCATGATAGGCCAGAGTTTATCTCTGTCTGTATCCTTCATCATGATCATGGTCCCCCTTCACTGGGCTGCAATAAAATGTATAGCACCACTAGTGACCTCTAGTAAATGGTATACAGTGCTATGATAGGAACAGAGCTTATCTGTGTGTCTGTATCCTTCATCATGATCATGCTCCCTCTTTACTGGCCTGCAACAAAATGTATAGCACTACTAGTGACCTCTAGTAAACGTTATACGGTGCCATGATAGGCCAGAGTTTATCTCTGTCTGTATCCTTCATCATGATCATGGTCCCCCTTCACTGGGCTGCAATAAAATGTATAGCACCACTAGTGACCTCTAGTAAATGGTATACAGTGCTATGATAGGAACAGAGCTTATCTGTGTGTCTGTATCCTTCATCATGATCATGCTCCCTCTTTACTGGCCTGCAACAAAATGTATAGCACTACTAGTGACCTCTAGTAAACGTTATACGGTGCCATGATAGGCCAGAGTTTATCTCTGTCTGTATCCTTCATCATGATCATGGTCCCCCTTCACTGGGCTGCAATAAAATGTATAGCACCACTAGTGACCTCTAGTAAATGGTATACAGTGCTATGATAGGAACAGAGCTTATCTGTGTGTCTATCCTTCATCATGATCATGCTCCCTCTTTAGTGGGCTACAACAAAATGTATAGCACCACTAGTGACCTCTAGTAAATGTTATACGGTGCTGTGATAGGCCAGAGTTTATCTGTGTCTGTATCCTTCATTATGATCATGGTCCCCCTTCACTGAGCTGTAACAAAAGATATAGCACCACTAGTGACCTCTAGTAAATGTTATACGGTGCTGTGATAGGCCAGAGTTTATTTGTGTCTGTATCCTTCATTATGATCATGGTCCCCCTTCACTGAGCTGTAACAAAAGATATAGCACCACTAGTGACCTCTAGTAAATGTTATACGGTGCTGTGATAGGCCAGAGCTTATCTGTGTGTCTATCCTTCATCATGATCAAGGTCCCTTTACTGGGCTGCCACAAAATGCATATCATGCAGATTTGCACCAGGTGACCTCTAGTCATCAGGGCACAAACATTCAATAATGGACAACATAAAATTGTAAAGTTAACTCTCTCATGTATATTGTTTAACTTATTCACATTCTATGGCTACAGGATATGTTTCACATGTTTTGCAACAGTTTTTGTTTATAGTTGATGTTATGAAGTGTAAAATATAGAAATCTGTGTATAGCCCAGGAAGTGGTGTTCTTTGCTTTAATATGTGTTTGTTGGGTACCAGGAAGAAATTCAGCATGAAGAAGACCTACTACCAGGTCTTCTAGGATTCTTTAGTTTACATGGAATTGTTGTACATTTAGTGCACTGAATATTTTATGCATTTAAATTTTATTCATTGCAAAATTATTATCTTCGCTGGAGGAGGAAAGGTTTTGTGGTTTTAATTTGAGAAAGTTGTAAGTATGCAGTGTTTAAGTAAGTACTAAATGATCCTTCTCTAGCTTTATATTTCAGTCAGAAGGTGAAAATAGAAGTTACAGAAACTGATTTACATTGCCCAATTATCACATTCACTGATGATAACATTTTTTTCTTTGTGAAAGTTACTAGATACTTAAATGTGGCATTTGGGACAAATACTCCAGTGTAAAAATTCACAATTTCACTCATTTCAGCCTTGCACTTATGGTTGTTGTGCTCACATAAACTTAGCAGTAAGTGTCTTCCTGTGGCCACAACGGGCCTGGGTCTAAGTATAAATAGTTAATAGCTAATAGTGCATAACACTAACAGTGCTGGCAACTATTTCAGTCTAGACTAGGTTTGCCACAACATAGGGTTTAACCCATCCCTCTGTTTTGTTCATTGGTTTTCCCACCATCCAAGCATCTTTTATTCTATTAGCACTCTGTTGCCGTAAAGCCCAATGACTCCCAACACACAAGTTGGAGGGAAAAAGGAGGAGACTGACATGCTTGGTCTAGACCTTGATAAAGGACTTGGGAGTGAGACAGGCCTTATGTACATACTTGGATCATTTTGGTAGCTCCAGCAGTGATCTTCTCTTCTCTTTAGACTACAGTTTGCAGCACCTGTTCAACCCACGCTGCCAGTTGTTCATTGAAGGGCTTGCCACAAAAACATTGTGTAATCCATGTTTACTTTCTCTAACACATATCAGGAGGTAGAGAAGGTATTGCATTCCACTGCAAGTATATGTTTTGTGGGCCCCTGAATCCAAAAAAAGCCATTTTAGGTAAAGGTCCCTGTGTGTGTCTGTGAACAGCATAATTCAAAAACAAAAAGCAAGTTACATTCAACTTGGTATTTAAGTTCGGAAGCTTTCAAAGTTGTGACACAAAGATTTTGAAGGAAATCCCCCATCCCAAACTAGGCTTTACATGGAAAATTTTTCCTTATTTTTGATTTTCTCAAAAAACCTCTAACATTTTTATTAAAATACTGTATGTTTAAGCTACTTTCATGACATGCATATATTGAATTATCTGTGAAGTCCTCTTTATTGTGAGGACTTTTGTGTCATTCATAAACAATAAGAAATAGGTAAGATCTTACTATACAAAAAAACGTAGATCTTATTAAAGCACACAATTTATGTCAAACGTTTTGGTGGCATTAACCACTTCAGAGATATTCTTTGTTATTGGTTTGAATTTTCAAATGCTTTAGACTTTTCTCACTCCTATTCCTTTTTTTGTTCTTTCTTTCTTTCTTTTTCATGTTTATACAAAGAGAACAGAATTTGAAAGTCATCAATCACATAGTGATCAGCTTTTAGTGATTTTATTATCACTTTGCCTCCCGTATTCTTCATATACCTACAACAAAATGTGTAATGAAAGTTTACCTCGATTATCAAGAAGTAGATAGAAGAATAACCTTTTGTAACAGTAGTTTGCAGAAGGGTGAATGGAGAAAGTCATGTGATTGTAACACATGAATTTTTTCCTTAAAATCTACAGATACGAGGGCAGTCCCAGAAGTACCCAACCTGACGTATATATAGCAGTTGTTGTTTCAAACAAAAGACTATGGTAGAACGTACCAACCTTATAAAGCTTAAGTCTGAAGTTTGATGATGCTACATTGTTTAGTAATTGTTTGGCAGCCATCAATAGTGAACGCTCTCAGCAAATTTGTAAACACGGATAAAACTGGTCATCGTTGTGTGATACAATACTTTCATTTGAGAGGTCTTAGTCCAACTAATATTAAAGCTGAGCTAGATTCTACTCTGGGGGAGTCTGCTCCTTCATTTACAACAGTAAAATATTGGGTGGCAGAGTTTAAGGGAGGCCGTACGAGTTGCCAAGACGAACATTGCCAGAAATTGTGAGGAAAATCCACAAAATGGTATTGGATGACCGTTGACTGAAAGTGTACGAGCTAGCAGACATTGTAGCTTTTAAAAAGTGCTGTACATTGCATACTGACTGAAAATTTAGACATGAGAAAGCTATGTGCAAGATGGGTACTGTGTTTACTCACAATCAAACAAAAGCAGCATCATGAAGATGTTTCAGTCGAGTGTTTAGTGATGTTTTGCTGCAATAAAGCCAAGTTTTTGTGTCAATTCATAACCATGGGGGAAACATGGGTACATCACTTCACACCTGAGACGAAGGAACAGTAAAAACAGTGGATTGAAAGGGGAGAATCAGCTCCAAAGTAGGCGAAGACAGTTCCATCTGCAGGCAAGGTCATGGCGTCAGTTTTTTGGAATGTGTGTGGAATAATTTTCATTGATTATTTTTAAAAAGGTAAAGCAATCAATGGCGAGTATTATGCAAACTTATTGCAGCATTTAAATGATGAAATCAAGCAAAAATGGCCGCATTTAATGCAAAAGAAACTTTTATTTCATCAAGACAATGCACCAGTTCACAGCCATGGCCAAAATCAATGAGTTAAAGTTTGAATTGCTTCCTCATGCACCCTATTTGGCAGATTTAGCCTCCTCTGATTATTTTCTATTTCCAAAGTTGAAGAAATAGCTTGGTGCTAAAAGATTTGACAACAGTGAAGAGCTCGAATCTGCAGTTGATGGCTATTTTCCAGAAGTCGATGGTTCTCAGTATAAACAGGGTATTGAAGCTATTGAACATCGCTGGTAAAAGTGTATCGAGCTGAAAGGAGACTATATAGAGAAATAAAGATGTTTTTCCCAACATTTTTGTATTTGCTTTGTTAGGCCGGGTACTTCTGGGACAGCTCTCGTATATCAGAGCTTACTGAAAAGTTAATTTCGCTTTTGTCTCACCTAGATAAAAAAAAGGAGAAAATGGTCAATGCTATTTCTTCTATAAATGCTTAGACTTTTATAGCCAGGATGACCCAACAAGATGTGACTTGTTGTGAGCTTTGGTCTAGAATGTGATATGGAATTGCACCAAACTTGTATTTAAGTCTAGTATCTTCCAAAGATTTGCAAGAAAATCCTCCCACCCCAAACTACTCTTTACATGGAAGATTGTCTTTATATTTTTGTTTTCTCAAAATGGCTCTTAACGATTTTGATTAAAATACTGTAGTTTTAAGACATTTACATGACATAAAATGTATATCATGATTTTTCTGGCAAGTCCCCTTCATTCTGAATGACTTTTGTGTAATGGGTAAACTGTAAAAACTAGACAATGTCTTACTACACAAAAAATGTACCTCTCGTTAAAGCACACAGCTTATGTCAGGTATATTTTCTGCGGCATTAACCATTTCTAACATATTCTTTGGGATGTTATTCAGTATGGGGGTAAGAGTATAGTGGTTAGTGAAATGCACCTGAAGTGATTACTGAATGGATCATTAGGGTTAACTGCTCCAGTCTTCTACTTCCTCAGCTATGCTTAGGGCCCTCAATGTTGGCAGCAGTCCCATAATGCCTCGGGTGAATAAAGCTTGTACCCTGATACTGAACCTTATCTATTCTTTGTTATTGGTTTGAATTTTGAGTGGGTTGTTGCCCCACTGTTGGAGAGCCAAGCTTGAAGTTGTTTATTGCTGCTGTTTGCACCACATATTGCGAGAGATATGTTTCTTGGAGTGTTTGCCCCATGTGTGATATAAACTTTCCGGTGGCCCTCGCTCCACGTTCACTTTACCGGTGGCCTTCGCCCCCACATTTACTTTTTTCAGTGGCCTTCACCCCAACATTTAAAAAATCAACTTTGTATTTTTAATATTTATTTAAATATTATATATGTAGGCCTCGGCTGTGTCAGTAGTAATTTTTAGAACATGTATCTCTTAGCAGGGCTGGTACAGCTAAAGAATGAAGGCTTACACAAATTATAATGGTATTTAACTTCGTTTTATTAATCCTTCACATGATTAAATAATACTTCACTGATGTATCAGAGCTATGAGATTATTGTAACTTGTACTTTTTAACACATAAACTTTATATTATTCATGCCATAATGAATTTTTTATGTCTCACACTGTGACGGTATTATTTACAAATTTTTGTTTACATCACGTGTGTTGAAGCCATCTTGTGTGACGTCACTCCTTGTTGGTTCGTTTAACTCCATCTGGCGTAGCAATTTGCATCAATTAGGGCTCGAAAGAATTTAAAGTTTTGTATATTGTCCTCCGGCTAGCTATTTAGGTAGACATTTAACTCTTGCAGGGTGTGAAGCGGAAAGGAATCTTTTGTCTAGAAATGATATTGACGAAGAAATTGGTTTTATAATCTTTATTGCAGAACACGTTCACGAACACTTTCACAGATTTATCTGGATAATCGCCATACTGAAACTGTTTGTAATAACTTCTCACTTTTAACTCACGTACTTCAACTTTATATATTCAACTGTATAATACTTTATAAGATTTCTTGTAATTCTGCTACGCGTAACTTGACGAAATGAAGGACTGACTGACGATCTGTACTGTACTGAGAATTCCGTTGAACTGGGAGTTGACGTGTTATGTGTTGAGAATCTTGTTGAATACTGGGGAACGCTGTCTTGAATCTACACTATATATAGGCTTGCCTCAAGATACGCCTAATGATTATAAATGAAATGCCATTGGCTAATAAAACGCGCCAACATTAGCGTCTATTTTACTATCCAATGAAAACCACTAATACATATTTCTTTTAAGGAACATTCTAGAAGCTTTTACCGAAAAGGCGCGAAACATTACGTAACTTCCTGGTTCCCGGTAACGATAAACAACTCATCCCCTCGCTGCATTATTGCGTTATTGTTAACAGTTTCAGTAGAGCCGTATATTATTATTTACCAATAATAATTACAATTATTAAACCTCTGAAATCAATGTTACATAAAAATACATATTCATATTATTATTATTAATTACATCTGAGTAATTTGTGATACAAATTACCGTCTCATATGCCCCACTAGAAACATAATTATAAATATTTATAACCTGTTTAGAAATTTTAAAATTGTGTTTTTAGTCTCCTAAATCTTGGAACACACGCTATCACTTTCACTTAACACTTCACACGCATTTAACACACGACATATGTTTTCTTTATTATCTCGCCACTACTTACTGGCTCTGGTTTAATTAATTTAGATATTAATCTGACATTACAATTTTTTTTTATAGAGCAAATGCTTTACCCTAAATTACTTAATCACTGTTACCAAATTGTTTACTTTCTTAAGTTGTTGACAAAAATTTATGCATTTAAGATTTTTGTAATTATTAAACATTTACCAAAATATTTACCCTCTACACAAATATTTACATCTCTTAAATCTAGACAATGTTTCACATTTTCTGTTTGCTACATAAGTGTTTGTTTCAATTATTTTTACCCATTTTTGTTATTTTGTACTTTACAAATATATTTACATCTCTTAAATCTTGACAATGTTTCACCTTTTCTGTTTGCTACATAAGTATTTGTTTTATTTATTTTTTTTACCAATTTTTGTTATTCTTGATTTTTATTTTAACAATACTCTTTGAATTGTATTTACGTACTTTTAATTTAATATCATATTAAGTTTCAATCTTTGTATTCTTAATTTTCAAATGTTGTTACAGTTACTAAAAATTTAATTATATATATATATATATTATTTTTTTTTTTTTAAAACATTTCTCTCTTTTTTTTTTTTTTTTATAACTTATTTCTCTTTTCAAATGACATATATATTTAGTTAACCCTCTTACGTTCCAATACATTTCTCTGCAAGTCGTCTTTAACTATCCAGCATTTACTTTACATCACATTGCTATTTATCCTCCTGGATCAAATTGTGTGTGGCTAAACATTACTCGTAGCTGTAACCTAACCTTCAAATTTTTGTTCATGAATAACCTCTCGTATTCATATGACATTTCGTTCCCTGATAACATTTGAAAACAATCTACAGTTTCTTGAACAACAAATCCTTTAACAACTTTCATTTTCAATTCTTTTACTATCTCATTACTTTGAAAGTACTCTGACAAATTTGTACTAAACTGTACTGGACTGGAGTTTTCATTTTGAACATCTTGGTACAATTTATTTCTTTGCATTACTGTCTCATTCTGTATTTCTAATATCTCCCCTCTGAAATTAACCTGCGCCTCATTTACATCTACATTCATAACCTCTTTTATCTCTCTTAACTCACTTGAAATACTACTCATTTGACTTCCTAATTCTGTACATTCTACATTAACCTCACTTTTAGTATTAACCTCACTTTCTTTGTTACTTATTTCCATGCTCATGTCTAGCATTTTCATTGAAATTTCTCCTGTCTCACTTGCTATTACTTCCTCATTTTCATCTCTCATTTTTGGCATACAACTATCTAGCTTCGTAACTTTCTTTTCACTTTCTTCACTGCTTTGATCTACTTTTTGCTCTAATATATCATTACTCCTACCAATATTTTCAATTGATTTCCTGTTTTGTTCAAAGCTTTTACCAATATCTTCCCTCAATTCTCTCTTATTCTGATCTAGTTTTTGTTCTAAACTCCTATCAATATCTTCTCTTAATTCCCTATTATTCTTTTGCATATCTTCCCTGTTTTGATCTATTTTCTTACTAAGATCTTCCCTTATTTCCCTACTCATATTTCTCAGCATTTCCATCATCATAATAGTATCAAGATTAACATTTCCTGCTATTCTATTCTCACCTTCTGCACTAACATTTTCATCTTCAAATCCTAAAAAATCTGGGCTATTTCCTGTAACTTGTATTGGATCACAGCTAACTGTTACACTATCTCCCTCCATAATTATTTCTTCTGTATTCCTAGCAGCCATTGTTTTTATTATCCTACCATTCCTAAGGATCATTTAATTACCTTTTTGATGCTGTATGTTGCTGTAGCTTTGATGTCCAGCGTTCTGCCCCATTCTCCTAGGTTTGTATGTCGCTTCTGCGTTGTATGATGATGAATCTACGTTGTCTCGATGTTTTTGTAGTTGAATTACCCTGTTGTCTCGGAATCTGCGTCTTGTAGATCGTTTCACTGCTGCATTCGCCTCTCCCTGGTTATTCTTGTTCCTTTCCTAGTCATCTAGCCCCACGTTATGGGTGCCAATTTGTGACGGTATTATTTACAAATTTTTGTTTACATCACGTGTGTTGAAGCCATCTTGTGTGACGTCACTCCTTGTTGGTTCGTTTAACTCCATCTGGCGTAGCAATTTGCATCAATTAGGGCTCGAAAGAATTTAAAGTTTTGTATATTGTCCTCCGGCTAGCTATTTAGGTAGACATTTAACTCTTGCAGGGTGTGAAGCGGAAAGGAATCTTTTGTCTAGAAATGATATTGACGAAGAAATTGGTTTTATAATCTTTATTGCAGAACACGTTCACGAACACTTTCACAGATTTATCTGGATAATCGCCATACTGAAACTGTTTGTAATAACTTCTCACTTTTAACTCACGTACTTCAACTTTATATATTCAACTGTATAATACTTTATAAGATTTCTTGTAATTCTGCTACGCGTAACTTGACGAAATGAAGGACTGACTGACGATCTGTACTGTACTGAGAATTCCGTTGAACTGGGAGTTGACGTGTTATGTGTTGAGAATCTTGTTGAATACTGGGGAACGCTGTCTTGAATCTACACTATATATAGGCTTGCCTCAAGATACGCCTAATGATTATAAATGAAATGCCATTGGCTAATAAAACGCGCCAACATTAGCGTCTATTTTACTATCCAATGAAAACCACTAATACATATTTCTTTTAAGGAACATTCTAGAAGCTTTTACCGAAAAGGCGCGAAACATTACGTAACTTCCTGGTTCCCGGTAACGATAAACAACTCATCCCCTCGCTGCATTATTGCGTTATTGTTAACAGTTTCAGTAGAGCCGTATATTATTATTTACCAATAATAATTACAATTATTAAACCTCTGAAATCAATGTTACATAAAAATACATATTCATATTATTATTATTAATTACATCTGAGTAATTTGTGATACAAATTACCGTCTCATATGCCCCACTAGAAACATAATTATAAATATTTATAACCTGTTTAGAAATTTTAAAATTGTGTTTTTAGTCTCCTAAATCTTGGAACACACGCTATCACTTTCACTTAACACTTCACACGCATTTAACACACGACATATGTTTTCTTTATTATCTCGCCACTACTTACTGGCTCTGGTTTAATTAATTTAGATATTAATCTGACATTACAATTTTTTTTTATAGAGCAAATGCTTTACCCTAAATTACTTAATCACTGTTACCAAATTGTTTACTTTCTTAAGTTGTTGACAAAAATTTATGCATTTAAGATTTTTGTAATTATTAAACATTTACCAAAATATTTACCCTCTACACAAATATTTACATCTCTTAAATCTAGACAATGTTTCACATTTTCTGTTTGCTACATAAGTGTTTGTTTCAATTATTTTTACCCATTTTTGTTATTTTGTACTTTACAAATATATTTACATCTCTTAAATCTTGACAATGTTTCACCTTTTCTGTTTGCTACATAAGTATTTGTTTTATTTATTTTTTTTACCAATTTTTGTTATTCTTGATTTTTATTTTAACAATACTCTTTGAATTGTATTTACGTACTTTTAATTTAATATCATATTAAGTTTCAATCTTTGTATTCTTAATTTTCAAATGTTGTTACAGTTACTAAAAATTTAATTATATATATATATATTATTTTTTTTTTTTTAAAACATTTCTCTCTTTTTTTTTTTTTTTTATAACTTATTTCTCTTTTCAAATGACATATATATTTAGTTAACCCTCTTACGTTCCAATACATTTCTCTGCAAGTCGTCTTTAACTATCCAGCATTTACTTTACATCACATTGCTATTTATCCTCCTGGATCAAATTGTGTGTGGCTAAACATTACTCGTAGCTGTAACCTAACCTTCAAATTTTTGTTCATGAATAACCTCTCGTATTCATATGACATTTCGTTCCCTGATAACATTTGAAAACAATCTACAGTTTCTTGAACAACAAATCCTTTAACAACTTTCATTTTCAATTCTTTTACTATCTCATTACTTTGAAAGTACTCTGACAAATTTGTACTAAACTGTACTGGACTGGAGTTTTCATTTTGAACATCTTGGTACAATTTATTTCTTTGCATTACTGTCTCATTCTGTATTTCTAATATCTCCCCTCTGAAATTAACCTGCGCCTCATTTACATCTACATTCATAACCTCTTTTATCTCTCTTAACTCACTTGAAATACTACTCATTTGACTTCCTAATTCTGTACATTCTACATTAACCTCACTTTTAGTATTAACCTCACTTTCTTTGTTACTTATTTCCATGCTCATGTCTAGCATT
The DNA here is from genome assembly GCA_030765065.1 of Deroplatys truncata. Classification (NCBI taxonomy): domain Eukaryota; kingdom Metazoa; phylum Arthropoda; class Insecta; order Mantodea; family Mantidae; genus Deroplatys; species Deroplatys truncata. The sequence continues at coordinate 4,824,035 of CM060979.1, forward strand.
TTCATTGAAATTTCTCCTGTCTCACTTGCTATTACTTCCTCATTTTCATCTCTCATTTTTGGCATACAACTATCTAGCTTCGTAACTTTCTTTTCACTTTCTTCACTGCTTTGATCTACTTTTTGCTCTAATATATCATTACTCCTACCAATATTTTCAATTGATTTCCTGTTTTGTTCAAAGCTTTTACCAATATCTTCCCTCAATTCTCTCTTATTCTGATCTAGTTTTTGTTCTAAACTCCTATCAATATCTTCTCTTAATTCCCTATTATTCTTTTGCATATCTTCCCTGTTTTGATCTATTTTCTTACTAAGATCTTCCCTTATTTCCCTACTCATATTTCTCAGCATTTCCATCATCATAATAGTATCAAGATTAACATTTCCTGCTATTCTATTCTCACCTTCTGCACTAACATTTTCATCTTCAAATCCTAAAAAATCTGGGCTATTTCCTGTAACTTGTATTGGATCACAGCTAACTGTTACACTATCTCCCTCCATAATTATTTCTTCTGTATTCCTAGCAGCCATTGTTTTTATTATCCTACCATTCCTAAGGATCATTTAATTACCTTTTTGATGCTGTATGTTGCTGTAGCTTTGATGTCCAGCGTTCTGCCCCATTCTCCTAGGTTTGTATGTCGCTTCTGCGTTGTATGATGATGAATCTACGTTGTCTCGATGTTTTTGTAGTTGAATTACCCTGTTGTCTCGGAATCTGCGTCTTGTAGATCGTTTCACTGCTGCATTCGCCTCTCCCTGGTTATTCTTGTTCCTTTCCTAGTCATCTAGCCCCACGTTATGGGTGCCAATTTGTGACGGTATTATTTACAAATTTTTGTTTACATCACGTGTGTTGAAGCCATCTTGTGTGACGTCACTCCTTGTTGGTTCGTTTAACTCCATCTGGCGTAGCAATTTGCATCAATTAGGGCTCGAAAGAATTTAAAGTTTTGTATATTGTCCTCCGGCTAGCTATTTAGGTAGACATTTAACTCTTGCAGGGTGTGAAGCGGAAAGGAATCTTTTGTCTAGAAATGATATTGACGAAGAAATTGGTTTTATAATCTTTATTGCAGAACACGTTCACGAACACTTTCACAGATTTATCTGGATAATCGCCATACTGAAACTGTTTGTAATAACTTCTCACTTTTAACTCACGTACTTCAACTTTATATATTCAACTGTATAATACTTTATAAGATTTCTTGTAATTCTGCTACGCGTAACTTGACGAAATGAAGGACTGACTGACGATCTGTACTGTACTGAGAATTCCGTTGAACTGGGAGTTGACGTGTTATGTGTTGAGAATCTTGTTGAACACTGGGGAACGCTGTCTTGAATCTACACTATATATAGGCTTGCCTCAAGATACGCCTAATGATTATAAATGAAATGCCATTGGCTAATAAAACGCGCCAACATTAGCGTCTATTTTACTATCCAATGAAAACCACTAATACATATTTCTTTTAAGGAACATTCTAGAAGCTTTTACCGAAAAGGCGCGAAACATTACGTAACTTCCTGGTTCCCGGTAACGATAAACAACTCATCCCCTCGCTGCATTATTGCGTTATTGTTAACAGTTTCAGTAGAGCCGTATATTATTATTTACCAATAATAATTACAATTATTAAACCTCTGAAATCAATGTTACATAAAAATACATATTCATATTATTATTATTAATTACATCTGAGTAATTTGTGATACAAATTACCGTCTCAACACTGAATACGTATTGCACCGATCAGGTACGCAATCTAAAAGCATCTGCCTGGGAATGCTGTCTTGTAGCCTAAATTTGTACAATTTCTCTATTTCGAGTTTCTGATTGGCTAAGCATACTCCAATAGAATGCTTTTATTTAACTTAACCTTTTTCTAGTTGTTGATTGGCTATTTATAAACTGTTTTAAATATTACATTATTGTTCCAAGAATTATTAGTAGCATTATTAAATTTTCTAATTTATTGTTGTTTCATTGTTACCTCATTGTTAGCAACTTTCAGCTTCTATTCTCACAGCTCCTACATTGTTAAATTATGTAATACATTTTATACATTATTACATACACATATTGCTTTAAGGCGGGCTGTTATTATATTTTATATTATATAATTAGACTGATATTATTTAAGTGTTAAAAGTAATGCCTCAATTTTCAAATACATATAGTTAGTATTCATTTTTTCTTGTGTCATAATTTTGCCATGACAAAATGATCCACTTTTTAAAAATCTAACATTGCTTTAGTGTAATCTATGCTTGTTATACCCACAACAAAATGTGCAATGAAAGTTTATCTAGATTAACAAGAAGTAGATAGAAGAATAAGCTTTTGTAAAAACAGTTTGTAGATGAGTGAGGAGTGAAAGAGATGTGAATGCAAAACATAAGATGCTTTGTAGTTACATTATAAGTAGATTAGTAAAAATAAAGAAATTCCCTCTGACTGGATACTTCAAGCACTTTAATAAGGAATTATTGGTTTGTTTGTAGGTGCTCGTCCTCCCCTGCTCCGCCGTAGTTCATTTCCTGTTCACATGAACACTGCATGCAGTGGCAGAGTTACACCAACAAGTAAATCACGAAGAACTTCCATCGATGGCAATGATGGCGATTCTTCACCAGATGTCACCAAACGCAGAGTTCGCTTCATAAGAAGATACTAGAGATGCGTTTACACCAACTCTTCTTGACTCTTACTATTATAGTTTTCTCTTAATACGTCCATCTCTAGTCAAACTAACATCTTCAGAGAAATGTTTACCTAAACTATTTTGTGGTTCTAATAGAATGGTCTATATCATAGGCAACGAAAAGGTGTTACATATATTCAATAATTAAACTCACTAATCAGAAGGCATACATTTCTAGGATAAATTTACTCAATAAAAACGTATATCAATAGATTTGATGTTCAGTTGCCCACTATTTTTATGGTATTTTTTATGCTATCTTTTTATACCATATTTCTCCTTGTTAGTTAACAGCATTCCACATAAAAAGGGACCTTAAAACATTTGTATATGTTTGGAGCTTCCTATTATGAAGTATTATAAAGATATGTTCAGGGACCGAGGGAGGGGATTTATTCAGTTGTTTCTACTCCAGAACTTATAAAAATATTTATATATTGAAGTTTGTCTCCTTAATCCAGAGACACTACAGAATTTTGAGACTGTTACAACAAAACACCAGCTTGAGTTAAATAGTTAAATTCTTGGGATAAGTAGTTTAGGCCTCAAATTTACATGCAGATTATTATGTTCCATTTTATAGTCTTTGCATGTAATGCAGGTTAGGTTACATTATTTTGAATAATTCTTTTGTATGTATTCATTCTCTTTCCAAAACATAATGTCTGTGGCTATAACATTAATACATGCTTGCCAGCTTTTATAATTGGCTATAGAATATATGGGAGTGGAGGCCTTTTTATAACTTTAAAGCAAAGGAAGCATTTTTATGGCCTTGTGGGTAGTTTCACAGTGTTGCAAATTTTCACCATGCACATGATAAAGCATTAAATTCTATTGCATTATCTTGCAACTTAAGATTACAGATTGATTGTTTACAGTGCTATGATAGCCCAGAACTTATTTGAGTGTGTATCCTTAATTACAATCATGGTACCTCTTCACTGGGCTGTAATAAAATGTATAGCACCACTAGTGACCTCTGGTAAATGGTATACAGTGTTATGATAGACCAGAGCTTATCTGTGTGTCTATCCTTCATCATGATCATGGCACCCCTTCACTGGGTTGCAACAAAATGTGTAGCACCACTAGTGACCTCTAGTAAATGGTGTACAGTGCTATAATAGACCAGAGCTTATCTATGTGTCTATCCTTCATCATGATCATGGTTCCCCTTCACTGGGCTGTAACAAAATGTTTAGCACCGCTATTGACCTCTAGTAAATACTATGCAGTGCTATGATAGACCAGAGCTTATCTATGTGTCTATCCTTCATCATGATCATGGTTCCCCTTCACTGGGCTGTAACAAAATGTTTAGCACCACTAGTGACCTCTAGTAAATGGTGTACAGTGCTATAATAGACCAGAGCTTATCTATGTGTCTATCCTTCATCATGATCATGGTTCCCCTTCACTGGGCTGTAACAAAATGTGTAGCACCACTAGTGACCTCTAGTAAATGGTGTACAGTGCTATAATAGACCAGAGCTTATCTATGTGTCTATCCTTCATCATGATCATGGTTTCCCTTCACTGGGCTGTAACAAAATGTTTAGCACCACTATTGACCTCTAGTAAATACTATGCAGTGCTATGATAGACCAGAGCTTATCTATGTGTCTATCCTTCATCATGATCATGGTTCCCCTTCACTGGGCTGTAACAAAATGTTTAGCACCACTATTGACCTCTAGTAAATACTATGCAGTGCTATAATAGACCAGAGCTTATCTATGTGTCTATCCTTCATCATGATCATGGTTCCCCTTCACTGGGCTGTAACAAAATGTTTAGCACCACTATTGACCTCTAGTAAATACTATGCAGTGCTATGATAGACCAGAGCTTATCTATGTGTCTATCCTTCATCATGATCATGGCACCCCTTCACTGGGTTGCAACAAAATATATAGTATCACTAGTGACCTCTAGTAAATACTATGCAGTGCTATGATAGACCAGAGCTTATCTATGTGTCTATCCTTCATCATGATTATGGTCCCTCTTCACTGGGCTGCAACAAAATGTATAGCACTACTAGTGACCTCTAGTAAATGCATACAGTGGTATGGTAGGCCAGAGTTTATCTGTGATGTATCCTTCACATGATCATGATCCCCCTTCACTGGGTTGCAGCTTGTATTAGCACCACTAGTGACCTCTAGTAAATACTATGCAGTGCTATGATAGACCAGAGCTTATCTGTGTGTCTATCCTTCATCATGATTATGGTCCCCCTTCACTGGGCTGCAACAAAATGTATAGCACTACTAGTGACCTCTAGTAAATGCATACAGTGGTATGGTAGGCCAGAGTTTATCTGTGATGTATCCTTCACATGATCATGATCCCCCTTCACTGGGTTGCAGCTTGTATTAGCACCACTAGTGACCTCTAGTAAATACTATGCTGTGCTGTGATAGACCAGAGCTTATCTGTGTGTCTATCCTTCATCACGATCATGGTCCTCCTTTACTGGGCTGCAACAAATTGTATAACACCACTAGTGACCTCTAGTAAATAATATACAGTACTATGATAGACCAGAGCTCATCTGTGATTTATCCTTCACACGATCATGGTCCCCCTTCACTGAGTTGCAATAAAAAGTATAGTAGTACTAGTGGCCTCTAGTAAATGGTATACAGTGCTATGATAGGCCAGAGCTTATCCTTCATCAATGGCCACAATGGTCCTTTTTGCTTGTAAAGTGACCCCTGATTGGGAGGAATGAGGAGGTACCAGATTTGGTGATGATGTGCGCTAGTAAAGAGGGTCCCTAATGATTCCAAATGCAGAACATCCTGATGCTGCCTAGCCATGCCTTAGTCTGCATACCATGACCCTAGCCACCCCCAGCAGACCAACTAAACACCAGGGGTAAACGTTACCAAAATGCCCAGTCCACCATCCTGCCACAACATGCCAACCACTGTGCCTGTGCCTTCAACCTGAAACATACAAAAGGAAACAATGGGGATGGAAATTTGTGGCAGAAGATATAACACTCTGGGAAAGGCTACCAATAGGGTAAAACCACAAAAAAAACTTACCTCAAAGTCATACCACTTGGTTATAGCCTAGGAGGAAGTACTGTTCTTTGTTTTAACGTGGCACCAGGAAGAATTTCAGCATGTATTACAGAAAGACCAGGATTCTTATATAACACAAATCAATTTTGGTACATTTACTGTAGTAAACACTTTACACATTCTAAGTTTCATGTCAACACAAAATTTTACGCTTTGGTGGGCGAGAGAAAAGTTTTACTGGTTTCAATTTCAGGAAGTTGGCAAGTATGTTAATAATACAACTAGAAACCTTAAATTTGTATGGTAGTCCCTTTCGAATATTGTCCATTTATTTAAATGTGTATATGCTTTAACATTTATAATCAGTCATCTGCTAAACATTCTTGTTTTATGTTAAAAGTATAGCACACATCCTGCAGATTGAATACCCATTCTTAATACCTGTTAATCTAAATTCTGAGGCAAGAAAGTATTATTATTATTATTGATCAATGACATTATAGTTTATTATTGTTAAACAGAACAATTGTACTGAAATTAGAATTGAAGCAATATATATCTGTTTCAATTTACAAATGAAATGAGATAAATGACTGATTAAAAGTATTGCAGAACTGAACTATGTCTTGCACAAGGAGAAGAATAGAGGAAATAAAATAACACGGAAGGGGAAGGAGGTTGGCTTAAAAGCATGTAAGCTGATAGCATTACTTATTAATTGAATGCTTTACATTTATGCTGATGAGTTGAGCGAAGAGTGATAAATATTAATTTTAGTTTTTAATGAAGTCACTAGAGAACTTTAAGCAGCAAAATTATAACCTGAATTAATATTATATTGTGTTTTATTGTTTGTTCTTTTTTATCAATATTTATACATTTGTTACAAGTGATATAGAACCTTTACAAATAGTTTTGCTCCTCTTACTTGTCAACACCAACAGTACATGTTTCAAAGAGGTGTCCGCCTCATCCTCAGTTAATTGGTCGACTGACTCTCGTCAGATATCTGTCTCTCTCTTCCCTTCTTGTCCGATCTGCTGATGCTCCCATTGGTGAGTCATCTGATGCTGATATTTCAAAATTCATCACTCTGAAGGGGAAGGCAGAGTCAGTCGACCAAACAGCTGAGGTTGAGAAGGTAAAAACTGACAACGTTTTTAATATTCTATTATTATGCTGCGCTGTTTTAAATTCTTATTTTTTACTATTAGTTTTGATTATGCACATTGTTTACAAAGATAGTCACACTACAAAAACAGTTTTCATAAATTAATTGTTTATTTTTAGTTTTAAAAGCTTTGAATTTTTCTTCAGCTTTTATTTTATTTGGCAAATCATTAATAGTATATTATGCAACAAGACTATAATGGTAATAATTAAGATGCAAGTGTGTCTAGCTACTGTTAATTTCATAATTTTCATAGGAGAGCCTTAATTACCCCTATAGTCAAGTTGCATATGACTGCTTTTGGTTGACCACACTATAATTTCAAAACTTTGAGTTTTCACAAAAACATCTCACCTGTTAATTGTGTGTAATTAAACACCTTGAGTAGTGCAACAGATGGCAGTACCATTGAGTCCAGGCCGTATTTATTGATTTTTTGCAGGTAACGTATATTAAACAAAGGAAATGAACTCAATTTATTGGAATATTAAAATTACAATGAACAGAATTTATTTTATCCAAAAAGTGGTGGAATCACACACCGTGAAGCAATTAATAAAATACACTTGATGAAAGTGGAGTCAACCTAAACACTCTTACTAGCTTCACTCACCTATTTGTTGGAAAGAGTGTATAAGTTGACTCCACTTTCATCAAGTGTATTTTAGAATTTATTTTATTTTAAATACACATATTTTATTGTTTACTTGGGGAATGAATCCCAGTGGACTACTGTCTTTGAAGGTGTTAAAAGGTATGGGAGAGCTGCGCGCGCCACTCAGTAAGATAATAATGAGTCACTGAAGTATAATGGCTGCCATAACAGTTCATGTTACGTCACATGTAATCAGCGTATTATAGTGGTCGACCAAAAACATTTTTATAGCTGCATGAAGTACTCCATTTCCAGTAATTTTGTGTTTGCTGAAAGAATGTGCATATTTTGTATAGGTCTAGTGCTGTGGGTATGAGTTTCTTGATTAAATTGCAAGAAAGAGCTATTTCGTTTTCCAAATAATAATATTTCCAGAATATGTATGTATGCCAGAGGTAGATACCTAGTGGTTTAAATAATGGTCTACATAACTCTCCTACTTCACTCTCTGTTATTCTTTTTGCTGGTGGTAGTTTCTCCAGAAAATAATACATCTTATCAAGAAGTGAACATTGGCAAAAAAAAAAAAAAATGGTTCTTAAGGTCTAACATGTCAGGGTTCTTATTGCATATGTGTTTTTATTTAATGTTTCAGCCAGATTATTTACAAGAGTCTCCCATTTTACGTTATTTTGTATGAACAGTCCCAAAAATTTAGCTTGATCTTTGGATGAAATTCAGTGTTGTTTAGTTTTAATACAGGAACAGAATCATTATTCATTTGTTTATTTGAAATTTTAGGCAGACTGTTTTTTCTGCATTTATTATTAAATTATTATAATTATTGTTAAAGGACAATAGTTCTTTGAGTGTATGTTTTGCAGATGACTCAAGTTCTTCCATTGTTTTCCCTTTAATTCATATAGCAGTATCATCAGCAAAAAGGATGTTTCCATTTCATTTGACATGAGAGTTTATGTCACTTACATAGGGGGCCTAATACAGATCTTTGTGGTACACCATGTCTAAAGGTTCATAACTGTATTCAAATCTTTTGAATAATAGAAGTAATCTCAAATGATTAAAACAGCTAAGCTCAAGAATGGATGTTCATGTTTGTTTTGGTCTGTAGGTCTCTCTAATCAAGTGTGTGGGTTTGTACCTCAGACATGAAGCTCAAAAGAAACAGTTGTTTTTACCTGGGTAATTGAACCATCATCTTGTTTGTAAACAATAGACTGGTGATTTTAATGTTCTCTGTCTACAATGATCACACAAAACAAAGAGTTCATAATAGAAGTCCAGAATCAGTGTAACAATACCTGCATTTTTCCCTTTCTTTTAAGCTCCTTGCACTCCCCCAGTGATTATAGTATTATTGTCTTTTGAATCTATAGAACAACCTCATTTATCGAGCCCTCATTAATCCATATTTCTAGTTTATTCAGTTTATTCTAGTTTATTATTTCTAGTTTGCTGACGACGTGGTAATATGGACTTCAGAAAAGAACATAAGATCTGGGAAACATTACAAAAAACTACAAACAACAATGGAGAATACAATCATAACCCTAGAACAGTGGACTAATAATAATAATAATAATAATAATAATAATAATAATAATAATAATAATAATAATAATAATAATAATATGGAAATAAATACAAGAAAAACTCAATATCAACTATTCGCAATGCAGCATAAAACAGAAAATATATGCCTGCAAATCAACAACAAAAAACTGCAAGAAGCAACTACAACAACGTATCTAGGGATAGAATTACATCAAAAACTATCAATGAAAGAACATGTAAACAATGTAACAAATATAATCAACAAAAAGAACAACATTTTAAAATGTTTAGCAGGAGTAAAATGGGGTGGAAACATGGACCTTCTTAATAATACATAAAACCTAACCTATTGTATGGAGGAGAGCTACTAGTAACAGTAAACAAGAGAATTAAAAGTAAACTAGAAATTTCACAAAATAATTCACTAAGAATAATAACAGGAGCTGTAAAACAACAATAATTACAGTACTACAACGCTTCACAACAAAGATGGCTATAGAACTGAAACATGAGTTGAAAGCAATTACTCTAGCACAAAAACTGCAAGTCAATAGAAACAGATACAAGTGGTACCACACAGCAGTTATTATAAGTAATTTAAAAACTCAAACAAGCTTCAGAACATATATTAATAACTTAAATACAAGAATATAATTACAACAAATATAATTGCAACAGAGGTAACGAGTCCAATAGAATATATTGATATACAATATCACAATGACCTTATATATACAATACACAAACAAAACAATATACTAGATGAAATGAGAGCCATAGCAATAGCTACAGAAAACGAAAGATACCCAGAAAAAGAATGGCTCTGAATATATACAGATGGATCCCTCATCAATAAAAAAAAATGCCATGCAGGAGTATACTGTAAACATTTTGCACAGTATCCAACATTAGATGAAACATCAAACCAGTATGATGGAGAATTAACAGCTATAAAAGCAACATTACAGAACATTTTATATAGACCATACATAAAACAAAAAATAGTCATCTTATCAGACTCAAAATCAGCCATAGATGGAATAGTAAATTATAATAATAAAACAACAAGAGGTATTAAAGAAATAAGAAGCCTAATTAAAACTGTTGAAACTAGAAACCATGTCACTCTACAATGGATCCCAGATCATGTCAGACTTTTGGGCAATGAACATGCAGATCAATTAGCAAAGAAAGGTGCAATACAACAAATAAAACCTGTAGGACAAATAGAAATAAATGAACAATTAAATAACATTAAACAACATTTCAAAAGACAGCAGAGACTTGATGAAGAAGATAAATTAAAAGATTATAGGAATATTAAAGATAGGGTTGATATATAAAAAAATGCCAAGGAAGACTGCAGTGGCCTTATTTAGGATGGCAATTGGCCACGGTTGCCTCGCAGAACATCTCTACAAGATGCGATGCCTACCTACACCCAAGTGCACTCTCTGTGAAGAAGATGTCATCCTGAACAAACAACAACTCACCAAATGCAAAGGCCTTAAAAGTGATAACTTACAGAATTTATATTGGGAAGCCAGAGGGAAAATGATGCAGATCAATTAATCCCCATTGCCATTGGGGAACAACAACAACAACAACAGTTTATTCAGATTGATTCTTTCTTGCTTTTTTGCCTTTGATAAATACATATGAACGTATGCAGCTGTAATGTTGACACCACAGATAGCATAGAGATCACCGTTGGTTGCATTCTTCAAGCTACACAAAACAACAAAACTAAAGTGTGGAGATTATGTTTCATAACAGGGCTGATAGCATAGTAAATGTCTCATCTCCTCAGTCTTCAATTGTTTTTTTTCTTCTGCTTTTGCACTGATCTAAATTTCAATATAGTACGTCAAAGTTTGTATTCATTTAATAGTTTGTTTCCAAACTATTTGTTAATCCAAATTACTGCAGGTCCCACCTGTCTAGATAAATAAGGGTTTGTGCATTGCAGTTAATAAAACATATGAACGTGTTTAACACAGTTTAATGCTGTTATGACTGTTAATGTAAAATGTTGTAGCTACCTCATATGTAAACCATACTCCTGCAATACAGTTTGGAATAAAATGGTGTAATATTGTACATTATCCCCAAACTCAATGGCATAGGACAGATGTGAACTGTGGTAGGACCATAAGAAACAACTTATTTTGTTTAACTTGATAAAACCAATCCTTTGTAATTTTGAAGAGTCAGTGAAAAGTTTAAGATGTGGTTGCAAATATTCAGATTTCACTAAATGAGGTATTTACCTCAAAACTAATTTCAAGGATTGTCTTCCTCATCATCAGCTCACTCCCTCTGTTGGTGATTGTAACAATTGTGAACACTGGAAGTGGGAAACGCTGAAAGTGCCAAGGTGAGTAACATGGGAAACCATACAGGTTTCCTTGCTGTTCATAAGATATCCGATAGATGTACCAGGTTGTATGTTCCATCGGTAGTGGCGCAGTGAATGCTGTATGTGCCAACAGCAGCACTTGTTGTGAGCTCCTACTACACATTTCCATACTGTGTTCCTCAATACTTTGTTATAATGGAAAGGAAGGGAACTTAAAAAGATGTTGAGAGCTAAGAAAGCTGTTGCTGTGAAGCAGCCACCAGCACGTGATGTAATCAAGTTTTTAGTGTCCGGTCACAGTAGTTACATGCCTTCTGATCAAGACTTTGGTATCATAGAAAAAAGGAAGAAGAATGTTAAATGCATGGTGCCTGAAGAACTGGAAAATACGGTGGCTACAGCTAGAGTAAAAAGTTGCTTTAAGGTGATAAACATGGGTGAAGGTGATTTCTTGGATTCCTTAGCTGATACATATCTGAACATCAGCAAATTGAAGATAAGGAAAGCTTCAGTTCGGACAAGAAAGGCTTCTAATGAAAACTTCTTTTGATGAAGGAGACTGTCTTCAAGAATGTGTGGAAATTCAATGAACTGCTGTCCTTAGGAAATGTGCCTCAACTTCCACTGAGAAACAAAATTAGTGCAGAGAAAAAGAAGGATCTACTTGCTTGGTGTGAAATATAGGGCATTTTATGAATCTTTGTGTCGGACTACAAGAACTTGGGTGGACATTCAGCATTTTCTTGGTTTAGTCGCATGGCACATACAGCTTTACCGAAATGTTCAGTTTTATGGGAGTCTGTGCTCAATATCGAATATGCTTTTTAAAAAATGCTTTAATGAAAGGTTAACAGTGATGTGAAGTATCAGAACTTATATTTAATTAAAGGCAATTGTTTGTAATATAAATTTTATAAGGCTTTTTGCATTTTCTCACTTCCAGTCTTCAATTTATGATGAGATTTTGGTCCATTGGGATCTCAAAGTTCATTAACCTTGGTCAGGTTTTTCATAAAAATAATTTTTCCCAAATATTAAGTTCACTGGATTTTTGTGCTTGTTTAATTAGTGTCACTGACTTTGAGGATTTAATGCTTTTTTGTCCAAAAAATGTGCCGCTACTGTTAATTTGTCATCTTCTATGGATTTTAGGTCCCTTAAGTCTCACTTCTATGTTTTGTTTCATTTCACCTATGTAAATACTTTCACAGTCCTTGCAATCAGAAGGTTCAAATGACAAAAAATGAAGGATAAATTGATCAAGAACTTCAGGCAACAAAAAATATAAAAGAAGAGAACTCTGTGTTCAAAAGAGTAATGTGCCATCCAAGGGCACATAGAAGATTTCAGATCTTGAAAGAAAGCAACATAAAACTCATCCCTGAAAATAAATTCAATATAAAACTTGTACCCCCTCACAAAATATCAGGGATTTACAGGATAGATTGTAAGGAGTGTTAAAGTAGTTACATAGATCAAACTGAATTAAGCATAGAAATGAGACTTAAGAAACAACAGGAGAAGAGGAAAAGGAAGAGAAGAGGAGACGAAAATGAGAGAGAAAAACAGAGAAGAGGAAAAACAGTAGCAACACACTTTTGACAAAAGCACATGAAATTGTCGGCTCAGTGACAATAATTAAGCACAAACAAAAATCTACTGAACTGAATATTTGGGAAAATTATTTTTATGGAAAAATTGACCAAGGTTAGTGAACTTTAAAATCCCAATGGACCAAAATCTGATCACAAAATTCTTACAACCACAAGTAGTGAGCCGTAATGATCTGCGGCAGGCCTCCAGTCATAGTCCACTCATGTTGAGGAAGACATTCCTTGAAACTAGTTTTGAGGTAAATATCTAATTTAGTGAAATTTGTATATGTGCGACCACATCTAAAACTTTTATAATGATAACAGGTTCCCAGCGACCTGGAAAGTCAAGGGAGCATTTAAAACATTGGTGTGTGTCAGGGAAAGTGGTTCAAAGTATCACATGTCTGGTAGCTCACATTATTAAAAAACTACATAGGAACTGATATGTGTATAAGTGCTTTCACACGTGTTATAAAAATAAGGCTGTTCACTTTTGTGACTGCAGTTTCGGATTGATTACTCTTATCATAAGACTTTGGTGGCCCTCCCCCCCTAAAAAAAACCTTTTAACTATCAGTGGCTGGATTCATTGCTTAATCGAGACTTTGTAGAATGGTTTGGTGACGTAATGGGTAATTAATTTTGAAGTCTACTGTAAAATGCAAAGAAAGAAGTTTAAACTTGGTAATATGGGGCACCAGGCACTACATGGGGTGGAAGAAGCTGTTAAAAATTGTGGCCAGGGAAATACAGTATTTTGGTGACGGAAGTTAGGTTCACAGTTTTACTGGATAAAGTCACTTACATTATATAGAAACACTGACCGGTTTCAGGAGCTAATTGCTCCCATCATCGCAAGTGACCAAGTATATATAGGTAAAACAAAAAGAAATTTAGAGACCAGATTAAAAGAACATATGAGACACATCAAATATAAACAAATGGACAAATCTGCAGTTGCACATCACTTTTGGATAGAAAATCACATCACACCAAATATAACACTCTTAAAACCAACAAAACACACAGCAGAGGTGGATACTTGGGAAAAGTTATTAATCACAAAACATAAACACCATGTGATGAATTTTGAATTACCGCCACCAAAACCACTATGGAATTTCATCACTACACCAGACTCCACCACGAGGAACCAGTTGGCTACTTCCGATGAAGGGAGTAATTAACTCCTGAAACCGGTCAGTGATGTTAAGTGTTTCAACTCCGACTCAAATTTTCTAAATAATTACAAATTCACATCACTGTTACTAGCTTATCCATATTTTATACTAATCACTTACATTAGTTTTCTGCAGAACATGTTTCACGAATCTTGCGTGTATAAGTCAACCCAGGGAGGAGCTAAGCCCCCCCCCCCCCATTATTTATAGAAAAAACATACAGATAATGACACTGTGGTAATGTCAGAATCAACACTTTTATTTCTATTTTATTTATTTGTACTATATGAGAACCTCTTCGTTCAAGAGTCAGCAAGTGAGCTATATTCCACAAAACTTGGGAAGAAAAATTGGCAGATTAAAATATACCTTATATTTATTATTACTCATGAATAAGCTCTCAAACAATGAGCACCAACAACTTACAGTAAAAATGACTTAAGTTAAAAGGCATGTTATGTAATAAATCATTTCATATGTTTTCTCAAAATTTAAATTACTCTTTCCATCCAAAGAATAATTTGTGGATCACTTTATGATGTTTGAAAATTTAGAAATGAAAATGTTGTATTATTAAATTGTATTTTGCTCATTGGTGAGGTATGTTTCAAAATATGTTAGTCCCTTCCTAAAGGAATCGTGGATCTGTCTCTGCGTCCTCAGCTACTTCTAGGGTCGCTAAGGTGTCCAGCAGCTGAGGATGCAGATACATGGTCCACACAAAACTAACCTAAGTGAAACTGGGAGTGTTTAGTTGACTGTATCAGTAATTTAACTAAGTGTTCACTGTTGTTCTTCCTATTAAAAGGTTTTAGTTGAATGAAACTTATTTTGTTTGTTTGAGCAAACTCTACCACAGTGTATAACACAGAAGAAGACAAAGCAAAACTAAATGGCTTACAGAATCTGGCTGAGACAGGAGCATTGTTATGTACACAAACATTCATAGAGATTTTAAACTTATGCAGTATACAGTATAATCATAACTTAAATTGAAGAATAACTGTGCAACTTTGAATTCTATATGCACAGATTTTGTTTCGTTCTTGGAATTCATGAAACATTACTAAGTGGCTACAGTTCAGCAGAAGGCCGGTGAAGAATTTATTTTAATAAATCCAAATGACTCTGTAAACAAAGGACCACATGGGAATGTTGAGAGAGTCAGAATGGTGGGGACATGCTAACGTCGGTATGACAAGAAATGGATGTATGTTGTGTCACGAATGGATTCCATATTGAACATATAATTTTATTTATGATAACTTGCACAATTTTTTCTTCAATTTAAGTTATGTTTCAAAATTATATTGTTTACTGCACAGGAATATTCACTTGGGTAAATAAATACACATATGTTTAATGAAGGAAATGTACTATGATATACCAGTCAACATTGCAGTCTGCTTAAATAAGTTTATATCTTACTGACAATGAATTGTTTCTTGATTTATTACATATCTGTATCACATTCAAATTCTGGAATGAATATACTTGTTTATGTGAGCCTAATCATAAAATGTTATGTAAGCAAGAAAATTACTTTGGTACCAGTTAAAGTAACTTTAATAAAAACTAAAAGAGTGTGCAAATAGGTGGACTGCCTAACTTTTAGCAAATGTGTGCACAAAAAAATGAATGTACTTTTGGAGGATATACAGAGAAACAATAATAATAAATCTTCACTTAGCACTGCTGCATAACAAGATTTTAATTTTTTCATAAGCTATTATGGCAGGCACAGAATTTGGTGGTGGTTGAGCTCTGATCACTACTGGGGCTGCGCACTAAAGAGTGGAGACAAATTAAAAGTGTAAATGAGGAAGAAGACTGTAGGCTCAAGAAAATGCAACTTGTATCTATGCATTCATAAATCACAAGGAAAGTAACTTGAAAGTCTTGTCTTAACACAAAACTCATGTCAGCCAAGCAGAAAAGTTCTTATGACAAGGCAGTTACGTCATATTGGAAGATCTTAAAAAAAGTAATACACACTGAAAGTTATATTCTGCTCCGATGTCGCAGCACTTAACATATGGGTACTATTGGTTCACTCTCACCACTTGTACATTGTTCATTAAGTGATATTTTGACTAAACACCAATAAAAAGGAACAAACACTCTTTTACGAGTGCTAACGAATGTACTACCACTAATGTGAAAGTTGCAATCTTTACAGAAGGTAAAACTTAACATCAAGTGAAGGTTCCTTCTTGAGAAGGAGACTCGGACAGCTTTGGTTCATTGTTCAAATGCAAGCAGTTAGTGTAGGAAGCTGCAAATAAAATGCTCTTCATGAGCGCTGATTAGTTAGTGGTTTTACAGCGTAAATTCACAGTGTCTTAACTGCACAACATTACAAGGTGGAACATGATCTTATGGGTTTTATACTGACAAACTCTGCCTGCCATCCATCGTCATGTTCTTTGTTTCCTTTAGTTAAGGGTACATTCAGAAACTGTATTTTTGGGAATGAAGCAAATCTTTAAGGAAGTTAAAATTTGCTTCATACAAGCACTGTGATGCGGGGAAAACTTTCCTTTCAGTAACTAGGTTCAAGTCTCAATAATACAAACTATAAAAGACTGAGCTTTCCTCATTCTTCTTACTAGTAATAGTTGTAATATGTATCTTTGGCAAGAAAAACCTTGCAAATGCTATGATGTTTTCTGTATGTCCTCCTAAACTTTTTCCGTGCCCAATTTTCAAATATGAATTTATTTTTGTCATGCATTAATATATGTCCTCTTCCCTTTTTATGTTTTATATATTATTTTTATTTTATTTATGTATTTCCTACTTTTCTAGAAATGGAATGCATTCTATAATTTTGAAGGTAATAGAATAATGTATTTGTGGCTTCAAGAAAAGCCAAAAGTTTATTCTGAGCATGTTTTAGGTAAGAAGAATAACCTAATGAATGTACACCATTAATTCCTATCAATTGATATGCAGATTGTAATATCAGGAATTAATATGAATTGTTTTAAACGATGCTTCCTGTCATAAACATAAAAATTGTGAAATTTCTAGCAAGTACAGACGCTATATGTGCATGATATTTTAAAACTTGCTATCACTAGCAAGTCTCTTACCAATGCAGTGCAACTAGCAGAGTCAAAGTATGCACAAGATTCAGAATACAACAGTTCTCTAACCTCTTGAGTAATATTCTGTTATTCTTTGACATGATTACCATAGATCTGTGTATACAGGTATAATAGAAAATTGTCAAGCAGCAAGTTGACAGTACCAACTAAGCATTTTGAGGTTAGGAGCACGAGGTCAGTATAATAACATGAGCACTGCATGAACATGACTTTATGAAGCACCAAAATTAAATTTAACTTGTGTACTCTCAACTAATGAGTACTGGTGCACAATGAAAAACTAGTGTGTGTTGTACTGTATTACCATACACACCTAGTGACAGTGACTATTACTGGACAAGAGTGTGTTTTGTTTACATGCAACACACCACAAACAGGTTTTATATTTAGAGACTCTGATTTAATATTGAAGCGACCCCTTGTTCCTAACCTCAAAATACTTATTTTGGTACTGCCTTTCTACTCTAAAATTTTCTGCATATCTTTTTTTTTTTACAGTTAGTACTATATATATGTGCATTATATGTATAATTTATTTGCTTTGAAGAGCTCTATCTAATGAAACCCTATTTGACCTCACCTCCAATTGGAATTTTAAAGTGATGTGGCACTAGACCTGCTTTTGGTTTTGGCTGATTGATGAAATTAAGCTCAAGGAAAGTTCACATGTATAGGGTATACATTGGAGGGGAACATCTCGCTCATTGTGACCTATGGGAGTTCTATTGCTTCTTCTACCCCAGGAGGAGGGATGAAGTGAAGGAGCCATGGAGGCTACAGGCCAAAGAGACACACGGAAGTCCCTAATAGTTCCTGGTTTGAAGACCAATCCCACTACTGGAGCTGCCCAGAGAGGGTGATGACCTTCTAGTGTCCTAAGAGAATAGTGTTCTCTTGGAGCAAGCATGTATCTGGCACTGCCATATGCCACAAAACCTAGAAGCACACATGAAAGATGCTGAGAAGGAAACAGAATGAAACGGAACTTATGGAAAGGAAATCATGGTAAATGAGAAACCACCCAAGCATTCACCTACCGACCAGGGAAAACCACGAAAATCCCAAGGTCTGAGTGGACGTTCAATGGAAATCAAACCCAAGACCTCCCAAATGTGAGCCTCACACCTTAATACAGAGCCAACTTGCTCGGTAAGCTCACATGTGCTTTAGTTATAAATATTTTTGTCTCTAAAATTTTAATGCTATACTTCTAAAGTAAATAATTGTTGTGGGTGTCTGGTTCACTCTGTATATTCCTAAAGTTTGTTGTGAAGTGATGGAAGGTCTGAGGGTGTCCTTGTAGAAATTGGCTATAAGTTTGATAGGTTTACTGTAGACAATTTGCACTGGTGACTTGTTGAAATCAGAAATGTTGATTGAGTGAAGTCCCAAAAGGGCAACTTAGAATCACTATCTGAGGACTGTTGTGCTGTGAGAATCTATGTCATCTTTCAATAATACTGCAATAGTTTGGATGCACTGAACATTGAGCAGTGTTAGGAGATGTGTGCTGTATACTGGGGAATGTCCCAGCAGATATATTGCCTTAATTGACTAAGAATCTGTCAAAGGGGAAGGTTGTAAGGGTCCTACAATCTATGTTGATGTGAGTAAAATGTTGCATAACTTTCAACGGCACTCTACCCCTGCTGGTATAAGTTTGCACTTGACAGCTATCAGTTAAGTTGGTGAACCTGCAAAATAACAAATGAAAGTCTCTGTCCGCTGCACTTCCTGAACCAATTGCAACACAGCATTTTGGTCTGTCAGTTGGATAGTCATGGAACAGAAACAGAAGCGTTATCAGCTTGGTTGCCAGGTTTAACTCATTCCAACCACCTGCTTTGGTTTGTTATTTCTATAACGTGCGTACAGTACAGCTATGGCTTTGATAATTTGTTGTCACTGTGTTTTCTTCTCATTTGTTATCTTTGTTTTTCATAATTACACTATATTTTAGTTTGTACTTGTAAGAGCAGTAGGACTTTACTATGGAAATGTCTAAGAGAGAGAGAGAGATGACCATGTGATGGTTTACGAAGGGATAATCCTTTGCATTGAGGTGTGCTGCTAGATAGCCAAGCATTAGAATTGCTACAGAAGACACATAAATGTAAAGGAGTATGGTCATCCCTTTTTCCTACTGACAAACTTATACAGCAGACATCAAAAACTCTGGGCAGAGTGGAAAGTAACACTATCAGCGGTTGTGTATTGGCAGTGTTGCAACTGCAGAATAGCCAACTTGACATGAACGTCAAGTGCAACCTTAAATCGAAAGGGATATGAATCTGTGTTCAAATTTGTAGCACTGGCAATACATGATTTCTCCCAGAGTGAAATGTCATGTTTCAAAGAAGGCCAATAAAATCTGCACTGGATTGGCTTCAAGGACTCAGTAATACTGGAGGAGATATGTGAAGAGAGTCAAAAATGAATCTTCTCTTCTGTTGTGGCACATATGACCAGAGTTGGCCAAGTTATGCAAAAAAAGTTCTAATCCATCTTGTGATTTCATGGAAATGTTCTTCAGTGAAAAGTGCTTCAGTTTCTCCAACATTTCTGCCCACCAGCAATGTCTGTGAGTGACACAACTGAAAGATATCTCAGAATTTGTTGAACATGTGTCAGTGGGAACAGTTAACTTACATAGTAGTTATCCTATGTCTGGTGTGAACTACCCAATGAAATCTAAATAACAGAAAGCTGGGTGATGCTTCAATAGTGTACATGAGTAGCTTTGCAATCAGCATAGATGACAAAGGTCATCCTTTAAGATGTTTTAAATATTTTATGGCTTCATAAGTTCACAGTCACATATACTGTAGTTTTGTTGAGTCTTGCTAAGCTTTCTCAGAAAGAACCTCAAAGTCTAAGGGGGTGTCATCTTGAAATTGCTGAAGCACAGTACCAATGGCCAAATCAGAAGTGTCAGCTAAAAGTTGAAGAGGAAGTTTAAAGCATAGATGCTCTAGAAGTGTAGCATTGACTGGACCATTATTTCAACTTGTTGAAAGCTTCTTGTGCACTAATTTTGTCTTCTCCCTTTTATAGGTGCTGGTCTTAAAGTAGATGCTGAGCGACTGCAGAATCATGAAGGCTCCATCTGTAAAAATTGCAGAATTCATCTAAGGTTCTTCAACCAACTCTGGAAATTTCTTTTGAGAAATTGTCTTGACACATTCTGGAAATGAGTAAATGCCTGATTTGTTGGTTCTACTACATCGAATTCACATTTGAAAAAATTGATCCAGAGACCATGGAGTGTGAGTCATTCAAATAGATTGTCAGAACTTGAAGCAATTAGGATATTGTGTAGGAAGGTGTAAATCTTGAATTATTTTGTGGATGTATCATTCAAAAGTCTGCCCTACACTCTTAAGTCCAAATGGCATGAGAGTAAATTCAAGCAATTGAAATGATTTAATGAGGGAAGTTTTGTGGATGTCAGTCAGGTGGAGTGGAATATGATGAAAACTATAAATTGATTTTGAAAAATATGCATTTACCTTCCAACTGGGAACTAAAATTGGCAACTTCTCTGAAATGGTTATTCAAAGATAACTGCAACACAAATACTAACAGCAATAGTTTCTATGTTTTGAAACCAAATATATGCAGGAAAAGCAAACAAGAACATAGAAACCTGAAGAAAATAGCATTTCTGATGTATCAAATACAGACAGAAAAATCAGTAGTAGCAAATAATTTTTAGAGCAAGCATAACCTAGATGTTAAAATGTTCAAACACAGCAATAACCCTACAATGCTCACAACATGGGAACATTTACATTACCAAATACACAATTAAACAAGGAACTTTTAAATCCTGCCAAGAGATATCTTAGAGAGATTCATTAAGAAACCACCAGAGAGCTCTATGTTGCCTTATTGTCCACACCAAGCAAGATTCCACATCCTGACTCCAGTCAGTCCTTAGCTGATGATGGAAACAAAACTAGTCGTAGCAATTAATAAGTGAAGTTGAAAGTATACACTGACTCATTTAATATTATGATTATACTTCACTGTATCTAACTTCTGCAATTTCTCTCAGTTAAATTGTTATAACTCCTTTCTCAGTAACCAAACTTTTCTGAAATAATATGCTTAATAGCTTTGTTTGTATAAAAATTTCTACACAATTCAATAATAAGTGACTTTTTTACTTTGTACCTCATTATAACCCCCTCCCCTTCAAAGGAAAGTGACATGTTAAGTGATACTAAAAGTATGTAGCCAAGTCAAATTTAAATAATTTCCTCTTTACTTTCTCTACCACTTACGTAGTAGATAGGGAAGTATTGCATTCCACCCAAAAATTTTATACCTACTGAGTTTTCACAGGAAATACATGTGTTGAGGCCCCTGAATCCAAAATAAGCTTTTTAGAAAAAGTCTATCTATGTGTTTCTCTGTGGATAGCATTACTCAAACATGAAATGTTAAATAAACACCAAACTTAGTATTTAAGTTCAATATCTTCCAAAGATGCGACATGAAGATTTTCAAGAAAATCCCTCCACCCCAAATTACTCTTTACATAGAAAAATGGCTCTAAAGACTTTGATTGAAGTACCATAGGTACATTAAACACAGTGACATAGCGTAAGCATAAACTTTGAGACTGAGTCTACCTAAATAAATTGCCAAGAAACTAAATAAATGTTTAAACATATAAATAAAGACAGCCTCAAACAAGTGAAGAAAAACTAATTAATACAGTCACCTTCACCGCTGCTTACCGCAAAGCCCCAACTCCTACTACAAAGTGTCAGATTGTAGCGCTGCGTACTTAGGTAGCTTCGAAATCTCATGATGCGGCAGCAAAGTCGAGTAGAGACTGGGATGGCTGAGCAAGTGCAAGTCTCATCAAGAGTGGAGTTATATAGCTTTTCCCACTAAATTTCGACCTCTCATGTAGGAAACATGTCTATATTTTGTTGTGTATTAAGGGCATAAAGACAGCAGCAGAGACTTAACACGTTTAATGAGGTGTTTAGTCTCTGTGTACCTGGTCTCTTAAAGGTCCGAAAACAGGACAATAGGGATTGCAGACAAGAGTAGGGCAAGGCAGTGTAACATAAACATTTCATTCCTCAGTTATTAGTGAACCAGCATTATGTGCGTGCAACCGTGCAGTACAGTAAAGTATTAATTTTACGTAAACCTGTTTATTGTTTTCATTGTGCGTGTTGAATTTATGATTTTAGAAATATGGACAATGCCATCGATTTAGTGGATTACTTATTAAAAGTGAACTTAAAGGCAAAAGAGCAATTCCTAAGCTTGGCATTATCTTCCAGGAAAAGAACCAAAAACGGACATTTCAAACATCGTGGTACAGTAAATTTAATTGGTTAGCTGGCAATTACATTCATAACAAGGTGTGTTTCTTCGTATGTTTGCTTTTTGGCGGGAAAAGAAATGGAGTGTTCAAGGAATATCAAATATTAAAAACAATGAAAGAAAAACTTGCAATAAAAATCGCTGACTGGAGCGTATATACAAGAAAATCTAAGTGAGTACCTACATTGTTTTCATGATTTACAATCATACAATGGTTTGTCAGCATTTTGTAAAGTTACACCTAATGCTATATTTTTATAATCTAGTTTAGTTTAAAATGTATGTTCAGTCAATTTCAGCAATTAATAGTGATGCTAATGACTATTAAAACAACAAATAATAATAATAATAATAACAACAACAGTAGTCGAATCATAATAGAGAATTCACACTATTTTATGAAACGCTAATGTATTGGAATTTATGCATCATTTAAAAAATGTTAAATTCAATTTTTAAAATCTAGTATCGCAGAACACAGCATCAAGCTAAGCCACTGATTAAAGATACTTACTTTTTAAACAAAATCTATATCTTGAGCATCCTGAAGAAATGTTGCCTTAGTTTTGTATAACTGGTAAACAGTAAGAGATAGTCAGAAACATACGTAGATCTCTTTAAAATACAATATTTACTTCAAATAACTTTTATTGGTACATCAGCCATTTAATCAATTTTTAAAATGTTCATTGCTATGTTATGGAAAGAGTCACCTGCATTTAAACATTCGAGTATTGCTTTCTTTTCCTACTATGAAATCTGTAACAAACCCATTCTGCAAATGTTTATCTCGATAACATGAATTCCATAGAAATTAAGGTTTTGTTAGAATATTTTTTTGTAGAAAATATTAAAAATAAACAATACTGGATAGAGAAAGTTATGTGAGTGTAACACATCAGTTGTTTAGAGTTAAAACAAAAGACATTTCCTCCTGGACACTTCTTAACCAAAGTACAAGAGCAGGAGGATCTATGGTAATCCTGTCCTTTACATCTGTGTAATAATAAATAAAACTTCTGAAACCTTTGATGTCCTATTTTGTGTCACTTCACACAGTGATTGCAGTTTTGAGTTAATCTAGTGTGTGTAATTATGACTACCTTTCATGTTTAGTTTTGTAGGTTTTAATATCATGCACATGGTGGCAAAGCATTGCACAAGGTCTCTGTACAGTTCTATTTATGAATATAAATAAAATGGCAGAATTAAGACACGTATTTGGATTACATTGATGTTTTATGTACCCAGTGCTCAACATTATTAGTAACTGTATGCCTGTAGAACTGACGTTTTGTTGTATTTTAAATTCTAATTGAATAAATTTTCTCCATTGTCTTTCATAACATCCTTTGTGTTTAATATATTTTTCTCAGGGATTTCCAGAAATATAACAGAATGCCCTATTCCTCTTTGTGCTTATTAAATTACTTACCATTACCATCCATTACTATCTGTAATAGAACAACTTACCTCTTTAACAAAGATTTATCATTAAGCCATACAGTTTAAGTACCTACTACACTACATGGTCTGTATTCAGATGGGCCCTACAAATATTTTTAACATTTAAAAAGGTAATAGAAATAGAAAATCAATTCATTTTTATCTCAGAATTATAATTAAGGTTATTTTTACTCTCTGTATTATAATAAATAGGAAGTATTGCATTCCATCCAAAAATATGATACAGAGTTTTCACTGAAAATACATGTTTTGAGAGTGCTTGAATCCAAAGAAAGTATTTTTAGAAAAAGGTCCATGTGCCTGTCCGTGATATGAAATGTCAGCTAACCACCAATCTTGGTGATGAAGTTCAGTATGCGACATGAAGATTTTCAAGGAAATTGCCATGCCCCAAAGTACCCTTTACATGGAATTTTTTTCATTATTTTCTCAAAAATGGCTGTAACAATTGCATCTGTAATATTTAAATTAATACTATGTATAATGTCTTGAATTTAAAGAGAATACCTTCTTCATTTGGAATGAATTGTATGTATTGTTAAACCATTGTTATACAAAAAAAAAAATGTAGAATACTTTAAAATGCAAAATTTATCTCAAATACTTTGTTGTGGCATCAGCCATTTCTGAGATACTCATTGTTATTGGTTTGAATTTATAATACTTTTGTCACTTTAATTCTCAAACCTAGTTACCTATATTAAGTAGAGGAAGCATTGCTTTCTATCCAAAAATTCAAGATTAAGATTTCACCGAAAATACATGTTTCGAGTCCTCTTGTATTTAAAAAAAATATTTGGGAAAAAGGTTCACATGCATATGTGTGTGTGTGTGCGTGCGCGTGTGCGTGTGTGTGTGTGTGTGTGTGTGTGTGTGTGTGTGTGTGTGTGTGTGTGTGTGAATAGCATAACTTAAAAATGAAATGTGGGATAAACACCAAACTTGGTATTCAAGTTCACTTTCCAAGGATGCAATACGAAGATTAAGAAAAATTACTCCACCACAAACATGAAGGATTTTTTCTTATTAATTTTTTCAAATCATTTTAAGGATTTTGATTAAAATACCATAGTATACTAAGGTTCCAACTAACTGTAACCTGGGAGTTCATCCAGCCGTCGGTATTATCACCGTAGGTTAAGGGCTAACCGTGAGTTAATTCCAGTGGCGGCTGCTATGAAAGAGCACTGAACACCCTAATTTTTGACACCTTGAGGATTTACTGATTATTTTTCCTTTCAATGATGTTACACGCAAAATGGATTCAGTAATTTAAAATCCACGGCGCGTCTCCTCTACGCTCGATGATATATGGCAACAGACTCACGAGCACAACTTGACTTGCGAACGTTTTTAGGAGCTTTTGCGCATGTGCAGCTGATATGACGTACCTATTTACCTTACCGGTGAAATACATGCACTAGCCCATACCATCCATCTCACAGCAATAAGTTTACGTCATTGCCACTTATGTGGACTACTGCAGAAGTTTCTTGCATGGGCGGGAAGTTGAGAACCCCGTTCGCTTTTTACTTTGGCATAAATCCTGCTAGATGGTACATAATACTGAAAAGTTATACCAATTCACTCAATGTACAGCCAAATTTAGATCTGATGCGAGTATATGTTATAGTTATACGGATATAAAATGAATTTCTGGAAGAGTTATGTTATACTAAAGACTTCATAGAGTGATAGAGGCATTTGCTCGATTGATAAGCAGACGCATGGATTTTCTTTATAAATATATAGTGTCAGCCACGATGCAGCCATATTTAACATGTACCTACCTGCAGTACCTATAGTGTAACGTGTATTTATATTGATTGACGTTTTTGTGGACTGTATGGAGGGACAGGACATTTTATAAGAAGAAATTATGCCGTTTTCGTGCTTCAGAAAATGAGACTTGGTGAGTGCTAATAAATTAGTAATATTAATAGGTATCTGGCTGACGAAAGAATGCAAACGGAGAGTAGCGAAAGCTTACACATTACTTCGTTGTTGCCCTAAACTGTACTTGACTATGTGTAAAAAAAATCCTTTCTTTCGTCAGACAAGTTATGAATTATTATTATTGTTGCTATTGGGAGTTGCTGAAATTGTATCAATTTGTTCATAATCATAACTATTGTGCTACTTCACATTTTCAGGGCTATCTGAATCTAACATTTTGTGAACGTCCAAAACGTATACTCACGGACCGCCACTGGTTAATACCGTCGATAAACAACCCATGATCATATGCTAACGAGAGTTTCGGTACCACACGAAAAAAATGACGTAATTCCAGCCGAGATTGGTTATTGAAAGTGATTCAGAGAAGAGAAAGTGCAATATTCATGTAATAGGAGAAAAGTGAACAAAATAAGACAGTTTGGAATGATGTATTTCGGCAACGCTACACGTTATTAAAACCTAGGACTTTAGGAATTTTAGGAGAGATAAAGCAACAGACAGGTAAATTTTCAGCATAATACAAGTACTTACCAACATAATATACTAGGTTTGTTTCAACACGATTCAGAATCCATTCTGAATTACCTGAGTATACGCAATGGCTTTCCAACATGACAGTGAATCAATTCAGAACTGGTTCTGGACTTCCTACTTACTTGAGAACTGGTTCGGAACGACTTAAATCGCTTATTGATCTAGAATAGAAATTGAACATTCTATAGATGCACCAATCGTAAATCCTACTGCGCATGCTCAGAGAAATACCTACTCTCTGTATTCAGCAGAACATCAAAGGTATTCGGTATGTAATTGGTCTGATACTTGAGACACAGTCGTCACGTAATGTGGCTATAAACCAGCGAGTACAGAGTATCACTTGCTTGGTTCTGAAGGATGTACAACACGTCGCTGAAGGTGAAGATGTGGTCAGATGTATTTAAGAGAAAAACAAATTTGAAATCTTCCAAGGTACCTCTAAAATATCTGACTCAATTTCTTGAGGATTTTCTAGCATAGCTTAGAGAAGGGCATTATTAGATATCCACTTCAGCTCACATTAGTCCCAGCCTGAGTATGATCCAAGTTTCCCTCCGTATTGGATTATCGTCAGCTTAATATGAAGTTGTACACTGAATCCATTCCAATGCCCGATCTACATACGAGTACCCATCATTTTACGGAGGCGCGTAAACCCTACCATCAGATCCCTTTGACTGAAGAGTGTAAGCACGTGACAAAGTGGCGGTTGTACAATGCTACTTGCCATGGCCAAAGTGAGGTTTTCGGCTTCCCATACTTCCTTTTTAGGTCAATTGGCGTCGCCGGCCGGCATTAGGGGAAGGTGGGGTAAGAGTGTCACCCCCCTTTAAGTGCAAAAATACGGGCTTAGTGACTTTGTTGCAAGGTTGGGTACACTGAGTTAGATGGCATGTTTGTTGGGCTGTGCATTACAGCAGCTCTAGAAATTTATTGTTTTTGTTGTACAATAAAGTACTTTATTCATAATTGTGATCTTATATTTCCATGACAGGAAACCCAATTTATTCCCAGGTAAGGTAGTTTCTGGTATATCTCAGTTATTATGGCTTAACCCCACTTATATGAGAATCCAATTGCACGCGAAGAGTTAGTAGTGCATGCAGCCGCCACTCCATGGTGTCACCAGATGTAATCCCGTGTAGCTGCGGGCAAAAGTGTCAGCTGACTCTGGGGCAAGAGTGCCAGAGTGAAACTCTTACCCCGTGCTGTGAACATAGTACAAACAATTCATTGTAACAAAATTTATAAATGATAAATACAGAGAAAAATGGATAGTGAAAATACCGAAGATTCAAGCATCCTGCCCCTAGAGAATGATAAGAGAAGGAATGCAAAGGAGTTCATTCCTATAGCTTCTACTTCGAGGGAAAGCTTTTACTTCGTTGATGAAAAGGAAGCAGATAAAATTAAACCTGTTTCCAAAACTCCAGCATTGAAACTATTTCCCCACTTTCAATTCATAGAAGACCTTTTCCTAAAACTCCAACCCTAAGAGGAAGAAAACCTGATAAATCGGTTATCCTGACCAGCAGCCCACATAAAAAAATGTTTGAAAGCAAACAAGCTTGTAATAATCGCTCAACTACCACAAAGGTTCTGTTAAAATCAAAGATACAAAAGAAGAAACCAAGGTGTGATACTGCAACGTCGCAGAGAACTACTGAAGACCAGAAAAAAGTCGATGTCTACTTTTGCTTAATTTACCAAGAAAGGTTATCAGATCCACCTGATGAGCCAATGATTCAGTGTCAAGAATGCAAAGGAATGTCTCATACAGATTGTACAGACTTTAATGACGTGAAAGGAACCTTTATTTGTGATATTTGTAAGGAATAATGATGTCTCAGTTTGTTCAATGTATGTGACACTCTTACCCCAGCCTATGGGGCAAGAGTGTCAGCTGACGTTTCTTTATGTAAATCAAAATATCTCAGAATGTTTGGGAGAGTCTGTCTTAATACTTTATTATGTTCTTGTGTAATGATAGCTTATCTTATATACGGGGGAAAAATACGTATGATTCTGTTTAGAGGAAGAAAATAGTGTTTGAACCTTAACATGGTACTCTTGCCCCACCTTCCCTATTGATCTGGGCCGTACAAGGTCGTGCGTAGTTCTTCGAGGAACTTGAATGCTTTGTTAGCATGGCAAACTTTTCTCCAAAGTCGTTTCATCTTTCGCCGCTAGAGCCGAATCATTGAATCCTTTTCGGCAAAAGGGCGTAAGGAGTTGACCAGCAGCACGCCCTTGAAGATCTCAGACGTCTATCGCCAACCCTCCTGATTTTAACGTCACTTTTGCCCCACAGTGAAACTCCAGTGCTCATTCACTTGCTTCGATTTCCTTCAGAATCGTCCAGGGATCGCCGCCCGGTTTATTTCAGCTCTCTCATCTTGTCGGAAGCTGAGCGCAAGTTTTCTATGAACTTGAGACCCTGGAGGTGCTTTTTGGTCTCGAGAAATATAGGGCTTATCTCGATCATTTCTCATTCATTGTGGAGTGTGAGTGCGAATCCCCTCATACAGAGTCGTAACATTGCCTATCGGCACACATATAAGAGGGATTCGAATGTAGACGTCCCATCCAGAGATTTTAATTTGCGTACGGACACAGACCATTCAGGAATTGCCCGGTTATTTCGAAATATCGTGTAACCCGGTAAAACAAGCTCTTATTCAATTATAGCCAAGTTTCATTATAACAACGATTGGGGATTACATCGGTTAGTGAATGTTAATAGAGTCCCGATCGCTTATTAGGATACGGTGGGTATTTCAGTATACCACGATAAGCTGGCGACTTCGCTTCGAGCTCTCGTCGAGTCAAGATGGGTAGGAAGAAGACCGCCGCAGCCTCCAAGCTTCCTCCTCGAGAGGAAGCCACTACTAGCTCCGCCGCCGACGAAGAAAAGCTTCCAGCCTCTCCGCCGCCGCCGCCACAGACAATCGAAGCGCCCAGCGCCATCTCTCCAGCCAGCAACACACCACTGACCAGCGTGCCTGCACGCTACTCCGCTGTTGTCCGGGGAGTGCACCGTCAACTCCCGGACGCTTTACTGCTCACCGCCGCCCAGCGCTTTTGGCCGTCTGCGGCCAAAGCGACTAGGATTCGGAACGACAGAGGTCCCACACCGCTGGTCCGACTAACCTTTATGGAGGAAGACGACTACTCGGCGGCCCTACACGCAGGAATGCCCTTATTAGGGCAAACCCTGGTGATTGAGGCCAGCCGCAGTGTGCGACCAACTCCATGCCGCCGCTGCTGCCTTTACGGGCACACAGACGCGTCATGCGACGCCGCTCCCCGCTGCCACTATTGTGGTAGCGGGAACTTCACCACAGACTGCAGGGCACATGACCTGACACACCGCCGCCGCTTCTGCGCCTCCTGTGGGGGCAAGGGGCACTACACTGGCCAGGCCATCTGCCCACTCTACCCACGTAGAGCTACGCCGCGCATCGCAGATACACCACAAAACATCACAACTACACCGCAGCACACTTCATCGAACGACTCATCACAGATAGCAGCTACGAACCAGCCCATCATCGATGCCATCCAGGACCTGCATGCTGAGGTGCTGAACCTAGCTGGCAGGCTCAGCGCACTGGAGGAGCAACTCAGCGAGCAGCGTGCTGGAATCACTGACACCATTGACCAGTCACACGACGTGACCAAGCAACACATCCTCGACAACATCCAGAGCCACTTCAATGAACAACGAGAATGTCTACAGAACATAAACACAGAATGCTCAACCTTGGGAGAGATCCCTTACCATTTCAAAATAGTCCTCGGCACCATGGAAAGCCAGTATAAAGATCCGGTCGCACTCATCACGTTAGCTCAAACACCTTATCCAGCACATCATCGTCACCAAAGAGCCAATTCCCGGAGGTAACAGGCCCGGGATTGGAGCCTGCATCTCCTGTTAATTCACCACTGTTACAGGTCCCTGTCAGGGCAATCGCCATGACAGATACCTGACCTCCACAGCGGATTTTTCCGCCACTTTTAATAATCACCCACAAACAGCGGGTTTGCTTCGGCGGTACCAGCACCATGATCACCACTATGCCCCAATTAAATTGCGCCATCACAGAATCACATCCTTCTTTTCCTCCTCCTTTTCCTTTCTACGCCTATACTCATATTCCTGTTTTTCCTTCAGACCTCTATTCCTGTTTCCCCCCCCCCAAAAAAAAAACTGGCAACATTTGATCAGTAAGGACTTAACGTTTTCCTTAGAGTATCATATATACAGGAGCATATCTGATTAGTTTATTAATGCTTCTAACAATATCTCTTTCTTCCGCGGACTTTTTTTTATTATATTTTACTCCCCGAAGGGGTCTGACCTCGCCCCTTCCCAGTGGCGATATAAAAGAAAGTCTATATCTCCTCCTCGTGCAGTTAGTCTACAGAGGATGGAGGGATTGAGATTGGTGTGCGCGTACCGATAATGCACCTGGGATTCGGTGGTGATAGATTTAAAGACTCCCATGAAATGCATGCTAGAGCGATAGATCGTGCAGGGTCCTAGGAGATATACTTGCTACTATACCCAGTATGTCCCTTTGGGAATTCATGCAGGTGGTACGTACCTTAAGTATTAGATTGGGAGAGTGGAATGAGTATACATAGGCGTAGGTATGTTGGGGGTTTATGCTGTTACTGTAAGATTAGTCTGTGTGGTGGAGTTAAGATTGTGGGTGTAAGATGGAAGTATTCAAGGTGATGAAAGCATTCACTAGATTTGTCAATGGTACTTAGCCTATCTTCTGGCCGTCTGTTCACCCGCGCGTTGTCGCTTCGGCCATTGAAACATACAAGGCCCAAGTGAATTTGTTAGCGTATTTTTCTGGTGAACTATTCTAAATTAATCTTATGAGTTATTCTATGCTATTGAATGTAATCTAAAGTTTGACTTCGCAATTGCTGCGTCAGGGTCTCCTACGTCAGTATTTAGCAATATATATTGGTTTATAATTTTGTTTTTCTTTTAAATTTAACCTATTACGTCATAGCCACAAAAGTATTCCTTTGTTGTCATCGGGAAGCGTGTCCTTCTACCACCAAGGTCGCCTTGGCTCAGATACAAGGACTTAAAGGGTTACCAAGGTCATTGTAATGTAACCATAGCCATGTGTAACATTTTAGGGGAATCTTACTAGCATATTAAGATATTCTTGAAAGTCTATTTCTGGTTCCCCCAGGTCGAAGTTCGGTCAAATACTGTTAGCGGTCTGTTGTGTTTATTAAAGTTTGTTACATAATTACCGAGTTCTTGAATTAGATCATTACGGTTCTTTTCTTTGTGTTTGTAGAGGTTAAAGCTTAGAAGTTTAATAAATTCCTCAATTGAGTGAAGCTTCAACTTCTGATGTAGTATATATGCCGGTGCTACTGGGGATTGTTTGCAATTGTGCGAATTATTCTATTCTGGAGTGTCTGTCGTTTATTTATGTGTTTTAGTAGAGTATCCCCATACTGGGGTTACATGTATAATAATGGTCTAAGAACGTTTTGTAGAGAGTACTGTTGAGGGGCAGCCGATCTTCAGTGGCCCCTGCTCCTCCTCTAATAGCAGTATACAATCCGGCCCCCGGGTCACTACCATATGGGATCCACTCTTTTGCACAATTCCTGCACTTTGGTGGTCCCTGAAAATTCGCTTCGATCAAATAAAAAGTGAAACGCATGAGTTGGCCTGATCAAAAGACTCCAACGGCAGTTGATAAGAAAAAGAGGGAGAGTCATTTCTATTCTCTCCGTCGCATACGTCATAGACAGTCTACGCGCTTGCGCCGCGCGTACTGTGTTAATACGTAGGATAGGGAAGCAGTATATGCTTGCGTATTATATAGTACAATAGCTGAATACGTTGTAACATTATTATTGTATTAGCGAACTTACTGTTTTAAATAGAATTTTAAAGTGACCGTGTATTGGCGTCTTTTATATTATTATTCCGTCCCGTACAGCCATCTTTCCACAGTTATATTTCTTGTCACTGTCACTGTTGCAAAAAGATTTGGACAAAGTGCCAATGATTATGAGTGGTAATTTCAATACCAACTTCAACTCAGACGATGCTCAACCGTTGATAAAAATTTTGGATGAAAAATTCGAGTTAAAATTGAACAATGACAAAGCTCAGTCTAGAACCAGATCAGAAAAAATTGAGTTTTATTTATGGAAGCTCTTTAACTGCTGTGGTCCTTAGCGTCCCATTCTATAGGTTGGGCGATAAGTCCCGGCACCCCTGTGAGTATCAAATGTTATTGTGCTATGTTATTTCTTATCAATTGTTGGAATTCATGGTTACATGTTTTCGCAGTCGAGTTGGCAGATGTGAGCGGTCATAGTTACACTATTGAGGATCGTTTAGTGGCAAGTGTGTGGGTGCACGAATCGCAGGGCAGAGGAGACAGATTATAAGATCATTCCAGGAAATATTTTATAAGGCTTCACGGCGAAAAGCAACATTTCTGGATTGGGAAAGACGTGCTTTTGCTTTTGGCAATGACAAAGACAGGCCGCGGAATGGAAGGAAGAAGACACGAGAAGAAACATGTGCCGGAATCTCCGCTTCGATTGAACAATCTCCTATGAAATCGGCACGTAAACATGCTTCGGAACTCGGTATACCGAGAACAATGCGAGATCACATGAACAAGGACGTTAAGCTCAGACCTTTTCGACCGACGTTCGTAAACGAGTTATCGGATAGAGGCCGCAATGAGCGCGTTTCAGCATGCCGTGCTTTGTTAACTCGGTTTCCAAATGTAGTGAACCGCCAAGGTTATGTTTTCAGATGAATGTGCGATTTAGCGCAGCTCACATGCTAGAAATATTGTCTTTTGGGCCAAAGAGAATCCCCATTACACAATCTAGTTAAAAAGGAGCCCACCTCACGTAATGATATGGGCAGCGATGACATCACAATATCTGCTTGGACCGTACTTTTCTGCAGGGACTGTGAATGGCGCAGATTATTTGCACATGTTACCAACATGGTTAATACCTGAGCTTGAGGAAAGGGGCCTCCCAGAACGCTTATTTTGCAGAAAGACGGAGCATCTCCTCACTAAGCTCTTGCAGTGCGCGAGTTCCTAAATGAACACTTTCCAGGACGGTGGTAGGTTGTTCTTCATCAGTAACATCAGCCCCCTTGAAATGGTCACCAGTAAGTCCTGACCTCACCACACCTGACAACTCGTTATGGGGAGTCATTAAGACGCATGTATCTGCACGTCGTTGTGCTACAAACGGACTGCGCAATGTTCACCGGACATGCTCAAGAATATGTCAGAAAGAGCATGGAGGCGTATGGAACTATGTTCGCAGCATGATGGGAACATACAGATATAATGGACACTTAATACGTAAGTATTTGTGTTAGAATACTAGGGGGTACGGGGACTTCTCGCCCGTCCTGTATATTGGGAGTAAAAGACCAGTAATTTTGCTCAGAGGCCTCCTTATGAGGCTTGAGGTTCTTTTACGTGCCGTAAATCTATGACACGGGACCACCGGCTTTGACTTCCGAAGGAAGCCATGCTAAGTATTTTTACCCCGAAAATTCCATCGCCCTCCGCCCCCGACCTTGGGAACTAGAGGCTAGCATGGTAACCACTACACCACGGAGGACGTCACAACCAAATCAGGCACTACCATCGACGCAATATTCTCTTGTTATTTAAAACATTTACAGTCTAAATTATCATGTTCACACTAAAACAATGCAAGGGTAAATTTAATACAGCTGAAAGTGTAAAGCTGCTGGGGATAAATATTGGCAATAATCTCTCTTGGAACACACACATTGACTTTGTATGTAGTAAATTATCTCGTACAGTATTTATGCTAGCTAACCTGAACAAATTAGTGCCAAAAGAATATGTAAGGGCAGCCTATTTTTCTTTTTTCCAAAGTATATATAGATATGATTTAATACTAGGGGGCAGCAGTTCGAAGATTTCTGAAGTACTTATTATTCAAAAAAAGTTGTGAGAATGTTAACTTCTTCCCACAGATTACTTCTTCCCATAAAAAACAGCATTGCAAACCTCTATTCAAAACTGTCGAAATTCCCACAATTGCTAACTTATATGTATATGATGTTTTAGTTTATATGAAAGAAAATGTAGATATGCACACAAAAAGAAATGAAATACATGCATATCAAACAAGAAATAATAACAAAATAGAAATGCCTTTTCAGAGACTCCAGAAAACAGCCAAATTTTATAAAACCATTGGGATTCAATTATATAACAGCTTGCCCATTGAAATAAAAAATTGCAGTTTAAATAGATTTAAAGACAGAATGTATAAATGGCTGATAGAATACCCATACTATAGTGTACATGAATGTCAAAAGAATTGTGTCAGATGTCTTGTACATAGTTTATAAGTATAATTTTTAAGCTCTATTTAGGATATAGGACAAAGTCTATTGTAATTTATGTAATTACCTAATGACGGATAATAAATTATTATTATTATTATTATTATTATTATTATTATTATTATTATTATTATTTATATCATACTTTAGCTATCATAAACCCATAATTTCTTTCTTAGAGTACAAATTAATGGATATTGATGAATAAAAGAAATATTTCATTTAATAAAGAGAGATTTTCTTTAATCAAATTCCACATAACCATTTCCTAATCCTGAAATAAAATCGTCAACAAATGCTAGAATCTAATGTTTCACTTGTAACGCGTGAGTGTCTCACGCATATATATTGTTTAACTCCTGTTTACTGTGTAGGTACTCATTTCCGACGAATCGAATGAGCTGATTATGGTAAATGAAAGTATTATAATTAAACGAATGCACAAATTAGTTCAGGGATCCTTTAAGTGCTGAAGTTGCTTGAGTTTCATCTTTCAGTCGTGAATAAAAACTTTAGCTATAGCAGTGGGATTCAACCCAGTCTTCCTGTATAAATGCAAGATGATTATCCTTACATCTGAGAGTATGTTGGTATTGTATCAGTCATTTGAAAATTCTGACTGATAAGACGAGCTAACCATGTTTTGTAGAACAGAGTAACGAAAGGTAATTGATTCTTTTAATCGTATGGCACAGTGCACAAAATGTGCATAATGGTACCAACAGCAACAAAGTAGGCGTGAAAGCAGACGGCTTAAAAAAAACAAAAAAAAGAACATTTAACAGCGTCATCAGTTCACTTTGAATGTTTTAAATAGTTCTTTTTCGATGCTTGTCAATTAACTTTTACAGATATGCGCAAATTTTATCATGACTCAGATATACATACCGCGATATCGTCTTGTGGACGAACCACCAGAAAAGCCACATTACGTGTACATTGTGGAAGTGTTCGAGGGTGGTAAACATTATAGGGTAGAGAAGCGATATAGCGCTTTTCACTGTCTGCATAGAGAGGTAATCACTTCACTATACAGAATACTTAGTGCATGCGTGATCACGTTATGCTTATCTTTGTAGTTGTGTCACATAACCAAACACGTATTCATCTATACATGCACTAACATTACAACATTGCATACGTGGTTTAAACTCGGGTACATTCGAACGAAGGTATTCACAAGATCTGAAGCATGACACGAGTGCAATATTATATTCTAACATTTGCTTTGTTTCTACAGCTTATTGGCATTTCTAATATGTGCATTTCGTTTTAATTACCAGTTGAGGAAATGCTATAGCACTCCTCTTTTTCCACCCAAACGTGTGAGAAGCAGTCAGCCAAAAATTTTAGAGAGAAGACGGCAAAGTTTGGAGCAGTATTTACAAGCTATGCTGAGATTTGGACCAAGCAGAGCACAAGTATTATCATTTCTTGGAGTAAAAAAGCTGAAAGACAGTTTAGAGTAAGTATTGTTTGTTTGTTTGTTGATTTGGTCCCATTGCGAGCAATGCTCTGGGACATTGAACACGTTATACAATTATGAAATATGCAGCATAACTAATAAACATATCTAGCACCAAGAACTTAACCCCCCTTTTTTTATGGACGCTCTTTAACTGCTGTGGTCCTTAGCGCCCCATTCTATATTGGGCGTGAAAGATCGGAAATTTTGTCAGAGGCCTCTTTATCAGGCTTGAGGTTCTTTTATGTGCCGTAAATTTACGACACTGGAACCACCGGCTTTACTTCCCTCCCGAAGGAAACCATGCTAAGAACTTAACTAATAACATACCCAACACCAAGAACATTCTCCCTCTCCTTCTTTCTTTCTCTGTACCATGCATTATCTAAGAAATGAAAATTTGTAAACCATCACCATTCCAAGAGTAAACATCTCAACATGCATCACAGTAGGACAATAACAAATAAGAGTAAGCCACTATCATATGCCATCTGCCCTATGTATTGAATATTTATATGTTGCACAACATATTAAAAAATTCCTCCATAGTATATGGGGAGTGGGTAGCTCTTTCTTAAAGATGTTATGTTGATTAGGCTTGCCTAATAGTTTTAAGTAGCATGGAAGTTTATTATAAATTGTTATTGCAGAATAGTAACATCCTTTCTGGAACAGTTTTAAGCTATTTGCAAATCGCCTGCATGCCTTGTATTGTGGTCATGCACAGCAAGGTTCATTGTGAAGTTATCATAATTATCTGTACGGTAGCTATACATATTCACCAGCGAGAGTAAGAATTTTTTGGGTTTTGAGCAAGGATCTACAGGAATGATGGGACCAAACTACACAGATAATACGCATGGCCTTTTTTTGTAATATAAATGTTTGCTTGCTATGTGCCGAATTATCCAGAACATTATTTCATATCACAACAAGGAGTGAAAGTAGGCAAAATATGCTGTTCTTAAGGCATTTTGGTGGAGCAAATTTTTTAAGTTTCTTAAGGCAAAGCAAGCTGGGCTGAGTTTTGGCAGCATGATTTTTATTTGTTTTCTCTAGTTGAGCTCTCCATCCATTTGAAGCTCAAGAAATTTATGGTGTAATTGTTGTACCTGATTGTTAATTCACTCACTTGTTTATGCTTCTTTGGAAATTAAGTAAAATTGGTTTTATGATAGTTTAATGAAAGCTTATTAGCTTCAAACCAAAATTGAGCTTTCAAACACCTTATTGACAGAATTTCTTAATTGCTGATGTGACTATTCAGATATAAGTACACTCTTATCATCTGAAAAAGCACAGCTATTGAATCTTTGCTAAGATAATGTGCCAGGTCGTTTATTAACATTGTGATATATGTATATACATAGTTGCCATTAATTTCACATAGTGCTGCGATGGATGAAGTTTTACTGTTAGCAGAGTAAGTTGTAAGCCATCCTTGCATTCTATTTGAACATATATGTATAAAATGTATTTTCAATTAGTTAAAGAAATTACAAACAGTCCAAAACATCTCCCACAGAAAAATTCTCCATCCTCGATTACTTGTCTCTAACATGAACATCCATCAAGAACTAAACATTCCCTTCCTCCCTGAGGCACTACACAAGCATGCTACAACCATGTGGGCGCGCATCAGAAATCACCAAAAGGTCCTCGTCTCCAAAATCGGGAGTGGCGAGCCTAGGCATAGAAAGCATAAACGAATAAAGATCTTTTAGAACAAATCTGTCACTCGTTGCTCTGTGCGCCCACAAAACTGTACCACGGCCATGTCTATACTACTGTGGGGGCCGCCAATTCAACACAGCATCCAGCAAGCAACAGTGTCATCTGAAGGTGTATATAGTGTAAATAGTGCTGGTGAATAAAGCTGTATGTGTGAGAGTATGAATTGGTGTGCATGAGTGTAAATATGTAAATAGCCCATATAAAAGTGCGAGATAAACACTTGTGGCTCCCAAGGAACTGTGTTCGGCTGCCAACAGAGGGCAGCTGTATGGGTTCCGTGCCAAGGAAGTAAGTCAACTTTAAACATAATGTAAACCTTTTCCCTGAAAGCCAGATCTATTGTACCAGCTCCAGGTCCTTTAACACTGAATAAAATAACCTTGATGTCAGAAAGTAAGGAACAGCGTGCAGTATTCTAGAGACTAAAGTAGTGATTTCAGATAGTTAATGCAATGTGGGACTATTCCCACTTATTACTTTCTGTACTACATATAGTAAGTAGGAGAAGTATTGTATTCCACCCAAAAATTCGATACCGAGATTTCACCGGAAATCATGTTTTGAGACCCCCTGAATCCAAAAAAAAGCATTTTTGGAAACATGTCTGTATGTGTGTCTGTGAACAGCATAACTCGGAAACGAACAGTCGGATAAACACCAAACTTGGTATTTAGATTCAGTACCTTTCAGAGATGCGACACAAAGGTTTTCAAGAAAATTTCCCCACCCCAGATTACCCTTTACATGAAACATTTTTCGAAAATTTTAATTTTCTCAAAAATGGCTCTAACGATTTTGACTAAAATATCATATGTTTAAGATATTTTCATGACAAATCAAATGTATAGCTTGAATTTTCTGGGAATGTCTCCAAAAGTATTCTTCATTGTGAACAACTTTTGCATAACTGGTAAACCATAAAAGATAGACAAAATCTTACCGCACAAAAAATGTAGATCGCGGTAAAATACACAATTTATGTCATATACCTTTTTTTTGTTGAGTGAACCATTTTCGAGATATTGCTTGTTATTCCCTTACTTATACTTTTTTTCAAATTTGTTATTCATGTTTTTTTGTCCTGGTAATGCAAAGAGAATGGAATACTCCACATAGCAACCAGCTCTTAAAATATTTGACTATCGCTTAAAACCTACCAATTCCCCTTGCATCTACAAGAAAATTAGCAATAAGATTAACATCTCGATTAACATGAAGCATATAGAGAATAAGCATTTGTAAAAATAGTTTGTACAAGAGTAGAGAAAGTCATGTAAGTGTAACACATCAGATTTTTTTTAATTGAAATCAAAACAAAGTCAGTTACACCTACATTTCCATTCATGAATTGAAAGTGATCAATTTTTATATTTACTGCTATTTCTAGTTATATTTAACAAAGCATAATTGCAAACAATAGTATCATAAAATTCTATAAATTATTTATTGTAATTTAAATAAGTAATTTGATTTTTACTTTCTCTGTCACGTACTTAACCTCTTCATGCATGAAGTTATATGATAACACATGATTTGATTTCCTTTTATTTCACAAGTATGGCATTAGAACCAACCACCCATGAATGCATGAAGGTAATGTTTGATACCCAAGCGTGTTGCTACAAAAGTGCTCAAGAGTGCAGCACTCCTTGGCTGAAGCAATACATCTCGAAGGCAGGAGTATGCAACACCTTATTGGAAGTACTAGTATGCAGAAGTTTGGAACCATGTTTTACAAAAAAATTCATATTATAAAAGGGCAAAAAAAATATTATTTGAAATGTACATATCTATTATTAGTTATTATGCATAAATAATTTGAAATTAATTAATGTAAATATTAATAATATTGAAAAATAATGATGTACACAAATGATAACATTATGCATTTAGGTGTGCTGAAGATTTTGAGGTTATGTAGCCATTTGTAATTTTACACCACAGTATTTTGATCTAATAATAATGTATTCTTGCTTATGAGAATTATTTAAGTATTTCAGGTACGTTATTATAAATTTTCAATTTAATAAAGGACGGAAATATCAATTATCAAAGGAGAAGATTGTGAAATTACTACCACCTTCAGATTCTGAAAGGAAGCATGTCCTGAGAGCTGTTATAAGGGAAGTGGGAGAAGAAATTTTGCTTCCTGATGAACAAGAAGTACCACCTACATTAGAAGCAGAAGAAAATTAAGCTAAAAGGTGGAATAGGAAAGCAGAATCCATGATTTCAATTTCTGGTCCATTTAGTCAACATGTACATGGGTGGACTGGACCTTCTGGATCCTATGGTTGATTGCCCGTTGCCCCCATTAGTTCAAAAGTAAGAAACGGTACTTGAAGTGTTTTCCACGTGGTTAATATCATACTAGTAAATGTATAAATATTTTATGGAGATATTAAGGGCAATAAATGTTTTATGTGAAATTCAGATTTATTGTGCTTGATAATGAATATGAAAAGAAGAGAGGGCGACCCACCACCTAAGAAACACCCAACTGTTTTAAATACAACAATTGCTAACTTAAGATTCGATGGAAGAGGTTATTGAAGGTGACTAAGAAAAGACAATGCATTGTCATGATGACACATGTAAACGAAGAACGAGATGTAAGTGTAAGAAATGTAATATACCCTGAGAACTTCCACATGCTGCTCAAATTTTTCACTTTTGTAAACTTTTTTGCATGTTTGTATTAGAGCCTTAAATGCATAATGTACACATATGATACCATGCTCATAATTTGTTCAAAAAGTAATAATATACATTGATGAGCCTGAAATCATATTATTGAATGGATTTGACAATTTTAAAGTATTAGACATTTTTTTCTCATGTTCCTTGATAATTCATGCATGAAGAGGTTAAAGTAGAGGAAGTACTCTATTCCACCCAGAATTTCATACCGAGATTTCATGTTTTGAGGCCCCTTGAACCCAAAAGACGCTTTGTTTTAAAAAGGCTTTTGTGTGTGTGTGTGTGTGCGTGCTTGCGAGCGAGAGAGAACAGTATAACTCAAAAACAAAAAGTCGGTTAAATACCAAACTTGGTGTTTTAAGTTCGGCATCTTCCAAAGATGAGAGACAGAATTTTCAAGAAAATTCAGTTCTGTCACCCCAAAGTACCCTTTACATGGAACATTTTCCGAAAATGCCTCTTAGCGGTTTTGGTTAAAATAGCATATGTTTAAGATATTTATATGACAGATTGTATG
The DNA here is from genome assembly GCA_030765065.1 of Deroplatys truncata. Classification (NCBI taxonomy): domain Eukaryota; kingdom Metazoa; phylum Arthropoda; class Insecta; order Mantodea; family Mantidae; genus Deroplatys; species Deroplatys truncata. Next base: position 4,865,519 of record CM060979.1, read on the forward strand.
TCTTGAATTTTCTGGGAATAGCCTATGAATTCCTCTTCATTCTGAATGACTTTTGTATAATTGGTAAACAGGAAGAGATAGACAAAATCTTACTACACAAAAAATGTAGTTGTCTTTAAAACAGACAATTTATATTGAATAAGTGTTTTGTGATGTTAATCGTTTCTGAGCTATATACTTGTTATTGGCTTCAATTTTCAAATACTTATATTTTTTTTTACAAGTGGTAAGTCAGTATTTATTTTTTCTCGTGGTTAAGCAAAGAGCATGGAATTTCAAAGTCATCACATATACTACTGCCGTTTTATCTCTGGCTCTGACATTTAGCGCAACCGAGAGAGGTAATGTTGCCAGTTCTTACCACTACTGTGAACACGTGCATATACCTGTGCCATTTCTTTGTAAAATGCAAACAATGAAATAGTTGCTTATGTTAGAGTATTTAAAGTATGGAGATAGCGTTTACAGGAAACTTAAACAAGGGTAATGCAATAAATCTCATGCGTACAGAAAACAAACTGCACCTAGATTAAAGCAAACAGCTGCTGACAACACGTGCTTCACTTATAAGAGAATCGGCAACACAGCTCCAACTGCAGTGGACGCATACAGAGAGGGAACCTCTAATTGGTCCTAACAGACAGCTTCCACCCTTTGCTGTGCGAGTCAACCCAGTATTGCAAACCTTGCCAGATTTTTTTATTCCTTTCTTTCGTGTTGTGTTTTACGTGCAGCAAAGCTCTAAGCACAACAATAAACTATATGTAGTACAGACTTACAAGAAATCAAATTAAGTCCCGATTTATCTGTTGAAGCGAATCAGAATAGCTTCCTTTAGTATGGAAATTCACAGCGCTGGTATTGCTGAAGGTGGCCATTCTAATATATACCTGTCTCTTTCTTTACTCTCGGGAAACATCAAGGTCGGAGATACAGCGCGTAGGCATAGTGACATGCTTTTGAAAAATCTGACTATAGCTTTAGCTGATTATTCTTCTTATACCTACAACAAAATGTGTAATGAAAGTTGATCTCCATTAACAAGAACTAGATAGAATAAGTTTTTGTAAGAATAGTTTGTAGAAGAGTGAGTAGAGAAAGTCATGTGAATGTAACACATGATATGTGTGTGTGAGCATCGAGTCACCATAAATGCATGAGATGCTTATTTCTAATAAGGGCTGCTAATTACTAAGCAGCAAATGGAATTTTTGGTCTTAAAGTTTACTCTTTTAAGGATGTTGGAGAGTATCTGAACTTCAATTTGCTTTAAAAGACCTTAAGTGAATATGTTGGTCATTTTGGTAGCTGCAGCAGGTGAATCTTCAGTCTTCTCCCTAAATTAGAGTTTGCAATACTGCCTGAATATAATATATTCAATCCATGCTACAGTAATGTGGGTATTAGTCATTTATTGAAACATTGTGTATTGCTGGAAAATATTTTTGTTATCCAGAGGTTTCATAATCTCACAGAATGTGGTTGTGGATTTCTTGATCTTATTGGAAATGACAAATTGAAAATTTGTTATAGTTCAAGGAATGCATTTATGCTGTAAAAGTAGCAAACTTTGGAAATACTTTGTTAAATTAACTTAGTAAGAGCTGAAAATGACCAATATACATTGAAAATTGGAAGGATAATGCAATAAACACATTAAAGAATAATAAGTAAGTAAATATTAAAAACAGAAGCATTACTGACTGTGAAATTGTTTCCATTATGTCAAGTTGTAAAATCTTAGAATGTTTTTATGGACATTTGTCTCCATCCAACTAATGTTTGGTGATAAACTTAATAATGTTGCTGACTGGCAGGATATAAAAAATTAACAATATCTTCCTCTGAGGATGGAGATGAATATATCCAAAAATGTTCCAAGAGTTTAATAACTTGATGTAAGTGAAGTTTCAAGTGTGTATATTCGACTTACTCATATTTTAAACACACAAGCAACTTTACTTCTACCTTTAAAATGGATACATTTATACACTGGCGGAAAAAAAAAAATGCAACACCATCAAGGATTGCTTCAATTTAACAAGTTAAGTGACAGGTAATACATCATGATAGCATCATATGATTACAAAATCAGCACAAATGAAGCAGACATGTCACCAGGAGGTATGTCCCAATGGTGGTATCAATATTCTGTGTATCCCCCTCAGGCAGGCAATTGCACGTTGCGAATAGCGTCCTGCAATACACTGTCCCAAGCATCCTGCACCTGTTGTCGCAGTTCAGAAATGGTTGTGGCCGGCTGTGGAGACCCAGTCGTTCTCCTACATGTTCAATGGGAGAGAGGTCAGTGGACTGTGCTGGCCAGGGCAGTTGTGCACATTGCATTGCAGCAGCTGTATGGGACGTGTATTGAAATGCACATCGCCTTTCTGTTGAAGAAATGGCAGTAACACAGGATTAATTACACATCCCTGCACAAACACTAAAGGCGAGCATGAGTTGTCAGTGATGACATCCCACACCATGATGCCTTTGTGTCGTGGGAAGAGTTTGCTCACCAACTATAAGTTGTACACTTGCATACAGGCAGACCCTACACTCATCACTGAAGACAACAGAGCACCATTCCATTGTCTAATGAACCCTTCTTGAACTAGAGGAGACGTGCATGGCGGTGTTGTGGTGTAAGAGATACCTTGTGATTTGAGTCTTGCTGCAAGAAGACAGTTTCCAATAGTCTATGCTGCCACTCCAGATGTGCCCGGATTGCTTCCCTAGATGCTGTTTGGGCACTCACGGATGGCCTTACAATGTGTCTTCCCAGAACCTGGTCTATGGGAGTGAGAGTGTTCCACAGCCCATTGCGGGGAACACTGGCACACCATCAATACATTGCACCCAACATGTGCAGCAATTTGTCGATAGATCCACCCAGCTTCGCGCAGGCCAACAGTTCGACCCCAGTCAAATGGCTGTAGCTGTGTGACAGGAGCACGCTTGCATTGTCGTGGCATGGCTACATCCTAGTGTCGTTTGACAGTGCCAGTCACCTGTTATGGTCTGCAGAGTGGACACAGAGGTCATAGAGGCACGCCTTGTCAGTGCCATCTAGTGTCCACTGACCACGACACATCAATCACCAATATCCCTCAATATCCACATGCTGTGCCCATGTTTCAAGAACACAATTCTTTGTGATGTCGCATTATTGTTTCCGCCAGTGTATACATGTAATGTATATTCAGGCTGGCAATAAGTTCTGTTACAAACTTTTGATAGGTATTGTACCGGTTGTTGGGGCAATAACGTGCCTGCTGCTAAACTCTACCCTATACCTTGTTGACCTCAGTCGCAACTAAGTGAACACGCTAGTTAAAGTGGATTATGAAAATTGTCTTGCAGCGATAGACCTCCATAGGGTCAGGTATTCTCCATCTGAAATTTTTCAGACACTTAAAAAGCTGAAAATCAGCAGGATATTTGTGTTCTGCCCCACTGAGTGCTTTAACGAAACTGGTACAATTGCCTACCGACCAAGATCTGGACATCCTCGCTCTGTGAGAACCAGGACAGTGGCGGCTCGTATTAGGAGAAAACCATTGCAGAAGCAAAAATTGAAGGCTTGTGATAGAACATCTCCAGGAGATCAATGTCCAGATTGCTCAGACAAGACCTTGCGCTGAAGGCTTATCATCAGGGTACTGCACATTTCTTAAGCAGCAGAGAAAGTTTATGCTAACAATGCGCACAGAAAAGTCCTTTTTATGGGTGAAATCTATTAATTCTCAAAAAAAAAAAAAAGGCAAAATTGTATTCATGTATGTAGGGGCATCAATTGTTGACAAAAAAAAAAAAAAGGTCCTATAACTCTTTCTCTGATCATGGCGCACTATACACCAATTTTTTCATCCTGGAGAGGTACTCCATGAACAATGTTAGGTTTGTCAGAGCTCCAGTAATGATAATTTTGTGTGCACTCGTATCCATGAAGGTGGAACCAAGCCTTGTCCCAAAAAATATTAAATATGGGTCTATTTTACCATTATATACACTATTGAGACTCCACTCACAAAGTGTACGCCTAATTGCAGATCATCTGGTTGAAGAGCATGTGCCAGAGTTATTTTATATGGTTTTAAGTTCAACAATTTAGTAGCTTTTTGCACAGAGCCATAAGAAATATATGCCTGTTGTGAAAGATGCATAAGCGGTTTTTGGGGGGAAGTCTCCAAACAATGACCGATGTCGTATGTTTCTTTGGTAAGAGCACTATGCTGTACACCTTCTGTGACCTGTGTGGATTGTTGTACAGCCTGGAGCTTTTACATCTGGAAATCTTTCTGCACATTGCATTTTCACTTGACGAGCTGAGTTAACGCACATGAACCTAAATAAATACACGCTGCACAGTAGAAAACATATAGTGAGCCATAATATACTTTGTGACTACACATAGGACAAAATAATAAATAACTCGTAATAACAGAACTATGCCATATCATTGTCAACTCAATACTGCAGAGCAAAGCTGCGTCAGTGGCGTGGCCTTGATTGCAGCTGCATCAGCGTGGAATCAGGCGTCCACATGCTCAGTGAAAAAACACTGGGAGCCTGGCTCTCTTAGTGTATATACAACAGTTTCTCAAAAATGGTTCCAACAATTTTTATTAAAATGCTATTTGTTTAAGATATATACTGACTAATAGAATAAACTAAACCAAATCTCATGGTGCTATGGCCCATCAGGGCCTTGGCCTGCTGGCCTCATGGCCACATACGCACAGCAGAGATGGGCGATCATTCAATGATACAGGTAGGAGATGTGGCCAGCATCACGTATCCCCCAGCCGGAATGTTGCTGCTTATCGTAGCTCCTCACAATGTTGAGTGGGCACCGGTCCTATACCCAGGAGTTAAAATCTGCACCCCTATGGGTGGGATTGAACCCGGGCGCATTCTGTGGATGAGAACCAGAGCACCATGCTCCAGTCCACTGTGCTACAGTGCAGGGATGACTAATAGAATAATAAAAATAAAATCTTAAATTTTCTGAAAATAGCTTCTGAAGTCCTCTTCATTCAGAATGAATTTTGTATAACTGGCAAATCATAAGAGATGAACAAAAGCTTGTTACACAAATAATATAGATCTCTTCAAAATATGAGGGGCATTCAAATGAAACCTGGTCAGTGTGTCTAACTTTGCATTACACGTAAGGTGGCACCATCTATTGGTAGAGCGACTGCAGCATGCTCAACGTTTGACATTGCATAGCGAAAGTGTGGTTTCACGCTGAAGAGAAGGTGATCACACAAGTTATCGTCCACTACTGAACATGAAGGCAAGTAAGCAGGAACAACGAGGAGTGATTTAAGATAGAGAGTTGAGGGTTGTTACACATCATCACTAAAATATTCTTACTTGAACGCGTTTCGGGAGACGACTTGTTCCCATCGTCAGCATGTTCTCAACTGCTGTTTCCGGTCATCGTCTGGGGGATGTGTGGGGCTAGTGGTGTTCTCTGGTGCTGGGCTGATGAACCTCCAAAGGCTGCTGGGTGGCGGCAGTTTGAAATTCATTAGGTGATTCCTGTGTTTGACAATATGTATTTTTTCCCAGATGTCCAATTCATTGCTGCTGTTGATCGGTTTTAAGAGTTTTATGTTCGGAGTGATATCATGGTTTGAAGACCAAAAATGATGTGCTACTGCTGATTTATCTGGCTGCTTTTGGTAAATGCATCTCATATGCTCTTTAAGTCTTATTTCAAGATTCTCAACATCAGTTGAGAACATGCTGACGATGGGAACAAGCCGTCTCCCGAAACGCGTTCAAGTAAGAATATTTTAGTGATGTAGTGTAACAACCCTCAACTCTCTATCTTAAATTATGACACATCACTGTTACTAGCTTCTAAATCTTCAAAATTAGTCAACAAGGAGTGATTCGATTTTTAGCGGCGGAGGGAGTTGGAGGCCGTGAAATGTATTGACGGATGAAGGCTGTGTGTTGTGTCAAGTGTGGTGGAATGGCACAAAAGATTCCTTGAGGGGCGTCAATTACTGAAAGACAATGCTTGTCCTGGACAGGCTCATCATGTCATCACACCTGAAATGATTGTGGAAGTGAATGCTTTAGTCTTGGGCAACCGCAGAATCACCATGGACGAGATCCATTGGTTATTGGGTATTAGCGTGGGCACCATTCACACCATAATGCATCTACACTTGAAATTTCGAAAAGTTTGTGCGCAGTGGGTTCCTACCAACTGACCGCTGAACAGCATTAATACTCGAATGGCGCTGTCTTTGAGTCATCTGCAACGTTATCATGAGGAGGAATACAGCTTTCTGTCGCATATTGTCACTGGTAACGAAACATGATATCACCATTTTGAACTGGAAAGCAAGCGTCAGAGCAAGCAGTGGAAACATGCGACTTCACCACCTCCAAAGAAATCAAAGGCCATGTACACCAGTTCTGGTAAGGTCATGATGTACTTTTTTGACCACAAGGGCCCACTGCTTGTCGAGTTTCTGGAACGGGAAACCACCATCAATGCCCAGCGTTATCAAGCCACTTTACAGAACCTTAGACGAGCCATCAAGTCGAAACGCCCAGGCATGTTATTCAATGGCGTTATTCTCCTGCATGATAATGCCCGCCCACACACTGCCAATGCGGTGAAGACGACATTGCAGCAGTTTCGATGGGAAACGCTGGAACATCCACCGTACAGTCCAGACCTTTCACCTTGTGACTTTCAAGTTTATGGACCTCTAAAAGAAGCAGACATCGATTCACAACGGACGATGAAGTGTGTGAATGGGTCCAGTTCTGGATCCGACAGCAGCCTACTAGCTTCTTCAAAGATGGAATCGACCGGCTAGTGTCGCAATGGGATAAATGTGCCAACAGTTTTGGTGACTATTTTTGAGTTAATAAAATCGTTACCATTACTTTATGCAAGTGACCGGGTTTCATTTGAATGACCCTTATACACAATTTATTTCAAATAATTTTTTGTGACATAGTCATTTCATTAATTTAAATCTTTCAATGCTTTATCATTTTTCTTTTTTTCAAGTAGTCTCCATTCAACTGTTTCTCATGAAGTCCTTGAAAGAGTATGGATCCTGAATGCCAGCATATAAAGATCTGATGAATTGTGTAATCAAACCATTTTTGCAAACATTTATCTCAAATAACATGAAACAGTTAGAAAACTAAGCTTTTGTAAGAAAGTTTGTAGAACAGAGAATGAAATAAACATTAGTGGCTAGAGAATGTCATGTGAATGTAGCCCATCAGATTTTTTGTGTGTAATATTAACTCTTTGCATGGTTAAGAACTAGTATTTGGAGATTAAAAGGATTTAGAAATGGTATACCCAGGACCAATGCCTCTTATGTGGTAATGCGAATGATACTGAATTTATTATATTTGAATATAAAGGGACTGACATAAAGAAAACTTTTTGTCTGAAAAATGTTTTAAAGTTAGAAAATGTGCCGTATGTGGTTTGTTTGGTAAAAAATTAGGACGGTTTTTAGACATTGTGGAAAACAAGTGGAGACAGTGAAAAAAGAGAACTGAGAGTAGATGTTAAAAATGTGTGTTCTCAGAATGTAAATGGCATGAGCCATTAGCTTAGCATTTCAGTTTAATGAGAGCTGTGAGTGAAATGTGCCTCATCCTGTATAGACTTATCAGAGTGTGCTGATTAGAGTTGACATCCTGCACAGTATCACATGGAGCAATAAAGTGAATATGTCACAGTAAACATGGGTGCATGTAAGTTATTGCTTTACCCGGTTCTATATGAACTTTGTTCTAAGCTAATGTCTTTGAACCATGGTATTAACCTCAGGCTCAAGGTCCCTGACCAATTCATTGCTTCTATTGTATACCAGCTCTTTTATTAAGCTCTGTCTCTCTCTCTGTCCCTCTCTCTGTGTTGGGATCTCCAGACACTGCCAATTCATGCTATTTTCTTTTGATTGGTTAATATATGCTGGTGTGTGATACCATATTATCAGTCTTCCGTTTGTAGACGTAGCACAGTGCATGCAGGAATACTGTTGCACACACATTACTGGAACATTTCTTATTTAAAATGCCTTCAAATATGTATTTCTTGGTAAGTTACAGTTTCATAAATTCAACCAACATGTTCTTAGCAAATCTTCAATATTTTATTACTACACTTAATTATTCTTTACATCATAACAGTGTTGCATAATACTTTCATGAATATAATCCATTTCATCCTTGGCTGCCCATGTATACAGGGGTGTAAAATGACTGCTGGTAACTAATTAGCAAACTGGAAATAAATGTTTACCTTATATGTTTAGAGTACCTACTTCTGAATCCTGCAAATTTATGACATTGGTTATAAAGACAATTTTAATTAAAATTTGACAATTAAATAATAGAAAGACACAACTAAATTGAATGAATCGCATAATTACAACTTTTTTGAGTCCATCAGCCTGAAATACATCACTCCAGCACTTCCACAGCCTCAATATTACCATTTCCACTTTCATCAGCTTGAATTCCTTCTCAACATCGGGAATGAAGCCAGAGTTTTCCCAGGTCCCTCGATTTCAATGCAGCAGCTGGTTTTCCATCTGGATATTTGAGCAGTAGATCATTCAGTGCTGAAAGAGATTTCCATTATGTTCCTCAGGGGAAACTCTGCCGCTACCTCCTTACACTAGCATTGCTGTTTTCCATCCTTCTGTTTCAGAATGTGTATCCTTATATATAAAAGCAAAGGCACACAGTCCTCTGAAAATCTGAACACTGTACATTATCTTGTCTCCATTCACATTTTTTACTGGTTTCAGAACAAAAGCATTGAGTGAATCAAATTATTTAAAAATCACCAGTTTCCGTTGTTTTAGTGTTGAATGGTACTTTCTGTATAAGCACACACCAACCATCACAGCTACTGTTTTTCTTTTATATTTCTCAGCGTCAAAAGGAAGGAAGTACAAACTTATGAGTGATTTCTTTCAAATATCCTGTGTCTTAAAGTTTTGAGAAGACAGGATGAGTACCTCGGCCAGCTCAATCAGAACGATGGACATAATTTCCCTAAATGTGCTGATCATTGCAAGGCCTGCTGAAGATCAAAGAAAGAATTATCACTATTAGTATTTTTGCTCATAAGTTTGTCGCTCCTCAATATAGAACAAGTTTTTCGGCCTTTGCCTGATGAAGGGAGTGATATGAACTTGTGTGAAACTAGCCGAGTTGCAAATCTTACATGTGCCACTTCTAGGTGGTTTTATGTTACTATTAAGTATGTATCTGTTTTCAACACAGTCCATTTTGTTCACCGACTTTCACATATAATTGATATAACTCACTGATGTACACAACGCCATACACATAAACCCTGTGATCGACTGTAATGGCTCTGATGTTTTGGGAAGCTTCTTATGTGTTTATGTGGACAATATGATGGGTGAGTCGTCTGTAGAATGTGTGGGGAAAAAATAAGAAATAAACAAAAACTAGGCCTACTGAAACATTGCATAATCATTCACACAAACCTTCATCTTCAGAATTATAATGGTTGTCAGTCTTTTTTCACCCCGAAGAACTCTGTCGCTTTTCTGATATGGCAAATGTGCTTAAAAATGCCTTTCTGCCCATTCTGTGTTTCATTAATTGGCAGATAATATACATAAGACACATCACGATTGTTACCTTTCATTCTGGATGAGTAACTTCTTTTGCATGCACAATCCCATAAGATAAACATTCTGGCTATTATAATCCCCTATTTTGTAAAAATATAGAAATATGTTTTGTTTTATAGCAACTTCAAATGCATGTGATTTGCAAGGTAATTTAACCTTATCATGGCTTGGACAGTCTTTGCCACTTTTTTTTTTTCAACTACCTTCTTATTTACGTTAATGCAGGTTTCTCCTGCATTTATTCTTTGTTTTCTTTAATTTTTTATCCACTTTATTTCATTTCTCAAATTTTTGTTGGTTTATTTCCTTGTAAATCAACAGTTTTCTCACTTTCACCTTCCATCTTGATATGCTAGATTTTCCAATAGTGCCAATGTGCCCCGTCAAGTAAATCTAGTAATGGAGCACCTTATAAAGGCAGTGTTGTTGTTTTGCTTTCGTAAAAAACGTAAATGTCTTTTCTTAATATAGTCAGCTCAGTAATAAATAAGTATAATTTTAAATATACAAAATTCAATGTATCAGGGTGGTACTTTCTACGTTGGCAACACTGTTTCAACTAAAAACGGTTGACATACATTGCACTGCCTGTGCCTTAAGCCCATGTGGAAGTGGCTTCAGACAATGTTGTTATCTGTGTTCACAGTGACTAATGTAGCTCTCCAAGGCTTAAGGCACAAGCTTTCATAGTTGATATACAGCTCCCTAGATGTCAGGAGAAGTCAGATATTGTGCACATGTGCCTTATGGCCTTATGGAACTAGAACCTTCAATTATTATTATCCATGTAATATTATGGGTGGGCAGCAAAATGTGAAGAGTCTTACTTTCAGCAAGATGGTGTTCCTGCTCATAAAGCATGAATAGTATGACACGTTTTTACTTTCTCTACTACATACTTACAGTAAGTAGAAGAAGAATTAATTTCCATCCAAAATTTTGATGTTGAGGTTTCATCAGAAATACTTGTTTTGAGACCCCTGAATTTAAAAAACAGCATTTTTAGAAAAAGGTCTGTGTTTGCGTGTGTCCATGCGACAAAGAGAGAGCGCAACTTGCTGTTTAAGTTCAATAACTTCCAAAGATGTGACAAAGATTTTGAAGAAAATCCTCCCACCTCAAATTACCCTTTATATGCAAAGGTAGGTATTTATTTTCTCAAAAATGATTTTGTATAACCTTGTATAAGTGCTACACAAAACATGTACATCTCTTTAAAACACACAATTTATTCCCAATAACTTTTTTTGTGTAATAAGCCATTTCCAAGATATCCGTTATTAATGGTTTGAATTGTTGAATACGCTGTCATTCTCTTAGGTGTGTCAACATTCAATTCTTTCTCGCGATGTCATGGAAACAGTATGGAATTTTAAGACCAGCATATAGCGTCCAGTTGTTAAACATTTGACTATCGCTGTTCTCTTTGTATCTATAGCGAAATGTGTAATGTAGCTGTTTCTGTAAAGGTTTATCTTAAGTAAAATGAAGTAGACAGAAAAATAAAGCTTCTAAGAATAGTTTATAGTCCTCTAATAAAGAATAGAGAAAGTCATGTGAATGTAATACATCAGATTTGTTGTAAAAGAAATGTATGTGTAATTTTCTAGCCGTTAAAAGTAACAAATTCTCTTAGTTTACATAAAATAGAACTTGAAGGTGGGTTGAGCTGGTCAGTGCAAAACCCACTAAGAAGCATCTGCATAAGATGCTGTGAATTCACCCTAAAACTGCCAATAAGAATATCATTGCTCTTGTGAAATGTACCAGTGCTCCAGAAAAGGAAATAATGTGTACATGAATGAAGTTTACAACCAAAAACTAAGTTTCTATTTAACTGCTTGCTGAGATGATGATAAGGGGTGTTGCTGTGAGCCAAAGCTTTCAAGTTGCCCGTCTGACACTCTTTCTGTATATCTTATCACCATGAGATATAAAACTTTACCTTCAGTAAAGATTGTAGCTTTCATGTTAGTGATAGTAAATTCAGTGAGTGTTTGTTCTATTTTATTGGTTTTTAGTGAAAATGTCATTTAATGAACAATGTAAAAGTGTGAGTTTGAACCAATAATACCCATATGTTAAGTGTGAACATCACAGCTGTGGCATAGTCAGAAAAAATATTAAGTTGGGAAGTTATGTATAGGGTGCAATTTTTTAAACAATTCATTCAATGTATTAATTCATTTGATACATATAATTAATGCTGAGCTGAAGTATTTAAATAAATTAATTTTATATTCACAGATAAAGGTGCAGCAATTGGAATTACAATTAGAATAGGATGTTTTGCGTATTCTAAAGGGCAAATGTGTTGTAACATGAGAATTACTGACCACTGTGAAGTATTTTATATTACCGCTGCGGGCCATTTTATTTTGACTACAAAATAGGGTCTCTAGTTATGCTTTAAACTGGGAGACATTGCACTCATTTGGAAACCATTCAAATTTAGACTGGAACTAAAACATGTCACATATCTAAAGTATAGCTTCTGTTGCTGTCACCTTTGGTGATGTTGTCTGAGACATGTGGTGTAATATAGCACTACAGTGATACAATTATCTCATTCATGTCAACCTAGAAAGATGCTTTTATTTTAATGAAGCTATTTTTGCTATTCATTTTTACTTCAATTTTTTTTAGCAAGGGGGATTTCCAACCCCCAAAACCCCTCCCTAGTTATGCCTCTGCATCAGAGTAGGAATATAATTTGCAATGAGTGTTATTTTTGAAAAAACCTTCGAATATGATGCATCCACTTTGTCATAAGAGTTTTGTGTTTTACCTGCACAAGTTTTGTTATTGTTATCAAGGTGAATGTTTCCTCGTTGACTTAGGAGTGCATAGATACTTGTATTTTGCTTGAGTTGTACAGACTTCCTCTTCATATCTGCTTTTAATTTGTGGCAATGCTGCGCAGCTCCAGCAATGGCCAGAGCTCAGCCACCATCAAATTCTGTCTCTGCCATAATTTCACCTTAAATTCTTTTTTATTTTTGTGTAGGTATATTACCCACTCTAGCATTAAAACCATCAAAGAGAAACAGGTGACCAGTTGTGTTACATTTATCAATTTTCTTTCCAAAATATCTCCACCTCTTCATTTTTATCCTCATCTAGGGCATAAGCACTTACATCTGTTAAGTATCTAGCTATCAATATGAAAATGTACCTCTATTATGTTTTTGTTTATCAACATGCAGTCTACTTATGAATTTCATAAAAATGTACGGAAGCAGAGACCTTGTTACAACTTTTTGTAAAGGAGGCGTTTTTACAACTTTGTGGGTAGCCTCAAAGTGTTACAGATTTTCACCACGGACAAGACAAAGCATTAAATTCTATTGCATTACATTGTAACTTAAGATTACAGACTGAATGGTACACAGTGCTATGATGGCCACAGCTTGTGTGTGTGTGTGTGCATCTGTGTGTCTATCCTTCATCATGGTCATGGTCCCCCTTCACTGGGCTTCAACAAAATGTATAGCACCACTAGTGACCTCTAGTAAATGGTATACAGTGCTATGATAGACCAGAGTTTATCTGTGTGTCTATCCTTCATCATGATCATGGTCCCTCTTCACTGGGTTACAACAAAATGTATAGCACCACTAGTGACCTCTAGTAAATGGTATACAGTGCTATGATAGAGCAGAGCTTATTTGTGTGTCTATCCTTCATCATGATCATGGTCCCTCTTCACTGGGTTACAACAAAATGTATAGCACCACTAGTGACCTCTAGTAAATGGTATACAATGTTATGATAGAGCAGAGCTTATTTGTGTGTCTATCCTTCATCATGATCATGGTCCCTCTTCACTGGGTTACAACAAAATGTATAGCACCACTAGTGACCTCTAGTAAATGGTATACAGTGCTATGATAGATCAGAGCTTATCTGTGTGTCTATCCTTCATCATGATCATGGTCCCTCTTCACTGGGTTACAACAAAATGTATAGCACCACTAGTGACCTCTAGTAAATGGTATACAGTGCTATGATAGATCAGAGCTTATCTGTGTGTCTATCCTTCATCATGATCATGGTCCCTCTTCACTGGGCTTCAACAAAATGTATAGCACCACTAGTGACCTCTAGTAAATGGTATACAGTGCTATGATAGAGCAGAGCTTATTTGTGTGTCTATCCTTCATCATGATCATGGTCCCTCTTCACTGGGTTACAACAAAATGTATAGCACCACTAGTGACCTCTAGTAAATGGTATACAGTGCTATGATAGAGCAGAGCTTATTTGTGTGTCTATCCTTCATCATGATCATGGTCCCTCTTCACTGGGTTACAACAAAATGTATAGCACCACTAGTGACCTCTAATAAATGGTATACAGTGCTATGATAGACCAGAGCTTATCTGTGTGTCTATCCTTCATCATGATCATGGTCCCTCTTCACTGGGCTGCAACAAAACGTGTAGCACCACTAGTGACCTCTAGTAAATGGTATACAGTGCTATGATAGACCAGAGCTTATCTGTGTGTCTATCCTTCATCATGATCATGGTCCCTCTTCACTGGGCTGCAACAAAATGTATAGCACCACTAGTGACCTCTAGTAAATGGTATACAGTACTATGATAGACCAGAGCTTATCTGTGTGTCTATCCTTCATCATGATCATGGTCCCTCTTCACTGGGCTGCAACAAAATGTATAGCACCACTAGTGACCTCTAGTAAATGGTATACAGTGCTATGATAGAGCAGAGCTTATGTGTGTGTCTATCCTTCATCATGATCATGGTCCCTCTTCACTGGGTTACAACAAAATGTATAGCACCACTAGTGACCTCTAGTAAATGGTATACAGTGTTATGATAGAGCAGAGCTTATTTGTGTGTCTATCCTTCATCATGATCATGGTCCCTCTTCACTGGGCTTCAACAAAATGTATAGCACCACTAGTGACCTCTAGTAAATGGTATACAGTGCTATGATAGAGCAGAGCTTATTTGTGTGTCTATCCTTCATCATGATCATGGTCCCTCTTCACTGGGTTACAACAAAATGTATAGCACCACTAGTGACCTCTAGTAAATGGTATACAGTGCTATGATAGACCAGAGCTTATCTGTGTGTCTGTCCATCATGATCATGGTCCCCCTTCACTGGGCTGTAACAAAATGTATAGCACCACTAGTGACCTCTAGTAAATGGTATACAGTGCTATGATAGACCAGAGCTTATTTGTGTGTCTATCCTTCATCATGATCATGGTCCCTCTTCACTGGGCTTCAACAAAATGTATAGCACCACTAGTGACCTCTAGTAAATGGTATACAGTGCTATGATAGAGCAGAGCTTATTTGTGTGTCTATCCTTCATCATGATCATGGTCCCTCTTCACTGGGTTACAACAAAATGTATAGCACCACTAGTGACCTCTAGTAAATGGTATACAGTGCTATGATAGAGCAGAGCTTATTTGTGTGTCTATCCTTCATCATGATCATGGTCCCTCTTCACAGGGTTACAACAAAATGTATAGCACCACTAGTGACCTCTAGTAAATGGTATACAGTGCTATGATAGACCAGAGCTTATCTGTGTGTCTGTCCATCATGATCATGGTCCCCCTTCACTGGGCTGTAACAAAATGTATAGCACCACTAGTGACCTCTAGTAAATGGTATACAGTGCTATGATAGACCAGAGCTTATCTGTTTGTCTATCCTTCATCATGATCATGGTCCCCCTTCATGGGCTGTAACAAAATGTATAGCACCACTAGTGACCTCTAGTAAATGGTATACAGTGCTATGATAGATCAGAGCTTATCTGTGTGTCTATCCTTCATCATGATCATGGTCCCTCTTCACTGGGCTGCAACAAAATGTATAGCACCACTAGTGACCTCTAGTAAATGGTATACAGTGCTATGATAGATCAGAGCTTATCTGTGTGTCTATCCTTCATCATGATCATGGTCCCTCTTCACTGGGTTACAACAAAATGTATAGCACCACTAGTGACCTCTAGTAAATGGTATACAGTGCTATGATAGACCAGAGCTTATCTGTGTGTCTATCCTTCATCATGATCATGGTCCCCCTTCATGGGCTGTAACAAAATGTATAGCACCACTAGTGACCTCTAGTAAATGGTATACAGTATTATCATAGACCAGAGCTTATCTGTGTGTCTATCCTTCATCATGATCATGGTCCCCCTTCACTGGGCTGCAACAAAACGTGTAGCACCACTAGTGACCTCTAATAACCAGGGCGCGAACAGTGAGTAGTGGATGGTGTTAATTGTAAAGTCAACTCCCTCATGTAAATTGTTTGTCCTATTCCTGTTTTAGGGCTGTGGGATATAAGTTTCCCATTTTTGGTGACAGTTTTTGTTTATAGTGATGCTATGAACTGGAAATGTGTGTAGTATAGCCTAGGAAGTGGTGTTCCTAGCTTTAATACATGTTTATTGTGGTACCAAGAACAATTTCAGCATGTGTGAAGCAGTACTATCAAATTTCTTATAAAATGGTATTCTCATTTATTGTTCATGGAATTTTTGTACATTTACTCCACTGAACATTTTACACATTCCAAATTTCATGTTATCACAAAATTATGCTGGAGGAGGAAAACTTTAGTTTCACCAAGTTGGCAAGTATGGATGCAGTTACTCCATAACTACTCTATTCGTCAACCCCTGAATAAATTATTGCATAGCCCTCCACTTCTTTTTTACCTTTTAGCTTCCGCTTGGTTTCTCTTAGAACAATATGAGTTTTTCATTTCAGAAATATATGAAGTAGTATACTTTTGCTTTAGACTAGGTCCTCCTCTAACGTTCCAGTTTGCAACTTGCAATTCATCCATCACATCAGATTATGATGCTTTGATTTTGCAAAGTTCTTTTCCATTGACAAGCCACCCATTCTTTTGAAACTATTGGAGTACATCTCTTATTGCCAAAGTTAGGTGCCTTGTCTACTCCTGGCCCACAGGGAACTAGGAGCTTGCATTGCTCTACTAATATGATTATTCAGACCAATTTGGATGTGGTTTTAACCACTTTAAGGGCTTTACTCTACTGAAGCAGAGGTGCCCTTCAAGGGAGTTCTCACCCACTACTGATGTCTGTAGACAAAATTTCCACTGACCTGTATAATTCATCTTCATAAATTGTTAGAACTTCATGGCAAATGTTTTGTTTCTGTTCTTCCTCATTGTACATAATTTCTGAGGACAAACTGTGCCGAGTGTATGAACATTTCATCTTCAGATATAAGAAGTGCATACAGGCCAAGGAACAGCACCTTTTGTAAGAACTTTAAATTTCACAGTATGCTTTGTTTCATGTTGGCCCACTTGCCCTGCAAGAAGCTTGCTGTAGAAAACTCGGCTGCTGTAAAGCGACCTCTGAATGTTTGAGGCTCTCACCAAAGTTCACACTATAGCATGCTTGGCTGAACTGTAGACAGTTGTATTTCCTCAGCTCAGGTGCTTCATAGTTCTGCCATTGTCCAGCCTTTTGATACGTGAATCAGATCAGAGAAATTTGCTGCATGTTGAGCATTGGTATCTGTGGCTCAAGTCTAGTTGTGAGACACTGATAAAATCCTCATAAAGACAGGTGGTGTGAGAGAACAATTATCAGACATGAGCATCTATCATCTTTATAAATGACAAGTTTGATTATTTGGGAGTGAGAATAAGAAGTAATGGGAGATGGAATGGTCACAAGATAAGTGCCTTAGCTAAGGGAAGATTAGCAATGACTGCTATAAGAATATGCTTAAAGAAAATACCAGATATGCAAATTAAATGGTTGGAAACGGTTTACAAAGCTGTAGTTGAAGCAAAAATGGTCTATGGATCAGAGATTTGGGGAAGTCACAGAGGATGGGAGATGATTGATAAAGTACATAGATCGTTCTGTAAATGTATGTTAGGTTTATCTATTTCATCACCTAATGGAGCAGCAATGTTGGAGTTGGGAAGAGTAGGTAGCAAGGGCATGATAGTAGAAAGGATACTTAAATATTGGCATAGATTGAAATCTTTGGATGAGCATAATATCTTGAGGCAATGTTTAATAATCCAAGAAAAATCCAGTGATGGGATGAACTGGGCTCAAGGAATAAGGAGAATTTTACAGGAAATAGGAATGGGTAACTTATGGGAGGAGAGAGAGGGGTTAGTTAAAGGTTTCTGGAAAGAAGTGAGGAACAAAGTAGAAGATATACAGAAACAAGAATTATTTCAAAGTCTGAAAGGAAAGAAACGTTTGGAACTATATAGGCAATAAAGATGGAATGGGGAAGGGAGAAGTATGTGGATCTAGGTAATAGGTTAGTGAAAGAAGGGTGGGCCTGGTCTAGATTAAGTGCACATAGGCTAAAGGGAGATAGGAAGGTAGCCAATTTGAATAGGTGTCCTCTTTGTGGAGATGCAGATAATGATTTGCATTATATAATTGAATGTGAAGAAGCTAAGTTGTGGAGAGATCAGTTTTTACCTAAAGAATGGGAGAATGTTAACAAAGAAGTATTAAGAGTTAGGATAATGAAAATACAAAAGGAGAGGGATATAAAAAGAATAGGAGAATTTATGGGGAGAGTAAGAGAAAAATGGTTTAGAAAAATAAAGCAATATGAATTTGTTATGATCCACCATGCATAAATATCCATGGTGTTAAAATGCATGATGGACTAAAGGAAAACAAATAGCGACTCAAAGTAATGCATTAAAAATTGTACGAGGGTCGGCTGATAAGTCCCGGGCCTCACACAGAGATGGCACCACTAGGCCAGTTAGATGGTAGCATCGTATAGTTTTACTCTAGACTAGCTTGTATCCATAGGTACAGGACAATAGCTTGTTTAGTTTTTGAATGACAGCATTTTAAACAAGACAACTTTAGAGTTTTCATGAAAATGGAGGATTTGGAAAAACATCCACTTCAAAGGCTTAATGCCTAAAGAAATCAAGGAGGAAATGGACAGTACATTGAAAGACTCTGCCCCTTCATATTCAATGATTAAAAGGTGGGTTGCAAAGTTTAAAATGGGATGCACGAGCACTAGTGATGAGCCTCTCTCTGGACGCCCTGTGGAAGTCACAACTCCAGAGATGATTGAAAAAAATTCATGGTTTAGTACTGGAAGACCACAGATTAAAGTTGTTTGAGATAGCAGAGGCTGTAAACATATCAAAAGAACGTGCAGGTAATATTTTAAGTAATGTTTTGGGCTTTCACAAGGTCTGTGCGAGGTGGGTGCCACGTTTGTTGACACCTGATCAAAAGTTGCATAGAAAAACTGTTTCTGTTAAGAATGTGGAGCTCTACGGTAAAAATCCCAATGAATTTTTGAGTCGGCTTATTATCATGGATGAAACTTGGATACATCACTACACTCCAGAAAGTAAATCACAGTCAAAACAGTGGATTGCGCCAGGTGAACCAACTCCAAAAAAAGGCAAAGTCAATTTTGTCAGCTAACAAGGTTATGGTGACTGTTTTCTGGGATGCACAGGGAATTATTTTTATTGATTACTTGGAAAAGGGTAAAAGTATCACTGGTGACTACTACGCAAGCTTACTGCAACGTTTGAGTGATGAGGTGAAAAGACCTCATTTGGCAAAAAAGAAAATAAAAAAAAAAAATCTTGTTTCATCACGACAATGCTCCGGCCCATCGTTCAGCCATTGCAATGGGGAAAATTTGCGAATTAAAGTTCAAATTGCTTGAACATCCACCCTATTCGCCAGATCTAGCACCCAGTGACTACCACCCGTTCCCTAATCTCAAAAAATCAACGGGGAGGCCATTGATGCGGTAAACAGCTATTTTGAGGACCTTGATAAATCGCACTACAGAGATGGTCTAATAAAATTAAAACACCGGTATGACAAATGTATTGGCCTTTCTGGAGATTACGTTGAGAAATAAAAAAAAAAATATTTAAATGTTGTTTGCATTGAGAGGCCCGGGATTTATCAGCTGAGCCTCATAAGAATTTTGTATAGCATTATGGAAATAAATATATATATATATATATATATATATATATATATATATATGTGGTGATATTATCTACAGTTGATAGACTAGTAGGCAGTTGTGTATATCATGAAGGTCTAAATTTTATATTTTGGGAAGAATTTGAGTCATTTTTATGAACTTTATACACCTCCTACATTTAGGAGGAACATGTTTCAGAGATCAGTTGTCTCCATTTTCAACACATATTCAACTGCTGATCTAGGTGAGCTGTAGCCCTCTAGTGGTTGTTCCTTATTTGTCCAGGCAGGAACAATGCTGTTGTAAACAAGGCGGAGCGGACTTAACCTACCATGCGTTTGACGTACATGTATGCAGATAAATTGTGCAAGACTAGCTCTAGCACTACTAATGTCTTCACTATAAATTGAGTAAAAAATTGCTAGTAGCTTTGAGGCAGTATTTTTAACACTTAAATGATTTCAGTCTAATTATATGTATGTAACAATATATAAAAGTGTCTATTACAGTCATTGTAAATGTTTATATTATTGTATACATGTTCAATAATGTTATGTGAATGTATTACGTAATTTAATAATGTGGGAGCTGTGAGAATAATAGGCTAAAAGTTGCTAACAATGACGTAACAATGAGGTAACCTTGAGGCAATAATGAATTAGAAAGTAATAATACTACTAGTCATTCTTGGAAACAATAATGTAATTTTTGAGACAGTTTATAAAATAGCCAATCAACAACCAGAAAAAAGCTTAAGCTAAATAAAAGTATTCTGTTGGATTAGGAATAGCCAATCATAGACTTGAAATACAGAAATTTATAAATTTAGCCAGTAGAAATCAAGTCAGTTGCTTGTAAACAGCGCTCATAACTGGATGTGTTGGTTGTAGACAGTGTTCCTGACGCTAGATGCATCCTCGAGAAATTTAATACGTATTCGTGTGAGACGAAAATAGTTGACATGTTAAAAAGTACAAGTAATTAATAAAAGAATCTCACAGCTCTCTATATCAGTGAAGTGTTATTTAAAATCATGTCAAAAATTAATAGAAAGGAGTGAATTAAAAATTATAATCTGTGTAAGCCTACATTCTTCAGTCACATCATGCCCTGTTAAGACATTCATGTCTCTAAACAAAATATAAATACTGACGCAGCCGAGGCAAACATAAATATATAATACTTAAAGAAACAGTCAAGTTACAAAGTTAATATTTTTTAAACATTTGGGGCAAAGGCTACCGGAAACTTTTTACCATACGTGCGGTTGCAACTACATCAAGTTCGGCTCAGCAACAGTTGAAATATAATACATCATCTTCAAACTGCTTTCCATACGTAGCAGCAAATAACATTCTTCAGCTTATTAAATGCAGGCATTACAGAATTAATATAATCATGTAGTAGCATAAGGCTGCACTTCGGGGCTTCTTTGTTAAGCATCAGAAACAATGTGCGATCATTTGCCTCGGCTGTGTTTTCAGCAGATTGACAGGCCTGCTGATGGCTTTTAATTTGCATACAAGTGTTCTGGAGTATGTGAGACGTGCAGGAGTTTTAAATATCAGAAGCGGCTTGCACGTTAAATATAACATCGGAATCAGCATTCACTGTGAGAGCCACTTTGTTCTGAGAGGACCTCATTATTATACAAGTGTTTCATTACTAATACAAAGTTAGGCTGCACATTAATAAGTTAATAGTTTCATGTCTACTGTAAACATTCCTTTCAGAATTCACAAGGAGCCTAGAACACATCTGTGGTGTATGTGCAGGATACAGAGAAATGCATCTATACATTTGTAAACTGTTCTCTTCCCAAAACTTATTCGCACTGAATAGTGATTAGAACAACTTCTTACAGTACTTAAAGTTGGTTATTGTGCAAAAACAAATGAAAGAAAACACCCATGAACTTCCCTCTACCAATCAGTGGCCTAAGAGCATTCTGTCTCGCTGTCTCTTTCTTCCCTCCCTCTCATACCTTGGTTCTTGGTTGGGACAAATTATAGAAACTCACTGAAAAAATGTTTCACTGGAATTTCAAAACTGAAAACAGCCTTCCCCCCCCCCCCCCCCCCCAGTTACTGTAGGTTTGCTTCCTATTGATCAGTTCCTGTTGCTCTGTTAATTGTTTTAAGATAGGCATGGGATTTAGTCCAGAAGTGAGTGACTACTGCTGATTTTTCTAAACTAGTTCACAATAACAGAAACAGAAAGCAAAACTCCATAAAACATGTTGAATCACAATAGCCCAGTAACAAGAACAGGAAGGCATATGTATAACCATATCACTAGCAAAGTGAA